>CP139503.1:145694938-146910684 GCA_021014915.2 Artemisia tridentata subsp. tridentata | reverse complement strand
ATCGTTTAACTGTCCAGTCGCGACGAATATTCTATCATAAGCTTGGCAAGTATACACATCTCCTCCACTAAAGCTAAGGAATAACAAGTCTAAAGCGGTAAAAAGGGTTTTTTAGGCTTAAGGGTTAATTATTCTTAATCACTATCGATCTCAAATTCCAGAAAAGGCGACAAAATCACAAATACATGATCGAATCCACGAACACGATACTTGCAATTGCTCAAATCCTTAACTCGAATAGGCTAAAGATAGGTCCAAACTTCACCAATAATAATATATCAAAAAGGGCGACAAAATCATAAATACATAGCCGAATCCACGACTACGATACTTAAGATTGCTCAAATCCCTAATCTCAATAAATCAAAGGTTTGGTTGGATAAAGAACAATATAGGGTATGGATAACATTTGGGATATAAATTGGTGTAAAAATAAAAATAAACAAAACAAATAAATTAAAATCCTAAGTGTGGTTAATCACTATCCCAACCATCCCATGAATAAGACTCATATCATCGAATAACTCACGCTTTAACACTTGAAACACACGCTTTAGGTAGACACGAATTATACTCAACAAGATCTTAATCAAAGAATAAACCTTAATTGGCGTTCCCATAACTGCCAATTCCCATTCAATCCATAGATATAGTATAACAAATAGTGGCCATATGAACCACTTACATAACTTTACATAAGTTGGTTTAAAACTAACTTCCAACTCTTTTTCTTTCTTTCTTTTTCTTTTCTCATTTTTTCGATTTTTTTTTTTTTTTTTTTTTTTTTTTTTTTTTTTTTAACATAAACATAGATGTGTAAAATTTCACCACATCACTATAACTTTCTTTCCGGATAATTTTTATTCATACTTTTCATACTTTCAGAAATAACGGTAATAGTGAAAGTAGTAAACACACGAAAAATAAACTCAAAAAATATACAATATTTACTTTCACTCTAATTGCATTGTGCAATTTCCCGACCTAACCATAGATAATGAATTACGCACGCGAACACAGGTAATGTAAGGAAACACACTCTGCCTATAGCAATCAACCAACCACGGATTCTAATCTACAGGGTAGGCTAAGGTGTAAGGGTGTAACGAAACATTTTAAACATAGGTGTAAGAAACGAAAGGAATGGCTCTGAGGGTTTTTCTAGGGGTATCTTACTCTAAAAATGAGAGTAACAAAAGGTTTATACGGGGGTTAACTAACCAGTGTAGTTAGTTAATAACACATAACATATAAAGGCTATTTGGGTGTAATCCTAGAATTTTACCAATTTAGACAAGTCATTCCAATTATATAAATAATACTCATTATGGTGGTCTCGAATAGTATACAAGCCAAGTTCTAAAGTTTACAAGTCACCGGCACACTCATAGATTTGTGAATTTTGGAAAATCACAATTTTTGAAAATAACGTCATGTGTGCAGCTATGCAACTTAGATCTTAAACAAAAACATGCTAAAAAAATTTTAAGTTTGATATATTAAGCACATTTTAAGCATAATTTTTGAAAAAGTTTAGGACAAGTAATTGTTAAGTGTTCTAATTCTCCAATCCCCCCACTTAAGTTAAACAACGTCCTCGTTGTTTGTATAAAAGGTTAAAACTGGAAAATAAAAGAATTAGAACAGAAAAACTCCCCTGAGATTTGCTCGGTATGATCCTCCATTAGTATAAGAGCAAAAATCAACTTCTTGTGGATTAGAACGTTAAAGCTTCATACTTGATGTATCCACAGGAAATCCAGGAAACTATAATACCACCAATACTTTAAAACACACCTAAGATAAGAAAGGTTCAACTTGCATAATACATTAGTAGTTAGGAAAAATAAAACTTAAAAATTAAAACTGAAAATCATCAGGTCAGTCGATGCGCCGTATCTTATTGAAGAAGATACGCCGTATCGAGCCTGGAATAAATACGGATCAGAATAAAGATGCGCCGCATCCTTAACCAGGGATGCGCCGCATTAAAATAAACTGATAAATAGTTTTAAAGTCGGAAATAAAAATGCAGAAAAATAAAATAAGATATGACCATTGCAGGAGATGCGTCGCATCTCAGGATTGAGATGCGCCGTATCCTCATGCGGGCCTGACTGACTCGACACATAAAACAGAAAAAGATAAATCCGGGTTGTCTCCCGGTAAGCACTTGTCTTTATTCCAGAGTCTTCAAGTTAGACTCACGTTCAGCTCATTACTCCAATACTTCAGGTTCAAACTCCACCACCTCGTTCTCATTATCCTCGATTTTATTATCAAAGTATTTCTTCACACGTTGCCCGTTCACTTTGAATATATAACCATTTTTATCGCATATTTCAATAGTTCCATATGGATACACTTTCTTGACAACGAACGGTCCCGTCCATCTTGATTTAAGTTTACCAGGATACATCTTTAATCTGGAATTAAATAGTAGCACTTTCTCTCCAATAGTAAACGTTTTATCCCCACGTAACCTCGAGTCATGCCATCTTTTAGTTCTTTCTTTGTAGATCTTAGTATTTTTGTAGGCCTCATCTCTTAGTTCATAGAGTTCATTAAGTTCCATGAAACGGTTCTTCGTTGCAGCTTCCATATCCATATTACAATTCGTCAAAGCCCAATATGCACTTTGTTCAATTTCGACCGGTAGGTGGCATGCTTTTCCGTATACAAGACGAAATGGAGTGCATCCCGTTGGTGTCTTATAGGCTGTACGGAATGCCCATAAAGCATCATTTAACTTGTCAGACCACCCTTTAGGATTGTATCCAGTCGTTTTTTCAAGAATTCGTTTTATAGCTCTATTGGTTACTTCAGTTTGGCCATTGGATTGAGGATGGTATGCGGTGGAAACCCTATGATATACTCCATATTTCTGCAAGGCTCTTCCCAGATGGTGATTACAAAAGTGTGTTCCCCTATCACTAATCAATGCTTTAGGAATTCCAAACCTAGAGAACAAACTTTGCAAAAATTTAAGTACTACCTTGCTGTCGTTTGTTGGAGATGCTTGCGCTTCGACCCATTTTGATACGTAATCAACAGCAACCAAAATATATTTATTACCTTTAGATTCAGGAAACGGTCCCATGAAGTCTAATCCCCATATGTCGAAAACTTCACATACATGGATATAGTTTTGCGGCATTTCGTTTCTTGATGTAATATTTCCGGATCGTTGACACGCATCACATCCTTTTATATAATCTTTCGCATCCTCCAACATAGTGGGCCAATAAAATCCCGCATCCAGGATCTTTCTTCTTGTGATGACTGGACCGTGATGTCCCCCTGTTGGCCCTGAATGGCAATGTGCCAATATTGCTGCGATGTCATCACCGTCTACGCATCTTCGTATAATATTGTCAGGACATAATTTAAAGGCATAAGGTTCATCCCAAATATACTCGTTAGCGCGAGTTATAAACCTTCTTTTCTCGTCGGATGTTAGCCCTTTTGGAATTTCATTTGCAACAATAAAGTTTATAAAGTCGGCATACCATGGTCCATTATTATTGCTCTTAATTCCTACCATCATAAGGTGTTCATCAGGAAAGTCATCAGCTATTTCCCTCTCATCAAGCACCTCCATATCAGGGTTTTCAAGTCTAGATAAGTGGTCAGCAGCTAGATTCTCGGCACCCTTTTTATCTTTAATTTCAATATCGAATCCTTGGAGCAATAAAACCCACCTAATAAGCCTTGGCTTGGCATCCTGTTTATTGAACAAATACTTCAAAGCAGAATGGTCAGTGTAAACCATAGTTTTTGACAATATAAGATATGATCTAAATTTATCGAATGCAAAAACTACTGCTAAAAGTTCTTTTTCCGTGGTGGTGTAGTGTTCTTGGGCATTATTCAATGTTTTGCTAGCATAATAAATTGGCTTAAACTTCTTATCTATCTTTTGGCCAAGTACGGCTCCAACAGCATAATCACTAGCATCACACATTAGTTCAAAAGGCAGATTCCAATCCGGCGAAATTATAATGGGTGCAGAAGTTAGTTTTTCTTTAAGTATATTAAATGCCTTTTTGCAATCTTCAGAAAAATCAAACTTTGCATCCTTTAGCAACAATTGGGTCATAGGCCTAGATATTTTTGAAAAATCCTTTATGAACCTACGATAAAATCCAGCGTGCCTAAAAAAACTTCTAACGCCTTTTACGTTAGTGGGGTAAGGTAGTTTGGCAATTACATCAATTTTAGCTTTATCGACTTCTATACCTTTTCCAGAAATTTTGTGTCCTAACACAATTCCCTCTCTAACCATAAAATGACATTTTTCCCAATTAAGAACAAGGTTAGTTTCTTCACACCTAGCAAGCATTTTATCAAGTTTAAAGAGACAATCATTAAATGAGTTACCGAACACCGAAAAGTCGTCCATGAAGACTTCCATAAAGTCTTCTACCATATCATGGAAGATAGCCGTCATACAACGTTGGAAAGTAGCAGGGGCGTTGCATAGTCCGAACGGCATTCTCCTATAGGCGAAGGTTCCATAAGGGCAGGTGAAAGTTGTCTTTTCTTGATCCTCGGGGGCAATTGGTATTTGGAAGAAACCTGAAAAACCATCTAAAAAACAATAATAATCATAACCTGATAGTCTTTCTAACATTTGATCAATAAATGGAAGAGGGAAGTGATCTTTTCGCGTAGCATCATTGAGTTTGCGGTAGTCGATGCAAACTCTCCATCCGGTAACAGTTCTTGAAGGGATTAGTTCATTGTCGTCATTGAGTACTACCGTCATTCCTCCTTTTTTTGGTACAACGTGGATAGGACTGACCCACGAGCTGTCGGAAATTGGGTAGATAAGTCCGGAGTCAAGCAACTTTACGATTTCATTTTTCACCACATCTTGGACTTTTGGATTCAAACGCCTTTGAGGTTGGATAGTTGGTTTGAATTCATCCTCCATAAGGATTTTATGTGTACAAAATGACGGGCTAATTCCCTTAATATCAGACATACTCCACGCTAATGCTCCTCTTCGTTTATATAGTACCTGCAAAAGAGACTCTTTTTCTTTTGGCGTTAGGTCAGATGCAATAATAACGGGTGAATTAGTATTTCCGTTTAAATAAGCATATTCCAAAGTAGAAGGAAGATCCTTAAGCACAGGTTTAACGTTATCAATTTCAGTAGCACTAGCGGAATAAACCTGTTCTTTAAGTATATCGCTGCTGTCATCAGATAGATGCGCCGCATCGAGGTTTTCGATGCGCCGTATCGCGTTACATACAGCAGAATCAGCAGCTAAATTATAATCAATAGTATTCTCATCAACTTGATCTTCTATAGCAATTGTGTTTTCTAAATTTTTAAGCAGAAAAGAATCAAGCAAATTATTTTTTAATAATCTCTGAGTAAATTGATTAATCGTGTCATCAGAAACATCGATGTTATAGCATTCATCATCATCGGAATTATCTTTACTCATAGATTGTTCCATGTTAAACTCAACCTCATCTTTTCCTATGGTAAGAGTTATTTTTTTATTAAAAACATCAATCATGGCCCTAGCAGTGGCTAAAAATGGTCGTCCTAATATTATAGGAGTTCTAGAATTTTCAGGCATATCAAGGATAACGAAGTCGATAGGTAATTCAAATTTATCAACTTTTATTAATATATTTTCCGCTATTCCTAATGGGTATTGTATGGCCCTATCAGCTAGTTCTAAGCACATCCTAGTAGGTTTTGGTTCACCAAGACCTAATTTATCATACATAGAAGAGGGCATAAGACTTATACTAGCTCCTAGGTCGGCTAAGGCATTTTCAATATGCAAATTTTTAATTTGACAAGGAATAGTGAAACTCCCTGGATCTTTTTCTTTAGACGGAAGTTTGTTGAGCAATGCCGCTGAGCTTCTTTTCCCCATTGTTATGGTGCAAGCCTCTTCGAGTTTAGACTTGTTTGTAAGCAAGCTTTTCAGATATTTAGCATATTTCGGCATTTGCACTAGGGCTTCCATAAATGGTATGCTTAGCTGCAGCTGCTTGAGATTCTCTAGGAATTTCTTTTGATAGGCATCTTCTTTCTCTTTCCTTACCCTATGTGGGAAAGGTGGTGTTGATCGTTTAGGTTCAACAGAAGGTTCTCTTCTAATTACAGGTTCTGGATCAGTCTCTTTTGGTTGCTCTTGCTCAGGTGATAAAGATTCAGGGGAATTTTTGTTTGTACTGTCATCCTCGGGTGTTTTTCCGATTTGAAAGGTTGACTTTCCGCCTCTAGTTGTAATTCCTTTCAGATCGTGCCTTACCAAAAGAACCTTGTTAAGCACTGTTGACAATTGGTGCACTTCAATTGCCAAACCATTGATCATATTGTTTTGTTCCTTTAGTAACAGCTCATGACTGCCTTTGAATTCAGTGATAAAGTTCTTTGCTTCATGATGTTCTTGTTCATTGGCTTGAGCGATTAGTAGTGCAAACTCTTCCATAGTAAGGTTTCTTTGAGGTCTTCCGAACCAGTTTGGGAAAATATCGAACATTGTTCCTGAAAATTAAGAACAAGAAGATTTCAAAGTAAAAGTTTCCTAGTATAAGGGTAAGTCAGAATATTTTCCGTTCGGAAATTAGAAAAGAATAAAAGTTGTTGATATCTGCAGACGATGCGCCGTATCCAAAAAGTTGGATACGCCGTATCTAATAATCGTTAAAATTTAATCAGATTTTATTCAGAAAATAGATACGCCGCTTTAGAGTTTAAGAATGCGCCGTATTAATTAATTAATCAAAAATCGGCTTATCTAATTAAAATTAAATGCGTCGTATTAACGAAAGTTAATGCGCCGTATTTTCGTTACGTTTAAAAATAAAAGATTTTTGATTCAGTAATATGCGCCGTATCGACAGAGATCGATACGTCGTATCTGTTTAATAATTCGCAAACTGTTTTTAATTAAAATAATAGATACGCCGTATCTGCGAAAGCAGATGCGTCGTATGGCGTTAACGTTTAGAAAAATTTTTTTATCAAAAACAGATACGCCGTATCTGCGAAAGCAGATGCGTCGTATTACTTTATCGCTTTTTAAAAAAAAAATTCGTATTAAAAACAGATACGCTGTATCTTGGGGAAAAGATGCGTCGTATCGAATTAATTAAACGCGTTGTATTTTTAAAAATTAAACGCAATACGCCGTATCTGATAGATCAGATGCGCCGTATCGTTTGATTTAGCACAGTACAACGATAGCAGAACAAAAAAATACGAAAAATAAAAACAAAAATTAAACACACAAACAAAAATAAACACACAAAAATAAAAGAAAACAATTAACACACAATACAACAAATATGCAAAATAGTACAATGATGCAATTAATCTAATAAAAAGAAAAACCTAATTAAAATACTAATCAAATTAACAGATAATAACAATTCACTCCCCGGCAACGGCGCCAAAAACTTGATGCGCGTGATGTGTCGTTGCGGTTTAGCAGTTTTAATGCCTACTCAAGTTTTAAATTTATATTTAGCCGACTTATCAATAACACACACACTTAACGAGCAGTGTACCCGGTCAGTATGAATATAACGGTAAGTAGAGTGTCGATCACTAAGAGTGGAACGTATTATCTAGTTATTCTAATCAGTATTTTAATATCCTAACGCAAGGGGGTTTCAGCCTGAGAGACTGGCACGATTTGTTTGCAATTAAATAATAAAATAAACCAATAGGCACGAATCAGCAAGTAGCACACACGTACACAGATAAATACTTGAGACAATAAGAGGGCTGTCCTTATGATTAAGTAGATTGTCACTTGTTTTATTGATAGCTTTATATGAAGTGTATGTAGTTAACCCTTTCTCGTTGGTCCTAATCTTATCGGCGAGTAAACCCTTAATGATTACTTATGTCTAAAAGTTATTCCTAAGTGATCAATTTAGTAATAACCGTGGGAGCCACATTATGTCCCGCAGTCAAATGCCCGCAAGCCACTAATAAACACAGAGGTTATCAATGCACTAATAAGTAGTAACCAAAGACATCAACATATAAACTTTAATTGATGGGAAAGCAAGTATTAAAGGGAGTGCAATCTTTCGTTGTCACATTACACAAGCCACCAATCCTGATGAATTAAAGTTTGCTAACACAATAAAACAAAACTACTTAATGAATTAAACACATGCAGCACCTTCTTACAGCTCTTGTATCTTTGATTTGGGTGTGTCTTGTGCTGCCTCCTTGACTGAATTCGTCCTTTGTTTCTCCTGTTCGGTCTTAGGTTATAATGTTCGGAACTTGTAATTCGTCTGGTCTACGGGGTATTTATAGTTTCTGTCTGAGGGAAGATGCGGCGCATCTAAGGAGTAGATGCGGCGCATGTACTTAACTTCGCGTGGGGTCCAAGATTATAATATTCAGGAATATTCGTACACCGCCAGAAGATGCGGCGTAACTCCATGATTAGATGCGGCGCATGTCCTTTTGTATCTTGGATCGTATCTGGTGACATCTTGATAGAGATGCGGCGCATGTCATGAGTGAGATGCGGCGCATCTGGAGCAGATTAGTCTTGATCTTCTTCATTTCAGTAGACTCTTAACTTTATGCATGTTATGCTCCATAATCAGTCCAGAATTGCTAAGTTTCACCAAATGCTTGTTTTTACCTGAGAATTACAAAAGTAAACGATTAAGTATCAATCCTCATACATAATATAGTAAAACAAGTCAAATTAATAGGATAAATGATAGTAATAAAATGTACTTATTTGAGTTCATCACAAGTGTTCTCAACGATTGGACGGCATGACTTAAATTTTGACGGGTAAAATATTTGATGTGAATCAAAAAGTGTACGAAAGAAGCATGCATTCATTCTTCGTAGCACAAGTTAAAAACTTTCTTTAACTTAATTCTAATCATTGTTTTAATTTATATGTGTCGATTTGTCCATTTTCAAGACTAATATTAATCCTAAGTGGATTATAATTAAGTTTGGACAATACAATAAATAAACAAACTTAACTACTTTAAGTGTTATTTAGAAAACAATGATTTTAAGTTTCAAATCCATATTTAAACTTAGTTAAACTAAATCATAAGACATATTTTAAATTGGTTTGTGTTTCGTTTCAAGTTTTTAGAAAATAATTTGTGTTTTACATATAATCATAACATATATAAAAGCAATCAAACAACACACAACCACAATATGCAAAGCCTCAACCGATGAAAATCCTATGCTTCGTCTCGTGAGCCATCACGAGAACCAAGAGTCAACTAGGGACATGATATACAACCACACGGAGGGCCCCCACTTGCTCCAAGACGATCATGAGCAAGTAAAAGCCCATTATGCACATGAAAAATTGATTCTGTCCGATCAGTTTTTCTGTCTTTGGAGGCCCAAAACAACTAGAAGGAGACCTCCTCATGCTTCGGCCCAGTTGACAAAGTTGTAGGCCCATGTCTTGTGAACCTGTATAAAAAAATTTAGCCCAAAATACCTTACGGAGCTCCTGGAAATGGCATTTTACAGCAGTGTGTCCAGCAGCCTTCTTTGGTCTAAAGTCCTTCATTCTTTTGCCATTTGATTACATGCTTTTGATTACATAATACATGAAGTAAAATATAACTAATCTACTTCCTATCTATTGTAAAAATTCCCAAACAATGGAAAAACTAAAATGAATTACATTACATAAGTGCCAAAACAATGGCAAACCCCAAAAACAAGAAACCAATCAACAAATCACAACAACACAAGGCACAAGTGGTCTAGGTTTTCATCGGCTTTGCATATACACATAATAATACAATAATATTATGAACAAAACAAGGTGTTGGCTAACTCCATGGATAAACATGTATGTATTTGCCATGGATACAAAATTAATAACAAGAATTCAATAATTAGCCAACGAAACGAAGAAATTAATTAACTAGAATTAAAAACCCCGTAAGGTACTCGTGTCAAATGGTCTTAGGTTCAAAACCCATTGAAATTAGGACCTTCTAATTATCATAATACCACAGAAAATTAAGCCATAGGGGCTGATTTGAAATCGTTTCACAAATCGATCAAATTAATGCGTTTTTGGCCATTTTACGGGTACCTGACAAGTAAACAAACAAGCATATGCATAACAAATGGCTATGAGGTAAAAAATCACAGATCTTATGACCTCTAAAGGGTCGACTTTTTGGAAAAAATAGAGCCTTAGGGGCTGTTTTAATTGTGGTTTCAAAAATCATCAAAAAAACACCCGTTTTAGCCATTTTATGCATACCGGATAATCAAATGGCACATATGATGGCTCTGATACCACTATAGGTGATGTAAAATATATAACAACATATTAAATAAACAAATGCAGCGGATAACATCACCAACAACGGATCCGTATTGCCATATGATCAAGCATATAAATAAATACAAACATTATACCTTTGTAGCGTGATCCGGGAGTCACTAGCAATCACCAATATCACCAATAGGAGATGGAGAAACCCAAGAGATCAATGATGTTGATCTCCTCTAAGGATGGAACACACTACACTTCCTCGATCACCAATTAGATGCTAGTTTTTCGGTTGTAACTATGAATTAGCAACACATACAATATGTATTGTAAAAGTGGGATAGAAAATCAAGAACCCCTTAGGAGGGTGATGTTGTACCGTATGGTATAAGGAGGGGGGGAGAAATTCTCTCCTAAATTGTGGTAAGTCATTTACACTAATTGATTTGGTTTAATGGTGATTAACCAATCAACTTTTGATGTTGTACTTAACACCCATGAAAGATCCAATCTTCCTTCCAAGCCCTCCCATAGGCCGTGATGCGTGGTTTTGCGACCTTACAACAGGTTTTACCTCTCAAGGGATCTTGAGAAGTTTGCAATCCCCACCAGGCAGTGTACCTGACCGATGTAGTATAGTGTAGTGGCAAGTACCGGGGGATTGATCGTTCAACTCAAAGAATAGTGTTCGTTAGGATTGAAATTTATCTACTAGGTCTAGAGGTGAGGGATGATTCTTTTTGTATTTTTATATTTTATGGAAAGCAAGTAAAAATCTATGGTTTTGGAAAAAGGGGCGGAATTAGTTGCTAATCAACTAACCCAAAAGCTACTAATTAAACTAATGTGCAGGAAAGTAAACTAGGGTTCTACAAGGGAAGTGAAGCGTATCTACCTATGATGTATTACTCCTTGCTAGCTATCCAATTCTACCTATTGAATTGTCACACCTTGTTTTAATTGACGGGTTGTATTCCTTAATACCATTCGTGGGGTGGCGTACGTACTTCCCCAACTCTATAAGCTCCTACTTCACTCCTATGTCGAGCCGGCTAAGAAGCTCCTAACATGGGATCACTAGAATTCGCTCATGCATTAAATACAACCAAATAAACCTAGTACGCATTGGTTCATGTTTCTTAAGACTTTCAAGCAAGTTACTGTATAGGAGGTTAGCCAGTTTTCTTAAGCCTAACATCGATATCACCCAATCAAACAAGAGACAATAGGAAACAAGAATTATAAGCTAAACCAATTAGATCTATTGAAGTGTCACACCTTTATTGATGACGATAGACACATACATCAACAAGGAATCAATAAGATCTAATTAATTATATACAAGTTTCACACAATCATAAGTAGACACAAGGTGAATTAGCAAAGCATGATCAATGAAGGGCAAACAACCACAATAATGAAAGACATAATTAAGTTAGAATCAACAAACCAATATTTGATGTTTATGAAATGATTGAAACCCTCTAAGTTGCTAGAAAAACACCTACCTAAACCCTAGAATCGGACTTAGGGTTTAGGGCTTACAAAAAGTGAAGTTGTGATGTTGTATTTATAGCTGATTTTCTGTCCGCATCGATCTGACGGCGTCAGCCTTTACAAGTGACGGCGTCAGCTCCCCTTTTTCACCAAATTGTAGATCTTTTCGTCCCGATTCCGTGGCCTCTTGAATCACCTAAATCCGAGTTCGTATGAAGATTTTATGGCCAAAACAGTGACAGCTACTCCGCGCGTAAGTTGTGATTGATTTGATTAACTTGTGACGACTTTTCTTCTTGTGCAAGTTGTCATTTTGACGTCGTCACTCTATGGCATCTGACGTCGTCAGGATGAGTCCTGACGCCGTCACCTTCAAAAATCCTCTGGCCCGTCTCTCTTTAACTTAACACTTGACGGCCTACATCCATTAACACGTGACGCCGTCACAAAACCTTCTGGCGCGTCACGTGTATAATTCCACCACTTTCATCTTCAAGTGACGGCGTCAGCATCCAAAGCCTGACGCCGTCAGGTGTAAAATCCTGACTTTCCTTGGTCTTTTTGTTTTCTTCATTCTTGAGCATAAAAACGTCCAAAAAGCTCCAAAATGCTTCATATTCCAGAAATCACGTCCCAAGTACCTAAAATGAGAAAAGAAACGATTTAGGGCAATATTTGATCATATAATCGCGGATTAGGGCTTAAATGACCCCCTAAAAGCGGTACACTTTTCGCTTCATCAAATATCCCTACACTTGGGATTTGCTTGTCCTCAAGCAAATGAGCTTTTCCACCAATTGAAAAATAAGTTAGGGGTCATTTAACATTAATATAAAAGTAATTACAACAAATGATCATTCCACCTTGGTCAAAATAAGCACGGAAATTATACACTAGCACCTCACAATAAGTGTTTGGATACTCTCATCCCTCGGGTGTTGTAAATTTATATATCATAAATGGAAATGGAAGAATATCGTTCACTACCTGTCATAGAAAATAGATTACCATAGGCTTGGGAAAGGATCACGCCTCTACCACTTTTGGCGTAAGCACCTAGGATAAACTATCAAAGAGGTCTTTACAAATGGTTATAACGTTAGGTGTAGGGATAAGGAAAACACGGTTTGTTGGATAAGGATATTTTTACTGGTGGCAAGTCAATCATCTTGGTCAATTACATGTAGAATGAGGCGTTGCTAAGCCAAGACTCGACTCAACTTAAACTAATCACGAACTAATAAACATAGAACAAAACACAACATAAATAAAAGATAGAGGCGGATGGTAGTCCGTATGCTTTTTCTTCACTTTTTCTTTTTTTCTCTTTCTCTTTCTTTTTTTTTTTTTTTTTTTTTTTTTTTAGAATACACTCTTGCCCTACCATCCAAAACAATACATCACTAGAGATTCTTTGTACCATCCCTACACTTGAACTTTTACATACTTTACATAAAATTATTCTAATGACTCGAATCAAGATAATCGAAACATTTGGAGTACTTTAAAATATTAACGTACATATGGGGTAATAAATGATGTTCTTCCCCATTACTCGATTACACTAGTACTTTACCCATAAGTCCCAATCGTCCCAAAACAATATGTACAAGGATATGACTCGACTTAGCAACCATGTAATCAATTAGATAATTAACTAAGGGTTTAAACAAATGTTGTCACAATAATGCACTAAAGATGAGTGCACACAAGGTAGGCTAAGGCGATTTGGGTGTACATTTAAGTGGGGTGTAAACAAATTCTTCCTTTAAGTAAAATGCTTAAAGGTCGAAACGAAAAGATAGGCTCTGAGGGGTGTACTAGGGGTATCGTGTACCAAAAATGGGTACAACGCAAAGGGTGTGGGAGAATTACTTGACCAATGTAGCCAAAGTAATTATAACAAAAACACAGGTGTAAAACAATGGGTTAATCCTAATGCCTCTTATCATGTAGTCAATCCTAACTACACGAATGTAGTCTCACTAGCGGTCTCGGTATGCATCACAAACGCAAGTTCTAGAATCTATAAACTACCGGTACACTCATAAGCACCAACAATGAATGCTTTTTCCTAAAGATCTAAAGGCGAACCTCACATATTTGGGGTGGAAATTTTTGAGTGGTATGGTTTTTGTGCTAGTCATACAATTCCCTATCCATGAGACGCTTATTAAAATCAAAGTTTCACTCCTATATGTTGTAAAAAATTTTAAATTTGGTGCTAAAATTGCCCTAACCAATATTTCTCTTGGATTTATTACACATTCACTATTAAACAAAACAAAAATCAAGCGAAATTGTAGTTTCTAAGGCATCCTAATTTACCCTCCCTACACTTAATCCGAACATTGTCCCCAATGTTCTAGACAAAATATGTAAAAGTAAAAATAAATGAGAATGGAAGAAACTAATACTCCCCTGATTCGCTCGGTATGGATGATGTGATAATATGGTTAAATCTCCCTCCAAGAGAATGAACATGATAAGCTTCACTCCAGAAATATAATCATCCTCTTGATGTGTTGCACGTACATCTTCTTATCCAATAATACCTGTAACCAACAAACACAAAAACCAAAGCATCAAACCGAACAAAGAAAAACCACAACTAGATGTATTTCCAGACTTAGAAATAAAAACAAAACAAAGCAATAAAAGGATAGGATACTTGCGGGATGACTTACAAATAGGGACTCATAAAACATGTCCACAAGTATTGACACATAAACAAGATAGAATACATGCTAATCATGAATTGTGAATTTTCCATGTTCGAATTTTGTTCTTTTTAACAAAATATAAACTTTCCTACACTTTTTTTTTTTTTTTTTTTTTTTTTTTAAATACCTTTATATGCAATTAAGACGAGGTTAAAAACAAAATAAATCATTTTCACAAATTATTCGAAACATGAAAATTTAACAATTATGATTAAGCATATATGACACAAACAAACAAATAAAATAAAAACATCAAACAATTAAAAACATGGGTTGCCTCCCAAGAAGCGCTTGTTTTTGTTCGAGTCACGAGCCTGACTCTGCCCTTATTTAACGGATAAAGGAGAGGTTTTCCCTACACTTAGGATTAAGTGCGGGTGAAAGTAGCGATACACACCCTTAGGGTGGAAATATGCCACGTGAGGTGAAGGGGGTGAGTGAATGGCTTCCTTCATCCTAAAACTACCCGGATAATAAGGGTTGATGGGTGGGTCGGTTCCTCTTTTGTCTCCTAGAAATATATCTAAGGATGGAAAGTTGTGTAAAGGTTGAGGTTCCGGTTCATCAACACTAGGAAATTCTCTGGAACTAAGAGTAAGGTTATCACTATAAATATTCAAACCTATATCCTCTAGTGGTGCTTGGTCCAAGGGTTCTACCTCCATTGGGATTCCTAAAGTTTCTTCTACTTCTTCCGGGTAAGTCACGGGCGGTGTGTGTGCCTCAAGTGATGGTAGGACTTGTGGGGTACTTTGTGGGCTTGGATTATCCACCTCATCCTCCATTTTATCTAGATTACCTATGTGTTTGTTTTGTACTATGATGTTACATGACATCCACTTAGGTATCCCAAAATAGTCATCCCCAGACAAACTTGTTTCATGATCCTTGGAATTTGTGGTCAATTGACTTGTACTAACGTTTGTTGGGTTGTCTACTCTATAATAATATTGGGCACAATCTTCTATGGTATCCCATGCTTCTTCAGCATTTAATTCCCTAAAGTCCCTATTGGCAAAATCGTTAATGCACATTTGGTCATATCGGTCGACACGATCGAAAAAGATTTGGGTTAGGGATGCTAAATCGAAGCTATGATGAGGGACTATTCGGAGTAAGTTTTTAAAACGAGTCCATGCATCATATATGGGTTCATCTCGATATTGGTTGAACATCAAGATGTCATTAGGGGCGAATGGATTTCGTGGTCGGTAGTATGGTGGATTCGCGTACTCCATAATGGTGAACGGAAGAGTCAATGGAAAGGTTTTTTACGAACAAAGACACAAAGAAAAGATAGACTACTAGAAAGCTAATAAAAAGAAAATAAAAAATCTCACTAGATAGGAATCTAATGAGTAGACCTAATAAAAATAAATTTCAACCTAAGCAATAACTACTCCCCGGGCTGCGGCGCCAAAAACTTGATGCGTGGTTTTGCGACCTTACAACAGGTTTTACCTCTCAAGGGATCTTGAGAAGTTTGCAATCCCCACCAGGCAGTGTACCTGACCGATGTAGTATAGTGTAGTGGCAAGTACCGGGGGATTGATCGTTCAACTCAAAGAATAGTGTTCGTTAGGATTGAAATTTATCTACTAGGTCTAGAGGTGAGGGATGATTCTTTTTGTATTTTTATATTTTATGGAAAGCAAGTAAAAATCTATGGTTTTGGAAAAAGGGGCGGAATTAGTTGCTAATCAACTAACCCAAAAGCTACTAATTAAACTAATGTGCAGGAAAGTAAACTAGGGTTCTACAAGGGAAGTGAAGCGTATCTACCTATGATGTATTACTCCTTGCTAGCTATCCAATTCTACCTATTGAATTGTCACACCTTGTTTTAATTGACGGGTTGTATTCCTTAATACCATTCGTGGGGTGGCGTACGTACTTCCCCAACTCTATAAGCTCCTACTTCACTCCTATGTCGAGCCGGCTAAGAAGCTCCTAACATGGGATCACTAGAATTCGCTCATGCATTAAATACAACCAAATAAACCTAGTACGCATTGGTTCATGTTTCTTAAGACTTTCAAGCAAGTTACCGTATAGGAGGTTAGCCAGTTTTCTTAAGCCTAACATCGATATCACCCAATCAAACAAGAGACAATAGGAAACAAGAATTATAAGCTAAACCAATTAGATCTATTGAAGTGTCACACCTTTATTGATGACGATAGACACATACATCAACAAGGAATCAATAAGATCTAATTAATTATATACAAGTTTCACACAATCATAAGTAGACACAAGGTGAATTAGCAAAGCATGATCAATGAAGGGCAAACAACCACAATAATGAAAGACATAATTAAGTTAGAATCAACAAACCAATATTTGATGTTTATGAAATGATTGAAACCCTCTAAGTTGCTGGAAAAACACCTACCTAAACCCTAGAATCGGACTTAGGGTTTAGGGCTTACAAAAAGTGAAGTTGTGATGTTGTATTTATAGCTGATTTTCTGTCCGCATCGATCTGACGGCGTCAGCCTTTACAAGTGACGGCGTCAGCTCCCCTTTTTCACCAAATTGTAGATCTTTTCGTCCCGATTCCGTGGCCTCTTGAATCACCAAAATCCGAGTTCGTATGAAGATTTTATGGCCAAAACAGTGACAGCTACTCCGCGCGTAAGTTATGATTGATTTGATTAACTTGTGACGACTTTTCTTCTTCTGCAAGTTGTCATTTTGACGTCGTCACTCTATGGCATCTGACGTCGTCAGGATGAGTCCTGACGCCGTCACCTTCAAAAATCCTCTGGCCCGTCTCTCTTTAACTTAACACTTGACGGCCTACATCCATTAACACGTGACGCCGTCACAAAACTTTCTGGCGCGTCACGTGTATAATTCCACCACTTTCATCTTCAAGTGACGGCGTCAGCATCCAAAGCCTGACGCCGTCAGGTGTAAAATCCTGACTTTCCTTGGTCTTTTTGTTTTCTTCATTCTTGAGCATAAAAACGTCCAAAAAGCTCCAAAATGCTTCATATTCCAGAAATCACGTCCCAAGTACCTAAAATGAGAAAAGAAACGATTTAGGGCAATATTTGATCACATAATCGCGAATTAGGGCTTAAATGACCCCCTAAAAGCGGTACACTTTTCGCTTCATCCCATAGGCTGGCCATATAGTGGGCCTTCAATGGGCTTGCCCATTGTTGGTCCAATCCAAAAATGCTAAGTCTAACTTAGTATTTAATGGCCCATTATAGATCTCGAGTTACATAGCCGTTTATATATAGTAAATACGATAATTACAATCTATAAAATGATGTCTTTGTGTATAAGTGTGTGACCCCATAGGCTCACATATGTCTAGCCATATAATTATTTATTATGACACGAGTATACTCCAACATAAAGGACATCATTTATTTAATTAAAATGAAAAAGATCATACTGAACTACAACACAAGTTAATTTATACCATGGAGCATGGACTAAGAATGCATTAAACTAAGCAAAACAAGCAGCAATTGCTGGTTATGAGACTCAATGTAGTCAATGCGTTTAAGTAGATAGCACACAGAAATTACACTACAACAACACACAAATACTGTAGCAGACGATTATATATTCTTAATTTGAAAGAGAATCATAGGCCGAATGAAAAATGTGTCGACTCTTACTGCACTATCAGAATTCACATAACTCGGACACTTATCATTCCACAGTATAAGAATAAATAATTTTATTAACCTTTTTGAAGATCCTATTGATCAGTTCAGCAAAATCCTTTTCGACATTTCTACCATCCTTGGCTGATGTTTCAGTTAGACTGACTGATACTCTCTGCGAATGACTTTCTAGCTTCGGAATAACTAGTAATCGAGTCTTTCACTAGATTTGTTTTATTCGAAACAAGCGTGACCTCAGTTCACCATTTCCAATTTTTATGTCCCTATACCACCTTTCAACATCTTAAAAGGTGGAACACCTAGCTTGTAACATCATATACTGTGCGATGGTATCAAAGAGATAGACAGAGCAACCAAATGTAACTTTTATTCAAGAGTGAAATACAATAGTCGGCACAGATTGCCTATAATCAATACTGAACGATTACACAGACAATAAGAGAGATCAAATGATCTTAATACTCAAAACGTTTAGAGAGAGAGAGAGCAGCCTTTGATAAAGCTGTGTATAATTGGGTGAGTCTAACCCTAGGAGAGGGTACTCAATATAAAAGACATAATGATACACCAAGCCCCTTCAACTCTTTATTCATTGTCATAAGAAGCTGAACTTTATTAAGCAAGAATTGAATGTCCAGCTTTGGCCCTTCTACTATAACCTGCACACTAGATAGACAAATGAGAGCGAAAGGAGATAACAAATAACTTGTTGTCTCTACATCAAACAAGTAATGCTGTTATTGATTTTTAAATCACCAATTTTAGTGATTAATGCCTGGGTACCATTTGGATGTCCAACAGTAAAGCCAAGATTAGAAACATCAACCACATTAACCAAGAAGTTTGAAGATACAGTCATGTGTTGATTTGCTCCAGAGTCAACAATCCAACCCAGACTGATTTTTTCTTTTAAACAATTTGTGTTTGTATTAAAGTATTTTTCAAAATTCAAACTGAATTTTACACTTCCATTAAAAAAAGTTCCTGAAAAATATTTACCTGCCATATTGGCATTGACAGAACTTTCATTGAGAAGACTCATAAGTCTGACCATCTGCTCATTGGACAAAGAGACAGGAGAATTGCTGGTTCTATTTTCAAGGTTAACTTCAGCATAGGCATTGTTACTGGTAGCAGGTTTAGTATTAGCATTGAAATTCTTTTTTGCATGACCAGCAGGGTAACCAACAAGTTCATAGCATCTATCAACAGTGTGACCAATCTTGTTGCAGTTAGTGCATTTTAGGTTGGGATTGGGTCCTCTGTTGTTAGAATTATTACCAGTAGTAGAATTTGAACCTTTGTAATTGTTGTTATTATTGAACTTTTTCTTGTTATCAAAAAATTTTGATGCAAAAGCAGAAGCATTAGGTTTAGTTAAAACTCTCCCAGAGGAGTAATTCCTGTGGGATTCTTCCCCTGAGAAAACAGAAAAAGCTGTTTTGACAGATGGCAAAGGGTATCTGGTTAAAATGTTGCTTCTGATAGGCACATAAGTGTCATCAAGACCCATTAAAAACTGCATTAACTTGATTAGCTGGTTATGTTTTTCAAAATGTTTTGCAGCATCACATGTGCATGTAGGAAGACTGATCATAGAGTCAAATTGTTTCCACAAAGAGTTTAGATTGTTGTAATAATTAGCAAGAGAGGACCCATTTTGACTCAAAGAGTTGATATTTTTGTGTATATTAAAGACTGCAGAACCATCAACTTTATCATAAGTTTCTTTTAATTCATTCAACATTTCATAGGCAGTCTTAGAATATATGGCACCAGCAAACAATTCAGGGCTTAAAGAATTTAAGATCCAAGTGAGAACAACAGAATCACAGGTATCCCATTGATTAGCAAGACTAGCATTAGAAACATCCTTTTTACAGGTTCCATCAATAAAACCAAGTTTGTTGTGATTTCTTAAAGCAAATGTCATGGTAATACTACATATTTTATAATTTTCAGAACTAGTCAGTTTCACAGACACAATGGGAGTACCACTAGTATCATTAGGATGCAAGTAAAGAGAATCACCAAAGGTAAGTTTCAAATCAGAAGAGGAACTTATATTAATCACAGTTTCATTATTATTAATGGGTTCAATAATATCATCACCAGCCATAGTGAGAACTCAGAAGAGAGCAAATAAGCAGATAAGCAAACAAAGACAGATAAGGAGCAGATAGAAAACAAGAATCACCAAACACCTACAATCAATAATAATCAATCCCAAATCAATCTCCAAACTAACTTAGCCTATCCTCCTTCAATCTAAACAGAGAAATGAAATATAGAAAAAATAAGGACTGAAAATAAAAACTCACGCCCACGATTCAACTAGTACCAAGCCTGTGGATTGGGGTAAGCCAGAGCAGGTATTCATACCACTCAAACGGTGGCAGATCAAGGTGTTAACTTACCCGTTTGCACCCACACAACTCGAATACTGTTGATCAAAAGATAAGAGAGGGGACTTACAGTGCTTTAGGCAGCGGAAAGAACAAGGACCAATCACAATCACCATAGATTCACTTAGTCTAGGGTTGATTATGATTAATTGTACCAGAGAGCACTCCAAGATCAAAAACCCCCAAATCAGAGAAAATTACGGTTTAGTAACAAACCCTAATTTTTTCAATTAAGCCACAATAGAGCTAGATCCACCCGTTTAATCACCATAGACGTCCCAGAACACAATCAATTACCAGCGGAGATATCAATAACCAAAAAACCCCAATTTCTAGTAAAACCTAAAAATCCGGATTGAAGTTAATCAAAAGCCTAGCTCTCTGATACCATGTGCGATGGTATCAAAGAGATAGACAGAGCAACCAAATGTAACTTTTATTCAAGAGTGAAATACAATAGTCGGCACAGATTACCTATAATCAATATTGAACGATTACACAGACAATAAGAGAGATCAAATGATCTTAATACTCAAAACGTTTAGAGAGAGAGAGAGAGTAGCCTTTAATAAAGCTGTGTATAACTGAGTGAGTCTAACCATAGGAGAGGGTACTCAATATAAAAGACATAATGATACACCAAGCCCCTTCAACTCTTTATTCATTGTCATAAGAAGCTGAACTTTATTAAGCAAGAATGGAATGTTCAACTTTAGCCCTTCTACTATAACCTGCACACTAGATAGACAAATGAGAGTGAAAGGAGATAACATGTTTGAGAGACAGATTACTTTGGTGTTTTGGAACATATACAATGATTGCTCCAATCACATTTTGCATCCAAACATCGGTACTAAAATCACGATACTTATGATTACCTACAATATCCACAATCTTAGCCTTAATGATCTTGCCATCGACATATATGTCTCTAGCACCAACGTTGTTTGTAGTCGTGGGATTATGGTCGGGCCTAAAATCCCCCCTCATAAACCTTGAGAGCAAGCTCGATTTTCCTACACATGAATCCCCGATCAATAATAACTTTAAAGGATGATCATATCCATCTTTTCCACTGCAACCAGGCATGCCGACATGCAAATAAATTTGAAAGAAGAACACAAAATTTTAACTTTCTATTTAACTTCTTGTGTTTACAGCAAAATAAGTTTTAAATATCACGCACTTTGAATACAGATGGTCATTTGATAGAATAGAATTCAATACACAATAAGAATGCTTTAAACTGACTTAAATGAAATTTTGTTGACTTTGACTACAGAATTTAAATCGTCAAGTATAAATACCATTCACGATACAAAGTCTCTTTGCTTCACCAGTTTTTAGGTAATAGTAGTGAATGAAATATAAGTTAAATAAGAAATGATTAGCGATTATCAAACGAAAATAATCATGAGAAATTAAACAATGGTTGTATTAGAATCAATGTAAAATGCACGGCATAATTGACATATTTGGTGGTGGAGGGTGGTGGTGCTGGTCGTGTGGTTGTGGTTGTGTGGTGGTGGAGGGTGGTGGTGATGTTCGTGTGGTTGTGTGGTGGTAGAGGGTGGCGGTGATGGAGGATAGTAGAGGTATAATAATTGCAAATTCAAATAAAGTAATTGTGGGATGAAGATGAGGGTAATTAGTAACATGGCCACTAATGGGGATATTTAACGCTCGTTAGCCAAAAGTGACGATTTGCAACAAAGTGGAAACCACAGGGACATTTTTCGCAATTAAGTTTGTTCAAGAATAGTTTTTGCCAAAATGGTAAATTACAAGGACATTTTTTGTAGTTTACCTTTTTGCTATTTGATAAGAAAGTAAATAACTAAGATTGCATTATTTGTTATTTAGGTAGAAACTTTTATGTGAAATAACTTTTGTATTCATTTGTTTGATCCATAGTTGTCAGATCTCGTTCCTGATCTTAGGATTCTACGATTTTACGATACTGCAAAGCAGAAACGATCCGGATCCAACATAGAATCTTTGCAAGCTTAAGATCTTATAGGATCCCGATCTTGACCATAAGATCTTAAGATCTAATCCGATCCGATATTACTTTTCTCGGATTACAAACTAAAAAACTACAAATTTATGGGTTGTTCCCTCCGTCCCATAATAATTGTCCTATTTGACTTTTTTTAGTCTTTTCTATTCAACTTTGACCATACATATTTTTATTTGCGTAATATAATACTTGATGAAAAATATATGAATAAATTGAGATTTAAATGTATTTTCATTGGTATAATTTTCATCAAGTATTATATAACACAAATAAAAATATTAATGGTCAAAATTGAACAAGAAATACTCAAAAAACTCAAACTAGACAATTATTGTGAGACGGAGGGAGTATAAATTTATGGGTTGTTTTTTTGTAGAATTAAAAAACAACATGTTAATCTTTTTAAACATTTAATAATCATAATTCAGGACAATATTTCTATTATACATTCATAATATTTTGTGTTTATAATGTATAATATTTTATAGATTTGTATAATATTTTATAGATTTGTATAATATTACAAAAACTATTAAGAAATAACATTAAAGTAGGATTTTAAGATACCGATCCAATCTTACAATTACGATCTTACAAAGACGAAAACATCTTCGATAAAATCCCGATCTTAAAAACCTTGTTTGATCTCATAAATTTCATAAACAAGGGGTACTATATATAATTAAAACTGTTAGATGAGCCACGTGCATATCGTTTAATTTCACAAAAATATTCGGTTTGTCCAATGGTCGCAATCACATAAACCCATCTGCCCCAAAAAATAAAAAGAGATAAGTACTAATACAGTACAAAATCTTTTTTTTGTTCCCCATCATAGTCAGTTTTTAAGTAAATTCCCTAAATGGTCATGCGCATCTGCGCAACTCTGCAACCTATCTCAGAACGTGACACGTGTACATATTCTGGGGCCCACACCAACTACTATAACTAACAAAAATACTCAACCTTTGTGCTACTCAACCGGCGGCTATTGATCCACGTGCAAAAGTGTACTAAAAAGGACATTGGGAATGAGCAAAAGGTACATGATTAGATGTTGTCCTTTGTACCTACTTTTTATTATACTTTTTATTAAAAAAACAATCAATTCCCATGATCATATTTTAAAAAACGTAACATATCAAAAAAAAAAAAAAAAAAAACACCGGTCACTTCATCTTCTCCGATCACTTCATCTTCTCCGATCACCCTCCTTTCTTCCGATCACATCATCTTCTCCGATCAACTAACCTCTATTATCCTGCGGTTAATTGCAATCCACAAAATAAACCCACGAAAATTCGTAAACCCACAATAACTCTTAATTAACACAGATTCAGCATAATAAACCCACAAAAAAAATCCTAAATATAACGTACCAATGGTTTCATTGGAAAAATTGAAAGAATCAAAGAATTATTTTGATGAGTTTGTGGCAATGTGTGTTATTCATTTAACTTTTCTGAATACAAATCAAATAAGATAAAAATCAAATACAAGAAAATTAAATAAAATCAAAAAAGTATGTTATGTGTACCTTCCCAATAAAGATCACTAGTCATTTCAGCTGTTGGGTTGAGTAGCCGCCGGTTGAGTAGCCGGCGGTTGAGTAATTCTAGTAGTTGGTGTGGGCTCCAGAATATGTACACGTGTCACGTTCTGAGATAGGTTGCGGAGTTGCGCAGGTGCGCATGACCATTTAGAAAATTTACTCAAAAACAAACTGACTATGGTGGGGAAAAAAAAATTTTGTACTAGTACTTATCTCCCCCAAAAAATAAAAAACAATCACATAGTCATAAGCCATTTTATCCAAATGTTTTCCTCCCAAAATAAATACCTTAAACCTTAAAAACAATATCATCTTTTTCATTTCATTTGATCAGAATCTTGATTGTCACCCAATATTGATTTTAAGTTTGAAATAATTAAATCTGACTAATACCCAGATGATCATTCTTGTTTAATTTAATACCCATCAATTAAAAACGTGAAAATATCCTATTTTTATCTGGGATTTTGTTGTTGCACACCACCTGTTCGACGAATTGTCTCTGTGAATATTTTTAAAAAATTTTGTAAAAATAAAACTAGGGTATTGTTGGTTGATGGGATTTAATAAAGCGGGTTGAGTTATTTGGTGAAAAGATGACGATTGATGTGTTAGC
Source organism: Artemisia tridentata subsp. tridentata (assembly GCA_021014915.2). NCBI lineage: Eukaryota > Viridiplantae > Streptophyta > Magnoliopsida > Asterales > Asteraceae > Artemisia > Artemisia tridentata. The sequence continues at coordinate 146,885,939 of CP139503.1, read as the reverse complement.
AGGGAGTTCGGGGCGTATATATGGTGGTGATAATAAAATTACTTATTTTAGTAATAAGTATGTGTTGGGTTTGACTGTGGTTGCTGGCATTGGTGGTCTTCTTTTCGGTTATGATACAGGTTATTTATATGTTATCTATATGTATAGGTGTTCGTGTTGCGTTTAATTTGTAAGGTTGTATGAAAATTTGGTGTTGTGGAGCAAAGTAGAGCACTAGAGCTGTTTGAGAATGGTATATATATATGCTACTATGCTAGTTTTAATCAAGAGCTAATTACTTAAAAAGTTATCTAACTTGACAATTTTTGTCTTTGCGTGTGCGGAACATTTTCTCTTCTCATTGTGTATTGTGTGTATGGAACTTTCAAATTTGGATCATTATACTATTCAAATTTCGATCATTATACTATTCAGCCATGTAAAATGACCATTTTACCCTTCAAAATTTGAAAAAAGTAAGGGTAAAATGGTCACAAAATACACAATGATCGAAATTTGAAAGTTCAGTACACACAATGAGAAAAAAAAAAAAAAAAAGTTCAGTGATACAATAACAAAAAATGGCAAGTTAGATGACTTTTTAAGGAATTATCCCTTTAATCAAAGTTGGGTTTAATATGTATCTGAATTTGTTGTTGTGGTTCAAACAGTTAAGTTTAAATGGTCATGGGACAATATAGTTACACGATTTAATTATAAGTTAAAACTTTGTTGCTGTTTGAACATTCAGGAGATACTCATATTAGAAGTAGGTATCACTCTGTCTTTCAGGATCATATCCAGTGATAGATAAATATTGACTTGTATTTTATAGAAATCCAGAGCCCCATATTGTTCAGTTTTATGTTTATGCATACATAATTTGTTGTTAAATTCTGAAGGTTTTTTATAATGAGGTGGATTTCACTAGTATTTTAAGAAATAGAAGATTCATTTTAGATGCGTTTGGGTTTACCCATAAAATCGTGCTAATTTTTTCGACAATGAAACATCTGTATCAGGAGTCATATCAGGAGCTCTTCTGTACATTCGTGATGAATTTGAGGAAGTGGATCGAAGTAGCCTTTTACAGGTACAATCAACTCCTTAATTGGTGGCACGTTACATAGTGGCATCTAGAAGAACAAGTGTCAACCTCGACATTATCGATGTGACAATCTCTTTCTTGAAATCATATATATTAATATGTTTATTAGAAACCACTTGCTCTTATCAAGTTTTTCAAAACCTTACTTCAATCTTTGACATTTTTAGATTTTTCGTATACGCAGGAGACGATTGTTAGCATGGCGTTACTTGGTGCAATGATTGGAGCTGCAGCTGGTGGATGGTTAAACGATGTACGTGGGCGTAAGAGCGCTACTCTTATTGCTGATGTGATTTTTGCACTCGGGTCATTTGTCATGGCTGCTGCACCCGATCCCTATGTTCTTATATTTGGTCGCTTATTGGTTGGGTTGGGTGTCGGTATAGCTTCTGTTACTGCTCCAATGTATATTGCAGAAGCAGCACCATCAGAAATACGTGGAGGTCTTGTAAGCACCAATGTGCTTATGATCACAGGTGGACAATTTCTTTCATACCTCGTGAATCTTGGTTTTACACAGGTGAGAATTTCATTTTTTTTTCGATTTACTATTCAATATCTACTTTCTGTTGACCCATTATTCATATCTTTATTCGCAGGTTCCTGGGACATGGCGATTGATGCTTGGGATTGCTGCCGTGCCAGCTGTTCTTCAGTTCTGTTTGATGTTGCTTTTACCTGAATCACCTCGCTGGCTTTACAAGAACGTAAAATATCTATCTTTATCCGTACGTATTCATATATATGCATGTAAATGTATTTTTCTAACTTTACATTCTTCTTTTATTTTAGAGAAGTAGTTCTGAGGCAACTGCCATGCTGTCAAAAATTTATGATCCCAATCGGTTGAAGGATGAACTTGAGCAGCTTTCTGCTGCACTAGAGGAAGAACGCATAAGCAGGAGTTCTGTTAGCTACCGTGAAGTTTTTAGAAATAAAGAAATCAGACTAGCTTTTGTGGCCGGAGCTGGTCTGCAGGTAATAAGACACATCTTTCCTAGTATTTGATTTAAAAAATTGTTGTGTTGGGTAACAGGTCGAGTCGGGCTGACCCATACTCTTTTTGTCCAAAATTATATTTTATTATAAATAGTGAGTACATCTAGTATATATAAGAGTAAAATACACCATTCGTCCTTAAGATTTTACCGAAACAACACGTTGAGTCCTTTTTTTGAAATAAATACACCAACCCTCCCCAACGTCTCCATTTGGTAACCCCGGCTGTCCTTTCTTCTAACGACCGTTAGCTTTGGTTTATTACAGTCAACACGTGACTCTCACACGAGGGCAGTTTGGTCTTTTCCAGCCTTTGTCTTTTTCATACAAGTGAATCACACATAAACATGGGCGGATCTATGCTTGGGCTACATGTGGCACGTGCCACATATGGATTGGTCATTTGAGCTACAATTTGCTTTCCTTGAAAATTCTATCTTTTAATTTCTTCTTTATTTTCTTTGCGTTATGTATGTATTTCCTCAAGGCCCAATAATAAAGTAAACAAGTAAGCCCATATTATTTTGAATAAAAATAAAACTTAACCCAAATGATTAATTATTAATCTGGTTTTCGTGGTCCTTTATGACGATTCAATGCACAAATATGTAAAGCGCAAGCAGAACCAAAACAAATTAAGGATTTATTTTTGAACGAGTGTTAGTCAGATTGTTGTGCTTGTTTGGTAAGGACGTTATTATCCTATAGACCATGAATACCGAAGAGACAATTCATTGAAAGGTGATCTAAGTAACTTTGGCAACTTGTACAGGCTTTATATAATATCGCACCTTTTACTTTATATTAGTGAGTTTGGGTCAAAACAAAAATGTGTGCCACACATGACCAAATTTCATAGATCCGCCACTGCACATAAATTAATCCAAATCCCATTTCCTTATTTCATCTCTCACACAAACCTTGCATCTTTTTATTTCAAAAAACCACCCCTTCACAAGAATTATCTTTTCTCTCCGCCCTCAGCAGCTCCCGGCTACTGAACCTAATGTCGCCGTCAACCTCTGAAGATCAATCCGAACTCTAAAATGTCTCCGGAATCGCGTCAACCACTCTTACCGCTTGTCAGAATTTCTGCTCGAAAGCCAAATGGATACTAACCATTATTAATCTCAAATTAGAGATTGTTATAAACAGATCTGAAATTTTTTCTTATGATCGGTTTGTTTAATTGTGAAAAGAACCGATATGGGAATCGATTCATATTTTTTCTTATGATCGGTTTGTTTAATTGTGAAAAGAACCGATATGGGAATCGATTCTTTTATGAACCTGGATTTGACGTATGTGCTTATGCTCTTTGTTATGGATTTGACGCAACCTGGCCTGTTGCGTTTTCCTTTCATAAACATATAAACTAAACTTTTGACGAATAACTAATAACAAAAAAATGACTCAACGTGTTGTTTTGGTTTAATCTTAAGGACGAAAGATTTTGGTTTAATCTTAAGGATGAAAGATATATAATAAACATGTAATCCAAGTATTGGGGTTAAGGCAGTTCCAAGGATTAAAAAAATATATTTAAAAATACACTTTTTGGCAACTTTCGAACTGTTTCATTTAGTTAACCCTCGTTCTTTTAAGAAATTTTTTATAACTTCTTACTATTTTACACGTTAGAGATAAAACACAATAATTGATACGCTCGTAGTAAACGGGTCAAACATGCCACTTTTAGTTGCAATAGTGCCGGAATCAATGGAGGGTTTGTACAGTTCAATTTACCAATACATTGATGGATTAATATCTTCATAACAAGTTTTGATTTGCAGGCATTTCAACAGTTCACCGGCATCAACACTGTAATGTATTACAGCCCAACCATAGTCCAAATGGCTGGATTTGGGTCAAACGAATTAGCCCTTCAACTGTCACTTATAGTTGCATTAATGAATGCTGCAGGAACAGTTCTTGGTATCTACCTCATCGACCATGTCGGTCGCCGGAAACTAGCGCTCAGTAGCTTAACAGGTGTAATTCTTTCATTGGTTCTCCTTTCGATTGCATTCTTCTTTGAGTCATCTGGACACGCCAACATGGGTTGGGTGGCTGTCCTTGGGTTAGTCCTTTACATTGGTTCATTTGCCCCCGGAATGGGTCCCGTACCATGGACGGTAAACTCTGAAATTTATTCGGAATCATATCGAGGGATTTGTGGAGGAATGGCGGCTACAGTGAATTGGGTATCAAATCTGATAGTTGCTCAGAGCTTTCTTTCTGTTGCTGATGCTGTTGGAACGGGTATGACTTTCTTGATAGTGGCTGTAATTGCTGTGGTTGCGTTTGCTTTTGTGGTTGTGTTTGTACCAGAGACCAAAGGGTTGACTTTTGAGGAAGTCGAAAAATTGTGGAGGGAGCGGGCTTGTGGTAGTAGTAATGGAGCTGAATCCCTTCTTGTAGACGACGAGGCATAGCAGTTCTTATCAGTTCTCGAAAAGGTGGATGACTAGATATGTGTACGTGTAGCCTTGTGGCTCGAGGAATCATGATCATGGTCTATGTGTGCTTGTTAGGTTGAGATGTGTGATTTGTATGATTATCGAGCATAAGTTAAACACGTTTATATAGTATATTTATGATGTTCTTGAGAGTATATGCGGATTTTGGTATCTAAAGTTAGGACGTCTCTCTGTTGGCTTGGTGATGGTTTGAAGCATGGTTTAAAAATAAATAAAGGTCCATCTTTAAAAGTTAAAAATGAATGCTTTTATATTCCCATGAAATGCTAATCTTTATACACGTCAGAAATCAAATAAACACAAACAACAGTCAAATTTAGGTACTACATAGATTCAAATGTAGGGGTGATCATCGGGCTGAAACCGACCCGTCCCGACCTGAAACCGATCCATCCCGAAACCGAAATCCTGGAAAACCCAAACCGAATCCCGAACCGAAATTACTCGGTTTTACTCGGTTCAGTTCGGGACGAGTCGGTTTCGGTCGGTTTTCTCAGTTTTGGTTGTGTTTCTCTGTTTTTGGCCTGAACCGATCCATTTCGAAACCGAAATCCTAGAAAACCCGAACCGAGTATGTTCTGTTCGGTTCGGTATCGATCGGTTTTACTCGGTTTTCGGGATTCGGTTGGTTTTGCTCAACCCTATTCAAATGTTTCATGTTTGCCAAAAAAATCTTGAAAGTGTAGTCCTACAAAATGTTATACGAAATAAAAATTGTTTATAACTTAATATTAATGAACTCAATTGCCAAGATGCCGAGATATCTTGTTTAGAGGCTTGGGTATGATAACGCGCCGACCGGCGTTATGCTCACGTGCCATAGCGTTACCGGGCGTTATCATACCGCCCCACCCAAAATTGCAATGGCGTTGCCGTTTGAGTTAGCCCTCCAACATAAGTTACAATGCCATTTTTTGTTGTTAAATGGGGGTTTTTTTTTTTTTTTTTTTTTTTTTTAAATGGGGGTTTTTTTTTTTTTTTTGTGTACAGGTGTGTTTTTGGGTGTGTATATATATTTAATAAATGAAAGCATTTTTATTTAATAAATGAAAATATATTTTGTTTAAATAATTGGAAAAGAAAAAAAATGGGTCTCAAAAGAGTGGCGTATTGGGATGTTATGATAATGAGTTATTTTTTATGTGTTGGTGTTAAAATGTTAAAGCTGAGGTGACAGTATTTTTTTTAGTGTTATGGTGTTATGTCACCTTAGTGTCAAAACCCGCCCACTCGATAGAGTCATTTCCGAGGTTGGTCGGGATTCCGGATTGTTCTACACTTGCTTACAAAACTCTATGGAAGATTGTTAGGAATATAAATATTTATGTAAAGACTCGGTCACCCCGAGTATCTGTTAGCATTAACTAGCTCGTAGGATTATTAGTATTATTATTATTAGTTTAATTATATTAGTATTTGTGTAGTGGGTCGGGTCTTTACCCTCTGTCAGCTCACTCTACAGCCCACTCGGGGCACATATATTTGTAAGTATAAATACCCCTCTCCACCTAGGGAGAGGGTTGGAACCTTTCATTTTTTCAATACAACTTCACATTTCTCTCTCTAGAGTTCCCATTCTCTCTTTCTCTCTCTAAATCTATTCGGCCAAAACAAGATCAAAGGGTGTTATATGTTAGTGAATATGCTACAATTGGTATCAAGAGTCATGGTTAGGTTCTAGTTATTGCATATTCACGGATTGGTGTGGTGATTTTGGCACTTTTGTTGTGTTTTTGTGAGTTGAATAGAAAAGGAAGTAAAACCTTAGTTTACGCTTTGATTGTGGTTAAATCTGTTGAAAACGTGTACTTTTTGGTTCATAAAACTGGTTTATATCTTCCTTGATAGTATAATACCTTGTTCGTATTAGTTTGTGGAAGATTTGAAGAGTTTCTTGACTGCGGTTTGTGTTTCGGTAAGACATTCTTCGTTGCGGTTTGGTTCTCGGCAAGGATTCTAGTCTGCGGTTTGTGGTTGTTTGGGTAATTGTTAACTGCGGTTTGGTGTAATACTCTGACTGCGGTTTGGAGTTTTACTATAAAGGGAAACACGACAAAACATACTGAAAGTGACGTTTTGTCTTTTTGCTACTGCGGTTTGGAATTTCTGGTCTGTTGCGGTTTGTCGTTTAGTGTCTGCTGTTTGACTTCAGGTATTGCGGTTTGACTCTTTGCGGTTTAAGTCTTTGCGGTTTGACTCCTTGCAGTTTAGGTCTTTGCGGTTTGACTCTTTGAGGTTTAAGTCTTTGCGGTTTGACTCTTTGCGATTTAGGTCTTTGCAGTTTGACTCTTTGCGGTTTAGGTCATTGCGGTTTAAGTCATTGCGGTTTGACTATTTGCGGTTTAGGTCTAAATGTTGCGGTTTGTCTTGTGTGACTGCGGTTTGAGCATTGCGGTTTGGTACTCTTGTGTTGCGGTTTGACCATTGTGGTTTGTTGAGTGTAATTGCGGTTTGGGTGTTGCGGTTTGATACTGAAGTAATACTTTTAGCTGCGGTTTGACTCAAGTAATCCAATCACGGTTTATTCTTGATTTTAGAAAATCCCGCGAAAGATTCGATTTCTCGGTTTAAATCTGATGAGTGTCTAAATACTCATCATTTTTACCTAATCTTAGCTGCCAAAACATCCAAAAACACTCAGAAATGCATCAAAATACTGAAAATATCCCAGGGATTGTGTTTTATATGTTTTAAATGCAAAATGTTTAAAAACAGTTGAAAAACGAACAAAGTTTGCAAAATTGGCAGTTTCAGTCCCTCAAGTTTCAAAACTTGTCAAAATTAGTCCCTAAGCATTTGTTTTGTCAGAAAAATCACCAAAGGTCCTTTTTAAATCATAAATTATCATATTTAGTCCTTTGGTGAAAAGTTTGAATAAATTACATGTTTGGTCCCTGGTGTTTGAGGATTTGACAGAAAAGGTCCCTGGGTATTTTAAATGGAAAAATTGCATCTTTGGTCCTTGCGATATTCATACTTAGCAATATTGGTCCTTATAACAATTTTGGAATGTTTACAGAAAAGGTCCCTCAACTTTGAATAATTTGCAAATTTGGTCCTTGTGTAACCATAAATCAAACCGGACCCTTATTAAATATAAAACCACAACACCAATCCAATCCAAACACTAAGCCTAGCCCACCCTTTTTATTATTTCCCTTGGGCCCAACCTTTTCCCCAGCCCAACAAAACAAACCCAACACCCTTTAATAATAAAACGGGGGTTTGACCCCGTTTGACCTTCCAAACCCGCCAAACCACCACCACTGTTCACACCCCTCACCCCAGCCTGAAAACACCAATACCAGGGTGGTTTTCCACCACCACCTCACCCCCCAGCTCATCACCTACTCTCCCCTCACATACCTTCCACCTCACAGCTAACCCACACCCACAATTAATGCCTTTCCCACCATTTTCCACAAAATCCACCACTGTAGCACTCACTTTACTGGTTTTGCTATCAAACCTCCACAACTTGGCTACTAACCCATGTTACTTGTCCCCTGCCACCTCCACAACACCCCAAGATGCATTAATTGAGAAAAAACGGCCACAAGCTACCAATTTCACTTTTGGCGCCAAAAGTGCTTTTGAACGATTGAGATGTATTACAGAGATCCAAGGGTCAAAATGTGGTGGGAAAAGTCTCTGAGGACACCTGGAAGCTCATTTTTATCTATAAAGATCAAGAGAGAAGAGTGGAAGATATATCTAGTTTAATTTAATAAAATGTATGTCGACTTAGTTTCTTTTCAATTTTCCAGTGTAACTTAAGCTTTCAAGTTAAATTTCTAGTGTTCTAAAGTGTATTGTGAACTCTTTTTAGTAATCAATTTCAAGGTTTGTGTATGAATTTAGTTTATGCAATTTTGTATTCAAAATCTCATATAAGCTTAAATGTTGTTGAAACTTGTTGTTAGGGACCCATAAGCTCATATAAGTTCACAATTAAGCTCCTGTAAGCTTTTAGAAACATAAAATCAGGTTGTGTTTTTAAAAGTTATAATTACTCAAAAATACTAAAAATTCATTCAAAAACAAAAAATCAATATATATGAAGAATGATGCTTGGAGCAGGGTGAATTCTGGATTGCCCTGGGTTAGTGAATCTGTGGAGATTCTATAGGGTTGGATTTGAGATCCTTGTTCTTGGTTTAAAGCTGGAAATCAGTTGTAAGCCCTTTTAAGCAAATTTTGCATTTTAATGTTTAAGTTGTTTTTAAGCTTTGATCTTTATGTTTATGTGTTTCTGGGTTGTTGTTAAGTAAATTAATCCATTAAGCCAGCCTGTTTGTTCTTTGAAATCTATAGTTACTTAAAATTCCATTTTGGACAGTCAAACTTGCATATTTGTTGTTACTGAGTATTATGCTTGCATTGTTGTTGGTTTATGCTTATTTAGTCCTACTTAATGATAAAATGAAGCTTTGAATCAGTATTGTGGTCTAAATCCCAGAAATCCTTTGAAAATCCAAAAATCTCAGGTTTTAAGGGCTGTTTGGATTATTTGTTGTGAATCTGTGTTAGAGGGTGTATGTGCCATTGTTCTTGTCTTATGTATGCCACATTAGGTCCTAATAACTCAGTGAAAACATAAAAACCTGACCTCATTTGGTGAAAAGTCAAAATAGCCTTTGATCCCTCTCATTTTGATGACTGTTGTGGTTTTAGGATCCAAGATCATGCTTTTGTGTTAAGAAGTTGTTAAACTTTCTCAATCTAGTCTTATTACACCTTAATACATCATAATCAGTTAGTATAACAAGATCAAAGTTCACCAAAGTCAACCCTTGTGTTTTTCTGAAAAAGTCAAAAATTCAGGTTTAAACTTGTTCTGAGTTGCTGATCTTGGCTCAAATTGGACATCAATTGATTAGTTTGTGATGGGGCTTTTGGTATTTTAAGATAGCCAGTAGTATAGGCTAAGTTTTACCCCCATAATACTCCATCTTTATTGCTTATTTCATTGCTTAATTTGCTCTGCAATATTGCCATATTCCTGAGTTTCTGTCTCAATTTTGCAATTGTTTAAAGTGCTCATTTGCTTAATCTGTGGGATTGGTTGTTTGAAATAAGTTGTTTTAAGCTCATATAAGTCTATTAAACTTGTCCTGAGCATTTGGTTGATTTCTGTGCTTATTAGCTTATTTTTGGCTTATTTGCAAACTGCTTATTAGCCCAAAACTGCTTATCAGGCTTAGATAACCTCTTATTTCATTTTTCTTATCTTTCTAATATTATTTTAGATTTACTCAGAATTTTTCATAATTTTCCTAAGTCATTTAATATTTTTAATCATTTTAATTAGTTTCTACTAGTAATTAAATTATAATAAATAGAAAAATAATCAGAAAAATATAATTTTAATTTTCATAATTTTCTTTTGTCATTTGTAATCTAGGAAAAATATAATATCATTTTTAGACCTTAAGAAAAACCAAAAATAGAAATATAGTGATAGCTTCTATTTAATAGAATTTATCTTTTTAAATTTTAATTAAGTAATTTTCATTTTTATAATTTTCTTAGCTTTTTAATAACATATAATATTTATAGAAAAAGTTTTAGAATTTTCTTAGTTCATTTAGTAATTTTTATAAATTTAAATAGTTTAATAAGTAATTAAATAATAAATAATTAATAATAATTAAATAAAAAATATAAAAAAATATAATTTAAGTTTTTAAATAAGTTTTAAGTCATTTTATATTTTTAGGTTTTAAATTTCATAAATTTTACTTTTTAGTCCTTTTTAGATTTTTCGTTGCGCGTTTCTAGGTTAATTAATTCGCGTTTAACTTTATTGTGCATATCTGTTTTAAATTTGTTATTTAGAATTGTTAAATAAAGCAAAATCAAAAGCAATCTAAATCATCAATCACTCTAATCCTAGCTTTTCACAGTTGCCCATTCACATCTCGTTGGGAAACGATCCGGGTGATCACTTGCCTGGTTTCACACTACACACGAGTATTCGTTCTGAGACTGTTTATATTTATATATATGTTTTCAGACGGATCAAATTTTGGCGCCGCTGCCGGGGAGGTGTGCTGCGACAGTTGTGTAAGTTTTAGCGATTAGTGATTCGAGATCCTTCTTCCAAGAAGTTCCTATTTTCCAAAAACAATATAAAATACAAAAATATTTTTCTTTTCTTTTCTATATATATTATTATTATTATTATCACATAAAAAATTAAAAACCCAAAAACATTTTCCGTTTTTCTTTAATAATAAACAAATAAAAATTAACCATCGAGAACCAAGACTGAGTACTACCTAACTGGGGGTACGGCCATAATAAGTTCCCAAACCTAAGATAAAAACTTGCCTTTGTATCACTTGCGAATATCGGCTCACCTTTGATTGATAAACAAACTCTAACGGAGGTTCTAGGATAGTCTGACATTAAATTGTCGGACTGAAAGAAGCGGGTTTTTAAGGAGCATTAAGTTGCCCACCTTTGCTTCTCCGCCACTCTGTGCGTTTATCTTTTAGAGAGCTACCGTACGCTTGTTGATTATTGGTTTAAGTTCACTTGTGTTTTCTCTCGATCTTGATTTTAATTAAAATTTTGCTAAGTGCATGCGCACTCGTTCTTCTAGGTCATCAAGCCCTCTCCGTGAGCTTGGAAATATACCTCGAAGACGTCGGAGACGTTCTGCTCCATCAGTCGTACCCGAGATACGGACTGATCCCCAAACCCCTGTCATCATGGCAGAAGACCGTCCTATGAATGAGCTTCTCCAAGCTCCCACCGAGGGTTATGGAGATGCCATTATTGTTCCAGCCATCGTGGCTGAGAATTTTGAGCTGAAAACTGGGTTGATAAACCTTGTAACATCGCGTCAATTCTATGGTTTTGAGAGGGACGATCCTCAAGATCACGTTCGATGGTTCAATAAAATCACATCCACCATCAAATGTAAAAATGTCCCGGAGGAATCAATCAAACTTCTTCTTTTCCCGTTTTCTATAGATGGGGCAGCCCGGATATGGCTTGACAAACAACCCCCTCGATCAATTAGAACATGGGAAGATTTGGTTCAAAAGTTCGTAAATGAATTCTTTCCTCCTTCTAAAACCACGCATCTTAAAAATGAAATCATGAAATTCACTCAAAGGTTTGATGAACCATTTGGAGAAGCATGTGATCGTTTCAAAGAATTGCTCCGCAAATGTCCTCATCACGGTTTCACCGATTTGATGCAGATGGACACTTTTTACAGTGGGTTAAACCCATCTGACCAAGATTCTCTCAATGCCTCAGCTGGAGGTAATTTTATGAGCAAATCCACTAAGGAAGCCATTGCACTCATTGAAAATAAGTCTAAGGTCCGCACTACACGAAACAGGACATATAATTCCCAGGCTAGTGTTGGTCCTTCCACTTCATCTCCCGTGAGTCAGTCCAGTACTGATTCTCAGCTTGCTGAACTAACAAAGGTTATTCAAGCTTTGGTTTTCTCCACACAAAAGAAAGAGTCCGCTCCGCAAACTTCTCACACTGCTGAAGTCAAAAAGATAGAAGTTTGTGTTACTTGTGGTGGTCCTCACGCTTACTATAATTGTACTGCCACCGATGGCAATACATTTGATGTTAATGCTATAGCCGGAACATCCAATCAAGGAGGTAATCAATACCGTCCTCAAGTGGACCCAAACCACCGTGCTAGCAATCAATTTGGACCACCCGGATTTCCTCCTCCCAACAATCCAAATAGGATTAATCCTAATCAACAGAGAGGGCAGAACATGCAAAATCAATTTACTGCCCCAAACAATCAATACCCACCCCAGAGGGGTAATCAAGGGTATTCAGCTCCTAATCACCAAGGACCTCTCCCAAACGAACTTGATAACTACATCAAGTTTAATGAGAACAAAATGAAGGCAATACAAAATCAGATCTCTGGATTGAGGAATGAATTTCAAACTTCAATATACAAGCAAGGAACTGAGCTTAAGAATGAGCTTTCAAATAAAATTGATCACTCTCAAAGCGAAGTTAAGAATATGCTTACCAGTCTCATGAATCATATCAATCCACCTTCTACCTCGGGAGGTCTCCCTGGTAATACCATTCCAAACCCAAAGGGTGAACTCAAAGCTGTCACCACACGCAGTGGTAAAGCTTATGATGGACCCACTATTCCTACTACCTTTTCTTCTCCTCTCCCTAAGGTAGTGGAAAGTGAACCTGAGGTGACTAAGGACAAGGAACTTCCTACTAATAACGGAAGTGCCGACAACGTCCTACCTCAAGTTGTCCAGAAACCGAAACCCACACCAGGAGTTGTTTTTGAAATCCCTGTTGAAAACCCTAAATCCAAACCTTCTATTCCTTATCCATCACGTTTACATGAGCAAAAGCTCCGCGAAAAAGCTAGTCAACAAATGGAAAAGTTTTTCAAAATTTTTCAGGAATTACATTTTGACATAAGCTTTGCGGATGCTATCATTCTGATGCCCAAATTTGCATCCACAATCAAACACTTGTTGAGCAACAAGGAAAAACTGTTTGAAATGGCAAAGACTCCATTAAATGAGAACTGCTCAGCAGTTATCTTGAAAAAGCTTCCCGTAAAGCTTGGAGATCCCGGAAGATTTTTACTACCTTGTGTCTTTCCAGGAATGGTTGAATGCTATGCCTTGGCCGATCTTGGTGCAAGCATCAACCTGATGCCTTATTCAGTCTGGGAGAAACTTTCTCTTCCTGAACTCACTACTACCTGCATGACTCTTGAGCTTGCAGATCGTTCCACATCTCATCCTCGCGGCATTGCTGAGGACGTATTTGTGAAAGTAGGAAAGTTCCATTTTCCAGCTGACTTTGTGGTTGTCGATTTCGATGCTGATCCTAGGGTTCCTCTCATTCTTGGAAGAGGATTCCTAAAAATGGGACATGCTCTCATTGATGTATTTGAGCATGAAATCACATTACGTGTGGATAATGAAGCTGTTACTTTTAACCTCGATCAAACTTCGAAGTACTCTTCAAATAATGATCCTGAATCGGTTAACCGAATCGATGTCATTGATATTGTTTCAGAGGAGTACTCACAAGAGTTTCTTGGTTATTCTCATAATTCTGTGAGTTGGGACCCCACCACATCTTCTCTACCTATCATTTCCGACTCTTCCCCCTCTCTCACTCTGTTTGAGGGAAGTAATTTCAATTTGGAAGAGATCGAGGCTTTTCTCGAGTGTGATTCATTTCTGGAAGGAATTGATGACGCTGAGATTGATCTGGAGGGAGATATTCTTCTTCTTGAGACATTGTTAAATCAGGACAATTCTCCTCCACTCCCTCCCGTTAAACTTCAAAATGAGGAAATTAAATCAGTTGAGAAAAACGATGAATTTCCTGAGGTCGAACTCAAAGACTTGCCACCTCATCTTGAGTACGCATTTTTGGAGGGTGATGATAAATTACCCGTCATTATTGCTAAAGACTTAAGTGATGAGGAAAAGACTGCTCTAATAAAGGTTTTGAAGTCACACAAGCAAGCCATTGCTTGGAAACTCTCCGACATAAAGGGTATCGACCCTGAATTTTGTACTCACAAGATATTAATGGAGGATGACTTTAAACCAGCAGTCCAACACCAGCGAAGGGTAAATCCCAAAATCCACGATGTTATCAAACAAGAGGTTCTCAAACTTCTTGATGCAGGATTGATTTATCCCATCTCTGATAGTCCTTGGGTTAGTCCCATTCACTGTGTTCCAAAAAAGGGTGGCATAACTGTTGTCACAAATGAGGATAATGAGTTGATTCCAACTCGATTGGTTACTGGGTGGCGTGTTTGCATTGACTATCGTAAGTTAAATGATGCCACCCGAAAAGACCATTTTCCTCTGCCCTTTATGGATCAGATGCTCGAGAGATTAGCGGGAAACGAGTACTATTGTTTCCTTGATGGTTTCTCGGGTTACTTTCAAATCCCCATTGATCCACAAGATCAAGAAAAGACCACCTTTACATGCCCTTATGGAACCTTTGCTTATAAACGTATGCCTTTCGGCTTATGCAATGCTCCAGGCACATTCCAAAGGTGCATGATGTCCATATTTTCCGACATGATCGGGAAAACGATGGAGGTCTTTATGGATGACTTCTCAGTCATTGGGGATTCATTCGGAACATGTCTCTCCCATTTAGAAAACATGTTGAAACGGTGTGAAGACACCAATCTTTGTCTAAATTGGGAGAAGAGTTACTTTATGGTCAGAGAGGGCATTGTCCTCGGCCATAAGATATCTAAGAACGGGATTGAGGTTGACAGATCTAAAGTTGATGTCATTGGTAAATTACCTCATCCCACTACCGTCAAAGGTATTAGGAGTTTTTTGGGTCATGCCGGTTTCTATCGTAGATTCATACAAGATTTTTCCAAAATCGCCCGGCCTATGACTCATCTTCTTGAAAAGGATGCTCCTTTTATCTTCTCACCCGAGTGCATCGAAGCTTTTGAAACATTAAAGAAAAAGCTTACTGAAGCACCCATTCTGGTTGCCCCCGACTGGGATTTTCCCTTTGAACTCATGTGCGATGCAAGCGATTTTGCTATCGGTGCAGTCCTGGGGCAACGAAAAGCTAAACATTTTCAGCCTATCCACTACGCAAGTAAAACCATGACTGAAGCTCAAACTCATTACACCACTACAGAAAAAGAATTGTTGGCTGTGGTGTATGCCTTTGAAAAGTTTCGGCCATATTTAATCTTGACAAAATGTGTAGTGTATACGGATCATTCGGCTCTCAAATATCTCTTTGCAAAACAAGATGCAAAGCCGAGATTGCTCCGTTGGGTTCTCCTCCTACAAGAATTTGATATCACCATACGTGATAAAAAAGGAGCTGAGAACCTAGCTGCTGATCATCTGTCCCGATTAGAGAACCCACACCAAGATGTTTTCGAGAAAAAGGAAATAAATGAAACATTTCCCCTCGAGACACTCAATACGGTTGCTTTTCGTGGAGATTCTACTACCCCATGGTTTGCTGACTTCGCAAATTACCATGCGGGTAACTTCATAGTGAAAGGGATGTCGACCCAGCAGAAGAATAAATTCTTCAAGGATGTTAAACATTACTTCTGGGACGACCCCTACTTATTCAAAATCTGTGCGGATCAAGTCATCCGACGGTATGTTTACGGACAGGAAGCTATTGACATTCTCAAAGCTTGCCATGCTGGACCCACTGGGGGCCATCATAGTCCAAACTACACCGCCAAAAAGGTGTTTGATTCCGGGTTTTATTGGCCCACAATCTATAAAGATGCCCAAGATCTCATCAGAACTTGTGAAGCTTGTCAGCGTCACGGAAATATTTCACAACGAAATGAAATGCCACAAAATGCTATTCAAGTGTGTGAAATCTTTGATGTCTGGGTGATAGAACTTATGCACGCCATCATCAATTAAGTTCTTGGATCGTTTTGAGCCTTAGGGTTTAACAATAACAATTAACAAATATGCACAGCGGAATAGAACAAAACAATTGTTATTGACACAAAGTTTTTCCAAACACCATCACCTCCAAATATTATTCGATCACAATAATACGGTTACACTAAACTTGTAACAGGATCAAAGACACCTTTGATCTTGGAGGAATACGAACAACTTGTTTAGGCGTTTATAATCACACGCCTAAACACACACACACACCTTTGATATCTACATTATGGAAGACATACTCAAAACCTATTCCCTGTATTCTGTTTATATAACACAGAATTAGGGTTACAAGAATACTACGAAGGACTAAAATATAAATATTCTTTTGCAAGTAAGTCCTTCATGTTTAATTCTTTCTTGTTTCATTCTTTATGTTTTGTATCATCAAATCCATAAACCCAACAATCTTCCCCTATTTGATGATGACAAAACAAACTCATTCTTGTACGAACTTCCCTAGACGAAGTAGCAGAAGTTGAGATAATTAAATCTCACCATGAATGAAACAATCTTGTCTTCCCCTTAAGCCATGCCATGCCATCACAATATTTCTTCCCCTTTTTGTTATCAACAAATAGAGAACGAATAAACAGTAAAAACTTCCCCTCGAGTGATGCATGTACATAAAATGATTCTTCAAATCTGTAGGCTTTATTTACTGTTGAAGAAAAATAATCATTACCAATTTGATGCTGAAGTAGAAGAAACCAACCTTGTGTCTTATGCCTTGTACTAAAAGACTTCGAACGTATACTCCTCAAGTATAGGGAGACCGCAATCTCTTGACAATAACCACTGAGCACAATAACGTAACTCCTTCAAGTGTTTTGTCAATTCGAGTCACTTGAACGAACAAACAAGTTACCTCACCTGAAAGGTATGCTAAGACACAACCTTGATAAATTCAACCGCATCATCAAAGAAATAATAAATAATCCTCTCCTCCAATAAGAAAATTAATGCGAGCCTTTAAAACTTTAACGAACAAATAAACCAAAAACAATCTTCTTCGTGTGTGTGAACTTCCCCTGTGTGTGTGTAAACCAATAACCATTCAACCATATACTTCCCCTTGCTACTCGTAAATCATGTAAGTATCAATCATGTAAACCCAATAATTATAACAGTAAGTCCAACATCAGAATCAATATGCGTATCAGCAGAGTGATATACGTTGAGCAGCAGAGTTATATAACGAACAGCAGAGTTATATAACCAATCAGCAGAGTGTATAAGATGTAGCAGCAGAGTAAAATATGCAGCAGCAGAGTAACATAAGCCATGTAGCAAACTTTAATATCGACACAGATCTGCTTTAACACCAATTGCACTAGTCGACAAACCTCACATTAATTGCCACATATTATATTCAATCAACTCAATAAATCAGTACGAGAATCACCGACCCACTAAGTGATGAATTAACCAATCATGCGACAAATAAAATATCTCCAATCCATAGCAGCATTCAAACCTTCTTGTGCCTTCGATCAGTACGAAGTAATAATTTTATGATATGATCGATTATACTATTTTACCACCGACTGTCAGACCCTCTTTAATTTCCGAATCAATCCCATACATCCTACCACTTGCACATAAACAACAATTAACAAATATGCACAGCGGAATAGAACAAAACAATTGTTATTGACACAAAGTTTTTCCAAACACCATCACCTCCAAATATTATTCGATCACAATAATACGGTTACACTAAACTTGTAACAGGATCAAAGACACCTTTGATCTTGGAGGAATACGAACAACTTGTTTAGGCGTTTATAATCACACGCCTAAACACACACACACACCTTTGATATCTACATTATGGAAGACATACTCAAAACCTATTCCCTGTATTCTGTTTATATAACACAGAATTAGGGTTACAAGAATACTACGAAGGACTAAAATATAAATATTCTTTTGCAAGTAAGTCCTTCATGTTTAATTCTTTCTTGTTTCATTCTTTATGTTTTGTATCATCAAATCCATAAACCCAACACTGGGGCATTGACTTTATGGGGCCATTTCCATCATCTCGAGGAAATAAATACATTCTCGTGGCTGTTGACTATTTGTCAAAATGGGTTGAAGCAAAAGCTTTACCCACTAATGATGCCCGAGTGGTTGTAAAATTTCTGAAAGCTCTGTTTGCCCGTTTTGGAACCCCACGTGCTATAATCAGTGATCGTGGTACGCATTTTTGCAATGACAAATTTGATAAAGTCATGCAAAAGTATGGTGTAACTCACCGTCTTTCTACTGCGTATCACCCACAAACAAGTGGACAAGTAGAAGTTTCAAATCGGGGTATTAAAAGAATACTGGAGAGGACTGTAGGAGAAAATCGTGCATCCTGGTCGGATAAATTGGATGATGCACTATGGGCCTTTCGTACAGCTTACAAAACACCCATCGGGTGTACGCCTTACAAACTTGTGTACGGAAAGGCATGTCATCTACCGATCGAATTAGAGCACAAAGCCTACTGGGCCTTGAAACATGCTAACTTTGACCTTCAAACTGCGGGTGATCACCGTAAAGTTCAAATGAATGAATTAAATGAACTGCGTGATCAGGCCTACGAGAACTCTTTGATCTATAAAGAAAAGACAAAGAAGATTCATGACTCTAAAATCAAAAACCGCGTTTTCAACGTTGGTGATCGAGTCCTTCTTTTCAATTCAAGATTAAAGATCTTCTCAGGCAAACTCAAAACCCGTTGGTCTGGTCCATTCACTATCACAAAGGTTTATCCATATGGTACCGTTGAGTTATCTCAAGCTGACGGGCCTAATTTCAAAGTGAATGGTCATCGTTTGAAACATTACTTTGGAGAGGATATACCACCAATGGTTATCCCGGATCTCCAAACTTTCCCCATGAACCAATGAATGCGGGGGTCGAGTCAAGCTAGTGACTCGGTGATCAAAAACATTAGCACAACATGGGTTTTCACCCGTGTCTCTGTTTTCTTTCTCTATTCTACCATCTAGTGTGGGGGAGATGCCCCACATGTTGTAAATATGTACAGTTAAAAAAAAAAAAAAAAAAAAAAAAAAAAAAAAAAAAGTGTGTATATAAAATAATGGCTATTAGTATTTCCCTTTCACGTTCTAAGTGTTGGTTTAACAACCGGTTCTTTGAATATTGAGGGCAATATTCAGTTCTAAGTGTGGGGGGGAATTTTAGCGAATTTGATCAAATGTACCATCTAGTACCCCCATTTTAGCCAAAATTTTAAAATTTTTTCTCACTTAGAACGCAATAAATGGTTATCAGTCCGCCATGTCTAACCCACATAAGGATTGGCTAATCCGAGAGCAAACAGCTCTTGGTAAAGATGTCTCAAATCCGTTGATGGCTTGCAATTTGCCGAAAATTGTATGGTATTCGACTCACCATATCTTCATAAGTGAAGAGTTGGCTAGCCCGCAAGGTTATGGCTTGTGGTAAAGGCAGTGAAAAACCATAATTGGTAATCAGCTCACCAAAGATAATAGTTATATTTATCTAAGAGTTGGCTAGTCCAGAAGCAAACGGCTTCTGGTAAAGACAAATCAAAACCGTTGACAGCTTGTGGTTTGCTCAAAATCACATGGTTATCAGTGTACCATGGTTCTTACTTGAACTAAAACATTTGGCTACTCCAGAAGTAATGGCTTTTGGTAAAGAGAAAAATCCATTAAAACTTCATAAAAGATTGCTAGGGACTAGCAATAGTTTAGTGTGGGGGATTGATGAGTGTCTAAATACTCATCATTTTTACCTAATCTGAGCTGCCAAAACATCCAAAAACACTCAGAAATGCATCAAAATACTGAAAATATCCCAGGGATTGTGTTTTATATGTTATAAATGCAAAATGTTTAAAAACAGTTGAAAAACGAACAAAGTTTGCAAAATTGGCAGTTTCAGTCCCTCAAGTTTCAAAACTTGTCAAAATTAGTCCCTAAGCATTTGTTTTGTCAAAAAAATCACCAAAGGTCCTTTTTTGTGAGGACCTTGGTTATACACGGTTAAGGTGGTTAAACCTTGTATCTTTGTGTATGAGATATATTGACTTAATATGATTAAGCACGCGGAATTTACTTAACCACACTTAGAAGGTTATGTATGTTATGGAAATGGAAGAATTATGTTTGTTACTTAACAATGAACAAAGAAAGTATTTCACTAAACGATTCAATATTATTCCAAATAATACGAGTGATCTTGAGTTTTTCACTAGGGTTACAAAACCTTGAATCTTATGTTACAACTTGTGATTTTTGTTTGTTCTATGTCTTAACAGTTATTCAATTATTACATGTTATAATCACTAGTCTAAGATCTCTTTTATAGTTGCAAAAGATCTTTACAAATTGCTAAAAGTCTTGACCGACTTACTTTGTTAACTTATGCTTATTGGTGTCAGTACATAAGATACAACATGTATCTATGTATACAACTTGTTAACTAAGCACATGGAGTAAGATATTATCTACCGTATATGTTTGACCAAAATACAATAAATATCTTTTCGATCTTATCCTCTTAATCAGCAGAGTGTTCTCTATCAGCAGGAACAATCTATCGCTATCAGCAGAATCATCAGCAGAGTTGTTAAGCCTATCAGCAGAGTCATTGCACTAAACAGCAGAGTCAATGTACTAAACAGCAGAGTCAACATCATCAGCAGAAACATACTTGGAGTATTTCCCGATTAAGAACTTCATGAATATTTAATTCCTAACAATCCTCCCCTAAACATGTGAATCATTTCAAACATGTTTTCTGAATTAAATGAGGACTTATCTTGAGAAGATCTTTCAAACACTTCATGAATCTGAACTGATCTGCTCTATTCTTCTTTGACTTCAGCAATATCAAAACATTGTACCAAAAGATGGTGCAATTTCCTTGGATGGAGGAATTGTAAGAGGCAATGATGCTGTGTATCTTGGATGCTTGTTTCAACAAATGAAATCATCTAACCAGCATGTCTTTGAAGTGAAATTGAAACTTTTCTTCGTTTGATCTAGATAGAACTTTCTCCTTTAGAAATGCTTCATCCCTTCTAGATATTTGATCTATTCTAATCATTTTCAACCTCTACATCATCATCTTGTATGCTCTTGTCTTTTCCTTCCATATATTGGTTTATTCTTCCTTTTCTGGGCAATTATTTCCTCCCCTGAAGCAAATAACTTTTGTTTCCTCCCCTTGTTTGGAAGATCTCACTATGTACTAAAGAACTTCTCTTCATATCACCTGATCTATCAGTTTGAACTTGTTTTCAGACAATATTGTACATGAAGCCATCAATTCCTTAAGAGTTTAAGTTGCTGTCCTCATCACTTCTAGGTGTGTTAACTCCTATGAGAGGTGAATCAGTGGACATTTTGATTCATAATCCATCAATGAATGGTTTTTCTGAATCCTTGAAAATCCTTTTTAAGAAATCATTTAACTTAGTAGTATGTTTATGATTTGAGAATTGAAAAATCATACTACCTTCAACCATTTTGAAAGAATCAAGTGTGTAACAGACACCTAATCAAAATTTCGGTTTAAAAATAACCTCTGGTTGTGTGAGAACCAATGTATTTCAGTTATCACTAACTGCCTGTGAAAAGATAAATCTATTCAAAAGATTTTCTTGACAGGGTTTCCAGCTCATAGTAATTGTTACCTCCAACACAAGTGTTAGATTCACTTTCACTAGCTGTTATTTCTATCAGATGTCCTTAGACTAACTCATTATACTTGAAAGTATAAAATGATAGAAAGTGAGTTGTATCAGTTACTATCTGATCAACTAAGTCATCAATTCAATGTGAAATATCATAACTAGATTTCAAGAAAGAAGTTTTAAGGAGGTTTAATTCCTAAACTCAGTCCATCATAAACCTATTATGGTCAGCAATTTGATAAGAATTCTGCTGTTCCCATTTCACTTGAAATATCCTTTGTGTTCACATATTCATACCTGAAATAGTTAGTTTAAAACCAAAAGAACAATGTACAAAGTACTTGTCTTGCATTAGTATAATCATAAAACCAACTGTATGAATAACACAATTCAAATTTTGATATATTAGCAGTACCTTATAAATCCGGTAGTACCAACAAAAATTTATGTACAAAAACACATCATATTGAAAATTTAAAGATTAAGCATTCCAATACTTGCTATTAAGTACTGAAACCTTGAAACATCAAAAGCTTTTGTTAACAGATCTGCAAAATTATGCTCTGAAGCAATTTTAAGAACTTGAATTAATCTTTTCTCATTGCAATCTCTTATAAAGTGATGCCTAATTTCAATGTGTTTTGTTTTAGAGTGTTGTACAGGATTTTTAATAATACAAATTGTACTACTATTATCAATGTAAATAACAGTGTTTAAGAAATTGTACCCATAATCAAGAAGTTGGTTTTGAAGCCATAGAACTTGACTAGAGCAACTTGCAGCAGCTATATATTCACCTTCAGTTGTTGAATTTGCCACACTTGTCTGCTTCTTACACTGCCATGAGACAAGTCTACACCCAAGGAATTGACATCCTCCAGTTGTTGACTTTCTGTCTAAGCTAGCACCAGCATAATCACTATCCGAATATGCTACCAAGTCAAAAGGAGATTCTCTAGAATACCATATACCCAACCTTGGTTGACCTTTGAGATATCTAAAAATTCTCTTGACTGCAATTAAATGAGAAACCTTTGGAGTAACTTGAAATCTTGCACATACACAAACAGGAAACATGATATCAGGTCTAGATGATGTAAGATACATCAAAGAGCCTATCATAGATCTGTAACTGTGTACATCTACATTTTCTCCATCTTCATCTTTCAGAAGGTGCTTCTCTGGGTCCATTGGTGTGCTTGCTATTTTTGAATCAGCAAATTGAAATTTTCTAAGTATCTCTGCAACATATTTGTCTTGACTAATAAATATGCCTTCAGATGATTGCTTAACTTGCAAACCCAAAAAGAATGTAAGTTCTCCCATATAACTCATCTGAAACTTATCTTTCATAAGCTTCTCAAATTCTAAACACATTTCCTTCCTTGTAGATCCAAAGATAATGTCATCCACATACACCTGCACTAACAGAAGATCCTTCTTGTGCTGTTTGATGAAAAGTGTCTGATCAATCTTCCCTCTTTGAAATCCATTTTCTAATAAGTAGGAAGCAAGTGTTGCATACCAAGCTCTTGGTGCCTGATGAAGGCCATAGAGAGCTTTCACTACTCTGTACACTTTGTTTGGATGTAATGGATCAATGAAACCAGGATGTTGTGAAACATACACCTCTCTTCCAATTTCACCATATAAAAATGCGCTTTTGACATCCATTTGGTAGACTGTGAAGCCTAAAAATGAAGCATAAGCTAGAAACAGCCTAATTGCCTCAATCCTTGCTACTGGAGCATAAACTTCATCATAATCTATTCCTTCTTCTTGTGTGTACCCTTGTGCTACTAGTCTAGCCTTATTCTTGATCACAATTCCTCTGTCATCCCTTTTGTTCTTAAAAACCCATCTAGTGCCAATTAGCTTTTCACCTGTAGGTAAATCAGCTAGCACCCAAACCTTTTGAATCTTGAACTGAAGAAGCTCTTCTTGCATAGCCTCTACCCAGCTTGAATCATCTAGGGCTGTAAGAATATTCTTTGGTTCCTTTTGAGAGAGAAAACATACAAATAAACATGAGTTTGAAAGTTCATGTTGTTTTGAAGCATAAAGGGCATCAAGAATCCCTTGTTGGTCTGAAGAGACCAATTGTCTTCTTGTCTTCACACCAGATTGTATATCTCCAATCACATTATCTAGGGAATGAACTTTGTGAATTCTTGTGTGTGGGGTTGTTGGAACTTGATAGTTAAGTGGAAGATTACCAAAATCCACTTCATCTTCAGAGAATTCTGCTTCTTTTGTGTGTGATGGCCCTATATCAGAAGTATTTGGCCCAACAGCAGAGTGTTCTGGCTTATCAGCAGAATGTTCTTGCTTATCAGCAGAGTGTTCTTGCTTATCAGCAGAGTGTTTAACAGGAACAAATGTACTATCAGCAGAAACATTGTGTTGATCCATAGTTCCATCATCCTTTCTTTGAGCCTCAACATCTTCTTTTGCTTTACCAGAAGAAGATTCATCATTGTTTGAAGCTAAATCCACACTGGTACTTGACCACAATGGCATAATGACATCAGATTGATCTTTATCTAACTCCACCTCATTTGTTGCTTGTGAACCTGAAAAATTATTAGTTTCTGCAACAACAGGTAAATAATTCATAGAGTTTGTTAGATAATCAAGATCAAATATCCATTTTGGTCCTTGACCTACTACTTTGGATTTGTTTTCCTGAAAGTCCACATGTAGTTCTTCTTGAACTTTCTCAGTTCTTAAGTTGTAAACTCTAAAAGCTTTGCTAACAAGAGAATATCCAACTAAGAAACCTTCATCTGCTTTACCATCAAATTTTCCTAAATGGTCTAAGGTATTGAGAATTGTCACATGACATCCAAAAGGTCTAAGAAAACCTATTGCAGGAGTTCTACCATTAAAGAGTTCATATGATGTCTTATTGTGAGGCTGCACAACTAAAACTCTATTTTGAACATAGCAAGCAGTGTTGATTGCCTTTGCCCAAAAGATTATAGGTAGCTTAGAATCAGCTAACATTGTTCTAGCAGCTTCAATTAGTGTTCTATTCTTTCATTCAACCACTCCATTCTGTTGTGGTGTTCTAGCAACACTATATTCTCTCCTAATACCTTTTTCTTTGCAGAAATCATCCATAACTCTATTTCTAAACTCTGTCCCATTATCACTCCTAATGACTTTTACTTTCTTGCTTACTTGGTTTTCTATTAATGTAATGAATTCCTTAAGAATGCTTGATGTCTCATCCTTAGTGGCTAAAAAGAAAACCCATGTAAATCTGCTATAGTCATCAGTTATAACAAGACAATATTTTTTATGTTGTATACTCCTTACTGAAACTGGTCCAAATAAGTCCATATGCAGCATAAACAATGACTGATTGATAGAGTTAAAAATTTTGGGCTTACAAGTGACTTTGTGTTGTTTGCCTTTTAGATAAGCAATGCATGTTTGATCATTTTCAAATCTTTTGTGAGGTAAACCTCTTACCAAACCATTCTTAACAATTTTATTTATGGTTTTGAAGTTAATATGACCAAGCCTTCTATGCCATAACATTGATTCATCCAATGTGGCCTTTGATACAAGACAAGTTAAATCTTCTTTAGGAATGATGTTTTTCATATCAACACTATACATATTGGCCTTTCTAGGAATTCTAAGAAGTACTTGATTTTCATCAGGCATTTTAAAATCCTTAGATAGAACAAGACATTCAGTGTCAGTGAAAAGGACATTATTCTTTTTGTCACACATTTGTGAAACACTAAAAAGATTATACTTTAACTCTTGTACATAGTACACATTTTCAAAATCTAAATTTCCGGTTTTAATAGTACCTTTACCAGAAATTTTGCCACGAAAACCACCTCCAAAGGTAACATATCCTCCATTGAATTCTTGAAAATCTGAAAGATAAGACATGTTGCCTGTCATGTGATTGGAACATCCACTATCTGAGTATCCTTGATCTTGATGATCAATAGAATGTCCCTGCACACAAATAAGAAAGTTAGTTTTCTTTGGGGATCCAAGCCATTACTGACTTGAATCTGCCTCTTGCATCAATATAATTTAATCTTTTAAGGACTGTTGATGCAACATTGGATTTTTGAATCCAACATGCTGAGGCCTTAACAGCATTTGCCCTATTACCCTTAGCAGCAGAGTGAATAACATGTTCAGCAGAGTCTGCTAACCTTGAAGTCACACCCTTTGGTCTCCAAATCTGTTTGTGGACCACTGCTTTTGTTTGAATGGGCCTTAGAACAGTTTTAGATGCATGTATGAAAGTTGTTTTTGCATCCTTAGCTGTTGATTTTGGGTTAATAGTCATAAATGGTCGAGCAGCAGAGTAAAATTTGCTATCAGCAGGATCATTTGGTCTATCAGTAGAATCAGATTTTGAGATAGACTTGCTTTTGACTACTCTGGGGTTTGATTTCTTAGAACTAGAGTGAAAGTGAGATTTAGGTGTTTGCCTTTTGTGATTCAATCTATGGTTTTCATACCCAGATACCCTTTGGTTGCAGAAAGCTGCAAGATGGTCAAAACTACCACATGTATAACAAGCTTTATTGTAAAATGCAAAGTCATCACCTAATTGGTTAGACTTGAGGTTGTTCCAATTCCTTTGGTTACCTCTGGGCTTGTTTGTAGTTCTATATTGTTCACAATATCTAACTGGTTTCCTAACAGTCTTAACATTTGACTTAGGCCTGTTAGTGTTGTGATTGACTATCTTAGGAATACTTGTTCCTACTTTCTTAACCAAGACAGGTTTAGACATAACCTGTTCTTCTTCACTATCACTATCAGTTGTACAATCTTCAACAACTATAGCATCTCCTTTCTTAACAAAGGACACCTTGTCCTGATAAGATAAAGTTTTATCTAAACTTTTACTTACCTTTTCTATCTTTGGAGATTTAGTGACCTTAGAACCATATTCCATGATTGGTTCTTGAAACTCAGGTAACCCTGTGTGTGCTAAATCAATACCTGGAGGTGAATGAACACCTCTGTATGGTGGGGGTACAGACTTAAATCCAACACCAGAATTAACCTTATCAATAACTTGGGCTTCCCAAAGCTTATTGAATCCTTCTGAGGAATGTGCTAAAACATCCACAGAAACCTTTACATTTTCTCTTTCATTTTTGTGTTTAGCTAATGATTCATTCAACTCAACAATACACTCATCTCTGATCTTAATGTCATTTTTTATTATATTGATGTCATCAGCAAAATGAATTTCATTATTTTTAAAATGTAAGACTTGTTTTTCTAAAACAGCTAGACCTCTTTTATGATTAGCCAAATTAAAAAGAGAGTTAAGTAGCTCTTCTCTATGAGCTTCAAATCTCTTATTAAGGTCTTCATAAGCTTTAAGATTAGGACATGATTCAGTACAAGATGTAATATTGTTTACCTCTGAATCAGAATGGGCCATTAGAGCAAATTCATTGGCCAAAAGAGCAGCATTTGGTGGTGCATCCTCTTCAATAGCCATAGAGCTCCAATCATAACCAATACCATCAATAGCCAACATAGCCTTTGGCTCTTCAACAATAACTTCCTTTCTCCTATCTTGCTTATACCATGTGTTTTTATTCTCCTGCTTTCTTGGGCTTCTACACTCCTTAGCAAAGTGTCCTAACCTATGACAGTTGAAACACTCCACTTTCTTCTTATCAAACCCTGCAGTATCATTACCATTTATGGTAATTTGCTTCCCAGTTCTTTGCCAATGCTTCTTGGCCCTCATGCTGAGCAAAGCAACCTGCCATTTGATGTCCATCTCTTCCAAATCATCACTATCAACCTGCTCTAGGTCTTCATGATTTAGAGGAGAACCACTAGACTGACTAGATATAAATACATAGAATGCTGGATCACCAAGTCCTGCAACAGTCTTGTGTGCACTAGTAGAAGGACCACCATTTGTAGCATTAGAAACACCTTCAACTTCTTCTACCTCTTCAGCCTTACCAATACTAGGAGATGACAAAAGTGCCACATTCCCAGAACTAGTACCATAAATTCCAGACTTTCTAAGACTTTGTTCAACAATTTTGAAGTTGTTGTACAAATCATTGAGCTTCATTGTTTCAATGTCTGGTTTGTTCATCCAGACAATAACATGAGTGTGGAACTCATCAGGTAGACTTCTTAAAAACTTCATGTTGAGATCTTCCTTCTCTGTCTCAACACCTAACACAGCTAACTGACTGACAAGCTTATGTAATCTTGAGAATAGCTTATCAAGAGATTCATTACTAAAAGCAGTAAAGTTTACAAATTGTTGCTTTAGTAGTGTCTTCTGTGTCTTTTTGGTAGTTTCATTACCACCAAAGTATGCACAAATCTCTTCAAAAAGAGTTTTCGCATCAAGATACTTATTGAATGATAGCATCTGCTCACCAGGAATGGTCATAAGCAGAAAATTTCTTGCTTTCTGATCATTTCTCTTCAGTATCTTCTCTTCATTTGACACTGGTCCAATATTTCTTTTTCTACTTGTTTTACCTTCTAGGACAACCTCTGAGTAGCATGGTGAAAAGGAATCACCATATATAATTATATCCCAAAGAGTATAATCTTGGACCATGAAATATTGCTCAATTCTCATCCTCCATAACTCAAACTCATTGGGTTTGATCATGGGCAACTTTGCAGCAACATTTGTTTGAACATCATGTGGATCCATTTCTGTTTCTTCTAATTCAAATATATCAACCCTAAGCTCTGATACCAACTGTGAGGACCTTGGTTATACACGGTTAAGGTGGTTAAACCTTGTATCTTTGTGTATGAGATATATTGACTTAATATGATTAAGCACGCGGAATTTACTTAACCACACTTAGAAGGTTATGTATGTTATGGAAATGGAAGAATTATGTTTGTTACTTAACAATGAACAAAGAAAGTATTTCACTAAACGATTCAATATTATTCCAAATAATACGAGTGATCTTGAGTTTTTCACTAGGGTTACAAAACCTTGAATCTTATGTTACAACTTGTGATTTTTGTTTGTTCTATGTCTTAACAGTTATTCAATTATTACATGTTATAATCACTAGTCTAAGATCTCTTTTATAGTTGCAAAAGATCTTTACAAATTGCTAAAAGTCTTGACCGACTTACTTTGTTAACTTATGCTTATTGGTGTCAGTACATAAGATACAATATGTATCTATGTATACAACTTGTTAACTAAGCACATGGAGTAAGATATTATCTACCGTATATGTTTGACCAAAATACAATAAATATCTTTTCGATCTTATCCTCTTAATCAGCAGAGTGTTCTCTATCAGCAGGAACAATCTATCGCTATCAGCAGAATCATCAGCAGAGTTGTTAAGCCTATCAGCAGAGTCATTGCACTAAACAGCAGAGTCAATGTACTAAACAGCAGAGTCAACATCATCAGCAGAAACATACTTGGAGTATTTCCCGATTAAGAACTTCATGAATATTTAATTCCTAACATTTTTAAATCATAAATTATCATATTTAGTCCTTTGGTGAAAAGTTTGAATAAATTACATGTTTGGTCCCTGGTGTTTGAGGATTTGACAGAAAAGGTTCCTGGGTATTTTAAATGGAAAAATTGCATCTTTGGTCCTTGGGATATTCATACTTAGCAATATTGGTCCTTATAACAATTTTGGAATGTTTACAGAAAAGGTCCCTCACTTTGAATAATTTGCAAATTTAGTCCTTGTGTAACCATAAATCAAACCGGACCCTTATTAAATATAAAACCACAACACCAATCCAATCCAAACACTAAGCCTAGCCCACCCTTTTTATTATTTCCCTTGGGCCCAACCTTTTCCCCAGCCCAACAAAACAAACCCAACACCCTTTAATAATAAAAACGGGGGTTTGACCCCGTTTGACCTTCCAAACCCGCCAAACCACCACCACTGTTCACACCCCTCACCCCAGCCTGAAAACACCAATACCAGGGTGGTTTTCCACCACCACCTCACCCCCCAGCTCATCACCTACTCTCCCCTCACATACCTTCCACCTCACAGCTAACCCACACCCACAATTAATGCCTTTCCCACCATTTTCCACAAAATCCACCACTGTAGCACTCACTTTACTGGTTTTGCTATCAAACCTCCACAACTTGGCTACTAACCCATGTTACTTGTCCCCTGCCACCTCCACAACACCCCAAGATGCATTAATTGAGAAAAAACGGCCACAAGCTACCAATTTCACTTTTGGCACCAAAAGTTCTTTTGAATGATTGAGATGTATTACAGAGATCCAAGGGTCAAAATGTGGTGGGAAAAGTCTCTGAGGACACCTGGAAGCTCATTTTTATCTATAAAGATCAAGAGAGAAGAGTGGAAGATATATCTAGTTTAATTTAATAAAATGTATGTCGACTTAGTTTCTTTTCAATTTTCCAGTGTAACTTAAGCTTTCAAGTTAAATTTCTAGTGTTCTAAAGTGTATTGTGAACTCTTTTTAGTAATCAATTTCAAGGTTTGTGTATGAATTTAGTTTATGCAATTTTGTATTCAAAATCTCATATAAGCTTAAATGTTGTTGAAACTTGTTGTTAGGGACCCATAAGCTCATATAAGTTCACAATTAAGCTCCTGTAAGCTTTTAGAAACATAAAATCAGGTTGTGTTTTTAAAAGTTATAATTACTCAAAAATACTAAAAATTCATTCAAAAACAAAAAATCAGTATATATGAAGAATGATGCTTGGAGCAGGGTGAATTCTGGATTGCCCTGGGTTAGTGAATCTGTGGAGATTCTATAGGGTTGGATTTGAGATTCTTGTTCTTGGTTTAAAGCTGGAAATCAGTTGTAAGCCCTTTTAAGCAAATTTTGCATTTTAATGTTTAAGTTGTTTTTAAGCTTTGATCTTTATGTTTATGTGTTTCTGGGTTGTTGTTAAGTAAATTAATCCATTAAGCCAGCCTGTTTGTTCTTTGAAATCTATAGTTACTTAAAATTCCATTTTGGACAGTCAAACTTGCATATTTGTTGTTACTGAGTATTATGCTTGCATTGTTGTTGGTTTATGCTTATTTAGTCCTACTTAATGATAAAATGAAGCTTTGAATCAGTATTGTGGTCTAAATCCCAGAAATCCTTTGAAAATCCAAAAATCTCAGGTTTTAAGGGCTGTTTGGATTATTTGTTGTGAATCTGTGTTAGAGGGTGTATGTGCCATTGTTCTTGTCCTATGTATGCCACATTAGGTCCTAATAACTCAGTGAAAACATAAAAACCTGACCTCATTTGGTGAAAAGTCAAAATAGCCTTTGATCCCTCTCATTTTGATGACTGTTGTGGTTTTAGGATCCAAGATCATGCTTTTGTGTTAAGAAGTTGTTAAACTTGCTCAATCTAGTCTTATTACACCTTAATACATCATAATCAGTTAGTATAACAAGATCAAAGTTCACCAAAGTCAACCCTTGTGTTTTTCTGAAAAAGTCAAAAATTCAGGTTTAAACTTGTTCTGAGTTGCTGATCTTGGCTCAAATTGGACATCAATTGATTAGTTTGTGATGGGGCTTTTGGTATTTTAAGATAGCCAGTAGTATAGGCTAAGTTTTGCCCCCATAATATTCCATCTTTATTGCTTATTTCATTGCTTAATTTGCTCTGCAATATTGCCATATTCCTGAGTTTCTGTCTCAATTTTGCAATTGTTTAAAGTGCTCATTTACTTAATCTGTGGGATTGGTTGTTTGAAATAAGTTGTTTTAAGCTCATATAAGTCTATTAAACTTGTCCTGAGCATTTTGTTGATTTCTGTGCTTATTAGCTTATTTTTTGCTTATTTGCAAATTGCTTATTAGCCCAAAATTGCTTATCAGGCTTAGATAACCTATTATTTTATTTTTCTTATCTTTCTAATATTATTTTAGATTTACTCAGAATTTTTCATAATTTTCCTAAGTCATTTAATATTTTTAATCATTTTAATTAGTTTCTACTAGTAATTAAATTATAATAAATAGAAAAATAATCAGAAAAATATAATTTTAATTTTCATAATTTTATTTTGTCATTTTTAATCTAGGAAAAATATAATATCATTTTTAGACCTTAAGAAAAACCAAAAATAGAAATATAGTGATAGCTTCTATTTAATAGAATTTATCTTTTTAAATTTTAATTAAGTAATTTTCATTTTTATAATTTTCTTAGCTTTTTAATAACATATAATATTTATAGAAAAAGTTTTAGAATTTTCTTAGTTCATTTAGTTATTTTTATAAATTTAAATAGTTTAATAAGTAATTAAATAATAAATAATTAATAATAATTAAATAAAAAATATAAAAAAATATAATTTAAGTTTTTAAATAAGTTTTAAGTCATTTTATATTTTTAGGTTTTAAATTTCATAAATTTTACTTTTTAGTCCTTTTTAGATTTTTCGTTGCGCGTTTCTAGGTTAATTAATTCGCGTTTAACTTTATTGTGCATATCTGTTTTAAATTTGTTATTTAGAATTGTTAAATAAAGCAAAATCAAAAGCAATCTAAATCATCAATCACTCTAATCCTAGCTTTTCACAGTTGCCCATTCACATCTCGTTGGGAAACGATCCGGGTGATCACTTGCCTGGTTTCACACTACACACGAGTATTCGTTCTGAGACCGTTTATATTTATATATACGTTTTCAGACGGACCAAAATCAAAGAATTGTAAAATCCCGTACACATTATGGCTAGCATAGCAAGCATTACTTTTGATGACATTCAAGCTGCCGGGTCCGATACCCACCCTCCTATGCTTTATAGGACGGATTATGAGTCTTGGGCACAACAAATTCGACTCTACTGCTTGGGTAAAGAAAATGGTGTCAACATCCTTAAATCCATTGATGAAGGACCTTTTCAAATGGGCACCATGAGAGATACTGTTACTACCGATGAGAATGGAGCTGTCACGCTTGGAATCGATAGGCCACGTACTTACAATGATCTTAATGAGGAAGAAAAGAAGAGGTATGATGCAGACATTAGAGCCTCCAACATTGTCATTCAAGGCTTGCCCAAAGATGTTTACAAACTCATCAACTTCAACACTGAAGCAAAAGCTGTTTGGGATAATGTCAAAATGCTTCTTGCTGGTTCTGAATTAACCAAAGAAGATCGTGAGTCACAGCTGTACGATGAGTTTGAGCATTTCAAAATGAACCCGGGTGAGAACATTACTGACTACTATGTGAGATTTCACAAGCTTGTGAATGACATGAGAATCATCAGGATGACAATGCCAAACATCCAACTCAAATCAAAGTTTGTGAACAACATAACACCAGAATGGGACAGATTTGTTACTGCAATGAAACTCAACAAAGGATTGAGAGATACAAATTATGAACAGCTGTATGCCTACCTACAACAACATGAAAAGCATGCTGCTTATGATCGTCTGTTGAGAGAAAAACTCAATCCAACTGCACCAAATGATCCACTTTCATTTGTTGCAAATGTTCAGCCAATCAACCAATCTTCATCTGATCAAGCTTATCATCATCCCTATTCATCACCATCTGCTATGAATCCACAACTGGATTCAGGTTACTCTCACACCGACAAAATGATTGCTAATCTCACCAACCAAGTTTCCTTACTTGTTCAACAATTCAAAGCAACACTCCCTCAAACTAACAATCAACTCAGAACTTCATCAAATCCACGCAATCAGGCAACTGTGGAGGATGGAAGAATTGTGGTTCAGAATGTTCAGGGGAGGCAGAACTTGAATCAAAGGAACGTGGGTCGGGGTAATGTGCAGATCAGAGTAGGGAATGCAAATCAGGGGCAGGGCAAGCAACCCAAGTGTTACAATTTTGGTGGTCTTGGGCACATAACAAGAAACTGCAATCAACCAAAGCGTCCACAAAATTCTGACTACTTCAAGGATAAAATGATGTTGATGCAAGCTCAAGAGAATGGAGCAGTCTTGGATGAAGAAGAGTTGTTGTTTCTTGCTGGTGATGGGGGGGGGATACATTTGATGCTGATGTGGATGATCAACCAGTTCAAGACTTGGCACTTAATGATCCCAACATCTTCCAAGCTGATGATTGTGATGCTTTCGACTCAGATGTTGATGATGAACCCACTGCTCAGACCATCTTTATGGCTAATCTATCCTCTGTTGTCTCATCACCTCAACCAGCTGGTTCTTCCAATGCACCTGTCATATCTGAGGTACTAAAACTTTATGACACATATAACGTGGTAGATGAATAGAAGATTCCCAACAAAGTACAACAGACAGATGTTGTTGAATCAGATACTGTTGACATGGGAAATAGCAATATTATTCCATATGAACAATATGTGAATCACAACAATGTGTCTGATGTACCAGGTTGTGCATCCTCTGTTGTAGAAAATGATTGTGTTGTAGATAATGCTTGTGAATTGCATGAGAACACTGTGTTTGTCCCCGATGACACCTTGGCCACTAGACTTAATATCTATAAAGATCAAGTGGCCATTTATGAACAACGTGCAAAATTTGAGCTAACTGAACGTGAGCAGAAAATGGATAGTCAAATGCGTAGACTCATAACTGAACGTAATTTAAGGGAAGAAACATTGAAACAAGAGTTGAAGTCTTTACAAAAACAGCTGGATCAAACTGTTAAACAAAAACAGGAGGTCCAAGAGCGTGTAAACACACTAAAACAAGATTTCAAAGAAAAAGAAACACAACTCTTAAATGATTTCTTCAGATTTAAAACGTTAAAGAATAAGCTTGAAAACAAGTTGTACACACAAGACCAAACCAGACAAACTGCTCAAATGATTCAAAAGCACAAAAAGTTGTGTGATAAGCATAGTGAAAATAATGTAGGTGAACCTAAATTAGCTCTCCTTAGGAATGCTAAAATAGCCCAACCTGCCTTATATGATGCAAATGTGATGATTATGCCTGGTCATGCCCCTCCTGATGTTTCATCATTAGAAGAGAGTAATGAGATAGAAGAGAGAAATAGAGAAAGAATGACTGAGAAAATGAAGGATCCCATATGTATAGCCAATCGAATCATAGTCAAACCCCATGATTACTATGAGAAAAATAGATTGACTGTATTTGCACCTCAAAGGAAGTTAACGCCTAAACAAATATTTTGGTCTTTAGACATAGAAAAGAGAAAGACCGATGAACTTAACGACAAAACTCCATCCCTCAGGAAAATTGTGGTTGCAACAGTGTATCCTCCCAATACACCTAGGCATTTAGTTCCCTTAACTCTTCTCACAGAATGTAAAATCTTAATTAGCATATATGTACTTTGTCAACTATTTGCTGATTTTGATAAAAACATGTAAGAAGAGAATTACACCAACAGAAATTACTGAGGGGGAAAGGGGTTTTGAACAAACAAAAAGGTGTTACTTAACTGAGGTCATTCCATTCTTTAAACTACTCAAAGAACATTTTGAAGGGATGCAAAAAACCCTTAAAACTGAAGTTAATGAGATGAAAGTAGTGTTTAAAGATGTGGAAAATGAGGTAGCTCAAAATGCGATAGAACTTAAGTGTCGTGAGATTGAGAGAAAGAATATTCTCATCACCAATGAGAATTTGATTGCTAGATGTATTGCACATGATATATTTTATACTGCTACTGATGCTGCATTAACTGCCTGTCAATTTCATGAGTATTATATTGCATTGAATGTTACCCAGAATCGTGTTGTTGAGCTTGAGGGGGAGAATTTGAAATTGCAAGGAAAAATTCAAAATGATGACCATGATAACATGGTCAAGCGTTTTTCAAAACTAGAGGTTGATCATCTTAATTTGCAATTAACATATCAACACTTAGAAGAAAGATGTAAACTATCAAATGCTAAGACATCTTTGGATGCTCCTGAATTTGATACATATTTTGAATTAAGCAAACGCGATGAAAAAATTCAAGCTCACACTAACACGATTCGACAATTGAGGGCCCAAATTGCCCAACTAAAGTCTAACAAAAGTGAAGCAATTGGCACCAATAAACCATCGTCTTTAGATTCTCAGAATTTTCACTATCAAGACACCATCAATAAGTTACACTATGAAAATGAGTGTTTTTGAACTGAAAATTCAAAAATCAAACAGCATTACAAAGAGTTATATGACTCAATTAAAGTCACACGAAACTGTCACAATGATAAGATAAATTCTTTGTTAAATGAAATCGAGAATCTTAAGACTCAGGTGAAAGAGAAAATGCCAATTATCACTTGTGAAAATGTTGTTCCAAAGGTTTCTGCTTGTAGTAAGTATGCTGTTGATGTTGTGCCTATTCCATTTCCCCTTAGGAACAATAGGTCTGCCCATCAAGTATATCTCAATCACCTTAAGGATAGTCTTGATACACTTCGTGAGATAGTTGAAGAGGATAGGATAGATAAACCACTTGATAGTGCAGTTGTAGATGCTTGTTTCCTCACTAAACGGTCTCAGGAACTTTTAGAGTATGTCATTGGCACGGATCCTAAGAATGATAACAAAAGAGATAGATTTGTTGCATCATCGTCTATGACTAAGAACAAGCACGTAACCTTTGATCTACCACTGAGAACATCAGAACCCAGCACATCAAAATCAGGAAAGCAAATGACAGTAAAACAAACTAATGTTCCCATCATTACTTCTACAGGAGTAAACTGTGACACCAAAGCTAGCGGGTCAAAGCCTAGAGGCAATGCAAGGAAAGATAGGACTGCGCCGGCTAAGAGTGGTCACGAGAAAAAAGTAGAAGCCCAACCTAGGAACAATAAGTTTGCAATGAATGGAATGAATCGTGTTGATTCTAGTATTAAAAGTACTGTAATTAATTCGAATTCTAATACTGTCTGTAAAACTTGTAACGAATGTTTAATTTCTGCTAATCATGATAATTGTGTTGTGTCATTTTTTATGTCTCTTGTACCACCCCAAGTTAAGAATGTTAGGAAAACTGAAATAAGTAAGAAGATTTGGAAAGCAACAGAAAAACGTTTGCTAATGTCGGGTATCAATGGAGACCCACTGGAAGGAAACTCACTTTAGGAGATCAGTGCCCCTTAACTAGATTGAATAACCATAAAGTTGTGAAGGTTAAGGAATGAAAACCAACTGGTCGAATTTTGCCTTTAGTGATACAATGCCCTGCTACTAGGTCAATTGCTACTTCTAGTGTAGCTTCCAATGTAAATACAGTAGCATCTGTGAATCCTGTAGTTCCAGAATTTATGTGTGCTAACCAAACGGACCCCAGCTGCACGTGGGGATCCACATTTTTCAGTTATCCTTCGTTGTCTGTTTTCAAATGCAGGTCGTACAAATCGTCCTTTGGTATTTGGACTCAGGCTGCTCAAAACATATGACTGGGGATCGCTCTCGGCTCAAGAATTTCGTGAAAAAGTTTATCGGGACAGTTAGATTCGGGAACGACCATTTTGGGGCAATTATGGGTTACGGAGATTATGTGTTTGGCGACAGTGTAATTTCCCGGGTATACTATGTGGAAGGACTAGGACATAACTTGTTTTTTGTTGGGCAATGTTGTGATTCCGATCTTGAAGTTGCTTTCAGAAAACACACTTGTTTCGTCAGAGAGTTGGATGGTGTTGATCTACTTAAAGGCAGTCATGGCACCAATTTATACACCATCTCTATTGAAGAAATGATGAGGTCCTCTCCTATTTGCTTGCTTTCAAAGGCCTCAAAGACTAAATCTTGGATTTGGCACCGTCGTTTAAACCATTTAAACTTCGGCACTATAAATGACCTCTCCCGCAAGGATCTTATACGAGGCATGCCCAGATTAAAGTTTGAGAAAGATCATCTGTGTTCTGCATGTCAACTGGGCAAAAGCAAGAAGCATACTCATAAACCCAAAACTGTCAATACCATCATGGAAGTTCTTCACACCCTTCACATGGATCTATGCGGACCAATGAGAGTGCAGAGTATCAATGGAAAGAAATATGTTCTTGTGGTGGTCGACGACTACTCTCGGTTTACATGGGTAAAGTTTTTGAGAACCAAGGATGAAACTCCAGAGGTTATCATCAAACTAATCAAGCAGTTACAAGTAAGGCTGAACAAAACTGTCAGAATCATCCGGACGGACAATGGAACTGAGTTTGTTAACCAACAACTCAGTCAATTTTATGAAAGTATTGGCATAACTCATCAGAAAAGTGTTGCACGCACTCCTCAGCAAAACGGCGTTGTTGAAAGACGAAATCGTACTCTAGTAGAAGCTGCAAGAACTATGCTAATATATTCTAAGGCTCCGATGTTTCTTTGGGCAGAAGCAATTGCTACTGCGTGTTACACCCAAAACCGTTCCTTGATACACACAAAAAAACTCCTTACGAGCTGATACATGGCAAGAAACCAGATCTTTCCTTTCTTCGAGTGTTCGGTGCTCTGTGCTATCCGACAAATGACGGTCAAGATTTGGGAAAGCTAAAGGCTAAAGCAGACGTAGGGTTCTTCGTTGGGTATGCACCAGATCGCAAGGGATATAGAATCTACAACAAAAGAACCCGACAAATCATGGAAACGATTCACGTGACATTCAATGAGCTGACTGAGCAAACGGCTCCTGGACAAACCGGTTCTGGACCCGCACCTAATCTATTGACACCTGGACCAATTAGTTCAGGTCTTGTACAGAATCTCACGCCTACAGTTCCTTATGTACCTCCCACCAGTGAAGAGTTGAAGAAGTTATTTGATCCGATGTTTGACGAATTCTTTGAGCCACCAACGGTTAATACTACAATGGAAGCTCCACCTGTACCTCCTATTGCTGATGCTCAAATTCCACAAAACTCAGAAGGTCCATCTGTATCTGTCTCAATCAGTCAAGATGCACCATCTGCCAGTCAATCGCCCTCATCATCAAATATTCAATCTTCGTCGGTACAGCAAGGTTCTGTAGAAGACAATTCTTTTGACGTGAATCCTTTTGCTTCTGTTGATGATGTTCCATTTGAAAATGTATTTGCTCCTGAGTCTTCCACTGATACATCTTCTTCAGGAGATCTCAACACGGCAACATCTGTTCAATACCCTCAACCACATGATCATCTCAGAAAATGGACCAATGATCATCCAATTGACAACATCATTGGTAATCCTTCTCGTCCGGTATCCACGCGAAAGCAACTTGCTACTGATGCACTGTGGTGTTTCTTCAATTCCGTACTATCCAAAGTCGAGCCAAAAGACTTCAAAGAAGCCATGTCCAAAGACTGTTGGTTTAATGCTATGCAAGATGAAATTCATGAGTTTGATCGACTTGAAGTATGGGAATTAGTGCCTCCTCCAGAGTGTGCAATGATTATTGCTCTGAAGTGGATCTTCAAAGTAAAACTCGATGAGCACAGTGATGTTCTGAAGAATAAGGCACGACTTGTAGCAAAGGGGTATAGACAAGAAGAGGGCATAGACTTTGAAGAATCGTTTGCTCCGGTTGCTCGAATTGAAGCCATCAGAATCTTCCTCGCCAATGCTGCCAGTCAGAATATGATAGTCTACCAGATGGATGTTAAGACAACATTCTTGAATGGCGACTTGAAAGAGGAAGTCTATGTGAGTCAACCCGAAGGATTTGTGGACCCTGATCATCCTACTCATGTCTATCGCTTGAAGAAGGCCCTCTATGGCTTGAAGCAGGCACCTAGGGCGTGGTATGATACGTTGTCTAAGTTTCTTCTGGCAAACGGATTCTCCAAAGGTGTTGTTGATCCTACGCTATTCACCAGGAAATCGGGCAAACATCTACCTCACGTTCGGATATATGTAGATGACATTATCTTTGCCCCTTCTGATCCTAGTGAATGTGATCGGTTTTCAAAGGAGATGAGCTCTAAGTTCCAAATGTCGATGATGGGACAAATGTCATTTTTCTTAGGTTTGCAAATTTCTCAAAGTCCCGGAGGCATCTTCATTAATCAATCCAAATATGCAAATGAAATATTGAAGAAGTTTGGATTTGATTCAAGTGATCCTGTTGACACTCCTATGGTTGAGAGATCGAAGTTGGATGAAGACCTTTCTGGGATCCCGGTTGATCAAACTAAGCTTAAAAGCATGATTGGATCCTTAATGTACCTCACCGCTAGTAGGCCAGATCTCTTGTTCGCAGTATGTATGTGTGCTCGGTACTAGTCCAAGCCCACAAAAAAGCATCTGGAAGCGGTAAAAAGGGTCTTCAGATATCTTCAAGGCACTGTTCACATGGGTCTCTGGTATCCTAAGGACACCGCAATGGAACTCACGGCTTATGCAGATGCTGACCATGCAGGGTGTCAAGATACTCGTCGAAGTACTTCGGGAGGTGCTCAGTTTTTGGGGGAAAAGTTGGTTAGTTGGTCTTCAAAAAAGCAAATGAGTACATCTATCTTCCACAGAGGCTGAATACATTGCCATGTCTACGTGCTATGCTCAAATCCTATGGATGAGATCACAACTATTGGACTGTGGTTTTGCATACAACAAGATTCCTCTGTATTGTGACAACAAAAGTGCTATCGCTCTTTGCTGCAACAATGTCCAACACTCCCGATCAAAGCACATCGATATCAGGCATCACTTTATAAGGGAACAGGTTGAGAAATGGATTTTTGAACTCTACTTCGTGAGGATGGAGTTTCAGTTGGCTGATATCTTCACTAAGGCACTTCCGAGAGAACGATTACACTTTATTCTCCCGCGGCTTGGCATGAAGAGTTTGACACCTGAAACACTCAAGTGTATTCAAGAAGAAAAGGAGGAGTAAAGGATTTGCATCACATATCCTTGTATATTCTTGTATATATCTTAAAACAAAAAGAAAATAAAAAATATAAAACCTATAAAAACCATAAAAATCAGAAAAACAAAAAATACCAAACAATAGTTCTTCTAGGCATGTCTTCTGTTTATCGATAACATTTACGGTCCTAAAAATGCCATTCAATAATGACACGGGTCTTTAAATGAAGCTCGAGCAGAAGTTATACAAATTGGTTAAAACATGTCTTATCAGCTTGCGGTTACTTCAGACTGCAACCCGTGCTTTATTATGGGGAAAGCATGTCACCAAAAAGATGGTTGTTCCTCCAACTGGGTGAAGTTCACATGGGCATGGATTACTTTATATCCATGTTTCTTCAATCTGATGTACGTTTCAGTGCATCATTTCTTGTATAAGAAGATAAGTCTTCTTTACACCAAAAACTCTTTCTCTTCTATGATTCTTTAGGAGAGTTTT
The DNA here is from genome assembly GCA_021014915.2 of Artemisia tridentata subsp. tridentata. Classification (NCBI taxonomy): domain Eukaryota; kingdom Viridiplantae; phylum Streptophyta; class Magnoliopsida; order Asterales; family Asteraceae; genus Artemisia; species Artemisia tridentata. Next base: position 146,844,956 of record CP139503.1, on the reverse strand, counting down.
GGTGTTTCACAAGGTGGTAACTGGACTTAAATTTTCACAAATACTTGACGCTTAATTGAATGACTACAACTCTTTAACTAGAAAACGGGTCATTAATTGAGGGGGAGAGTATTTGTTCAAATTTCTGACACCTTTTTAAACTTTGTGCAACAGCAGCAGTGACACTCTCTCTTGGTTTAAGGGAGAGCATGGTATGCTCCATAATCAGAATATATTAAACCTGACCACATTTTCTCCCATAATTTCTAATTTATTTAAATCTATTGGGATTACAAATCTCAAATGGTTTGAAATTTTTGATCGGGGGAGAGAATGTGATTTAAATATAAAATTCTGATAAAAAATGTGATCTTTTGGACTCAACTGTAGTCTCTCCCATATGTGCTAAATTCTTTCGTATATCGATGAATATATTAAAGAGGAGCAAATGATTTGTGATGGCAATTGTGGAAGAACACCAAAGGCCGACCACTTTATTTAATGTACTGGAGTTATAACGATGGTAAGGTTAGGTATAAGTTCCCACGGTCCTGCCAGAGCCGGAGGGATCTACCCAGGGACAATCCACTAGTTAGTATAGAAGTCCTTAGGTATGATTAAAAAGGAGAAAAGTGTGAATAAGGGAAGAGTGCCGACATTAGATGGAGCTAGTAATGGAACAAACCCAACAAGGTGCTAGTGATGAAGTCTCGGTAAGCGCTGAAGGGGTTGAAGAATGATGAGTGGCCTTTTACTCATCATTTATACCCGAAAAACCCCACAAAAATGACCAAAAGCACCCAAATGGACCATATATTGTTACAAATATCCTTGGATTATGTTTTATGTGTTTCAGGTACAAAAGGATTGAAAACGAGGCAAATATGGACAAAACCGAGCTTGATTTGGAAAAGAGCTGAAAACCGAAGCCGGGAAAGACGTTTTTCATGTGGATTTGATTCAAGCTCAAGAAATCCCAAAATGGCCCTTGGATTATTTTCATTTGGCAAAATTGGCCCTTGTATTAACTTTGAAGAAATGGCAATTATGGTCCTTGGAGTTTCAAGATTAACACTTTTGGTCCCTAAAACTTAACTTAAATCTACACCTAAATCTATAACAATCCTGATCCAATTTAAAACATAAACCCATCCTATAAACCAAAATCCCACGAGCCCAACAAAAGAAGCCCAACACCCACACCCTTAGTTAACCACAACCGGGTCAAACCTTAACCAAAAAAAAAAAGTCAAAATCCCCAATAACCGCTATTCATCTTCTTCTTTAACCATCCTCCCCGCCTAATCCACTCTAAACCCAGACTAATCACCCATCCATCACTATCATCACCACTACCAGCCAAACCCTTCACATGGCTGTGTTTCCCTCACCCCTCCACCTCATTAATCCGAGGATCACTACTTATCATCTACGGCTCAAAATCAAAGTTGTGGGGAGCAAGCAAATCCAAGGGTCAAGAATTAAAGAAAGAAGCACAATTGGGGACACTCTCACAGAAGAAGCACACAAGCAGATGGAAACCCTAATTTTATTTTAGTATAAATAAGAGTAGTATAGCAGTGTGTTTCTTAGGTTTTATTTAGCTTTTTAAGGTACTTGTATTTTTATAATTCAGCTTTGTAATTTACTTTAGTTTTAATATAATTCAGTTTTTCAGTTTAATTATTCTAAAAAAAAATAATAATAAAAATAAAAAAAAATTCAAAAATATTGTTTTTTAGCTTGCAGCTTATTCAACTGCTTGTGCTTATTTCCTGGCTTATTTGTTTCTTTTATGTGCTTGTTAGATCTATTTTAGGCCTATGTAGGATAGTTTAATAGCTTTAGAAGCATTAATTTAGTTTTGCCTTAAAAAACCAAGAAAACCAAAACAGTTAGAACATAGGGTGTGCTTGACTGATAAGTCAGAATGGGTGAAAATGGTTAGAAACTATTCGTATGCAATTCCCTTAAGTTTACTTGAGCTTATTGAAGTCTGTAGAAGCAGTTTTCAGAAGCCTTAAGCTTCTTTTGAGTCTTTTGAAGCTTTTGAATAGACAATAGAAAATTTAGAACCATCACTGCCTATATAAGCTCTCAATGAGCTAGAGCTTATTTTGCACTTAACTTTGGCATTTGTAGGTATAATATGATGGTTATAGTAGATGCTAAAGAGTTGAGCCAGTTGTAGGTAGAATTGTGGGTTTTTGTATAGTCTGCACAATATTGCAGACTGCACTTTGCAGCCCCCATTTTCCCAAATCAGCCCAAGTCTTCTATTTTTAAAAGCTTCAATTTAAGCCATTTTAAGCTAAATTGTGGTACTGAGAAACTTGGTTTGCTAATCTAGTGGTTAACATTTTTTTTCAGATTTTTAAAACTTTTATTTGATAGCTTTTTGAGGCCTTGATATAGCCCATTTTGCCCTGCACCCTTCTTATATCAACAGACCTAGTGAGTTTTTTTTGGCTTATTTTGAGCTTATTTCTGTTGGTAACTGCTGATTGTGATTCCATTGTAGCTTTTAGTTAGTCTGTAGCTTATTTTTCTTGCTTTTAGCTTATTAGGGGCCTATTTAGCTCATTTGCCATTCTTAGCTTATTTTCATTTTATTTCCCAAAGACTGATCCAAGAAATAAGCTGTTTTGAGTTTATTTTTGGTTTTCAAAAAACTTTTCCAGTTTCAAAATTTGCTTATTATCACTTGTTTGTTGAGTTTTAAAAAAGAAAACCCAAAAAATAAAATAAAAGGAAAAAGTTGCAAAACCTGGGACTCGAACCCAGGTCTATGCACTCACAACACAACATCACTACCGAATGCTCTAGTTATGCTTAATGTTATAGTTGCAACATTTAATATTTATACTTGTTCTACCATTTTGCTTATATAAGCTGTTTTGGCTTACTGCATCTTATTTGCTTAAGCTTTTTCAAAACTTTTATTTTTCTTGGTTTTTTATTAACTTGAAGTATTTTTAGAAAAAAATTCAGATTTTTCCATTTACATTTAGTATTTTTAATCTATTTTTATTTTTTAATTAGTTTTTAATTCGTATTTAATTATTAAAAACCCAAAAAATATAATTCTTTTTTTCAAAATTTTATTTTGTCATTTAGGACGTAGGAAAATTATTTTGGTATCCGTAGGGTTAGTTTTTATAGTATTTGATGTTTAGGCTCGTTTTAGAATCCCGTTCGCGTTTCTTAATTTTTGTTTTATTAGATATTAACCACCAAAAGTAAAAATCCATATTTCAAGCATTTTAATACCAAACCTCAAACGATATCCTCAATTTCACACCTCGTTGGGACTACGACCCGGGTATTCACTTATCCGGTTTATTATAATCGATTTTTGCGTTAAATCGTCGCACGTTGACTTTTCTTCGTGAGACGTTGACTTGTGATATATTTTAACCAATTATCATTTTGGCACCGCTGCCGGGGAGGTGTGTTGCGACAATATCATCACGGTTTGACGATTAGTGACTTGAAGAACCTTCCTCGTGAAGTTTTGTATATATCTTGTGAATATTTTTTTTATCAAAAATCCAAAAAAATTGAAAAACCTTGAAAAAACCAAAAAGATTTTCCTTTTCCAAATTCATTTTTCTTTTAAATTTATTTTTGGTGTATGCTCACCCGTTCCAAATCAAACTTAATTGATAAATCTTCTCTCTTACCGACTCGTCGTTCTCGTCGACGCAAAAGAGTTAACTTACCTAAGTTACGTCCTCAAGTTGATACTCCCATTACTGAAATGGCCGAGGATCAACGTACTATGCAATTGTTACTCAAATGTCCCACCGTGGGATACGGAGATGCTATTGTTATACCACCAATAAACAACACAAATTTTGAGCTTAAAACCGGTTTGATACAAATTGTTCAGGGAAATCAATTTCATGGTTTTGAAAGAGAGGATCCCCACGCACACATCCGATGGTTCAATCAGTTGACCTCCACAAACCATCATAAGGATGTCACTAATGACACTATGAAATTGATGTTATTCCCATTTTCCCTCGAGGGGGCGGCCCGGATTTGGCTTGAAAAAGAACCCCCTCAATCAATCCGTACTTGGGAAGATCTCGTCCATAAATTCGTGAATTATTTCTTTCCTCCGTCTAAAATGACTAATCTCAGGAATGAAATCACAAATTTCCAACAACGGTTTGATGAGAATTTTGGTGAGGCATGGGAACGATTTAAGGATCTCCTACGAAAATGCCCACATCACGGTTTCTCAGAATTACATCAAATCGATACGTTCTACAATGCCTTAACTCAATCGGATCAAGATTCACTCAACGCAGCCGCCGGTGGCAATATCTTGAGTCGAATGCCGAAAGATATCTTAATGATTATCGAAAACAAATCCAAAGTTCCCACTTCGCGAAACAAACCGGTTGTTTTGAAAGTGAATTCTTCCACCCCTTCTTCTTCATCGGCCCATCCATCGGAGATGGCCGAGCTTACCGATGCTATTCGGATGATGATGAAAGAGTTTAAGCTCCAGAATCAGAAACTGGAGCCCGTCAAAGCAATTACTGAAACTTGTGTTATATGTGGTGGTCCCCATCCTTATTATAATTGTGCAGCTACCGATAGCCAAGTTTGCAATGCTACCATAGCAGCAGCAAACTACAATCAAAATCAAGGATTTCGTCCTCAAAATGCTAGTACCTAATGGGACCACCCGGTTTTCCACTCGTTCAAAACAACCAAAATCGTTTTCATCAAACCAACCAAGGTTACAATCAAAACCAAAGTTACAACCAAAACCGTGGAAACAATTATCATGCTCAACCGCAACAAGTCTATCAATCTCCTCCTGCACAAGTTGCACCTTCTCCCGATTTCACAAACTATATGAAGACAACATATGTTAGCATACGAGCCATGCAAAATCAAATTAATAACATGAGAGTTGAACTTCGGAAGGAGATTGATACGACATTGAATCAACAAACAAATGAGCTTAAGCAAATGATGAGTGGTTTTTTACAAATGAATCAACCCTCAACCTCGGGTACATCGTCTCTTCCTAGCAACACAATTGCTAACCCGAGGGGTGATATGAAAGCAATTACCACCCGAAGTGGTGTTTCATATGATGGACCCACGGCTCCGACTACCGCTTCTTCTCTTCCTCCCAAGGTAGTCGTCCGTGAGACCGAGGTGACAAAGGACACGGAACTTCCTACTAATAACGGAAGGACCGAAGACGTCCAACCTCCGGTTGTCCAAAAGTCTAAACCTAAGGTTGTGCTTGAGCCCGAAGAAGCTCCTGTAAAAGCAAAACTTCCTTATCCTTCGAGATTGAATGATCAAAAGCTCCGCGATAAAGCTTCTAATCAAATGGAGAAATTCTTTCAAATCCTCCAAGAATTGCATTTTGACATAAGCTTCGCGGATGCTTTGCTTCTGATGCCTAAGTTTGCTTCTACCATCAAAGGTTTATTGAGTAATAAGGAAAAATTATTTGAACTGGCAAAAACTCCTCTGAACGAGAATTGCTCAGCGGTTCTCCTTAAAAAGCTCCCTGAAAAGCTTGGAGATCCCAGAAAATTTCTCATTCCATGTGAATTTCCGGGAATGGTTGAATGCTACGCCTTGGCCGATCTTGGTGCAAGCATCAACCTAATGCCGCTTTCCGTCTGGCAAAAACTTTCTCTGCCCGAATATACCCCCACTTGCATGACCCTCGAGCTTGCGGACCGGACCATAACCCGTCCACTTGGAATAGCCGAGGATGTCTTTGTCAAGGTCGGGAAGTTCCATTTTCCAGCCGATTTTGTGGTTGTAGATTTTGACGCTGACCCCCGGGTTCCTCTAATTCTTGGAAGGTCATTCCTGAGGACCGGGCGAGCTCTGATTGATGTTTATGGTGAAGAAATAACGCTGCGAGTTGATAATGAAAAAGTCACCTTTAACATTAATCAGAACTCGAAATCCCAAACCACCAAATGCAACGTTGCTTCGGTTGATCAAAAATCTGATCCCACAATTGCTTCCTAAAGAATTGATTCGACACTTTCAGGATTCACGGTTAAGAGTATTTCACAAAAACGTGCTGAACTTAAAGGCATGAAAATTACCCCTGGTTCGAGCAAATGGTTTGAGAGTTGTGCTACGGAAGTTAAGAGTGTTCTTGATTATGATGAACAAGAATCGGAGACCACAACGGAAGTGGTGAAAATTGCTAGCTCTAAGAGCACACCACTTGTCCCACCTCCAGAACAGGTTTATCATATTGAGATTGTCGATTCTGTGAATGAAATTAAAATCTCTTCAAATAACAATTCTATTTCACCTTCTCAACCTACCCTTTCCGACTCTTCCCCTTCTCTCACACCGGTTGAGGGAAGTGTTTCCACTATGGAAGAGCTCGAGGTTTTCTTTAGTGATGAGCCAATTTCACCGGAAATTGATGACACCGTCTTTGATCCGGAGGGAGATATTCGTTTAATTGAAGAATTGCTATACAATGAGCCGTCATCTTCACTCCCTCCGATGGAAATTAAAGAAGAAAAACTGCCTAAATCCGTTCAAGTTGTTGATTCTAAATCAGAAGAACAAAGTAGTGGCAGTACCACTTCTAGTATTGATTTTCTTCTTGAGGAGTTCACCGATGAACTCGCTCACATCGATCCAATCCCACCAGGGGATAAGGACGATGAGTTTGATTTTGAATCTGATCTTAAAGAATTAGAATTTTTGCTGAACCGTGATCCGTCTAAATGTGATTCTTACTCCGAGGAGTTCACCGAGAAACTCGCTCGTGAAGATCCAATTCCATCAGAAAATGATGATGATCTTTTTGACTTTCATGCTGATCTTAAAGAAGTTGAAAATCTTTTGTACCATACTCCATCACTTGATTCCTATCCTTATACCGAGTTTAGTGATTCACAAAGTGATGACGATCTTTTCGACTTTGGATCTGATGAAAATGAATGGAAGCAGCTTTTAGATGGAAAATCTTCTGATGATAAAACTTTTGAAGATAAAAATCCAAAAATGAAAATCGTGATTGAGGAACCTACGATGGTTTCAAATGACTTATCTCGTCAATCACCCGAGGGTGATTCTCTTTTCTCAGCTGAGTCTTCCACCGAGTATCCTGTTTGTTTTTTTTGTGAAGACAAAGTGTTCAACCCAGGCATACTCGATGGTGGTGAAACTCATTCTATAATGAAATTGACTCCCGATAAGAATTTAAAGTTACATACCTCATTCGAGGAACTTTTAATTCTGGAGAAAAGTGATTCCCCTCTCTTCTATCTTCTTGGTGAACTCCTATTCTGCATGGAGTTAATTCTGACTGAAACTTTACTCTCATTTCCTTACGGAAATGAGGACAAAGTTTTTGACCCCGGCATCTCCGCTTATAGTTTCTACTATTTAGAGCCGTGGCCATCTCATCGGAGTGGAACTTTCATGCACTTCAATGTTTATCCAAACATTTTGAATGAATGTCCGATGGAGATTTTCTCTTCCACTTGCTTCCCCATGGACAATTAAATTCGGGGTCGAGTCAAGCTCGTGACTCGGTTAGCAAAAACAAGCGCTTCGTGGGTGGCAACCCATGCTTATCCTTCTATCTTCTTTCTTATTTCTAACACTAAGTGTGGGGGAGTTCCTCTACTTGTGCTTTGTTGTTGTGTTTGCCTTTGTTTTCAGGATTCCCGTAGATCGTGATGATTGATGTGCCTGTTTTCAATCCAGCCGCATAATATCCGATCTTTATGTTTATGTTTATCCAGGGATATCTTATAAATCCTTTTTGTGAAAACAAGATTTCTTTTCCACACTTAGCTTGTAGTATTACCTTTTTACGTTCTATAATGTCGGCTTAGGCCGGTACTTTGAATATTGAGGGAAATATTCAATTCTAAGTGTGGGGGGGAATTCTTGCGAATTTGACCCAAATTAAAAAAAAAAAAAAATTCACATGTTGTACCTTCTAGTCCCCTAGCACCCCCGTTTTGACCAAAATTTTAAAAATTTTATCGTCTTTTAATTAAAAATTGCATGAAAAATAAGTGCTTTGCACATTAAAATAATAATTTGCTATACATTAATGCTTCGGTATTAGTGGAAGTTTAGACTTGATTAGGCTAGAACAAGGGGAATCCCGACTCTGCTAGAGTGTTGATCTAGCTGCTACCCTTAACTTTTAGGCTAAGTTTTTACGAATTGTGCAAATGAAAATGCTAAGCGTGGAGTAGTTGGTTCTCTTTAGAGCTTATATAAGTAATCTATGGCTTTTCCCTCCCAGGAGCTCCTAATCTGACTAAATAAGTGCTATTTTCAAACTTTTGAACGCAAAAACCTTTTTTGTTAAGCAAATAAATTTTTATACAATCTTGATTTAGAATACTAGTTCAAAGTTTTATTTAAATTTCGGAACAAGCATACTTTCGTAAACATAATAAGAATGCAAAATGAAAGTGAGACGTTGCTTGAAAGTTGCAAAAGTTAAAGTTTTAAGTATGAATAAATAAGTCCTAACCTTCGGTTCGAGATCGGTCCTTGGATCCTTATTACCAAAAGGCGTTTAGGTCTTGGCTACCCTCTTGCACCGGCCCTTGGACCCTTAATTCTGAAAGGCGTTAAGGTCTTGGAACTCTCCGTTGTAACGGCCCTTGGATCCTTTATTCCGAAAGGTGTAAGGTCTTGGAATTTCCGTATGAAACAGTAAGCATATTGGAAGTGAAAAAGTGATGAAAAATGAAAAAAAATGTTTATGTTTGTTTATGAATAAGTGTGAGAAACTTGCTTCTTCTCAAATTTAAATCGAAAGTTGAACTAGTATTCGTCAAAATTGTCTAAAAAGTTGGACGGTGATTTAGAAATTTTTGACTTCAAAGATCCCGTGAGCTCCGATACTATTCTCGAGGGTGTAAAAACCTAGCCTCCTAAGTTTACTAAGGACAAGCTGAGAAGAAAGTCGCTACATGGAGTGATCTCACCTTTGAATCTCTAATTTCTAAATCATTGTCGGTTTTTAACCCTAATAAATGTCGATTTTTACGATCAAAACTTTGAAAACAAGCACACACACCTAACTTATGAATAATTGTGGGAGTGAAAAGTTAAGTCTCGGCTTACACAGATTACTAATATAAGTAGTGTTAGCATTTTACAAAAACGTTTGCACAAAGGGTTTTAGACTTAGTTGGGGAGTATAAAAAGAGGATGACGATTACAATTCCCCGGAGTCACCCATTTTGTGTGATTCCCATTCCATGATGCCATTTTTTTGAAAATCAAGCATGTTATTTACGTTTTATCTCGTTTAATTTACTTGCATTTAATAATAAAGTCAAAACGGGATAGTCTTGGTAATTTTGATCCTTTCAAATAATGAAAAAGAAATGTAAAGATAAAGGGTGAAAAGAAAGAAGCCCTCCTTACACCTTAGGTAGAAACCGGGTCAATACATATGCTGTCAGAATCACTAAGTTGATTGCTGACATTGAAGACAAGTATCATGGACCCAGTGATACGCTGTACAACCCTCCCTAGCCACTCAAGGTCCCTCAAAGGACGCTTGTTTCATTTTTCACGGAGATCAATACATGTCTATCGTCTCTCTCACTCCGAGTTAGATGATATTGAAAAGGTGGCAGTCCTCTCCAGCCTCCGATCACTAAATTAAAACGTACTATTGAGTCTAGAGCCAAGAGATCATCTATAAATCTCATTAGGACACACTTCCAATATGCTTACTATTTCATTCTCCGTGAAAAGTAAGAAAATATATGTTAAAGAGTCCTACGCATTATCCTTGTGGTATTGCCAGAACATCCGAGTGATATGAAAGTATTCACAATGAAGATGGAAATCCTTCTAGAGCCAACATCAAACAAGCTCTTGGTAGGTGACATGTGAGACCCTTCATGGATCAAATTTGTGACAACTAGAAAGAAACGATGGGGCGATTCACATTTGAATCAAACTTGTTCCAGGAAATGGATTGACGGATGCTTTTGGAAAATCTTTCAATGTGCTCACCAACTGAGTTTCGAGCACATTGATTGTGAAAATTTTCAAACAAAAGTGTTTACGACAGAAATGTGATTCAATTTATAAAACCCTCGTTGTGTTGTACAAAATGTTTATCCAGTGACACGCGAGTGATTTTTCTAATCAATCTCTCATCAATCAGTGGGTATTTAATTCACTGATTCACTCTACCGTGATGTCTGCTTTGAGACGTTCCGGTATGAGAACATGCTTAGTATGATGACTCTGACAATAATTTGTTGGAAGACTCATTACTACAAGCTGGAAATTCCTGTCAAGGAGAACCTTCTTTAAAGGGGATTCTACCTGATCACAGGTCGGTCTTCACAGAACCGAAGGTTAATCCAACCACATCGAACGAATGACAAAGCCATATTCGTTCTCCAACTTTATTGCTAACTGTTTTATTTCAGATTCATATAAGGATGGCGATGGTGGTTCCTGATTTCAGTAGAGACGTGTCAATCCACACTCCATGCTCACACAGTCACACTTACAAATCATTATCAAAGAAATCATGATAGAAGAAAGACCTATAACACAGCTTCCGTAACTCTGATGATAGTTATCATGATCCAAAAAAGTGTGAGCATGCGAGTTCAACGGTCACAACATATCACATGAAGGCAACATTACAACGGATGAGCTTGGAGATTTGCGGTGACTGATGATCTCAAAGAATGCTCAAAGATCACAACTTCACACAGAGACAATGCTGAAACAAGATGACTAGAAGACATATGTTGGATGATATCATCGAAGAATCTTCAAAGATCATCCAAGAAAAAAGATCAGTTGTCAAAAGAGTTTACTGCTGAAAGTGCAAAGTTTCATGACTTTGAAGAATCAAGACTACGAGCTAGGAATTTACAATCATGTAATAGAATGCTAGAACTCATAATATTATTTCCAGGGTGACCTCCCTTAGGGGGATATTGTTAGGAATATAAATATTCATGTAAAGACTCGGTCACCCCGAGTATCTGTTAGCATTAACTAGCTCATAGGATTATTAGAATTATTATTATTAGTTTAATTATATTAGTATTTGTGGAGTGGGTCAGGTCTTTACCCTCTGTCAGCTCACTCTACAGCCCACTTGGGGCACATATACTTGTAAGTATAAATACCCCTCTCCACCTGGGGAGAGAGTTGGAACCTTTCATTATTTCAATACAACTTCACATTTCTCTCTCTAGAGTTGCCATTCTCTCTTTCTCTCTCAAAATCCATTCGGCCAAAACAAGATCAAAGGGAGTTATATGTTAGTGAATATGCTATAAAGTTACAAGAATGTCTTGGAAGCCCTTGGAAGATGATGGAAGGTGTTGGCAGTCCTAGAAGCTCTTGGAAGCTCTAGAAACTTCCTGGAACCTTGTAGTGTGTACATAGTTGTAGTATAAATAGAGGCATCCTCATTTGAGGAAGACACCTCTCAAATCACTTGTAATCTCTTGTAGAGTTCTCTCAAGCAATACAAAGTATTTTCCATTTCACTAGTTCTTTTTTTCAAGAAAGGCTGACTTAGTCGAGACTAAGTCCATGACAAGTGGTATCAGAGCCAGGTCGATTCAAGGAGATGGCGAACGAAGGTGACAAGAATGTGGGTGGTGGAAGTGGTGTTGTGGTTGATGAGAACCGTGGTCGAGAAGAGTCTCGCCAAGGAGACAAGAGAGTAGAGGTGCGTCTAGAGACACGATAGCAAGTTTGGCCAAGAGGATGGCGGGTGTCGAGACATCCATGATGGAGTTGAAGAACCAAGTTAAGGGCTTGGTAGGTCTAGACTCCAAGTTTACGGGCATGAGGGATGACTTTAGGGTGATCATCAATACTCTTAGCGGCGACTTGAGACGTGAGTTCCATGACTTAAGAGATATGTTCATGGGTGAGATCACAAAGTTTCGAAAGGAGGTTAGAGAAGAGATCTTCGCCATTCATCAAACCATTGAAGGCTTGCAAATGGATATGGTATTGTGCAAGCGATCAATGGCTAGTGGGGGAAGTAACAGTAGCAACATTGCTCTAAAGTTGGAGGTCCCTAAACCATCACCGTTCATGGGAAAGCGAGAGGCTAGGGCGGTTGATGATTTCTTGTGGGAGATGGAGCAATACATGGAGGGTGTCAACATAGTTGACGATGCATCAAAGATCAAGACGGCGACACGTTACATAATGGACATCGCGACGTTATGGTCGCGACGTCGATATGGAGATATCGAATGAGGTACGTGTACCATCAATACTTGGCCCGATTTTGTTCAAGACTTGAAGAAGCAATTTTATCCGGAGAATGCTAAGCACGAAGCAAAGAGTCGACTTCGCAAACTTAAGCATTCCGGAACGATCCGGGAGTATGTTAAGGAATTTACTACTCTTGTACTTGAGATTTCGGATCTTTCTAACCAAGACTCTCTCTTCTATTTTCTTGATGGTTTGCAAGGATGGGCCAGGGCGGAGTTAGAGAGACGAGGAGTCCAAGACCTTGCTACGTCTATAGCGCATGCAGAGGCACTTATTGACCTTGGTGAGCGGAGGTCGCGCAAACCCACAAATGAAGATAGTGGCGATGAGCAAGGTGGAGGAGAGAAAAAAGTCCGAGATCGGGATGATGGAGCACGAAGATCGCAACGAAAGGAGAAAACACCATATAAGAGTATAGAGTGTTTCGTGTGCGATGGACCACATAGAGCGCGAGATTGTCCTAAGAAAATGAGTTTCCAAGCTATGATGGCAAATACGGAAGAGAGTCCGTGTGAGGAAGAGGATGCGCACATGGGATCGTTGTGAATCCTCAATGCCATTAATGCAAGGAAGGAGTTGCCCACGGTTGAGGCGAAAAAAAAAGTGAGAGTGATGTCGTCCAAGATAGAAGCTAAGAGCAAACGAGCACCTAAGGTAGAGACCAAGGGTAAACTGAGGAAAAAGTCAAAGGCGGAGGCCAATAGACTTCGATTCGTGAGCACAATTGTAAATGAGATATCCACAAGAGCCTTAGTCGATACGGGAGCAACTCATAACTTTATCTCGGTAGATGAAGCTAAGAGACTTGGGCTTGAGAAGATGAAGGATAGTGGATGGATCAAGGCTGTAAACAGCGACGCAAAACAAATTAGCGGTGTTACACGAGGCGTGAAGGCCAAGATCGGGGAATGGGAAGGAGAGTTAGACTTATCGATTGTTCCTATGGATGATTACAAACTCGCACTCGGGATGGAATTCTTGAATAAGGTACAAGCCATTCCCATCATGTTTACTTACACATTGTGCATTTTAGATAAAGGTCGAGTGTGCATGGTGACAATGGAGAGAGGCACAAAGAGTGGAGCCAAGATGATGTCTGCAATGCAACTCAAGACCGGCTTTAAGGAGTTGAATCGAAATATGAGCAGTATATCAAGCAACGTAGAGGCGTCGAGAGACACCAAATATGTCGGTGCAAAGTTTAGAGGCGCAACATCGAGTGTTTTACCCGAGCGACGTGCACAAGAGAGTTGCATCAAAGGTAAAAGACGTACGAGGAGGAGGCATCGTGTTATAAAGCACGAACAAGGATCAACCATGGAAAAAGCCAAAGGAGAATCAAGTATGCCCCTCAAGGCATGCCATGGATGAGATACAACAGTGTTGAAAAGAATACACGACGTGGACGTCATGAGCTTAGATGGGGGAGGATGTCACGACCCACCCATTCGATAGAGTCATTTCCGAGGTTGGTCGGGATTCCAGATTGTTCTACACTTGCTTAGAAGACTCTATGGAATTCTATGAAAGTTGCGAGAATGTCTTGTAATCCCTTGGAAGATGATGGAAGGTGTTGGAAGGCCTAGAAGCTCTTGGAAGCTCTACAAACTTCCTGGAACCTTGTAGGGTGTACATAGTTGTAGTATAAATAGAGGCATCCTCATATGAGGAAGGCACCTCTCAAATCAATTGTAATCTCTTTTAAAGTTCTTTCAAGCAAAACAAAGTATTTCCCATTTCACTTCTTCCTTTTTTCGAGAAAGGCTGACTGAGTCAAGACTAAGTGCCGCACGGAAGACCATTGTAGAGACAAGTCCGTGACATTAGCCTCTTAAATGGTGGTCATGAAGTTTAAAGTTAGTCAAAGTCAAAACATATTGTTGTTCCCGTTACACGATTAAAATTAACTAAAAAGTTAAGCAAACCGTGTTCCATAGCTTAGTAATGTATTGATTAACTTGACAAATGAGTATAAACGTAAAAGATAAAAGGCAAGAGTTTTTTAACGTTTAAATTCTTATTAGAAATAAATCAAAAGAATCTATACCCAAGTGTTTGCGGAAAAAACACTTGGGATTGAAATGACAAGTATGGTATGTCTCTTCTCTAATCTTAAGTTAAGCTTAAGTGGCAACTATAAGGAACCACTGAGCTATCTCAGGGACAAGGTTGCTCTTTGGAGGAGTAAAAGTTGTTTGTGAATCAAAATGTCTAAGCGTTAATTGCACAATGATAACGCGTTTGTGAATCAAATTGTACATATTTTTAGGAGCGTTATCGTGGATTTTATGCATATATATTCATCACTTTTATGAACTTATGGTACTTAATGAAGTATAATTTCTATTTTAGGTTCATGGAAGCTCACGACAAAGAAAACCAAGAAAAAGATGAAGAAATGATCAATAAACGAAGATTTATACATATACGAAGAATTCCCGACAAAAGCGAGTCTCGTGGAATATATTCGAGAAGATAAAGTCATTAAGTTGTCACTCCAAAGACTCAAGAATAAAGCACAAGAGGGAAAGCGAGAAAAGAAATGAAGAAAAGAAGCTCAAATGAAGAATTATTGGAAGACTCGTTGTTCCAGACACACCTCCACCATTTTGGTCATAACTTGAGCATACGAACTCGGATTTAGTTGATTCAAGCGGCCACGGAAAGCTAAGAGAAAGATCTACAACTTTGGTCTTTATCATTTCTGGCTAGAAGGCTCCATCCAATCGGTAGGAGCCCACATCTGATTCGGATGGAGCAAACTTGATTTTTACGAGAGCTCCAACCGATCGGTATGGCCCTGCATCCGATCGGTTGGACCATACTGACCTCTCCAAGTTATTTTTAATGCTTATTTAAGTGCCATTAAGCCCCATGTCCGATCATGTCTCCCTAATAACTCCTAAAACTGCTACTTTATGACACTTAGTACCCAAGTTTCATACTTAGAGGCTAAGGGTTGATCTCTACTACATATGGGAGTGCTTAGGCTTGGTTTTGTGTGTGAAATTCTAGCCTCCACCCTTAAGGACGAATTTTCACCAAATTATCTCTCCCAAAAGACCACACACCTCTGCCATTTCCAGAAGTAGTGCTCAAGTGCAAAAGAAGTGTTTGGGTGTAATTTTCCGGCTTGGTTAGAAGTTGTAGTTGATTGGAGGCTTGAAGGTTGCTATAATCCTTCACCTTTACCTATTGTAATTGATACCTTGGGTAAACTCTTGTTACTTTTATGATGTTGAATTCTATTATTCATGTTGAACTTTGGTTATTGATTAATCTTGACATGGAATAGTTTTGCATACTTGTTAGGATATTATGATAACTTGTGATAATAGGATGTTTGGGAATAATTAGTGTTTGTTTGGTTTATGATGAAAGACATCATATTTGGTTAAATTGGATCTTGTTATTGTTTATTGTTTTGATTAAACATTGTTGGGTATACAAGGATTCTCAATAGTGGTTGAGTATGTGTTCTAATCATCTTTCAAGTAAATGGAACTTCACGAATTAATAACATTAAAGTTTAAGGTTCGAAAGGATTCTTTCTTGTTATAGGCATAAGGCTCATGACATGACCATTTGATTGAGGCTTATACATATTTGATTTATAAAACACTAAATTATTATTGGTTCTGAAGGTCGAAATGATTACCTTTGATAATATGTTTTCCAAACTAACCATCCTAATATCCATGTGATCATTTGTCCAAACATGTATGTTCTTTGTGTGATTGTTCTTATATTGCTTTTCTTGTTGGTTTGATCCGTGACAATCATAACCATCAATTTGTTACTTGCTTAAACAAATAAACAACACTTGAGTGCAACCAAGTCTCTTAGGACGACCTTGACTTACCAACCCCTATACTACATATGACTAGGGTATACTTGCCCGAATGTGTTCCTAGTTAATCGGTGATTCTTGTTTATAAATTTAAAGCTTCGATGGAGCGCATCAAGTTTTTGACGCCGTTGCCGGGGACTTGTTTTTGCATTCTTTTGTTTGTTTGTGTGTTGAATTGTTTGCTTGAAATGTTCGATTGTTTGTTTACTTGCTTGTTATGCTTGTTCGTGATGTTTGTGTTTGAATACTTGTTTCTTTGCTATTGTTCGATTTCTCTTGCTTGCTTGCTTGTTTGCTCATGATAATTACTTAATTGTCTCCCTTGCGTTTTGTTTCAAAAAATCTCTTAATTCTCATATTTGCTTAATGATCTTGGCATCAAAATCAAGTTTTTGGTGTTGGTATTTTCGTTTCATGTAATCTAAAAATGCTCATTTAAATGTTTGCTTTACTATAGTGTCGGTTTGTGTGTGGGGTTGCTTTTCAGTAAATACGAGAAAGCTTCTCAGTTAAATACGAAACTTGTCAGTAACTATCAGAAATAGGATAATCTATGCTTACTGACAAAAATAGACTTTTTCAACAGTGATTGTAAGCTACAGTATGCATGACAGCTCCCCAAAAATGTTCAGAAATGCTCAGAAACATGCAGTTACGCATAAAAATGCTCGGCTTAAAAATAATAAATAAATATTTATTATTAACTTAAAATGTGAAAATTATCATTTGTCACACAAGGTAAACAACAAAAAAATATCCTTTCCATCAAGAGTGCTGAAACTGAATCAAAATATGGGCACAACTTTCTGACAAAGATCACGGTTCGAAGACAAGATGACAAGGAGTACTCGTTCAACGAAGCAGACTATCCTTATTTGAATATCAACGATATTGAATATATGTATTTGCTTAAGATACAAGGAAAACTCGAGCATATCCTTGACAGCCTATAATATGACATCATCAACTCCTTACTTCTTTACATCCGTAGAATAGTAATAAAGACAAGAGTCGAAGATGTTCACCTTGGTGTTGAAAGTTTCCAGAAGAAACTCAACCTCATCAAACCACCAAAAATGACCAGAATCATCTAGCCGATCGGATGGCAACTCCAACCGTTCGGCTGAACCACCCAAACCATCTCAACCGATTGGTCACCACCCGTAACCGATTCGGTTGGAGGCTTCTGTCCCATTTTTTTCTCTTAGTTTTTGTTCTTCTTGTTTTGTGAGTTTTATATTTTATATGTTCTGTGATCTCTTGCATGTTTTTGTGTTTCTTTTTGTTCGTGTTTTTCTTGTCTAGATTAGTCTCGTATTAATTTGGAATAAGACTATCTTGTTTTAGATTGTTTTGTTTAGATTTGTGACCAATTGTGTTTGCTTGTGTCTATGTGCTTGTCATTTACTGTGATTTTGCTCTTATTTGTTCATGTTTATTTCTGTTTTAAGTGTCGTTTTATGTTCTTGGTGCTCTTCTAGTATATATGTGTTTATGTGTTTATATTTTTTACTTGTGTTTATTTTCTTGTTCGTTACGTTATGCGTTCCTGTTTCATTTTGTCAATAAAAAGTTTTAAGTAAAACTTGTTTTCATAAAAATTAAAAAAAAATAATAATAATAAAAAAAAAATAAAAAAAAATACCGAACCTTCCAACCGATCGGATAGACCCAAACCTAAAAATATTTCACCCAAACCGAATCGGATGGAGACCATGCCGATCGGTTGGAGCTCTCGGTAAATATTGGCCCAACCCAACCGATCGGATGGATACTCTGACCAATCGGTATACCAAAAAAAAAAAAAAAAAAATAAAAAAAAAAATTGTTAAAAAAAATGTTATTTTCATTTTTCGTATTTTGTTCTTGTGTGTTTGTGTTTAGATTGAATAAGTTTAAATGTCTTTTGGTTTTTGCAAGAGTATCATTTCCTTTATTCTACTTAAATTTGGTTTTTGCATTTTATATTTCGTTAATTTAGTACGTTGTGAATAAATAAGTACTTGTTTTTTAAAATATTTTGAACTTTTGTGCACTTGTATAGATGATGTGTATTATTTAGTGATTTGCGTATGATTGTGATAACATGTTTTAATTCAATTTCAAGTTAATTCTAAGATCCAATTGTGGTTAAGTTTCATAGTGACATTTGTTAATCAAGTTTGACTAGTTAGTAATACTAAAGGTCGAAAGAGTTATTGTTATTTAACTAGTTATAATCATTTGTTTATGAATGATTGCTTTTCACCTATTGTTCTTGGTTAAAAAAAGAAACTTAATTGTGGTTGTAATAAGAATGCTTTTGTCTATCAAATTGGATTGATAGTAACCCACCTTAAGGGTCGAAAGATTAGTAGTTTATAATCAGTTGTGACCCATTTGTCTATGAATCGGTTATCTTTTGTATTGACCATTTCCTAAGCATATTTGATAAGAAAAAAGTCCATTTTTGTGTTTAAGTTTGTTAATCCAAACTTATGAACCTTTAATTGATTGGTTAAACGTAATGCTTGTTTTTATGAACTAAAATCTTGACGAAGGTTTAACTTGTAGAAACAATAGATTAGTTCACCCAACTAATTATCATAACCAACATGTTAACAAAGTTATCACAATCATGCCTATCAAGAGTAGTAAACTAGTCTAAGCAAGTGTAGTCTTAAAAGTTATCGAATAAAAATAAAAATGTTTTGAACTTTGTGGGTATGTTCACTGGAAACCCTCACGAGACTTCACTCGTCCACTCGGGCCACCGAGGGGTTTAAAAGGCTTGTTGCATACACTAAATGCAACCTTGATGCCTACGAAAGTGAGTTTTAGAATTTTACGCGTTTTTTGTAGTTTAGTTTATTTTGGCAGATTTAATAAGCTCTTGGAGATTGGATTATTGGTGATATTATACTTGGTGTGGAGATGTTTTGTTGAATGAGAAATTGATTGATCTCATAAGCTTATGCTAGCATTTGCTTAGCACCTTATCATATGGAGTTCGATAGCGATTTATTGGCCCGGGAAGTTTCGTTTCTCTTGGACTATTTATTTATTTATTTATTTATATTCCCAATTTTACATGATTTGAAGTTAATTTTTATTACATTTTGGACAATGCTTAACTTAAGTGTGGGGGGAAGTAAATAGAAAAAATGAAACTACTTTTCAAATTTATAAATTTTTGGGGCCAATTTTAAAATTTTGTATACTTGTTTGCCCTTGTGATCTAATTGTTTTCACGCTTTTAGGTTAATATATTAGAATAACTGGACCAATCCACTGGTGAAATCGGTAATTTTGAAAAAAATTGAGAAGTGTCCCGATTAATATTGCAATCCATTCTGGGATCGATAACATTTGCTAGCACATATTATAGCCCTTTCCACTATTATGTGAGGATTTGAGCCTGTTCTATATATATGGCATACATCTTTTATGCTTGGGTCTTTTGCTATGAGTGTGCCAGTGATTTTATTTATTCTAGAACTTATGCATGTAAATCATTACCAGACCGCAGTAAGATCACATTCATGTGATATAAGTGTATTCATGTGATAAATAGGCAACCTTAGGAATAAAATCAAATGGCCTTCCGTTTACATCTAATGATATATTAGCTAACCACATCAGTTAGTTAACCACCCATATAAACCCTCCGAGCTATCCTTTTCATTTTTGGTATATCCAGAAAAATACAAAAATATTTTACACTTTAAACCTTAGCCTTACCCTTTGTCAAAGTCTAAATGGTGGATTGCTAGTTGCTTGGTATGATTGTTTTTTATGATTATTAGTTAGCCATACTTTGTCATTCCTGTGTGCCATTCCGACAAAGACGAAAACTGCAGCTTCTTATTTGTATTTTTATGGTGTATGCTTATGCGAAGTGTGGGGGAGATGTGATGTATGAAAGAAAGGTTGAAAAAAAATGTGAAAAAAAAAATGAATGAATAAGTCATCGAAGAAAAAAAAAAGAAAAAAAGAAAGAAAAAAAAGAAAGAAAAAAAAATATATGTGATGACAATTATAGCCAATGTGCTATATTATTATGAAGATGAAGGAAGAGGAAGTATGTTTGAGATATCGATTAGCCAATGTGCTAAGACGTGATATACATATATATTTGGTGATCGATATGTGAAGAATAGAAGATTGTAACTATAATCATTTACGGGTTTGCGGTTTGTTCGGTAACTAGCAACAATGGGACTTAGGCTTGACTTTATTTTTTTTCTTTTAAAACCAATTTCATAAATACTCCCATGCCTTATCCCTACCCTTACCAAATTACTTTATTCGTTGTTAGTTTTCGAGCATCCGGATATAGTGATGGCTTTGTGAAAATATTTAGTGCATTAATATTTTAGTGACCATCCGAGTTCTTGAGGAATTAGATGATGCGCCAGCAATCTAGTGTGTATTTTGGTGACCATCCGTTATGTGAATAGCGCGCCAGCAATCCAAGATATGCCCTAGTGACCATCCGTTGTTCGAGTAAATCAAGAATTCGCGCTAGCGATCTAATATGTTCTTGTATGAGATATTTAAACATAAGCCTGGTAAAACCCTTAAGCCAAACATTACAACCCGAATAAAAGTCCTCTTTAGATGTTTACACTTGGCACTTATGCCACGTCAGTGGAGTTTTGTTTCTTGTACAAGCCTATGGTAATAGGCGGATCATGACTGAGCAATGAGTGTGATTTCTCTTATATATACACCACTACCTAAATAAATGAGTGATTGAGTGAAGTATACTTCGTTTCTTTTTCGTGAGGTGTTTAGAAACGTTACTCAAGCAAGAAAATCTTCATACATCTCGGTTTTTCACCATAACACTTAAAAATGATGAATCGTATCTTGTACTTGTACTTGGTAGATTTGCATCATAATTTTTATAATCATTTTTCATGCACCATGTGGGATCTATTTTTCTTAATATTTGCTTGAGGACAAGAAAACCCTTAAGTGTGGGGGAGTGTGCGCTCAATTTTCGCTTATTTATACATATAAAAAAAAATTATTACGAGCTGTCCAACCGATCGGATGTTGCCCGCATCCGATTCGGTTGGGCCATTTTTGTTTTTACGATTTGTCCATCCGATCGGATGGAGTTGAAAACCGATCGGATGGATGCCTCATTAAGGTTTTCAAAAATTTTAAAATTTTCTTTTCATTTTGTCATCTAGGTATGAGTTTCGATTTTTCTATTTCAAGATTTGCTTGAGGGCAAGCAAAGTTCAAGTGTGGGGGAATATGATAACGCTCAAATTATACATGTTTTTAGGAGCGTTATCGTGGATTTTATGCATATATATTCATCACTTTTATGAACTTATGGTACTTAATGAAGTATAATTTTTATTTTAGGTTCATGGAAGCTCACGACAAAGAAAACCAAGAAAAAGATGAAGAAATGATTAATAAACGAAGATTTATGCATATACGAAGAATTCCCGACAAAAGCGAGTCTCGTGGAACATATTCGAGAAGATAAAGTCATGAAGTTGTCACTCCAAAGACTCAAGAATAAAGCACAAGAGGGAAAACGAGAAAAGAAATGAAGAAAAGAAGCTCAAATGAAGAATTATTGGAAGACTCGTTGTTCCCGACACACCTCCACCATTTTGGCCATAACTTGAGCATACGAACTCGGATTTAGTTGATTCAAGCGGCAACGGAAAGCTAAGAGAAAGATATACAACTTTGGTCTTTATTATTTCTGGCTAGAAGGCTCCATCCGATCGGTAGGAGCCCGCATCTGATTCGGATGGAGCAAACTTGATTTTTACGAGAGCTTCAACCGATCGGTATGGCCCCGCATCCGATCGGTTGGACCATAATGACCTCTCCAAGTTATTTTTAATGCTTATTTAAGTGCCATTAAGCCCCATGTCTGATCATGTCTCGCTAATAACTCCTAAAACTGCTACTTTATGACACTTAGTACCCAAGTTTCATACTTAGAGGCTAAAGGTTGATCTCTACAACATATGGGAGTGCTTAGGCTTGGTTTTGTGTGTGAAATTCTAGCCTCCACCCTTAAGGACGAATTTTCACCAAATTATCTCTCCCAAAAGACCACACACCTCTGCCATTTCCAAAAGTAGTGCTCAAGTGCAAAAGAAGTGTTTGGGTGTAATTTTCCGGCTTGGTTAGAAGTTGTAGTTGATTAGAGGCTTGAAGGTTGCTATAATCCTTCACCTTTACCTATTGTAATTGATACCTTGGGTAAACTCTTGTTACTTTTATGATGTTGAATTCTATTATTCATGTTGAACTTTGGTTATTAACTAATCTTGACAAGGAATAGTTTTGTATACTTGTTTGGATATGATGATAACTTGTGATAATAGGATGTTTGGGAATAATTAGTGTTTGTTTGGTTTATGATGAAAGACATCATATTTGGTTAAATTAGATCTTGTTATTGTTTATTGTTTTGACTAAACATTTTTGGGTATACAAGGATTCTCAATAGGTTGATTTCAAATCATTAGTCGACGAATGTTTTGGTCTTGTACTTTGTGACGATTGTATAAGAAACTTAATAAACATAATAAGTGAAAGTTTAATTTAGATTAAGGGTCGAAAGGTATCTTTTGAGTATGTGTTCTAATCATCGTTCAAGTAAATGAAACTTCACGAATTAATAACATTAAAGTTTAAGGTTCGAAAGGATTCTTTCTTGTTATAGGCATAAGGCTCATGACATGACCATTTGATTGAGGCTTATACATATTTGATTTATAAAACACTAAATTATTATTGGTTATAAAGGTCGAAATGATTACCTTTGATAATTTGTTTTCCAAATTATCCATCCTAATATCCATGTGATCATTTGTCCAAACATGTATGTTCTTTGTGTGATTGTTCTTATATTGCTTTTCTTGTTGGTTTGATCCGTGACAATCATAACCATCAATTTGTTACTTGCTTAAACAAACAAACAACACGTGAGTGCAACCAAGTCTCTTGGGATGACCTTGACTTACCAACCCCTATACTACATATGACTAGGGTATACTTGCCCGAATGTGTTCCTAGTTAATCGGTAATTCTTGATTATAAATTTAAAGCCTCGATTGAGTGCATCACACAAACTTATCAACTTTTACTCCATCTTATGATCCTATTTATAGACAAGTAAAAGAGCAACCGTTAAGTACAAGACAAAAGATGACATAAGCTAATTAGGACAAAATACTGATGTATTTTTGATGCGTCACTGTTACAAGAACCTATTTTGAGTATAGGACAAGAGTGCTTTCTGAGTAACAGTGATGACACTATTCTTGTTATGAAGCCTTTTAGGGAAAGTTTGACCTTAGAGTGATAAGGACTTCTCTAAGTCAGTTCAAACCTTTCCCGCCTTGTCCCGCCTTTCCTTCAGTCTCATAGTTCTTCAGTCTTTGGTCTTCAGTCTTCGTTCTTCATAGTTGTTGAGGAGACTAGGGTTCAGTGAGTTATTGTCATCACTCACTGAACCCATTATCTTCTTCTTTGGCTTAGGTGCCATTCAGGGAGTTCTGCCTCACTGAATAGAGAATCCTTCTTCTTAGACTCGTCCTAGGCATCTTGAAGATAACTCACTGAGTGACTGTTCACTCAGTGACCTGAGAACGTTTAAGGATATACGACACTTAGGTTAATTTCTATTCAAATCCTTGTTTAAGGAAGCTTGGGTACTGAATGGACTCAACAATCTACCCTATTTGGATATAAATATAGCCTAAGTGTTTGATCAGTGTAAGTGAGCAATTGGGCTTCTTCTTACACTGAAGATACTATAAAGCAATTAAAGGACACCGATTTAATAAACATGGGCCATCATCTTATTCATCAAAATTACATCAGTCCTATCATCTAATACAAAATACTTAGGGTTAAGTACTCATACTTCCTTAATTCCCATGAGCTCAAGTTTTGCTTTCTTGGACACCAACACCTGCTTGTTAGGTCTCTCACTCATCATCTTCTCCATCATCTTTATGAATTCATCATTCTCAGGACTCTTCACATGTAGTGCCATCAGTTTGTAGGCCAGTAGGGTTGTGGTTTCCACTAGGTGAATGTCACCGACTCTCTTGAAAGCTTGTTGACCAAACTCATCAATGAAGAAGATTCCAAACTCAGGATTCTTGATCACCTTGTTGGGAATGAACTTGACACCTTCAGGGGGAATTTGGTTGCAGTGAAGTGCAGCAATGAATTGTTCAGGTTCCTGACCTATTGCTTTCCTTTTCCTCCATGTGCTCTGAGTTGGTTCAAGGATTGTTAGGCCCAGAGACGCAAGTGCCTTCTGATGGTCAATTCCTAAACTCTTGGCTACCCTCTCCAGTTCCTCATATTTGTTTTTTAGGGCAACCAGAAGGTCAGGGACGCACCTATTCTTCTTCTTCTTCAGGATGGGTCCCATCATGTCCTATTCCTTGATCCCATATGCTGAGAACTTTAAGGGAGCATTCTTCTAATTCACTCTTGGTCCTCTTTGAACAGTTATGGCAAGAGGATCAGTCTTTGCATGAATGATCATGTCAGTGATGGGACCTTCTGTAATACCTGAAATTCAGATAACCTGTAAAATGACCAAATTACCCCGGAAACCATAAAACTTAATTAAATCACTTATAAAATTCTGAATTGATTCCAAACTTCTGATAATGAACTACATATGAAGTAAAATAATTTTGAGACAACATTTTAACATTGTTACATGTCCAAAAAAATTATTGTTACACTCAAATATTGTATACATGATCCGAAAATTATTTCTTTATTATTTAATTATATTTAAAAACTAAATAAGAGATAATTACTAACTAAAATGGGAAACAATTCCACAAATCAGTAAATTGATTTGTTTTCATCATGTGGGCCAAAAATCCATCCCCCCTCCTCAAGATAACACGGCATTCCTTTTTATTCTTCATCCTTATCTCCAAAACCCTCAAATCGACACACAAAAATTCTCACACAATCCATACGATTTTCTGGAGGCTATCTAGTATTTTTCTGGTGTTGATCTTCATCCAAGGAGGCTAGGAAAAATAAGGTTGGGCTTGTGGATTCGCTGGTTTGATCGTGGGGCATTTTTCTTTGTCGAGTTTTCCATACGATAGGTAAAAAATTCGTGCACCTTATTCACATGTTCAAAAACTGATCTGGTATTTTTCTCATGATCCTTACATCATATATAACTCATATAAATTGTATAAATCGAATCATGCAAGGTTAATGGGTCGCTCTAATTTTTAATGTTTAAAACGTACGTAAATTCTAAAGTATGTGATACGAATTTTATGGGTGTTATGATTATTTTATTTGGACCTCATATGAAGTATATGATCTAGGAAAAATGATGGAACAAATTATAGAGGCCTAAATATGTCGTGGTAATTATAGGTATCAAAAACGTATATAAAATCTAAAATAAGCTATACGATTTTATGGGCTTTGTATATAATTTTTATGAGTTCCTTATGCATCATATAACCTGATAAAAATATTGGTTCTAATTTTGGAAGCTTAAATAAAGTGTGGCTAATTTTTGTACAAACCGGACTTTAGGAAAAATAAAGAAATAAATAAAACCTAATCGAAATAATTAGGGTTAGGGTTTTTGGGGCATGATCTGGTCATTTAATGTTTTTTAAGGTTTTAATAATGATGGGTCAATGATTGGATTTGATTAGGGTTTGGAATTGTATTTAAAAAGTATATACGATTTGAGTTTTAAACTAGAAGGGTGTGTTCTGCCAATTTTGAAACTTGTGGGATATTTTTGTAATGTTATATAAGTCTGTGGGAATGTAGGAAAAATATAACTTGAGGGTCCTATGTGTAAATATTGCAAGAAAAGAATTTAATTGTATTTATAGGGGTCGATTTGTATTTAATTAAAATAGAGGGACTAAAAGTGTAAATTCTAGAAACTTGATGTTATTCTGTGTAAATAATGATATTAAGGGTGTAATGTGTAATTTTGATGATTTATGGGCTTAATATGTAATTGTTAATAAATTATGGTTTAAATTATAAGTTTTGTAAAGTTAAGGGACCAAATGTGTAATTTCTGAATTCTGAGGGATCTGATTCGTACTACATATAATTCTGAGATTATGTTCTTTAATTTTGTAAAATAAGGTGCTTGTTTGGTAAATGTGAATATTATAAGGATTAAATCATGAATTATGTAAATGTAGGGTTTGTTTTGTAAATTATATAACTAGAGGGGTATAAACTGTAAATTGTGAAACTAAAGGGATGAAAATGTCATTCTGAATAAAGTGTGTATTTAAATCAGGAACTTAAAGTATTTTCATGTTAGACCTTTGAATTTTAATGAATTTACAATTAAAACCCTAAACTATGTAAACTTGTCATAATTAACCTTAAACTTTTGTAACTTATTAAAATATACCTTATGCCCATAATAATCCTTAAATAAGGACTTAACTTAATCTGAGATACTAATATCTTGCTAAATATGGAAATCTGTTAAATCGGGAAAGTTACTTAAAATGGAAAGGTAAACTAAAAGTAATAATCTGAGTTAGAATATATTTTGTAATTCCGTCTTCTACTCCTTTAGGTGTGAAGAAGGAGAAGCCTTGATCTGTTCAGTGTTTGTTTGCTTTCTTGTTTATCTGCTTTGCTAACAAGGTACGGATATTCTGTCTTACTTTGAGACACTTATGTTATCGTACAGATATTCTGCCCTTTTTCAGTAAGGGTTTTTCATTCCCTTTTCTTCCAGTTTTTTTCATTTTCCTTATTAGGATTCCCTATTCCATTGCTATGTTCCTTTCTGTTTGTGAACCTTTCATGTGATCTCTTTGTTTTGTAAACCTTTCGTGTGATCTCTTTGTGAGCCTTCTATGATCTCTCTCATGTTCTGATCTGTTTTACTTCTGAGTTGATGTCCTTATTATAATCCTCTTTGCTTTGAACCTTTTTCATGATTCCCTTTTGTTACGACCTCTGATATAAAAATCTGTTATGTGAAAACCTTTTAATTATGACCTGGAAATATTTTGAGAAAAATCAGTTATTTTAAAAGGATGATTATGAATGGTGATATGATACTATTTTTATATGACATTTGTTAACTTTTGTGAAAACTAGTTTTAAAGAATATTTTTATGAAAAACCGTTTTGAAAGATTGCTTTATGAAAACTATTCTGAAAGATCATTTTATTGAAAACCATTATTAAAGGATTGCTTTAAGTGAACTTTTGACAGGAACTTCTAAAATGAACTTTTGCTACGAACTTTTAATTATGAATCTTGATATACTCTTCTGAACCATTTGATATAGTCCTTTTAATCTGAACTTAAACTTTGATACAAAACTTAATCTGATAAACTCTGATTTGAACCTTTGATATTTAATTCTGAAACTACTTGACATGAACCTTATGCCATGAACCCTTAGATATGACACTCTGTTTATTATATGACATCTGACCTTGACCACAGTCTGATATCCGAGCCAATCACTAGGCATGAGGGTTTCATGTCCATGTCATTGATGCACCTTTGACATTGTAAAACCCAAAATTTTTAAACACGTAAAATACCCAGAATAACCTTCAATATCAAATTCATAAATAACGTTTAAAACTTTAAGACATTTAAATCCCGAGTACACTAATTGTTTAACGTTAACGATTGAACGAATAAAACAATTTCACACATTTAAGTAAATAAATGTCACGCCACATGTCTACACAAAAGGTCCTAACCCAAATTTCATGTATTCATTCTAAGAAAATATTCTGTCACTTTATATGACCCAAAATAGAGGCCCACCAATCATGCAAATTTACCAAACATGTGAAGCCATTCACACGCTTTCTTAATTGACCAAATCATGCAACTGTTTCTTCTTTATATTGTTACCTTTCCAACAAAACACAAACCCTAAAAACACAATATACAAACGCGGCTGCTATTTTCTTCTTTCTCTGTTCGATCCAAAAACAAAGCAGCCAAAGGAGTTCTCTTTTCCCTCTTGTCGTGTGGCATCTATCCTTGTGATTCTGGTTCGAGAAGGGTGTGTTGGTCATATTTCTACAGCAGGTCAAGGAGTGTGGATCGTGGGTTTCTTTGGCCTTTGTTCTTCTCGTTATCACGCTACAAGGGTATTGTGTCCCATCCTTTATTCATTCTTTCTTTAATACGTTTAATAATGTTGCATGAACCTTATATGAACCAAATTAAAATAGAACCATGTTTGTTATTCGAATATAATCAGACATAAAATCATAAGGGGTCGCATGAAATCACAACTAGTTTTCACCTTAATACGATTGTAAAAGCTTGCTTAGATGTCGACCCATATCTCGTTCGACCTCCATGGTTTCGGTTTTGTTTTGGGTCATTTAAAACCCTTTATACACGTATGAGACTGCATTGTTCGAACTAAATAAAATAAAGAATACGCCTACATGTGTGGTTTTGGGGTCGATCTTGTATAGACAAAACAGTCATAGGTGGTTGGGTTTGTGTCGAGTAAAAGAGAGATAGCATACTACTTATTTTGGGGTCTTGTCTGTATCATACAACAACCATAAAAGAGTCACAAACATCTCATGTATTTCGACCATAAACTCTCATGTTAATCACCACTTGCTTCACATATAATAACACCTTGTTAAACCTTGCACATCGACATAGAAAACTGTTTTAAGAATCTGTTTTGACCCATGTTTTGATCCACTTTACACGACCCAAACATATATTATATATACTTGAATCCTACGAACTAAAGAAGAGAAAAAGAGCATGTTTGCGTTGGTTTATACTCGATATTAAGCAAAACAAAAAGGGTTTCGTGTGACTGTAATGTGAGTCGAGTTTTACGCGAGAGAAGTGGGTTTATGGTTGTGTCGTGTGTGAGTAAAGTGTTCGTGTAGGGCTGTTTGTGTGCACTTTCGTTTTCAACATATATCATACGAGTAGGATAGAAGTTGCATGCATGGGAAATTCTTTTGGTTGTCTTCCTTCCCATCTGTTCGAACCATAAAATATAGAAGGCTCACATTGTTTTGTGTATTACAAAGAGTGGTGTGATAAGAAATGGTAATATAATAAGAATAGCATGTCAGTAGGATATTTCATGCATGGTCACTTCCTTTGCCTTTGTTCTATTTTCGAAGCAGTAAAACAAAAAGAGTAAATGGGTTTGTTCTTGTACAGTGATGAGTGTAGTACCATCATAAGAGTAGCATGTTTAGTAGATGTGTAGCATGCTTGACTTTTCTTCTTTCTTGTCCATCCGTTCATTCGAATCAAAAGAGAAATCACATGGGTGTGTGTCTTGACTGTTGACAGTACAACAAGAGTATAGTAGACTAAATTTTCATCTATTTTCATACTCCACCCTATGCTTTACAAGTTAGACACATTAAAACCCCATACCTACTTACATGTTCATAATAAATCCTAACTCATGTATAGTAACTTATTAAATTTGACTAAATGGTAACATTAACAATAAATGATTAATATTGTTAATATCAGAAAACGTGCTAAAAGTAGAAAATCACTAAAAATGGAAAGCATATTAAAATTCATATGAACTTAAAGTAATACTTGATATTTAATTCGTATAGGTTCCGTGAAGCGGGAGTGATCATCTCGTGACTTTTCTTTCGTTGTTTGCTTTTGTTTCGAATAAGGTACATATATTCTACCCTTTTTCAGTAAGGGTGTTTTCTTTCTCATGACGCATCGATTCTGATTCATTTTAAGATTCCCTAAGCCATTGCTATGTTCCCCTACACTTTGGTTCGTTTGTTTGATTCGTTTTGACTTTGATGTTCGATATGACCCTTTTGCTTTGAGCCTCTATAATGATCCATTTGATATTCGTTCGTTACCTTGTGATATTAGTATTCGAGACACTTGATACTTCGAAGGTTCATTTGAATTTGGTAACTAGATGTGAAAACCTTTTTAAATTATAACATGGAAAAGTTTTGAGGAAAACTTATATTGAAATGATGTTTTTGAAATATGCGATACCACTTTTATTTGGGATCTTACTAAACTTTTATGAAAATTACTTTTAAAGACTACTTTTGTGAAAACAGTTAATAAAGATCATTTTTATGAAAACCATTTGATAAAGACTTCTTTAAATGAACCATTTGATTATGAACCTTTGATCCGTTCATTTTGACTCAGTTGACTTTGATATTGGATATGAACCCTTTGCCATGAACCTTTGATATTTGGACTTTGACTATTATTCGATGACTTTGACTATTTGAACCTTTGCTATGATTTGGACCTTTGACCTTTCAGTTTGATACCCGAGCCAAAATTTGTTTCCTAGCCATGAAGGTAACATGGCCATGTCATTGATGCACCGATGGCATGACTCTAGTGTGTATTTGAGTGATGTTACACACCGTCCCCATTTGCTACTACATGCGCGCTTTATTATTTATATTGGCCAGGATTATTTGTTTGGGGGGCGTATGGATGCATCCTAGATTTGTTTTGTTTCGAGGGATATATCATGATTATTATTTGATTTGATTTGGTGATTGATGCTGTGTGCAATACACGTCCTTCACATATTTGAGAGGTCGCACCTCTATGGTTACTATATTTGATTTGTTTTGGGCTCGTGGTGGATTACTGTCCTACTGTTTTATCTTTACCTTTCTTTACTTTTCCATTTGCCTTATTCTTATACCTTTACTCTTAACAACAATTGCTACATTACATTTCATTATCCTTTATTACTGCTTTGTTTCCGTTATATCTGTTCACTGGGCTTTTTAAGCTCAGCCGCATTTCTTTTCCTGCGGCAGGTTTTAGTTGGAAGATGGGTATGAGTGAAGAGACTTTTGGACTTAGAAGACTTGATAGTTATTTTGGCCTAGAGATGATTAGAAGTTATTATATTGTTAGAATTTGTATTCGCATTTGTAACCTTGTAATTTCAGTATTTCATTTGTAACCTTTGAGATTCCTTGTATTACTGTAATGTATGCTTTGTTTTGATCTGATATGAAACCATTAGCGTGACATCTTTACCCTTGTCGGGTTGGGGTGTTACAGACATGACTCTAGGGCAGGAGAGTGATGACCTGTTTCGTCCCTTATTTGTTATCTGCTATGGCCATTATGATTATGATTTGTCTGCAGGGGCGTATGGATGCATCCTAGATTTGATCTGTTTCTGTTATCTGTTATTATTTACTGGTTATATATATATCTCTGGTGACTGATGGTGTGTGCGATACACGTCTTTCACATTATTTGGGAGCTGATCACTCCATTGATACATGAGGACACCCCTCATATTATCTGGTTACTTGAGAGGTATCCCCTCTAGATTGTTTATATGATTACACTGTTATGATGATATCTGTTATCTGGGCTCGTGATAGATTTCTGTTTTTCCTAAACCTTATTTGTTCCATTCTCTTTTCTCATTTCTTATTTCATTTCTTTTATCCTTATTTATTCCTGACTCTTATTTCTTCACTCTGATTATATCTGTATAATCTGTATTCCTGATTTTCTTTGTACTGCCATCTGTTACTGTTTTGTTATCGTTATATCTGTTCACTGGGCTCTCGTAGCTCAGCCGCATTTCTTTTCCTGCGGCAGGTTTTAGTAGGAAGCTGGGAATGAGTAGAGAGTGTACCTTTGGACTTAGAGGATTGGATAGCTATTCTGGATTAGAGTTGACTAGAAGATATCATATTCTAGAAGTAGTGTTTTTGGAAGTTTTCATTTGTAACCATGTAGATTCAGTATTTCATTTGTAATCCTTTGAGATTTTTGTATTACTGTAGATGTATGCTTTGTTTTGATCTGATATGAATCCATTATTGTGATATCTTTACCCTTGTCGGGTTGGGGTGTTACAATTTATGGTATCAGAGAGACAGGCTGCGACTCGTAATACATTTACCCTTGACCTGTGAAGTCTGGACCACTAAGTTTCCACTGTAGGCGCTCGTAGGACAACCTTTGAGAAATTGCCTTAGGATTTCCCTATAGGAACTTAAATTCTGACCAGTGAGGAATGGGTAGACTATAAGTCATATGTTTAAGTAGCATTGCTTCCGCATCACTCTGATTCGTGCCTTGCTTTTGGTTAAAGACTATTGAAATCACATTTGGAAAATTAGAGCTTATGCCTTGCACCACCTAAGAATTGAAACCTAATTAAAACCTGAAGCATTGAAATTTCATGGTAATTGTCTGACACTATTTGATCCTTGCCTTCAGATTCCGGCTCCAACCTCTGAACCTTTTGTTAATCATTCTGATGCATCTTCGGGCATTCTGAGAATTCCCTTGATGATGATATACTTGATACATTCCGTTAGTTGTTTCTTGTTTCTAATAATCATCTATGAATCTTCTGACACTATTTGATTTCGTTTTAACCATCTCTGTTCCCATGAGAAGCCTTGTGGTATTTTAACCACGAATATACAGATGTTTTCCCTCTCATTCTGAACGGTAAGATCTATTTTGTTGATCCATCTTTCCTTGGTAGTAACCTTGATTTTGTTCTTATAAGGATTGATTGACTGATCATTTAATATTGACGACTAGCCTCTTATGTCTCACCTTTGGCGTTTGAAACAATTTTGGAACCCCTGCCATGATTACCGATTGTTAAACGTTTGCTGCCACCCCCCCCCCCCCCGATTTTGACCTTCACTTCCGATCTGTTTGATAAACAGTCTGATATCTTCCCGACCATCCCGAAGGCCGTTTAACCTTAATGTGTTTGACACCTTCTATAAATTCATTACCCGTACTGGATATAAATGTATCATCTGATACTATTCTGTCTTGCAAATTCCACACTACTCCTATGAAAACTCTAATGATTATTAACCATGAATATAGGAAGTTTATTCCCTCCCTTGAATGATGAATCTTATTTGCCAATCAGTTTTCCTTTGGAAGGATTTGATGCGAATACTATCTCTGTATGAAATTGTTAAATGAGCATGATGATGCTGATAACTGATATTTCTATACGCCTCACTTTGACAGTATACGATGTTCGTATTACCGATTATTCGCAACCTACCTGCCACTTGTGCTAAATAGCTAATAAGATTCCAACACCTTGAATTGTTCGCCTATATATCTCCACACTATACTGAACCATGTACTTGACTCTGACATATGAACTATCCGTCTGGTAAAAATAACCATATTCGTTCTGCGGATCTGTTTACTTTTGATATATTCGATTTCGAGGTCTTTTGTTGACTGGCTCCTTATAAACTACCAGAGACTACCATATCTGATATGAGACCTATTGAAATCTGTTTTCATCCTACTTTTGTTATGACAACCTTTCCCGGACACCCAATAATATCCATCCTTAGAAAGCTTTGGCATTGGAAGTCTTGCTGTACGATTTTCTGATGTTTCTGATGAACCTTTTTGATTCCCTACTGCTCGGGAGATGGAGTTGGCATTGAACTGATCCCAGTTGACGAACCATAATGCTATAGAAGTTGAGAGATTGAAGAAGCTGATGAGATATGTTTTTGTCCACCTCAGTGTTCCCCTTGAATACCCCTATTAAATTATGAAGAAGAAAGAGAAAATTTTGCGTCTGCATATCAACTATCGTAAACCTAACCGTAATTCTAACCGTAATCACTTTTCATTCTGCGTATCAATGATTGATTTGTTCCACTTTGAAACTCTGTATCAGACGACCTCATTTAATGTTTGAAGGACTGAAGAAGCAACCACAAGAACTCCTAAGATAGGAGATGACTAACTGAGAGCAACTTCCGTAAAGTATTTCAGTTTTATTCGTAAAGATTGGTGATGTGAATTAGATATGAAGTTTTCCCTGAAACGATTCATGAAACTACTCTCGTACTCATTGTGACCATTATGAGTTTTAAATGATGCCAGTTGTATTGGCTAATGGAATCATGTTTTCGTGAGTAATTGGACAACTGTCATAGTATGACAGCATGTTTATGCTCTGAGACGAACAAGGAACACGTAGATCATCTTTGTATTAAGGAGAATGACCCTTTGTTCTGGAAGAATAGATTTGATTGGCGTTCAGAGATTGTAGCAGACAACACTACCAGGCATTCGGTAACAACAGCAGTTTGAGTTGGCGAATTTCGAACTGTGCTGGAAGACCGGTCTAAGACACGCAGTCTTGTTTCTCTATTCATTTTAGTTGTACTAAGCTGAATAGAGCAGAAGCAGACCCGCGAATGGAAGATGCACAGTGACCATGTCAGGGATTCGCGTTCCACACCACAGTGTCCAGAAGAAGTGCCGAAGGCTTGAGGGACCAGACTCAAGTTTATATTTCCTTTCCACTCTGTGATCATATGGACAGACGTAGACAGACTACTTGGAATTGGAATCATGTATTGAATGTATGATATTTCTGAAGCGAACGTTTGTGTTTGGAAGAGTTGATTCTGTGAAGGATGAAGCTATGGATGATATAATTCATTTCCTTCTAACCCACTTAAAATTCCGTTACCTGATGATGAAATCCTTTGAATGATTTAGGTCCCCTATTAGTAATTCCGCTCTGTGTTCATTCTGCGTATGTTGGACGATGGTTTTGTTATGTGAAATTGGACGAATGAAGGATGATCTGATGCTTTTAACGAGGTACCGAATTCTGATAGACATTCTGGGACTTCCGTTAACTCTTTCGAGTGGTTCGTTCTCCTCTTAGTTAGGGTATTCGATTTTGATGAACTCTGAGACCGTAGGAAGACTAGGTGGATTAAGATA
The DNA here is from genome assembly GCA_021014915.2 of Artemisia tridentata subsp. tridentata. NCBI lineage: Eukaryota > Viridiplantae > Streptophyta > Magnoliopsida > Asterales > Asteraceae > Artemisia > Artemisia tridentata. Next base: position 146,810,073 of record CP139503.1, on the reverse strand, counting down.
AGTTGTTCTGTTCACGACTTGAAAGAAAGTATGACCATCGTGAGGGCATATTTATATGATGCCAGTATTATGACGTCTGGCCAACGTGATAATACTTACATCATATAACATGCACTTGTTGTGGGCATAGGATATTTCGAGAAGTGCCTTAGAACTTTGGAAATTCTGATAACTGTTGAGAGTATCTGCATTAGTGAGACTTTAAGTTCATTCTAACTGTACGCGTAATCTGCTTTCACCGCTATGCAAATTGATACGTCTGGATTCTCGTCACCCATTCGGTTGACTTCTGAACTTCCGATAATAATCTTAGGTTCTGTTATAGAACTTCTACCAATTGATGTTATCGATAATCTATTTCTGTACGTTCTAATCTGATTTGCCAAATCAAATTCTGTGGACGGCATAACCGTCAAAATCCCATGTATTTCCTGCGTCTCTTCCGAGAAGATCCGATTATCATCTGTTACGTTCGCCATATTATTCTTTTGATCTGGATTCGGTATGATTTGTCTTTCTGAGGAAACCAAAGTTTTGACCTACAATATAGAGTCATGAGAACCAAGTCTTTCATATTTCTGTTCACAGTCGGTTGTGTTTCCGTTTCGTTTTCCCTTCAAATTTCGAGGACGAAATTTTTTTGTTAGAGGGGAAGAAGTTGTAATACCTGAAATTCAGATAACCTGTAAAATGACCAAATTACCCCGGAAACCATAAAACTTAATTAAATCACTTATAAAATTCTGAATTGATTCCAAACTTCTGGTAATGAACTATATATAAAGTAAAATAATTTTGAGACAACATTTTAACATTGTTACATGTCCAAAAAAATTAATGTTACACTCAAATATTGTATACATGATCCGAAAATTATTTCTTTATTATTTAATTATATTTAAAAACTAAATAAGAGATAATTACTAACTAAAATGGGAAACAATTCCACAAATCAGTAAATTGATTTTTTTTCATCATGTGGGCTGAAAATCCATCCCCCCTCCTCAAGATAACACGGCATTCCTTTTTATTCTTCATCCTTATCTCCAAAACCCTCAAATCGACACACAAAAATTCTCACACAATCCATACAATTTTCTGGAGGTTATCTAGTATTTTTCTGGTGTTGATCTTCATCCAAGGAGGCTAGGAAAAATAAGGTTGGGCTTGTGGATTCGCTGGTTTGATCGTGGGGCATTTTTCTTTGTCGAGTTTTCCATACGATAGGTACAAAATTCGTGCACCTTATTCACATGTTCAAAAACTGATCTGGTATTTTTCTCACGATCCTTACATCATATATAACTCATATAAATTGTATAAATCGAATCATGCAAGGTTAATGGGTCGCTCTAATTTTTAATGTTTAAAATGTACGTAAATTATAAAATATGTGATACAAATTTTCTGGGTGTTATGATTATTTTATTTAGACCTCATATGAAGTATATGATCTGGGAAAAATGATGGAACGAATTATAGAGGCCTAAATATGTCATGGTAATTATAGGTATCAAAAACGTATATAAAATCTAAAATAAGCTATACGATTTTCTGGGCTTTGTATATAATTTTTATGAGTTCCTTATGCATCATATAACCTGAGAAAAATATTGGTTCGAATTTTGGAAACTTAAATAAAGTGTGGCTAATTATTGTACAAACCGGACTTTAGGGAAAATAAAGAAATAAATAAAACCTAATCGAAATAATTAGGGTTAGGGTTTTTGGGGCATGATCTGGTCATTTAACGTGTTTTAAGGTTTTAATAATGATGGGTCAATGATTGGATTTGATTAGGGTTTGGAATTGTATTTAAAAAGTATATACGATTTGAGTTTTAAACTAGAAGGGTGTGTTCTGCCAATTTTGAAACTTGTGGGATATTTTTGAAATGTTATATAATTCTGTGGGAATGTAGGAAAAATATAACTTGAGGGTCCTATATGTAAATATTGAAAGAAAAGAATTTAATTGTATTTATAGGGGTCGAATTGTATTTAATTAAAATAGTGGGACTAAAAGTGTAAATTATGGAAACTTGATGTTATTCTATGTAAATAATGATATTAAGGGTGTAATGTATAATTTTGATGATTTATGGGCTTAATATGTAATTGTTAATAAATTATGGTTTAAATTATAAGTTTTGTAAAGTTAAGGGACCAAATGTGTAATTTCTGAATTCTGAGGGATCTGATTTGTACTACATATAATTCTGAGATTATGTTCTGTAATTTTGTAAAATAAGGTGCTTGTTTGGTAAATGTGAATATTATAAGGATTAAATCATGAATTATGTAAATGTAGGGTTTGTTTTGTATATTATATAACTAGAGGGGTATAAACTGTAAATTGTGAAACTAAATGGATTAAAATGTCATTCTGAATAAAGTGTGTATTTAAATCAGTAACTTAAAGTATTTTCATGTTAGACCTTTGAATTTAATGAATTTACAATTAAAACCCTAAACTATGTAAACTTGTCATAATTAACCTTAAACTTTTGTAACTTATTAAAATATACCTTATGCCCATAATAATTCTTAAATAAGGACTTAACTTAATCTGAGATATTAATATCTTGCTAAATATGGAAATCTGTTAAATCGGGAAAGTTACTTAAAATGGAAAGGTAAACTAAAAGTAATAATCTGAGTTAGAATATTTTGTAATTCCGTCTTCTACTCCTTTAGGTGTGAAGAAGGAGAAGCCTTGATCTGTTCAGTGTTTGTTTGCTTTCTTGTTTATCTGCTTTGCTAACAAGGTACGGATATTCTGTCTTACTTTGAGACACTTATGTTATCGTACAGATATTCTGCCCTTTTTCAGTAAGGGTTTTTCATTCCCTTTTCTTTCAGTTTTTTTCATTTTCCTTATTAGGATTCCCTATACCATTGCTATGTTCCTTTCTGTTTGTGAACCTTTCATGTGATATCTTTGTTTTGTAAACCTTTCGTGTGATCTCTTTGTGAGCCTTCTATGATCTCTCTCATGTTCTGATCTATTTTACTTCTGAGTTGATGTCCTTATTATAATCCTCTTTGCTTTGAACCTTTTTCATGATTCCCTTTTGTTACGACCTCTGATATAAAAATCTGTTATGTGAAAACCTTTTAATTATGACCTTGAAATATTTTGAGAAAAATCAGTTATTTTAAAAGGATGATTATGAATGGTGATATGATACTATTTTTATATGACATTTGTTAACTTTTGTGAAAACTAGTTTTAAAGAATATTTTTATGAAAAACCGTTTTGAAAGATTGCTTTATGAAAACTATTCTGAAAGATCATTTTATTGAAAACCATTATTAAAGGATTGCTTTAAGTGAACTTTTGACAGGAACTTCTAAAATGAACTTTTGCTACGAACTTTTAATTATGAGTCTTGATATACTCTTCTGAACCATTTGATATAGTCCTTTTAATCTGAACTTAATCTTTGATATAAAACTTAATCTGATAAACTCTGATTTGAACCTTTGATATTTAATTCTGAAACTACTTGACATGAACCTTATGCCATGAACCCTTAGATATGACACTCTGTTTATTATATGACATCTGACCTTGACCACAGTCTGATATCCGAGCCAATCACTAGGCATGAGGGTTTCATGTCCATGTCATTGATGCACCTTTGACATGACTCTAGGGCAGGAGAGTGATGACCTGTTCCGTCCCTTATTTGTTATCTGCTATGGCCATTATGATTATGATATGTCTGCAGGGGCGTATGGATGCATCCAAGATTTGATCTGTTTCTGTTATCTGTTATTATTTACTGGTTATATATATATCTCTGGTGACTGATGGTGTGTGCGATACACGTCTTTCACATTATTTGGGAGCTGATCACTCCATTGATACATGAGGACACCCCTCATATTATCTGGTTACTTGAGAGGTATCCCCTCTAGATTGTTCATATGTGATGAAGCGAAAAGTGTACCGCTTTTAAGGGGTCATTTAAGCCCTAAATCGTATTTATTTGATCAAATATCGCCCTAAATCGTTCCTTTTGTCATTTTAGGTACTTTTGAGGAGAAATCTGGAAAAGGAGGCATTTTGGACGTTTTTGGAGCATAAAGTGAAGAAAACGGCAAAGTCTCAAAAATCGGCTGAAAAGTCACCTTTGACGGCGTCACATTTAACCCCAGACGGCGTCATGCCTTGGCAAGAAAAGTTGGACGTGAAATTTACTCATGATGAGCCAGTGAAAATAGCATGTGAATTCTGACGGCGTCACGCTTTAACTTGATCAAGGGCGTCACGGCTTAAATCAAAGAGGGACGGCGTCACGTTCAAGGTTCGACGGCGTCAAGCCTTGATAAGCCAGAATGGATTTTTGAAGAGCTAAAGAGGGACGGCGTCAAGAAGGTCATCCGGGAACCCTAGAAGCGGCGAGGTGACGGCGTCACACTCCATAAGGTGACGCCGTCAGATCCAAAAATCTATATATAGTTTTCTAATTTTTTGTCATTAGAGAGAGCTTAGTGTGTGGAATTTTGGGAGAAAACCCTAAGACGATTTTAGCATCTTTTTCAGGGCTTTTTGCCTTGAGATCTTCCATGTTACATTGAAAGATAAGTTATCAATTAATCATTCAATATGTCTATGTGTTGTTTGATTCTATCTTATTCTTGTCTTTTGTTTAACATGTTAGGCTAATTTTATCTTGTGTTTGCTTAGATCTAATGAAACCTAGCTATTGATTATTGGTTGTTAGTGTGTTATTAGTTGTATTGGATGATTTTTATCTATGTTAGGCTTAAGAAAACTGGCTAACTTCCTATTCGGTAACTTGCTTGAACGTCTTAAGAAACATGAACCAAATGCGTACTAAAGGTTTTTATGGTTGTATTTAATGCGCAAGCGAATTCTAGTGATCCCATGTTAGGAGCTTCCTAGCCGGCTCGACATAGGAGTGAAGTAGGAGCTTGTAGAGTTGGGGAAGTAAGTACGCCACCCCACGAATGGTATTAAGGAATACACCCGTCATCCACGCGACTAATACACACTAATTAACCGGTAAAAGATAGTTAGGGAGTAAGGAAATCTAAGTAAACACATTTCTCTACACATAAGTTTCTCACCCACATTTTCATTTTTGTTATTTTATTTTATTTGCATTCGTAGTAATTTGGGTTAGTTGACTAGCAACTAATTCCGCCCACTCTTTCAAACCCGAGATTTTACTTGCTTTCATAAAATTATAAAAACATAAAAAAGAATCTTCCTCAACCCTTAGACCTAATTAGAGTAGCCTTTCATACCTAACGAACACTATTCCCTGTGGAGAACGATCAATCCCCCGTACTTACCACTACACTATACTACATCGGTCAGGTACACTGCCTGGTGGGGTTGTAAGCCTCTTGAGATCCCTCGAGAGGTAAAACCTGTTGTAAGGTTACAAAACCACGCATCAAGTTTTTGGCGCCGTTGCCGGGGAATAGTTATTGTTTAGGTTGAATTTTTATTTCTATTAGGTCTACTCACTAGATTCCTTTCTAGTGAGATTTTTATTTTATTTTTCTAGGTTTTCTTTAGTCTATCTATTTTCTTCGTGTCTTTGTTCGTAACCATACCATCCGACATCATGGAAGATGGTAATATCCTTAACCACAACAACCCACCACCACAACAACAACCACCACCTCCTAGAGCCCGTACTTTAGGAGAGTATTCCCGTCCTAGCCACCATGGCTATCGAAACACCATTGAGCTCACTCAAGGAGCCAATATCACACCCTTGCGATCCGACACCATCCGGTTGGTGCAAAGCGGATGCGCATTCCATGGACTTCGTTCTGAAGATCCTAACCAACATCTCAAGGACTTTCTTAAAATCGTTGATTCTATAGACCTTGATGTTGCCACTCGAGAGACGACCCGATTGCGTCTCTTCCAATTCTCTTTGCAGGACCAAGCTAGTCAGTGGCTAGAACGTCAACCCGCAGGATCCATCACCTCTTGGGATGATCTCACCACTCGTTTCCTTGCTCAGTTTTTCCCACCGGGAAGAACCACCAAGCTAAGGAATGATATCTTGATGTTCCAACAGCGTCAAGGCGAAACTCTCTATGAGGCATGGACTCGATTCAAGGACTTACTCCGAAAGGTCCCTCACCATGGCATGGATCCTTGGCTACAAATCCAAATCATCTATGATGGTGTCAATCATCAAACTAGAAGAGCCATAGATTACGCCGCCAATGGGAGATTGAGCAGGCTCAGTGTCGATAAGTGCTGGGAAGTCATTGAGGACTTAGCACAGTACGAAGAAGAAGAATGGGATGACTCAACATTCTCGGAAGAAGGGATTTTAAATTGCATGAGTGCAACCCAAGAACAGCTGTTCGCAAACATAAAAAGGCAGGTTGAGAGCTTAATGAAAGCTGAGATACCTACGGCTGATAAAAATCCCGATGAGTGCGTGAACACAATTGGTAAACATACGTTTCACCAATTCTCACGACAAGATGAATTTGAAGGGATAATGCTAACTTTCGTGAACAACCAAGAGAGACGTATCAAGGAATTAGAAACTCACTTGAAAAACACCCAAGATATGTTCATGGAACTAGCAGAAAAATTCATCTCGAGAATAAAAGAGAAAATTAGGGAAGAAGCCTCACACAAAAAGATCGAGAAGATCTTTGAACTCCCGGTCCCTAATGAACCATACAACGATTGGGATGATGAAACCCTCCTCCCCGAGCCTTCACTTTCAAAACCCTCTTATTTATTTGGATCCTCTCGCGAGAAAAAACTCTCAAGATCGTAGCATTTTCGTGGGGAGCATGGTTGTCACGCTCCCTAACTTTCATGAAGCTAGGAAACGGTCTTTTGGCTTTAAGCCAGGTGTGAGAAGAACTCAATTAAAGCACACCATCATTTTGAAAACCCCCTGGGAAAGTTCCTCTCACTCCCTGAATACTCGCCTTGATGGAAATTGGGACCCGAATAAGACGTCAACCGACCCTTTTCAACATTTTACTACACCCCGTGACAGTAACAAAACATTTGACCCAGGAGGAACTTGTTAACGAGACTAGCTATCAGGATTATTGACCCTGACTAGCTGCTCTCTTAAAGTACGAGGGGCTCATTTGTAAACTGGCACAAAGTAGCAAAATACGCTAATCTGACGGCGTCAGAATTTGAACGTGACGCCGTCACCCCGTCTGCACAGCAATAATAACTTAATTTCCATCACTTTCATCACAAACCCCACAAACCATATCCACTCCAACCCCACCTCCGATTTTCCCAGGACAAATTCGCCAATTCCCGCTTCCAATCTTCACGTGATAATGAGTAAGCGTCAAAGACCCAGCCGAGGAAGTTCTTCCCGATCTCAACAAGAAAACTTTGGGGATACGGTCCTCAGTTGGGGTGTCTTTGACAACGATGCTGCTACAAGCAAATACGCACAACTGCTACTACACAAGGTCGAAAATGGGGCCGTAGTTGATTGGAACTTTCTGAGGAGAGAAGGTCTTGAGCAGACCTTTCTCCAAAGTTTTCAGACGGATGGGTTTACCGGCCCCCAGTGGGAAAGACTGTTTAAAATTCAGGAGCCGGTATATGAGGAGTTGGTACGGGAGTTCTTTGCCACCTTTCATTTTGACATGGCTGAGGCAAGGACCGATGTGGGCGGTACCACGATCTATTTCAGGCTGGGGGGTGAGCTAAGGACGTGTTCTGTTACTGAGTTTGGGTGGAGACTTGGGTTATATGATCAGCATGATACCATTCAGGCAGGGTTCATGCAGAGGTTGTTGCGTGGGGAGTCGATGAAGAATGATTTTAGATGCTCCATGTTCTGGCAAACTATTGGGGATGGGGTGTATACCTCGACCACTGTGGCATCCCAAATCAGGGATCCTAGGGTTCGGTTGACTCATCGTTGCCTCACCTACAGCTTGACAGGGCGTCACAGCTCTCACCACCGTGTCACAGCTTCTGATCTCTTCTACCTGTACACAATCTACTCTAATGATGTTTACTGCAACATCCCGTTTTGGGTTGCTAGCTTTATGCATGGTGGAGTTGGGGAGAGGGAAGGTGACAGGATTTATGGTGGGATGTTTATCACCCGACTGGCTCAGTCTTATGGAGTCCTCAGGCCCGAGGTCATGAGGTATTTGAGTGGTGATGCATGCAGGACGGTGAAGGAGAGGTCCTTGAAGCAGATGGAGGTGATTATGGAGATGCATGATGGGTCCTTTATGTGGTATCATCCGGTCGGAGCTGAGGATGATGATGATGAGGATGATGAGGAGGAGGAGGAGCCCCAGCAGCAGCAGCATGAGGGGTATGAGGCCGGTACAGCTGACTACTACCGGCACATGAGCAGGGGGGACTGGCAGGCTCACCAGGGGACCTGGATGGGCCAGGTTGATACGTGGAGGACCAGGGTGGATGAGAGGTTCGACTGGATGTACGATCACACGGTTCGTCAGATGCAGCATCTTTCTACACGTGATCAGTTGGACCCGCATCTGCAGATTGACCCTTTCCCGGGTCGTGAGCAGGATTACCCTCCTTATGGGTACCACGGGCATCTTCCTCCTGGCTATGACTATCGCCAAGGACCCCCACACCAGTGATGATGTGATTTGATGTGTTGATGTTTGAACAATTTGATATTTGGTTGTATGTGTTGAAACAATATGGTCTGTAATAATTTAGGGAAGGCATCTGTTTGCCTTAAAACATTTGTTACATTGATTTTATTTATCGCATGCTAGCCTCATTTGATTGTTATTTTATTTGCTTTGTGTGTTTATTTATTTGTTTGTTTGTTTTATTTGTTTCCGTATGTATGTTTAATTTTTATTCTTATTGATTCATGTTCGAAAGTAAATTGTGAAAATGCTTTATGTTGTTTTTAACTTCGTCTTAACTACATATAAAGGTATTTTGCAAAAGATAAGTGTAAGGGAAATCTAAATCGGTTTATTAGAACACAAATTAACATGAATCATAATAATAATAAATTAACATACATATTAGTATTTGTTTGAGTCAAATGCTTGTATCGAGTCATAATGATGTTTTGCAGGATTTCCAGGAAGTAAGGGAAAGGTTTTTCCAGAAATTTTCCGGAAACTTAAAATGAAAATTTTTGTCAGGTCATTTCTGACGGCGTCAGGGTTTATAACCTGACGGCGTCAGATTTAATTTCCAGAAATTTTTGAAAGTTTTGTTTTCATAAAAAGTTTTTATTAAATCTCCAACTTATAATCTTCAGGAATCTGCAAAATTATCATTCCACAAGCATTATATCCTTATATATAGATTTTTCCCGCCGATGTTATGCAGGTTTTCGTGTTTGTTTTCTCAGGTTTAACAGGTTATTTTGGACAAGGAGATGTTTATGGAATCAAGCTTATGGCGATGCATTAGTCATGGAGTTTCAACATTCTCTTTGGAGGAAGATTTAACCGTGTAATTTCATTATCCACCGAACGAATCAGGGGAGTATTTGATTTCATTCTTTTACTTTTTTGCTTTTACATCTTGTTATTTGAACATTGGGGACAATGTTCATCTTAAGTGTAAGGGAGGGTAAAAGTACGATTTTAGAGAATGCAATTGCGCTTGATTTTTGTTTGTTTAATAGTAGATGTGTAATAAAACTGAGATAAATACTTGTTAAGGTAATTTTAGTGCCAAATTTAAAAGTACGATTTTAGAGAATACAATTGCGCTTGATTTTTGTTTGTTTAATAGTAGATGTGTAATAAAACTGAGATAAATACTTGTTAAGGTAATTTTAGTGCCAAATTTAAATTTTTTTACAACATATAGGAGTGAAACTTTGATCTTAATGAGCGTCTCACGGATAGGAGTTATATGACTAGCACAAAAACCGTACCACTAAAAAATTTTCCACCCCCAAATATGTGAGGTTCACCCCTAGAATTGGTAGGAAAAGCATTTATGCTATGATGTGTGTACTGGTAGCACTTAGATTCTAGAACTTGCGTTAGGACCATTCCAAGGCCACAAGTGAGACTACATTCGTGTAGTTAGATTTACTACATGATAAGAGGCATTAGGATTAACCCATTGTTTTACACCTGTGTTTCTGTTATAATTACATTGGCTACATTGGTCAAGTAATTCTCCCACACCCTTTGCGTTGTACTCATTTTTAGTACACGATACCCCTAGTACACCCCTCAGAGCCAATCTTTTCGTTTCGACCTTAAAGCATTTTACTTAAAGGAAGAATTTGTTACACCCCACTAAAATGTACACCCAAATCGCCTTAGCCTACCTTGTATGCACTCATTTTTAGTGCATTATTGTTACAACATTTGTTTAAACCCAAGTTAATTATCTAGTTGATTACATGGTTGCTAAGTCAAGTCATATCCTTGTGCATATTGTTTTGGGACGATTGGGACTCATGGGTAAAGTACTAGTGTAATGGAGTAATGGGGAAAAACATCATTTATTACCCCCATATGTGCTAAATATTTTAAAAAGTACTCCAAGTTTTTCGATTATCTTAATTCGAGTCATTAGATTAGTATTTGTAAAGCTATGTAAAAATTCAAGTGTAAGGGGAATGCAATGCCCCTATGATGTATTATTTTGGATGGTAGGGCAAAAGTGTATGCAAAAAAAAAAAAAAAAAAAAAAAAAAAAAAAAAAAAAAAAAAATCGAAAAAATCAAGAAAAATACAAAAAAAAATGAGAAAAAGAAAAGTAGAAAAAAACATACGGACTACCATCCCGTTTCATTTTATGTTTTGTTTATGTTTTGTTATCTTCTTTCATTAGCTTAAGATCGAGTCTAGTCTTGGCTTAGCAACATTGTATAGTACATGTAATTGATCAAGATCTTTAACTCGCCACCAGTAAAATATCCCTTATCCAACAAAACCGTGTTTTCCTTTTCCCTACACCTAACGTTATAACCCATTTAAAAGCCCTCTTTGATAGTTTATCTTTGGTGCTTACGCCTAGTGGAGGAGGTTTTCGATCCTTTCCCAAGCCTATGGTAATCTATTTGCTATGACAGGTAGTGAGAGATATTATCCGTTTTCATTTATGAGATTTATTTTGATGACACTTGAGAGATGTGAGTATCTAAACACTACTTGTGAGGTGCTAGTTTTTAATCTCCGTGCTTATTATGATTGAAGTGGAACGATTATTTGTTGTAATTACTTTTATGTTTGCGTTAAATGACCCCTAACTTGTATTTTGATTAGAATAAAAGCGCATTTGCTTGAGGACAAGCAAATCTCAAGTGTAAGGGTATTTGATGAAGCGAAAAGTGTACCGCTTTTAAGGGGTCATTTAAGCCCTAAATCGTATTTATTTGATCAAATATCGCCCTAAATCGTTCCTTTTGTCATTTTAGGTACTTTTGAGGAGAAATCTGGAAAAGGAGGCATTTTGGACGTTTTTGGAGCATAAAGTGAAGAAAACGGCAAAGTCTCAAAAATCGGCTGAAAAGTCACCTTTGACGGCGTCACATTTAACCCCAGACGGCGTCATGCCTTGGCAAGAAAAGTTGGACGTGAAATTTACTCATGATGAGCCAGTGAAAATAGCATGTGAATTCTGACGGCGTCACGCTTTAACTTGATCAAGGGCGTCACGGCTTAAATCAAAGAGGGACGGCGTCACGTTCAAGGTTCGACGGCGTCAAGCCTTGATAAGCCAGAATGGATTTTTGAAGAGCTAAAGAGGGACGGCGTCAAGAAGGTCATCCGGGAACCCTAGAAGCGGCGAGGTGACGGCGTCACACTCCATAAGGTGACGCCGTCAGATCCAAAAATCTATATATAGTTTTCTAATTTTTTGTCATTAGAGAGAGCTTAGTGTGTGGAATTTTGTGGAGAAAACCCTAAGACGATTTTAGCATCTTTTTCAGGGCTTTTTGCCTTGAGATCTTCCATGTTACATTGAAAGATAAGTTATCAATTAATCATTCAATATGTCTATGTGTTGTTTGATTCTATCTTATTCTTGTCTTTTGTTTAACATGTTAGGCTAATTTTATCTTGTGTTTGCTTAGATCTAATGAAACCTAGCTATTGATTATTGGTTGTTAGTGTGTTATTAGTTGTATTGGATGATTGTTTATCTATGTTAGGCTTAAGAAAACTGGCTAACTTCCTATTCGGTAACTTGCTTGAACGTCTTAAGAAACATGAACCAAATGCGTACTAAAGGTTTTTATGGTTGTATTTAATGCGCAAGCGAATTCTAGTGATCCCATGTTAGGAGCTTCCTAGCCGGCTCGACATAGTAGTGAAGTAGGAGCTTGTAGAGTTGGGGAAGTAAGTACGCCACCCCACGAATGGTATTAAGGAATACACCCGTCATCCACGCGACTAATACACACTAATTAACCGGTAAAAGATAGTTAGGGAGTAAGGAAATCTAAGTAAAACACATTTCTCTACACATAAGTTTCTCACCCACATCTTCATTTTTGTTATTTTATTTTATTTGCATTCGTAGTAATTTGGGTTAGTTGACTAGCAACTAATTCCGCCCACTCTTTCAAACCCGAGATTTTACTTGCTTTCATAAAATTATAAAAACATAAAAAAGAATCTTCCTCAACCCTTAGACCTAATTAGAGTAGCCTTTCATACCTAACGAACACTATTCCTTGTGGAGAACGATCAATCCCCCGTACTTACCACTACACTATACTACATTGGTCAGGTACACTGCCTGGTGGGGTTGTAAGCCTCTTGAGATCCCTCGAGAGGTAAAACCTGTTGTAAGGTTACAAAACCACGCATCAAGATTGTTTATATGATTACACTGTTATGATGATATCTGTTATCTGGGCTCGTGATAGATTTCTGTTTTTCCTAAACCTTATTTGTTCCATTCTCTTTTCTCATTTCTTATTTCATTTCTTTTATCCTTATTTATTCCTGACTCTTATTTCTTCACTCTGATTATATCTGTATAATCTGTATTCCTGATTTTCTTTGTACTGCCATCTGTTACTGTTTTGTTATCGTTATATCTGTTCACTGGGCTCTCGTAGTTCAGCCGCATTTCTTTTCCTGCGGCAGGTTTTAGTAGGAAGCTGGGAATGAGTGGAGAGTGTACCTTTGGACTTAGAGGATTGGATAGCTATTCTGGATTAGAGTTGACTAGAAGATATCATATTCTAGAAGTAGTGTTTTTGGAAGTTTTCATTTGTAACCATGTAGATTCAGTATTTCATTTGTAATCCTTTGAGATTTTTGTATTACTGTAGATGTATGCTTTGTTTTGATCTGATATGAATCCATTATTGTGATATCTTTACCCTTGTCGGGTTGGGGTGTTACACCTTCACCCTTGGTCTTTGTCATGGTCCAGACATACCTCTCATAGTTTCTTTTCTTCTTCTCGTTGATCAGGTTGACCTTTTCATTATGTTTCTTGATCATGTCAGCCTGAAGTTGAAGAAGTTGTTCTACCCTGATAGATTGATCAGTCTCCCTGATTACCTCCTTGGCTACTTTAGCAATGACGGGCTTACTAATCATTTCAGCCTTGATTTTGTCCTCTTGTTCCAAGACAGCAACCACTTCTTCATTTGTTCCCCTGAAGACTTTCCCATTGTGCAAGATAATTTCCATAAGTACTGGTGCATCAGGATCAGGACCACTTCTCTTGGTGCCTTAACAAGTTTGGGAGATGAGTCTTCAGTTTCCATGATTCCCTTCCCTTTGTCAGTGGGTGGGGGTGTACTGAAGGAGGATTCAGGGAACTTTGTGGTTGTTGTTGCTTCAGTTGGAATAGGAGTGGTAGCAACAATAAGTGCTGAAGATGTTGTAGGTCCTGGCATGAAGCTTTGAAGAGAGACAGCTTCAGTGATAACTTCAGCATCTGGTTCAGGAACTGATTCATCAGGAGTTGGTTTCTCCCCCTCAACAGATGTTGGAGCTTCAGTGGAAGCATCTGTTGATTTAGGAGCAGGGTGAACTGAAGAAGTGTTAGGATGGTGGATACTATGCCTTTGATTTCTGAGGTCTCTGTCTTCAGTGAGGAGATGTCGTTGGTCATGGTGACTTGAACATCAGAAAGTTGGGTGACCTTGGTGGTGTAGTGGTTCACAAGCTCATTATGCTTATCAGAGAGTTGGTCAAAAGCTGTGAAGATCTTGGTCAGGCAGCCCTGGGTATCAGTGACTGACTTATGAAGGGCTTCCTGCTGAGACCTGAGGGTAGCAAGATCCACCTCCTTGAGTAGCGTAAGGAGTTCACTAAGGTTTGAAGAGGTGGTCTTGTGTGTATCCACGAATTCAGTCAGCTTGGTGATGAGAATTGGGTCATCTTTGAATTCTTCTTGAATGGCACTGAGAGACGTAAACAGATTGTTGAATTGCGTCCCTTGATCAAGACCCAGTTTCTCAATGGAGGTCTTTAAGTCACTGACATGTTTGTTAGTAGAAGCAGTGACATTATGGAGTTGACCTTGTGACCCTTCAACAGTCGCCCTGAAGTCAGCATAAGAGGCCGTTGCTTTAGTGTGCTGATCCCATTGCTCTTTGATGATCTCATTGAAGAGGGCAGTATTTGATTTCCTGAGGAATTTGACCAGCTACCTTTCAGTGAGGGGAAGCACATCGTCATACTTCTGCAGATAGTCAAGAATTGCAGCAGCAGAGTCTGAGGAGCCTGAGGTGTGATGGGATGAGGATGATGATGATGATGATGGTGAGGTAGGTTGATCTTCAGGATGAGGTGAGTTAACATCTTGAGGAGGAGATGAAGCTTGTGGTTTAGTATGCTGAGGAGACCCGTAAGTAAGTAGTTCATCAGTATCCATGGCATCCCCAGCAGGTAAAACTTCATCATCTGTAAAATCTACTAGCTCCTCCTCTGACTCTTCATCAATGAATCTTTGTATATCAGCCATAGTAGGAGCCAAGGTTACATCCGACTCCCCCTCAGAAGAGGGCTTGCCTTTGTAGTGGCTAGGTCCTGACCCCTCCAGGAGAACAGAGTGGGTTGTCTCTGCCTGGTCCATGGATTCAGTTCCCAAGTGATGCACAATGCCGTGAGGGGGTGTAGGTTCCGTATCAGCGGGTGGTTGCATGCCCCCTGAGTCTTTGTCCCCAGATGTTCCTTCAGGAACTGGTGGGTTTGAGCCAGTACCATCACTAGGAAATGAGATGTTGAGGTCCCCCTTTCCACCAGAATTGTGCTGCCCTGATGAAGATATAGGGACCGGTACTCCCTGAGACTCTGATTGTGATTTATCAGACCATAAGCAAGATGTGAGATGTTGAGGTCCCCCTTTCTAACAGATTTGTGCTGCCCTGATGAAGATATAGGGACTGGTACTCCTTGAGACTCTGATTGTGATTTATCAGAGCCATAAGCAGGATGTGAGAGGGTGTGGGTCCCTTCTCGGTAGAGTAGTGCTGCTCTACTGAGGATTCAGGACCCTTTTCTCCCTCGAGCAAAGGTTTTGATATACTAGTGCCTTCATCGGGAAGTGATTTTTGAATGGTTCCTGACTCCACTGACTTGTTTATGTCAGCAGAGTCTTTAGGAGAGGATTTTCCCAAGGACATTGAGTGTGATTTCTCAGTGCCTTCCGTTGGCGTGTTTTCTTTGGTCAAAAAAGTACTGGCCTCCTCAATGGGTGTCTCAGTGGGCTGGGGCTTTTTGTGCCTTCTTTTCTCTGGCTTTGAAGCAGAGGTCTCAGTGTTGAGTGGTTTGGGTTGAACCACCTTCCTGGACCCCTTCTTCTTTTTCTTCTTCTCCTTTTGGAAGAAGACACTGGTGAAACTGTGTCAGCACCCTGAATTACTGCCAACATATTTGTTGTCAGGGTGATTCTTGTGACCTCAGTGGGGTCTCTTGAGTAGTTGGCCTTGTGTAAGACATTAGGGACAGATCCCTGTATATTTGGCCTAACGTACTCAGAGCCCAATAAGTCTTGGAGCACACAGGAAATGAACCTAGGGTAAGACATGTGTCTTTGCCTGGATTTCCCTGAGAGCTTTACTATGAGGTCTCTGAAGATAATTTCTCCAATATCAATTTTTCTACATTCAAGGAGGCTAAACACTATCATTTGTTGAGCAGTGCTCAATTGCTCCGTGGAGGATTTGTTTCCACCCAGGACCTGAATGACAAAAGTCATCAGTATCCTCCAAATAGCAGGAAACCATGTTTTTATTATTGGGGCTTTGGCCAAAAGGGTCCCTGGGGCCACATCAGGGTGTTTATCATCATGTGGCCCAAGTAAAAGTAATTCGGCCTTTCCTTCACTATCAGAGGGTTGAGGGGCAAAAGTTTTAGTGAAATCAAGGCCTGTGGCTTTGATAAAGGTTTTGTAGTCAAGGGAGAGGGTTTTCTTCCCATTCTTCACTAAGAACTGAAGTCCTTAGTGACATCAAGGTTGGTGACCACTGCTGTACACCAGAAATCCCTCAAGTAGTCATTGTAAATGACTGAGGGTGTCTTTATAAATGCCGTAGAGAGAAAACAATTTTGAAGGTATTTCACCATATCATTATAAGCAGGAAAATTTTCTGGATAGGCATAGTTCCCTACGACATTGTTTTTGGTTATGTCTACGCTTTCCAATTGGAATTCCACATTTAGAGCGTAGGTAATAGCCCTAGAAGTAGCCATTTTAAGAGAGAAGTTTTGATTTTGAAGAAAGGTTCTGGCTATGAGATGAAAACACACACAAGTTTTGAGAGTAGAGAAATTGAAAGACTTTGATTAATGTTTACAAAGCGTTTGTGTGTTATTTTTTGTGGGGGTATTTACAGGGAAGTGGAGAGAGAGGGGTGTTTTTGCAATTTTGCGAATTTTATTAACAATTTGAAAACTGTTTTGTATAACCGTTTGATATCCGCATTAAATTCCACCCAATCCACTTCCCCGGTTTTGCGCAACTGTCAAGGTGAACAGTTGCGACGTTCTGCAAAAAGTGCATTTTGTAGGGTGACGTCACCACATATAATATCAAAGGATATTACTTGTGAGGAGTGGCATTAAATGCCAAGTGGGATATGTGGTGATGATGTGGGGGCCCAAGATGTGGATGCCAGAAGGTAAAAGAACATATATTCCTATATTAAATATGTATCCAGTTACCAACCTCGGACATTTACTAACTAAGTACTTAGAGCATTTAGTTTTGCATTGATGTCATTTGTTGACGTCTTGAGGCCCCTGAATGACTTTTCATTCAGTGTGAGGGTGTTTAGGGAATGTTATTCAGTGAGACATAAGAAGCTCATTCACTGAGAGATTTGTTGAGTCAGGGACCAATGGTTACCATTATTTACACTTAGTTGGATAGGTTTAGTCAGTGGACTGATTTTCAATATCCAACATTCCCAATTCAGCTTTCAGTCGTGTGAAAGTTGGTTCATCCAATGGTTTGGTTAATATATCAGCTAGCTAATATTCAGTGGGGATGAAGTGTAATTAAATGTCACCTTTCATGACATGGTCCCTGATGAAATGATATCTGACATCAATATGCTTGGTTCTATGATGAAGAACATGATTCTTTGAGAGAGAAATGGCACTTATGTTGTCACAGAAGATGGGTACCATCTTGTAATGGATGTCATAGTCACTGAGTTGACTTTTCATCCATAGCACATTTTGCACAACAACTAGCTGCTGCAACATATTCAGCCTCAACTGAGGACATGGCTATTGATTGTTGTTTCTTAGCACTCCAACAAACTAATTTACCCCTAAGGAATTGGCAGGAGCCTGAAGTACTTTTCCTATCCATGTTGCAGCCTGCATAGTCAGAGTCTGAGTACCCTTTGAGATCAAAACCTGAACATTTAGGGTAGTACAATCCAAGATTTGCAGTACCTTTCAGATACCTGATGATCCTTTTACAGCAGTGAGATGTGATTCTCTTGGGTTAGACTGATATCTGGCACATAGACAGACTGAAAATTGGATGTCAGGCCTTGATGCAAGTAGGTACATCAGTGACCTAATCATACCTCAAAATAGAGTTTGATTTACTGGTTTTCCAGCAGGGTCAGGACCTAGATTGTTTGGGGGAACCATTGGAGTTTTCACCGAAGCACAGTCACTGCGGTCATAGTTTTTCAGTAGGCTTTTGATGATGTACCCTCCGAACGGGTCGAAGGACTCCCCTTCGAGCCTGCGTGAAGCCCTCTCTTCGGAGGCCCAGGTTAATCTCCTAACACGTTTCATTGGCGTAAAACCATTCATCTATGAAATGGTTACCATGTGGGAATCCGCCAATCGAAGCCTTAAGCCCTTCGGGGTATCTCCTACGAAGGAGCAATAAAGGAGAACCATTTTGACCTGGTCATACCCACGTCCCTTCTTCCCTTAGGCTTTCCCGCCAAAAGGGAGAACGTGGGCTACAAAGCCCTAGCGGTTACCACAAATCATGGGACGCCCCCATGATCTCCGAACAAAGTGCAACCGCCCTCTAAGGCCTATTTCTCCCCTATAAATAACTTAGATGGGCCAGAAACATTGTAACGTTAACTGATCATCAACTTAACTCTCTCAATTTACTACAAACTTACCATTACACATACTTACTCGCACGTCGGAGGTGGTTCGCAGGGTCCATCCCCTGCGCAATCACTTAACGTAGTGTTTTAGTATTTCTTATTTCAGGTTAAAGACAAGCTTGGCGCAACCTCAACACCCATAAATCCTTTGATCATCATCGAAGGCCTGGTCGTGCATCTATTTGTACAATCAGTGGCGCCATCCGTGGGACCGCTACAATTGGTCTCGTTATTTCCAAGCTTATAACCAACCAACTACTTTCACTATTATTCCGGCATGGATCAAGGGAGAGAAGATACTCCCCCACCGGGTTTCTCGACCTTGGCGCCAGTACCAATCAATGACTCTAACAACCTTCCCCCAATAACCGCCTCCACGTTCACAACACGTTCTCACCCAGAAACAACACCCAACCATCATGCTTCGACATCAGCCAATCCGGAGCCTATTATTAGCCCAGCCTTTGTCGAAGCCAACCACGAAGCGTTGAAATCTCTCTTAAGGGCTCGCAGAAGGCAAGTTAGGAATGCTGAGATGCGAAGGGAGTTGGAATACTCAAGTGAAGAGTATGATGAAGAAATGGAAGCGGAGCCTAGGCCTCCGGCTCATGGGCCAACACTCTCAGCCCTGAGGATTGGGTCACCAGTTGGTCGAAGGCTAAGCCGAAGGTCCATTGGTTTCGAAGGATTCCCGGAGAGGGCTCCGACAAGAAGAGAAGGGGTGGTTACGGAAGGCTCCAATGGTAGGAGTCAGCGAAGGGAAGAAGTGGGGGTTAATCTACCTCCGTTGTTAGTAGCTCATCTTGGAAGGACTGAAGCTGGGGTTCCGTTGCAGCCTTCTCACGCATCAGGCGTAGAAGGCGATCCATCTACAATTAATATGGGTGGAAATCTTCCTCCCAATGGTATGTACCCTCCGTTCCAAACTCAGTCTTATCCACAAAGTTTATATCCTCCAGTTACTGGACAGCCTAATAACCCAAGTCTCCCTCAACCTTATGGGAGCATATCCTTCGGGCATCCTATGGCGTACCCTCCGTATGCCATGGGAAACGGTTATCCGTTCGCCATGAACACACCTTATCAGTCCTACCCAAGCCAAACTCCTATGGGAATGCCCCCAAACAACAATCCTTACAATATTGTCCCTATGTATGCACCACCTTATAATTGTCTATACTCGGACCCTATGGGTTCGGCTACGCCCTTCGTTAGGTGGATAGAAGATTACCCATTGCCTGACGGGTTGAAAATGCCTTTGCATATTGGGACTTATGATGGGAAGGGGGATCCGGACAATTTCTTACATTTGTTTGAAGGGGCTATTAAGATGCAAAAGTGGGTTATGCCTGTGGCCTGTCACATGTTTACTTATACCCTGCGGGATTCTGCCCGTATTTGGTGGAATGGGCAAAAGCCTGGCAGCATTGTCAATCTTGATAATCTCAAGACTAAGTTTCGGTAACACTTCAGTCAGCAAAAGAAGTTTACTAGGACCCATCTAACGGTGCACAACATCAAACAAAAAGAAAACGAAAGTATAAGGGCCTTCGTTACTAGGTAAACCGATGAAACTTTGCAGATCTTGGGTCTTCATGAAGATCAGCGCATTTCAGGTTTCGTACATGGTCTTCGAAATCGGAGTTTGGTGGAATTCTTATCCACTGACCTTCCGAAAACTTACAAAAGGTTAATGGAAAAGACGTATACTTGGATTGAGGCAAAAGAAGTATCCACTAATGGTGCTCCGGTTGACAGAGACAACAACAACAAGTTCTCAAAGCATTCTGTGTGGGAAAGGTCAAAGAACAAGAACAAAGGCAGAGACAGGTTTTCTCCGTACAAAGGTCCTAACCACGATTTGCTGGGAAGTTTAACTAAGTCTCCGAAAGAAATACTTGCTACGGAGAGGGCTGCTAAGGCCTTCGAAGCACCCCCTCGCATGACAAGCAAGGGTAAGAATAGGGATACAAGCAAGTATTTTCATTTTCATGAAGATTATGGCCATGATACGAATAGTTGCAGAGAGCTAAAGAAACAGATAGAAGAAGCTGTAAAGTCCGGGCAATTGGCACATTTGGTGAAGGGTATAAAGAAGGGAAAGAAAAAAATGTCCGATACTCTATTGGCTAAAGACACTACTCCTCTCGAAGCCCCAATACTCATGGTTCGTTGGGGCGAAGCCGGTTTAAAAAGAAAGGTAACGGAGCAGGAAGTAGACGAAGTGGGGGAGGTAACATTTCCTCCTATTACAGGCCAAATCCCTTCGAATAATCCGGTGTTCATCAAAGTTCTAGTCTTCAATCGAGAAGTGAACAGAGCCTACATGGACTGCGGAAGCTCTTGCGAAATCATATACGAGCATTGTTTTCTTAAGCTCAAGCCTTCGATCAGATCACAATGGGTTGATTCGAAGATACCTTTGGTAGGGTTCTCCGGTGAGCATTCTTGGCCACTGGGAGAAGTGCCATTGGACATTACAATAGGAGAAGGCAAGCTCGCAAGGACAGAAACACTCACATTTGCTATCGTAAGGTCCGATTCTCCTTACAATTTGTTGATAGGAAGGACCGCTATGCAAAAGATGGGTATCGTAGTCTCCACCATACATGCAGCGGTCAAATTCCATACACCTCATGAGATAGGAACCGTATTCTCCAGTTACAGTCAGGGGAAGACCAGAGATGCTGGCAAAAAGATCAAGGAAAGTCCCGAAGAGCCTCCGAAGGCCATTCTAAGTTGTACAGATGCCGAAGAACGTATTGTGGTAAATGAGCTCTATCCAGAGCAAACGGTGGTAATCGGAAAGCAACTCCCTGCTAACTTCAAAGCAGACTTGGAGAAGCTACTCAAAGCCAACAAAGATATCTTCGCATGGACGTACTCAGATATGACAGGGGTTCCTCGGACTCTTATGATCGATGGCAAGCCCTTCGGCACAGAGCACAAGCTTAATGAGTTCAAGCATATTGAACCAATTAAGCAGAAGTGGCGAAGCCTGGCACCTAAAAGGAACGCAGCCGCTTGCAAAGAGGTGGATGAACTTGTACGAGCAGGAATTCTCAGGGAAGTGAAATACCAAACTTGGGTAGCTAATCCAGTTGTGGTAAAGAAAAGTGACGGAGGGTGGCGAATGTGTGTTGACTTCACCGACATCAACAAAGCTTGCCCGAAGGACTGCTACCCTCTGCCAGAAATTGATTGGAAGGTCGAATCCCTCTCGGGGTTCCGTTTGAAATATTTTCTTGATGCTTACAAAGGGTATCACCAAATACAAATGGCGAAAGAAGATGAGGAGAAGACAGCCTTCTACACAGGAAAGGGTGTCTATTGCTACAAGAAAATGCCCTTCGGTCTAAAGAATGCAGGGGCAACTTATCAACGATTGGTGGATAAAGCCTTCCACAAGCAAATAGGAAGGAACTTAGAAGCCTACGTGGATGACATGGTAATAAAAAGTAGGACTGAGGAAGACCTACTCTCCGACATCCAAGAAACCTTCGACCAATTAAGGGCAATCAACATGAAGCTTAACCCAAAGAAGTGTTCCTTCGGCATGGAAGAAGGACAATTCTTGGGGCATCTGATTACAAAGCAAGGAATCAAAGCTAACCCTTCGAAAGTCAAAGCCATCACTGATCTACAAGCTCCAAAGTCATTAAAAGAAGTACAAAGCCTGAATGGGAAGCTCGTAGCACTCAGCAGATTCCTATCGAAAGGGGCAGATCGTTCTTTACCATTTTTCAAAACACTCAAGGGGTGTACGGATAAAAAGACTTTTCAATGGAGTTGTGATGCAGAAGCCGCTTTCCAAAAGCTAAAGGAGTTCATGGAAATTTTACCAACACTTACAGCCCCAATCAAAGGCGAAGTGTTGTTCATGTACATTGCGGCATCTTTCGAAAGCATTAGTGCTGTTCTTTTGGTAGAAAGGGATAAAAAACAAGTTCCGATTTACTTTGTTAGCAGGGTCCTGCAAGGGGCCGAATTGAACTATCCAGAGTTGGAAAAGCTGATCTTAGCTTTGGTTTATGCCGCAAGGCGTCTTCGAAGGTATTTCCAAGCTCATCCCATCACAGTATTGACCGACAAGCCAATTAAGCAGATATTGTCGAAGCCTGAGAAATCAGGTAGAGTGGCTAAATGGGCCATCGAACTGGGGGAGCACGACATAGAGTACAAGGGTCGAAACTCCGTCAAAGGGCAGATACTTGCAGACTTTCTTGCTGAAACACCTTCTGAACCTAGCCAAGACAAGGAAATCCCAAAAGAGAAACCCCAAAGACGAAGGAGGGGTGGAAACTATACACGGACGGAGCCTCAAGTTCCGATGGGTCTGGAGCAGGTCTAATGCTGGTCAGTCCGGAAGGAAAGGAGTATACTTATGCTCTACGTTTTGAGTTCGAAGATACCAAAAATGAAGCTGAGTACGAAGCTTTGTTAGCCGGAATTTGACTTGCGAAGGAAATGGAGGTTGGAAACCTCTCCATTTTTGTGGATTCGCATCTAGTTGCCAACCAAGTCAAGGGCTCTTACGAAGCAAGTGATGAACTCAAATAAGTACATTTTATTACTATCATTTATCCTATTAATTTGACTTGTTTTACTTTATTATGTATGAGGATTGATACTTAATCGTTTACTTTTGTAATTCTCAGCTAAAAACAAGCATTTCGTGAAACTTAGCGATTATGGACTAAAAACGGAGTAAAATGATCAAGATTGGAATTGGTTGTTGGAATGAAGAGAATGAAGACCACTGCCTGACTTTGAAGAATGCGCCGCATGGATTTATCCCATGCGCCGCATATGAAACTTTGGTCAACGAAGAATAACCAACTTGTTCTGCTCCAGATGCGTCGCATCTCACTCATTACATGCGCCGCATCACTATCAATATTTCACCAGATACTATCCAAGATACAAGAGGACATGCGCCGCATCCAAAGATGAAGATACGCCGCATCTTCTGGCGGTGTACGAATATTCCTGAATATTATAATCTTGGACCCCACGCGAAGTTAAGTACATGCGCCGCATCTACTTACTAGATGCGCCGCATCTTACCCTCAGACAGAAACTATAAATACCCCAAGACCAGACGAATTCGGTGTGACATATTATATACGTGACCGAAGACCAGAAACCAAGGACGAATTCAGTCAAGGTAGCAGCACAAGACACACCCAAATCAAAGATACAAGAGCTGTAAGAAGGTGCTGCATGTGTTTAATTCATTAAGTAGTTTTGTTTTATTGTGTTAGTAAACTTTAATTCATCAAGATTGGTGGCTTGTGTAATGTGACAACGGAAAGATTGCACTCCCTTAAAACTGCTTTCTCATTAATTAAAGTTTATATGTTGATGTCATTGGTGACTTTTATTAGTGCATTGATAACCTCTGTGGCTAGCTGAGCGTTGATCGGGTTGCCATGCCTCTGCCCTCGCCTGTTTATTAGATATCCTATGCATTCTATGGTCTGTAGAAAAGTAGGAGAAAGATAAATAGGATAGTCATAAGTAATCATTAAGGGTTTACTCGCCGATAAGATTAGAACCAACGAGAAAGGACTTAATCTCGGTGCGTTGCATCGAACTATACACTTCATATAAAACTAGCAATAAAACAAGTGACAAACTACTTATCATAAGGACAGCCCTCTTATTGTCTCAAGTATTTATCTGTGTACGTGTGTGCTACTTGCTGATTCATGCCTATTGGTTTGGTTTATTATTTAATTGCAAACAAATCGTGCCAGTCTCTCAGGCTGAACCCCCCTTGCGTTAGATTAGATTGTATAGCTAACTTAATATATTAAAATACTGATTAGAATAACTAGATAATACGTTCCACTCTTAGTGATCGACACTCTACTTACCATTATATTCATACTGACCGGGTACACTGCTCGTTAAGTGTGTGTGTTATTGATAAGTCGGCTAAATATAAATTTAAAACTTGAGTAGGCATTAAAACTGCTAAACCGCAACGACACATCGCACGCATCAAGTTTTTGGCGCCGCTGCCGGGGAGTGAATTGTTATTATCTGTTAATTTGATTAGTATTTTAATTAGGTTTTTAATTTTTTTTATCTAACCGCTAATTTTGTTGTGTATTAGATTAATTTGCATTCATTGTACTATTTTGCATATTTTCTGTTTTTGTGTGTTATTTGTTTGCTTTTATTTGTGTTTATTTTCGTGTGTTTTTATTTGTTTTAATTTTTCGTATTTTGTGTATTCTGCTATCGTTGTACTGAGCTAAATCGAACGATACGGCGCATCTGATTTCTCAGATACGGCGTATTGCGTTTAATTTTTATATAATACAACGCGTTTAATTAATTCGATACGACGCATCTTTTCCCCAAGATACGGCGTATCTGTTTTTGATAAAAAAAATTTCTAAACGTTAACGCCATACGACGCATCTGCTTTAGCAGATACGGCGTATCTATTATTTTAATTAAAAACAGTTTTCGAATTATTAAACAGATACGGCGTATCGATTTTTATCGATACGGCGCATCTTCTGAATCAAAAATCTTATATTTTGAAACGTAACGAAAATACGGCGCATTAACTTTTGTTAATACGACGCATTTAATTTTAATAAGTATATCGATTTTTGATAATTAAAACAGATACGGCGCATTCAAATTTCTAAAGCGGCGTATCTATTTTCTGAATAAAGTCTGATTAATTTTAACGATTATAAGATACGGCGTATCCAACTTTTGGATACGGCGCATTGTCTGCAGATATCAGCTATTTTTATCGGTTTCTGAATTCATTAATTTCTCTTCTAGCGAACAAATCCTACTGATGCTTTTCGTGATTATTTCAGAAGGATAATGGAAGAATTCGGAGAACTGATTGACTTCGACTTCGAAGCCAATTTTATGAATGGAGTATTAGTGCATGAAAAATCACCCGAACGTTACAATGGGGACTACATTGAACTTAATGACCTTAATGGACCATTAGAATCCAATGACCTGTTCATGGATGATGCGGAATCTGAGCTGGAAGATGGAGAAATTCTGGATAGTCCAAAGGTCAACGCTATTAATACTAGGAATTACGATGAATTTGAGGGATATGATGGTTCTTGGGATTACGGTAGAAGGATCCACGCCGATTGTGCTTACAATTTGCAATTCACATGCATGATTGGGTACAAGTGTATTTGTAACACCCCAACCCGACAAGGGCAAAGGTGTCACAAATACGGATTCTTATCAGAACAGATAAAAGCATATGACATAGGTAATACAATAGGATTTCAAGGGTTACAATGAAAATCTGAAATTTACAAAGCTAATTGGTACAAAAATTTCTAAGTCTAAAACAAAAATCTCTTCTAGTCATCTCTACTCCAGAATAGCTAACAAGGTCTTCTAACTCCAAGGTTCTCTCTATTAATAACCCAGCTTCCAACTAAAACCTGCCGCACACGAAAAGAAACGTGCGGCTGAGCTTAAAAAGCCCAGTGAACAGATATATATAATAAACGGAAATGAAACAAACGGAAATGAACAAATGAAGCATAATGAAAGAGATATAAATAAGGTACAAGAGTAAAGGTCTAGGACAGTCATCCACCACGAGCCCAGAAACAGAAATATCATATCACACATCACAAATCCTGTAGCAGAGGAGAGGGGATGCCTCTCAAGTAACCAGATAATATGAGGGGTGACCTCATGTATCCAACAGAAATATATGGAGTAGCTAGCTCCCAGAACATGAAAGACGTGGATTGCACCCATCATCAGTCACCACATATCAGATCATATCATCACATATCAGAAACAGAACATATCTAGGATGCATCCATACGCCCCCCCAGAACATATCATATTGGCCATATCAGAAATCACATAAGCGCGCATAACAGAATCAGAATGGGGACGGTGTGGTTAATCACTCTGACCACACAAGAGTCATGTCAGTGGTGCATCACAGACACGGCCATGTTACCTTCATGGCTAGGGAACAAATTTTGGCTCGGGTATCAAACTGGGAGTCAAAGGTCAAAGGTCAAAGGTTCATATCATAATCAGGGTGTCATATCAGAAGGTTCAATATCAGAAGGTCAATATCAGAAGGTCAATATCAGCAAGTCAATATTCCAAGTTCCATAGCAACAGTTCATTTAAAAGGGTTTCTAATTAAGAGTTCATTTAAAAACAATCTTTTAATAACGGTTTCATAAAAATAATCCTTCAGAGTAGTTTTCATAAAATGATCTTTCAAAACGGTTTTTCATAAAGATAGTCTTTTAAAATAGTTTTTATCAAAATTAGTAAAATTCCAATTAAAAGAGTATCGTAAAATCTTTGCAAACGTCACTTTAAAATAGCTTTTTCTCAAATCATTTCAGGTCAGAATTAAAAAGGTTTCACATTTTAGGTTCATATCATAGGTCATAACGAAGCGAATCATAGCAAAGGTATCAAATCAGAGACTAAACAGATCAGAACAGAGATCATAGGAAACCTTATAGAGAAGGTCAGAACGCAAGACATGACCTCAGTTACTTCAGCATGGCCCTTCTGTTAATAGAGATAATACAAAAGTGTGAAGCATGTCAGATCCACTCGAAAGTTCCAAGAATGCCTAAGCAAGACATGACCTCAGTTACTTCAGCATGGCCCTTCTGTTAATGGGGAATTGATATAGTCGGACCTCTGCCAGTAGCTCCAGGAGGAGTAAAGTTATTGGTCGTAGCCATTGATTACTTTACCAAATGGGTTGAAGCAAAGCCTTTGGCATCAGTAACGGGGAGGCATATGGAAAAATTCGTGTGGGAACACATAATTTGTCGTTTTGGTGTTCCTCACACTATCATCTCTGACAATGGAAAGCAGTTCGCCCAAGGGGTGTTCCCGGTTTTTTGCGAAGGCCTAAAGATAAAACAGTCATTCACTTCCGTCTACCATCCTCAGGGCAATGGGCAAGTCGAAGTCACCAATAGGGACATTGTTAACGGAATTGATAAGAGGTTAGGACGAAGCCATCATGGGTGGGTAGTTGAACTACCCCAAGTTCTGTGGTCACATAGGACGCACCCCAAGTCAAGCAATGGGGAGACTCCTTTCAGTCTCACTTATGGAACGGAGGCTGTTATACACTCCGAAATAAGCATCGAAACAGAACGCATTGTGAACTTTAAAGAAAAGACAAATGAAGAAAGGCTTCGGGAAAACCTTGATCTTCTTGAAGAAAGAAGAGAAATAGCCTCAATCAGAGAGGCTATCTATAAACAGAAGTTTGAAAAGTACTACAACAACCGAGTTCGACCCTCATCATTTATGCCAGGTGAATATTGTAATACCTGAAATTCAGATAACATGTAAAAAGACCAAAATGCCCTCTAAATTTAAAATTTTAAGAGCTTATGAAATACGCTATAAATTAAAACTCGAGTTATACAACATATTATGACTCCAAATTATATGATATGAACATATAACCTAAAGTAAATACGAAATGTTACGGGAAACCTTATTGTAACACCCCAACCCGGCAAGGGTAAAGATATCACAACAATGGCTTCATATCAGATTACAAGCATTAAATCCAAAGCATCATAAGTCCATAACATTAATGATCAAAGGAAATAAGTCAACATAACTTATGCCCAAACAGAAATAAACTGAAGTACATAATCCAAATGCCTAAACAATGGCATAACAGAAACAGAATCCAAATGGCATAACTAGAATGTCTAAGGTCTAAGCTTCACACAAGTTGCTCTCATCCCAAAGCCAAACCCAGCTTCCTAGCTTAAATACCTGCCGTACATGAAAAGAAAACGTACGGCTGAGCTTAAAAAGCCCAGTGAACAGATACATATACAAAGCAATAATAATGAAACAGACTGAAATATGGTGCATGGGGAAATATCATGAAGTATAAACAAGAGACAGAAATATAAAAGAAGAATAGGATAGTCATCCACCACGAGCCCAGAACATATCAGATAGAAACCATCATAATCTAGAGGGGATGCCTCTTAAGTAACCAGATAATATGAGGGTGTCCTCATGTATCAAATGGAGTGATCAGCTCCCAGATAAATGTGAAAGGCATGTATTGCACACAGTACCAGACACCAGAACAGAAATCATATCATATATAGTTAAATCCACTAATAGAACAGATCTAGGATGCATCCATACGCCCCCCAGAAACATATATAATCCATAATCAAAGTAATGCGCATATCATAATCAGAATGGGGACGTGGCGGAACATCACTCTACCGCCCTAGAGTCATGCCATTGGTGCATCAATGACACGGACATGGAACCCCCATGCCTAGTGAAATGGCTCGGGTATCAAACTAAGAGTCAGATATCATATCATAATCAGAGGGTCATATATCAAAGGTCAAATCAGATGGTCCATAACAGATGGTTCATAACAAATATATCAGATGAAATACCAAAGGTCCAAATCAGAGTGTAATCAGAAAGGTTCATATAAAAGGGATCATAGCAATGGCTTTGGGAAATCTTAAACGAATCATAATCAGAATCATATCAATGAGATAGGACACCCTTACTGAAAAAGGGCAGAGTATCTGTACCTTATTGCAAAGCACACAAGAAACCAGAAACAGAAAACACTGACAAGCTCAGGACCTCTCCTTCTTCACACCTAAAGGAGTAGAAGAGTATTATAATATGTTCTTAATTACTCATGTTATCTTGTCTTTCCATTTTAGTAGTTCAAGGTTCATAAGGTTATTATGGTAGTTTTATACATTTAAAGGTTCATTAGGTATTTAGGATAAGTTTAAGGACCAATTGTGTAATTATCATAGAGTTAGGGTATAAGGTGTAAATATTGTAAAGTTACAGGTTCTTACATGTTAAGTACTTTAGTATTATCAAAATATACAACATAGACCCTCTAATGTTTGAATATTAGCACTTAACCCTTTTTAAAATATCAAAATACACTTTTTCAGCTTTTTAGGCATTTCTGGACCCGTATTAAATAAATTAGAAATCATAGTAAAACTCCGAAATAAAATCTAAAAAAATTCACAGAGGTACCTCAATGTCCCTAGTATTTTATCTAATTTTTCCAGATTTATTAGTTAGTGTAAGTACGAAATAAAAATCCACTTTTACAACTTGTTCTGAAAACGTATCTGATGGAACACCGAAAAGTTATCACTTGTTAACCCCTTTAGAAAAATTCACAAAATCTATAAAAATTCAAGCTACTAGAACACATCCCAAATATTATCCAGTTCAAAGGGCTCTTTCTAATTCAATACGGTTTGGAAATTAAAAATCAAAAACCCGGACTGATTTTCCAGACTTTTAAGTACGACCAGACACCTAATCTCTCAAAAATCAAAAGGTAGCCTTACATGCCTCAAAAATTTACAAACTAAATTTCTCCAGATAGCCACTTCATTAAACTACAATTTAGACTCCAGAAACATAAAAATATACGTTCATATCATCAAGTTATAGCCGGTTAAAGTCGAATAAAAATTCAGCTCAGAATCAGTGATCACAGAACCATGTATATTTTAGGGTTTTTGTCATCCCGTTCATTACTTCATTACACCAAACGATTATAGGTGAGTCTAAAACATATTTAGGTCAATACTCATCAGTTTGTAGCACATTCAAACCGAATTTATACACCACAAAAATCCAGTCGATCCATAACATTACGTTTTTAGGGTTTCTTTAATTTTATGATTTTATGTGACAATTTTTTAATCCATAATTCGAATAGAACATTTATAAGGGAACAAAGATCGAGAAAAAGGGATACAATACCCTCGTAGACCACGAAGAACACGAACACAAATGATCAAAATCACACGAAAAACTTTTCTTCCTCCCTCTTCCTTTTGGATCGCACGACAGCAGCAAAACAAGGAGCAAAACATATTTTTTTTGATTAGTTTTAGATTCGTATAATCATGTATTGATATAGTACTATGTAATTACCTTAGAACGAGATCAAAATGGAGGTTCTTGGTGGTTTTCTTGGTCGACACAGCAGCAGAAAAAAAGCGGCAGAAACTTTGGTTTCTAGGGTTTTTCTTGAGTGATTTTGGATGTTCGGTGTTATGTGAGAAGGACAAAAGAGTGTGGGTTGATTTATGGGGATTTGGCCGACATTAGGAGAGGGGGGGGGGGAAGGCTTGGATCGGCCTCTAAGCCCAACCCGAAACATCTATGACAAAATTTCATTACTTACGCATAACTATATTTATAACAAAATAATTATATACCTATTGAGTTTTCGGTTCAAGTAACTAAGTAATGAGTCATAAATATTTTTGGTAGTTTGTATAATTATATCATGGTGTCTCGTAATCATTTCATGTCGTATTTGTTTCGTTTTCATAGGTTTTACGATTTATTTGCAAGCTAAATTAAGTTTTAATTAAATTTCCAAGTGATGAGGGTATTTAGGTCTTTTAATACGTTTCAGATTTTCGGGTTTTACAACTCTTCCCCTCTAACAGAAAAATTTCGTCCTCGAAATTTGCAAAGAATCAGAAATGAAATGGAACGGAAAACAAACAAGAACATACCAGATCAGAATACGAAATGAGGATAGCTAGCACGAATCGATTCTTCAGTTTCCCAGGTAGCCTCGCGCTCTGGGTGATTCTTCCAAAGAACTTTTACGAATGGAATGACTTTATTCCTCATGACCCACTCTTGCCAGTCCAGAATAGCCTCCGGCTCTTCGGATAAAGACATATCCGGCTGAATCTGATCAAGTGGATAAGACACCACATGCAATGGGTGATAGTTGTATCCCCTCAGAAGAGATACATGGAAAACATTATGCACATGAGATAGCTGAGGAGGTAGAGCCAGACGATAAGAAACCTCCCCAATACGCTCCAGAATTTCAAAGGGACCAATAAATCGAGGACTCAACTTGCCCTTAATTCCAAAACGTTTAACCCCGCGGAAAGGAGATACTTTCAGAAATACTCGGTCACCAACATTAAACTCTAGGTCACGACGGTGCTTGTCAGCATAGCTCTTCTGACGAGCACGGGCCTCCTTTAACTTTTCCCTAGCAACAGCTACCTTTTCGTTGGTGTCCCGAACCAACTCCGGACCCTCAATAATACGCTCCCCTACCTCGTTCCAACAAACCGGCGCTCTACACTTGCGCCCATATAACATCTCGAAAGGAGCCATCCGAATACTAGCATGCCAACTGTTATTATACGCGAACTCCACCAAACATAAATACTCGTCCCAACTACCGGTCCATTCTAAAGCACAAGATCGTAACATGTCTTCCAAGGTCTGAATGGTCCTCTCCGACTGACCATCAGTTTGGGGATGAAATGCAGTACTAAACTTAAGGCGAGCGCCCCAAGACTTATGAAGTCCCTTCCAGAAACGCGAAGTGAAACGAGGATCACGATCAGAAACAATAGAAATATACGTTCATATCATCAAGTTATAGCCGGTTAAAGTCGAATAAAAATTCAGCTCAGAATCAGTGATCACAGAACCATGTATATTTTAGGGTTTTTGCCATCCCGTTCATTACTTCATTACACCAAACGATTATAGGTGAGTCTAAAACATATTTAGGTTAATACTCATCAGTTTGTAGCACATTCAAACCGAATTTATACACCACAAAAATCCAGTCGATCCATAACATTACGTTTTTAGGGTTTCTTTAATTTTATGATTTTATGTGACAAGTTTTTAATCCATAATTCGAATAGAACATTTATAAGGGAACAAAGATCGAGAAAAAGGGATACAATACCCTCGTAGACCACGAAGAACACGAAAACAAAGGATCAAAATCACACGAAAAACTTTTCTTCCTCCCTCTTCCTTTTGGATCGCACGACAGCAGCAAAACAAGGAGCAAAACATATTTTTTTTGATTAGTTTTAGATTCGTATAATCATGTATTGATATAGTACTATGTAATTACCTTAGAACGAGATCAAAATGGAGGTTCTTGGTGGTTTTCTTGGTCGACACAGCAGCAGAAAAAAAGCGGCAGAAACTTTGGTTTCTAGGGTTTTTCTTGAGTGATTTTGGATGTTCGGTGTTATGTGAGAAGGACAAAAGAGTGTGGGTTGATTTATGGGGATTTGGCCGACATTAGGAGAGGGGGGGAAGGCTTGGATCGGCCTCTAAGCCCAACCCGAAACATCTATGACAAAATTTCATTACTTACGCATAACTATATTTATAACAAAATAATTATATACCTATTGAGTTTTCGGTTCAAGTAACTAAGTAATGAGTCATAAATATTTTTGGTAGCTTGTATAATTATATCATGGTGTCTCGTAATCATTTCATGTCGTATTTGTTTCGTTTTCATACGTTTTACGATTTATTTGCAAGCTAAATTAAGTTTTAATTAAATTTCCAAGTGATGAGGGTATTTAGGTCTTTTAATAAGTTTCAGATTTTCGGGTTTTACACTTATAATATAAAAGTATGGCACGTTTAAGAAAGTTCATATGGGTCAAAATTAATAAAACATTCGCACGTTTTCCCTTATGCGTTTCCTTTGGGCCGAATTGACCTTGACACTTGTGCACAACCTTTGGGCCTTAATCCATAATGATAATACTTCAAGCTTGGCCCATCCTTCCCCTATCAATAGGTCGGTTTCCCTTTTTTTTTTTTGATATGCCGAATATTTTTTTGAAACCCTAAACTCTCTCTCTACAAAGTTCTTGGCTGCCTCTCTTTGTTTGCTGCTGTCGATCCACAAAACAACCACAAGGAGGCTTTGATCTTGTGTTCCTGCTCTATTCGTATCACAAATAAGGTAATCAATACACATCATGATTTAATCCATTCGAATTTTGAAGCGAAACCCTAATTATTTACATAAAATCATAAAACTGCTGCTGATCAGGAATATTAATCCGACTTTAATCAATCGAATCTCGATGATAACTAAGTGTTTTTAGGTGGTTTTTGAGTCTAGAATTAAATTCAATGAAATAGCTTTCTGTAGAAATTAACCTTGTAATTTTTAGAGGCCTGGAAGACCACTTTTTGATTTTTGGAAAGTTAAGTGTCAAATCGGAATAGTATGTCTGGAAAAACAGTCTGGGTTTTCCATTTTTCATTTTCAAACCGTAACGAATTAGAAGGTCTCCTTTGAACTGAGTAATATTTGATGAGTCTATTAGTTACTTGAATGTTTCTAGATTTTTATAAATTGATCCGGTTCTGGAACAGGTTTGGAAAAAGGATTTTTCATTTGTACCCATACTAGTAAATAAAATCTGGAAAAATTTGGTAAAATACTCGGGGAACTGAGGTAGCTCTGTGAATTTTGGTGAATTTTATTTCGAAGATATAATATGATTCATAATTTATTTCAAACAGGCCCAGTCCATACTTAAAAACTGTTAAAAGTTGTTATACGATTTGATGTTAAAACCATGAGGGCGTGTTTTGCCAACTTCCAAACTTGTGGGCTATTTTTGTAAACTTAATTAAGTCAGTAGCAATATGGGAAAAATATAACATGAGGTCCTTATGTGTAAAATTGGCAAGATATGAATTTATTTGTAAAATTGGATTCGATTTGAAATAAATTAAAGTGGAGGGACTAAAAGTGTAAATTCTGGAAACTTGAAGTTATTTTGTGTAAATGATGATATTAAGAGTGTTTTGTGTAAACTTGAGTAATTATGGGCTTAATATGTAATTGTTACGAAATTATGACTTAAATTATAAGTTTTGAACACTTAAGGGACCAATTGTGTAAATTCTGAAATTCTGAGGGTCTGATCCATAACATACATAATTCTGAGGTAACATTCTATAAATTTGTAAAATGAGATGCTTGGTTGGTAAATATGGATATCATAAGGATTAAATCATGAATTAGGTAATTAAAGGGTTTGTTTTGTAAATATTGTAACTAGAGGGGTATAATCTGTAAATTATGAAACTAAAGGGATTATGATGTCATTCTGAATAAAATATGTATTTAAATCAGTACTTGAAGTATTTTTCATTTTAGACCTTTGAAATTGATGAAGTTACAATTAAAACCCTAAACTTGGTGAAATTGTCATAATTAACCTTAGACTTCTGTAACATGTTAATAAATACCTTTATTCAATAATAATCTCTGAGTAAGGACTTAATCTAATCTGAAATGATAATATCTGTTAATTCTGGAAACCTGCTAATTATGGAAAGTTACTAAATCTGGAAAGTTACAAAAAATAGAAAGTTACTTAAAATGGAAAGGTAAACTAAAAGTAATAATCTGAATTGGAATCCTTTGTAATTCCGTCTTCTACTCCTTTAGGTGCGAAGAAGGAGAAGCCTTGATCTGTTCAGTATTTATTTGCTTGTTTATTTTCTGCACTGCTAATAAGGTACAGATATTCTGACCTTTCTTGTAAGGTTTCTCATGATCTCTTTCATTTTCTGATCTGTCAGTTCCAGTATTTATGCCATTGCTATGATCCCCTTTTGTTATAATCTTCTGATATTGAACCTTCTGATAATGGACCTTCTGATATTGAACCCTCTGATATGAACTTCTGATGTGGACCTTTTGATATTGAAACTGAAATGGGGAAAACCTTTCTTAATTATGTCTGAAAAGGTTTTGAGAAAAACTATCTTAAAACGAGGTTATACCTCTTTTAAATGAAATTGTACTAATGGTTTTATGAAAATTCCTTTTAAAGACTATCTGTATAAAAAGGTTTTACCAAACCTCATTTTATGAAAGTCACTGGAAGATTATTTAAATACAAGTTAAATATGAAACCTTTGAAGTAAAATCTTTTCTATGAACCTATAAACCTTTTTGATTATGAACTTTTGGTATGACCTATTGAACCTTGAATTGAACCTTATTCTAAACCTGGCTATAAACTCTTGTTTTGAAACTTAATTTGAACTTTGATATAAGCATTAATCTGATATACTATTTCTGGACCTGGACTTGAACATGTTTATAAACTCTGATATAAACCTGATTTATTTCTGAACCTCTGATATTACTCCTGAAATATTTGACATGAACCTTATGACATGAACCTTTATTCATGACCCTCTGATATGATATCTGACTCTGACCACGGTTTGATACCCGAGCCAACTCACTAGGTATAAGGTGTTCATGTCCTTGTCATTGATGCACCGATGACTTGACTCTAGGGTAGGAGAGAGATGACCTATCCCGTCCCTGACATTATCTGATTTGCTGTATTGGTAGACTCTGGCCACCTGGGGCATATGGATGCATCCTAGATTTGTTCTATTTCTGTTATCTGTTTATATTATCTGTTATATCTCTGGTGACTGATGGTGTGTGCGATACACGTCTTTCACAACCTCTGGGAGCTAGCTACTCCATATATATTTGATACATGAGGACACCCCTCATATTATCTGGTTACTGAGAGGACACCCCTCTGATTGATGATGATGGCATGGTTATATATATTATATCTCTGTTTCTGGGCTCGTGGTGGATTACTGTTTTCCTTTACCATATACATTTACTTACCTTTGACCCTTATTATACCTTGCACTGTTTTCCTTTACCTTTATCTATTTATTATTTCCCTATCCCTTTATCCTTACTCCTTTATTTATCCTTTGATTCTGATTATATCTGCATGACATATATTTCTGACACTCTGTACTATTCTGTATTACTGCTTGTTACCGTTATATCTGTTCACTGAGCTCTCGTAGCTCAGCCGCATTTCTTTTCCTGCGGCAGGTTTTAGTAGGAAGCTGGGTATGAGTGGAGAGTATCATTGGACTTAGAAGACTACACTGTGATAGATAAATTGTTATAGAGATGACTAGAAGAATTTTATTTTCAGACTTAGTATTTATTCCTCTGTAATTCTGTATTTCCTTGTAATTTCCTGTAACCTTTGTATTCCTTTGTATTATTGAAGATGTATGCTTGTGTATGTTTCTGATATGTCACCATTGTTGTGGCACTTCTACCCTTGTCGGGTCGGGGTGTAACAATTTATGGTATCAGAGCTCAGGCTGCGACTCGTAATACATTTACCCTTGACCTGTGAAGTTTGGACCATTAGGTTTCCACTGTAGGCGCTCATAAGATAACCTGTAAGAATTTGCTTTAGGATTTCCCTATAGGAACTTAAGTTTTGACCAGTGAGGAATGGGTAGACTATAAGGCGTTTGTTTAAGCATCTTTGCTTCCGCATCACTCCGATTCGTGCCTTGCTTTTGATTAAAGTCTGTTAAGACCACTTTTGGAAATTGAAAGCTTATGCTCTGCACTACCTAAGATTTGAACCTAAATAAATCTCGAAGGCATTAAGAACTGCATAGTAATTGCCTGACACTATTTGATCCTTGTCTGCAGAGTCTGACTCTGACCTCTGATCTTTCTGTTAATCATTTTGATGCCTCTTCGGGCATTCCGAAAATCTCCTTGGCGATGACGTACTTGACACCTTCTGTTATTTGTCTTTTGCTTTTGATAAGCATTTGATACCTTCTGTTAATTGTCTCTTGTCTCTTGATAAGCATCTATGAATTTTCTGACACTATTTGATTTCGTCTTACCCATCTCTATTCCTATGAGAAGTCTTGTGGTGTTTAACCACGAGTATAGGAATAAGTTCCCTCTCACTTTTGAACGATAAGATTTGCTTTGTTGATCTGTCTTTCTGTGGACTGTTAACTCTAATGTTATTCTGCCAAAGGATTGGTTGTTTGACAACTATCCTCCTATGTTTCACCTTCGATGTTTGAAAACCATTTTGAAATCCCCTACCATGATTCCAATTGTTAAACTTTTGCTATCCCTACCTGGTTTTGATTTTCATTTCCGACCTGTTTGATATGCAGTTTAATACTCCTCTGACCATCCCGAAGGTCATTTGACCTTAGGGTGTTTGACCCATTCTGTGAATTAAATTACCCGTGCTGGATATAAAATGTATCATCTGTTATTACTCTATCCTTGCGAAATCCATTGCTACTCTTATGAGAACTCTGGTGATTATTAACCATGGATATAGGAAGTTTATTCCCTCCCTTTGATAAATGAATCTTGCCGTCACTAGTTTCTTTTGGAAGGATATGACGATAATTTTGTCTCGATATGAAATTGTTAACTGAGCATGATGATGCTGATAACTGATGTTCTATACGCCTCACTTTTGACAGTTATACGATGTTCGTATTACCGATGATCCACAACCTACCTGCCACTTATGCTAAATAGCTAAACAAGACCCCAACACCTTGAATTGTCCGCTTATCTAATTCCACACTCTGATGAACCATGTACTTGACCTTGATATATGAACTATCCGTCTGGCTTGGCGACCGTGCTCATCCTACGAATCCGTTTACTCTGGAAATATTTGATTTTGAGGTATTTTGGTTATGGATTGGCTGACTCTTCATAAAGCTACCATAGACTACCGTATCTGAAATGTGACTTTTAACAAATCTGTTTTACCCTACTTTTATTATGATGACTCTCAGCCGCTTGAATCTGTTAAGATTAATGTTGCTATGGAAGCACATGCTCCGATCTCATTCGATTTTCGAAGTTCTCCTGACATCTATTAATATCCACCCTTAGAAAGTTTTGGGCATTAGAAGTTTTGTTGTACAAGTATTCTGATGTTTTCTGATGAAACTCTTGGGTTTCCCTCCTGTTTGCAAAGTAGAATTGACTTTGAACCGACCTCAATCGACGATCCATGATGCTATAGAAGTTGAGAGATTGAAGAAGTTGATGAATTATGATTTTGTTCACCTCAGTATTCCCTCTGAATACCCTATTAATTTATGAAGAAGAAAGAGAAAATTCTACGTCAGCGTATCAACTATCGTAAAACTAATTGTATCACTACCCCGTATCCTGTGATGACAACAGTTTGAGTTGGCGAATTTTGAACTGTGCCGGGAGACCTGGCAGAAACACACCGTCTTGTTCTCTATTCGTTTTAGTTGTACTAACATGAATTGAGAGCCGAAGCAGACTCGCGAAGGGAAGATGCACAGTAACCATGTCAGAGATTCACGTTACCACACCACAAGGTCCAGAAGAAGTGTCGAAGGCTTGAGGGGCCAGACTCAAGTTTATAATTCCTTTACACCCTATGATCATACGACAGACTGCATGGACTTGGAAGAAGATCATGTATTGAAGGAATGATAATTCTGAAGCGAACGTTTACGTTTAGAAGAGTTGATTCTGTGAAGGATGAAACTATGGATGACGTATTTCACTTAACTTACTTAAATTTTCGTTACCAGATGATAAGATCCTTTGAATGATTTAGACCCTCTGTTAATAATTTCGATATGTATTCATTCTGCGTATGTAGGCCGATGGTTTGTTATGAGGATTTTGAAGCAACCTCTGGTATTGTCTGAGTTGATTATGATGAGTGATGAAGGATTGACGCTATTGGCAACATATCCGGTTCTGATAGACATTTTAGATCTGTTTCGTTAACTCCTTCGAGTAGTTCGTTCTCCTCTTAGTTATGGTGTTGACTTTGATGACCTCTGAGATGGTAGTTGGATTAGGTGGGTTAAGATAAGTTATTTTGTTCACGACTCGAGATTAAGTATGACCATCATGAGGGCATATTTATATGATGCCAGTATTATGACGTCTGGCCAACGTGATAATACTTACATCATATAACGTGCACTTGTTGTGGGCATCGGATATTTTGAGAAGTGCCTTAGAGCTTTAGAAATTCTGATAACTGTTTGAGATCATCTGCGTTAGTGAGACTTTAAGTTCATTCTGCCTATACGCGTAATCTGCTTTCACCGTTATGCGAATTGATACGTCTGGATTCTCGTCACGCGTTTTGCTGATCTCTGTACTTCTGATAATTATCTTAGGTTCTGTTATAGAACTTTTGCAAATTGATGTTATCGATAATCTATTTTCTGTACGTTCTAATCTGATTTGTCTAATCAAATTCTGTGGACGGCATATCCGTCAAAATCCTATGTATTTCCTTGTCTCTTCTGAGAGAATGCGATTATCATCTGTTACGTTGGCATATCATTCTTTTGATCTAGATTCAGTATGATTTGTCTTTTCTGAGGAAACCGAAGGTTGATCAACAAGATAGAGTCATGAGAAACAAGCCTTTCATATTTCTGTTCACCGTCAGTTGTGTTTCTGTTTCGTTTCACCTCAATTCTCATTTTAGTCTGGTATGTCTTTGTTTTGTTTCTGTTCTCTTTTCTTTCTGCTTTCTGCAAATTTCGAGGACGAAATTTTTTGTTAGTGGGGAAGAAGTTGTAATACCTAAAATTCAGATAACATGTAAAAAGACCAAAATGCCCTCTAAATTTAAAATTTTAAGAGCTTATGAAATACGCTATAAATTAAAACTCGAGTTATACAACATGTTATGACTCCAAATTATATGATATGAACATATAACCTAAAGTAAATACGAAATATTACGGGAAACCTTATAATATAAAAGTATGGCACGTTTAAGAAAGTTCATATGGGTCAAAATTAATAAAACATTCGCACGTTTTCCCTTATGCGTTTCCTTTGGGCCGAATTGACCTTGACACTTGTGCACAACCTTTGGGCCTTAATCCATAATGATAATACTTCAAGCTTGGCCCATCCTTCCCCTATCAATAGGTCGGTTTCCCTTATTTTATTTTTTTGATATGCCGAATATTTTTTGAAACCCTAAACTCTCTCTCTACAAAGTTCTTGGCTGCCTCTCTTTGTTTGCTGCTGTCGATCCACAAAACAACCACAAGGAGGCTTTGATCTTGTGTTCCTGCTCTATTCGTATCACAAATAAGGTAATCAATACACATCATGATTTAATCCATTCGAATTTTGAAGCGAAACCCTAATTATTTACATAAAATCATAAAACTGCTGCTGATCAGGAATATTAATCCGACTTTAATCAATCGAATCTCGATGATAACTAAGTGTTTTTAGGTGGTTTTTGAGTCTAGAATTAAATTCAATGAAATAGCTTTCTGTAGAAATTAACCTTGTAATTTTTAGAGGCCTGGAAGACCACTTTTTGATTTTTGGAAAGTTAAGTGTCAAATCGGAATAGTATGTCTGGAAAAACAGTCTGGGTTTTGCATTTTTCATTTTCAAACCGTAATGAATTAGAAGGTCTACTTTGAACTGAGTAATATTTGATGAGTCTATTAGTTACTGAAATTTTTCTAGATTTTTATAAATTTTATAAATGGGGCTGAGGATTAATTACTTTTCGGGTGTTTTAATTGATCTGGTTCTGGAACAGGTTTGGAAAAAGGATTTTTCATTCGTACCCATACTAGTAAATAAAATCTGGAAAAATTTGATAAAATACAAGGGGAACTGAGGTAGCTCTGTGAATTTTGGTGAATTTTATTTCGAAGATATAATATGATTCATAATTTATTTTAAACAGGCCCAGTCCATACTTAAAAATTGTTAAAATGTTATACGATTTGATGTTAAAACCATGAGGGCGTGTTTTGCCAACTTCCAAACTTGTGGGCTATTTTTGTAAACTTAATTAAGTC
Organism: Artemisia tridentata subsp. tridentata; assembly: GCA_021014915.2. NCBI lineage: Eukaryota > Viridiplantae > Streptophyta > Magnoliopsida > Asterales > Asteraceae > Artemisia > Artemisia tridentata. Next base: position 146,768,962 of record CP139503.1, on the reverse strand, counting down.
AGTATCAATATGGGAAAAATATAACATGGGGTCCTTATGTGTAAAATTGGCAAGATATGAATTTATTTGTAAAATTGGATTCAATTTGAAATAAATTAAAGTGGAGGGATTAAAAGTGTAAATTCTGGAAACTTGAAGTTATTTTGTGTAAATGATGATATTAAGAGTGTTTTGTGTAAACTTGAGTAATTATGGGCTTAATATGTAATTGTTACTAAATTATGACTTAAATTATAAGTTTTGAACACTTAAGGGACCAATTGTGTAAATTCTGAAATTCTGAGGGTCTGATCCGTAACATACATAATTCTGAGGTAACATTCTGTAAATTTGTAAAATGAGATGCTTGGTTGGTAAATATGGATATCATAAGGATTAAATCATGAATTAGGTAATTAAAGGGTTTGTTTTGTAAATATTGTAACTAGAGGGGTATAATCTGTAAATTATGAAACTAAAGGGATTATGATGTCATTCTGAATAAAATATGTATTTAAATCAGTACTTGAAGTATTTTTCATTTTAGACCTTTGAAATTGATGAAGTTACAATTAAAACCCTAAACTTTGTGAAATTGTCATAATTAACCTTAGACTTCTGTAACATGTTAATAAATACCTTTATTCCATAATAATCTCTGAGTAAGGACTTAATCTAATCTGAAATGATAATATCTGTTAATTCTGGAAACCTGCTAATTATGGAAAGTTACTAAATCTTGAAAGTTACTAAAAATAGAAAGTTACTTAAAATGGAAAGGTAAACTAAAAGTAATAATCTGAATTGGAATCCTTTGTAATTCCGTCTTCTACTCCTTTAGGTGCGAAGAAGGAGAAGCCTTGATCTGTTCAGTATTTATTTGCTTGTTTATTTTATGCACTGCTAATAAGGTACAGATATTCTGACCTTTCTTGTAAGGTTTCTCATGATCTCTTTCATTTTCTGATCTGTCAGTTCCAGTATTTATGCCATTGCTATGATTCCCTTTTGTTATAATCTTCTGATATTGAATCTTCTGATATTGAACCTTCTGATAATGGACCTTCTGATATTGAACCCTCTGATATGAACTTCTGATGTGGACCTTTTGATATTGAAACTGAAATAGGGAAAACCTTTCTTAATTATGTCTAAAAAGCTTTTGAGAAAAACTATCTTAAAACGAGGTTATACCTCTTCTAAATGAAATTGTACTAATGGTTTTATGAAAATTCCTTTTAAAGACTATCTGTATAAAAAGGTTTTACCAAACATCATTTTATGAAAGTCACTGGAAGATTATTTAAATACAAGTTAAATATGAAACCTTTGAAGTAAAATCTTTTCTATGAACCTATAAACCTTTTTGATTATGAACTTTTGGTATGACCTATTGAACCTTGAATTGAACCTTATTCTAAACCTGGCTATAAACTCTTGTTTTGAAACTTAATTTGAACTTTGATATAAGCATTAATCTGATATACTATTTCTGGACCTGGACTTGAACATGTTTATAAACTCTGATATAAACCTGATTTATTTCTGAACCTCTGATATTACTCCTGAAATATTTGACATGAACCTTTTGACATGAACCTTTATTCATGACCCTCTGATATGATATCTGACTCTGACCACGGTTTGATACCCGAGCCAACTCACTAGGCATGAGGTGTTCATGTCCTTGTCATTGATGCACCGATGACTTGACTCTAGGGTAGGAGAGAGATGACCTATCCCGTCCCTGACTTTATCTGATTTGGTGTATTGGTAGACTCTAGCCACCTGGGTCGTATGGATGCATCCTCGATTTGTTCTGTTTCTGTTATCTATTTATATTATCTGTTATATCTCTGGTGACTGATGGTGTGTGCGATACACGTCTTTCACAACCTCTGGGAGCTAGCTACTCCATATATATTTGATACATGAGGACACCCCTCATATTATCTGGTTACTGAGAGGACACCCCTCTGATTGATGATGATGGCATGGTTATATATATTATATCTCTGTTTCTGGGCTCGTGGTGGATTACTGTTTTCCTTTACCATATACATTTACTTACCTTTGACCCTTATTATACCTTGCACTGTTTTCCTTTACATTTATCTATTTATTATTTCCCTATCCCTTTATCCTTACTCCTTTATTTATCCTTTGATTCTGATTATATCTGCATGACATATATTTCTGACACTCTGTACTATTCTGTATTACTGCTTGTTACCGTTATATCGGTTCACTGAGCTCTCGTAGCTCAGCCGCATTTCTTTTCCTGCGGCAGGTTTTAGTAGGAAGCTGGGTATGAGTGGAGAGTATCATTGGACTTAGAAGACTACACTGTGATAGATAAATTGTTATAGAGATGACTAGAAGAATTTTATTTTCAGACTTAGTATTTATTCCTCTGTAATTGTGCATTTCCTTGTAATTTCCTGTAACCTTTGTATTCCTTTGTATTATTGAAGATGTATGCTTGTGTATGTTTCTGATATGTCACCATTGTTGTGGCACTTCTACCCTTGTCGGGTCGGGGTGTTACAAATATGTCCTTCGGTTAAACAGCACAAGCAAGGCTGAGTACGAAGGAAAGTTAGGGCCCATATGGGAAGGACCCTACGTCATATCAGAAGCCTACGGTAATGGAGCCTACAAGCTCGCAACGCTTAAGGGAGAGGTCATGGATAGGACTTGGAACGGTACCAATCTTCGTAAGTTTTACATATAAAACTTACTATTATTAAAAGCACTTAGTTTGTTTTTTCAAATTCATGTAACGCATTCTTCTCACTTGGGGAAAGAAGCATTAATGGTAGGTGTCTTAGTGTTCATTTCTTAAAATGATGTAATCCTCCCTACCCACTTAATGATATAACGCATTTCCCTCAAATCTCTTGTTTCGTTATTTACAACAAAGATTTGTTCAGCCAAGTACTTTACAAGTTTCAATGTCGAAGGATGAAGCAAGACACATGTCTTGTATGCAAATAACATCCATTACAATTCACATTAACTTTCCTATAAAGTCTTAGGGTATTCTAAGCCCTTCGCAACTTAAGGATAAAGACGGAGTGGGTCGCGACCCTCTGTCGCAGTCAAATTATACGATTGCAGAAAATCTTGGTTCAAAATACACACAATAAGGTTATAACCTTAGGTTGTATGTGTACGTTTAATATAAGCGTAAGAGAAGAAAAGCATGACATTCAAAAAAAAAAAAAAGAAGGATATTATCCCTTAATGGTACTACTAAGACCATGCATGGTCAAAGCCATCAAAAAAAATGATAAAGCAATTGTTTGAGGCATGGGTCGAAGCCCAGCATAAAGCAAAGACAAATTGTTCAAACATGCAAACGCCTAACAAACATAACGGGACATTGTTCAAAAAGGGTACAAGCCACCCTTAAGACTAAATTACTGCCGACATGGCAGCCATCAGGCATTCTTCGAGAAATTGTGGTTCTTTGATGGAGACGGAGGCCTCACAGATACAGTCTTCTTGGTTGGAGAGGGGGGCTGAACCTTCCTCGGTTTCTTTGCTAGGAGATCTTCTACTGAAGCTGAAGGGTCTTTGGTTGCTTCGGTGAGGAAAGGGAATTCTGCTGTAGTGAACGCATTGCCAGCATTATTATACTCTCGCTCAGAATTCGGATGATAGTAAGGTACCTCCGATAAAACCACAGGTTTCTTTGTTTGAGCAATTTCTTCTAATGTCGTACACGTACCATAGAAAATAGCTGCGTTCACCAGCCTCCCGATGACTTCCCCCACCTCATCACTATGGTACAATTCCATTGCAATATGAGGAACAACCTTCGAGACCACCTCAGCTCTATCTTCCTTCAATTTCTCACATTGAAATTTAAGATCATCAATCTCCTCGCAAAGTTGGATATTCTGCTCCACCAACCTAGCCTTTTCGGCTTTGAGACCTGAACATGTGGAATTAAGTGTTGTAATCTGTGCTCTAAATCCAGACACCTTAGCCTCCTCCATCCGCAATCTCTCACAAGATTCATTTAACTGTATTTCGAGACTATTGATCCTCACTCGCATATCTTGGACAACTGGATTCTTCTCTAAATCCTCCAATGCCTCCTTGCACTTAGCTTCCAATTGGTCATACTGATGATCCCTGTCCTTCTCTTTGGCTAAAATAGCATCCATTCTACCTCTCACAGCCACCACCGTTTGCACCAATTCTCTTGTTCGGGAATTAAGATGGTTATCCAAAACAGCCTGTCTAGCATAGCTCTTGGAATGAAAGTTGCAAAGCTCCTCCATTGACATATTGTCCAAAATCCCTTTCCAACTGGGAGGTGTCATCTTGTCAACTAATTGGTGACACGCAAGGGCACTAGGAAGCTCCTTTGTATCAGGCAAACCTGCGAAAGATATGACAGTCAGCTGCATGAAGTATGGTACCTATTATGCATGTGAAATATCTACTTACTAGGAGTTTGATCTTCAGGAATCTTTAGGGTGGTTGGTACGAAGGTTTTAGCATGAGAACTTTTGGGTTTAACCGTTCTTGTCGAAGGGGTCGGAAGAGATAATTTCCTTTTCGGAGGGGTCTTCACAAACATAGCAACTCTTCCTTTCTTAATCTTCTTGTCTGATATGCCGGTGGACCGTGCGAGCCTTGCTTGAAATTCCTTGATAAGGGGATCATCAGAATCTGCCACATTTTCCACAAAGTGTGGGGTCTCTTCATCATTGACTGATATTGACGAAGAGCCTACTCAATAACTCACATTTCTTGGATCTTGGGGGATGAAACTAATTTCTCTGTTACCACGGGCAACAACAAAATTTCTGAACGCCATTCCTGCAGCAACAAAGGAGAAAAGATAAATATCAGCAGATAAGTTATTTACTCTATTCAAATAGATATATGCATACTTTTCCCTTGACACATTATCTCGGGTTTCATCGGAGAGCCTTCCCAATGATCAATGATGCCCGCCATATAAAGAACCGGCTCAGGGAACGTTTGAACATCAAAAGGGTGGTGTGCCAGACGCTGGTAGAGGGGATTGCTCCTTATATGATATGGTAAAGGTTCATCAAAGCGTTTCTCGTCAAACAGGAATGCTTTATCTAGTAAGGCTGGATATTTTGAAGGTATGATCGTGTTTTGCACATAAAAGAACAGGCCTTTCCATTTTCTTATATTGGCAAAAGGTTTAGCAATTAAACAAGGCACATCATACTCACATCTCTTGGCCAAGGTTATCCAATCACCACCAGGGCAAAGGTTGATGAAGCCTCTGAGCATAGTTAGTGTGGGCTCATAGCCATATGCTTTGCAAACAACAATATAGGTGGTCAACTTGGCTAAGCCAAATGGATTCAACCTTGAAATATGTACTTGATAATATTGTAAGAATTCTAGGATTAAGGAATGAATAGAAATCCTAAAGTTGGACTCCGTAAATGCATGAACATAAAGCCCCACATGCCCAGGTGGAGCATCGAAAATGTTTTGGTTTCCATTTGGAAGAATCACTTTAAACTCCCTGGGTATGGGGTATTTTCCAAGAAATTCCGTCAAATCCTTCTCTGATAGAGTACATTTTTGCTCCCTAATAATTCTTTTCGCTGCCATGCTCATCGTAAACTAGAAACTATGAGAACAAATGGACAAAGGATTGGGGGGGAAAAATTACCTTTAAGCTCAACCGAAGCACTAAGCACAGTGTAGTGTATGTGTATTTTGGGCGCAAAAGAAAAAGTGCTCTAGGGTTAGGATCATGAAGGGTTTATCAATATCCTTTGTGGTTTTATCCTAGCCATCCACGTGCAATTGTAATCCAACTTATACACTGACTTCAATTCGATTTTTAAATTTTGAAAAGAAGTTTCTGGTTGTCGAAATACTAGCTGCTGTAGCATAGGGTGTGGTAGTTGGAAATTAATTAGCCGCATTTATTGCATATTTGTTTAAGCACATATCTTCTTTTCGTCTGAATTTGTGGCACAAGAGATATGGTGTAGCATGCTGATTTTGAGTCAAAAGCAATTTATACTCTTACGTATATATCACTTTCGACTGGGGGGCTTGATGATGTACCCTCCAAACGGGTCGAAGGACTCCCCTTCGAGCCTGCGTGAAGCCCTCTCTTCGGAGCCCCAGGTTAATCTCCTAACACGTTTCACTGGCGTAAAACCATTCATCTATGAAGTGGTTACCATGTGGGAATCCGTCAATCGAAGCCTTAAGCCCTTCGGGGTATCTCCTACGAAGGAGCAATTAAGGAGAACCATTTTGACCTGGTCATACCCACGTCCCTTCTTCCCTTAGGCTTTCCCGCCAAAAGGGAGATCGTGGGCTACAAAGCCCTAGCGGTTACAAAAAACATGGGACGCCCTCATGATCTCCGAACAAAGTGCAACCGCCCTCTAAGGCCTATTTCTCCCCTATAAATAGCTTAGATGGGCCAGAATCATTGTAACATTAACTGATCATCAACTTAACTCTCTCAATTTACTACAATCTTACCATTACACATACTTACTCGCACGCCGGAGGTGGTTCGCAGGGTCTATCCCCTGCGCAATCACTTAACGTAGTGTTTTAGTATTTCTTATTTCAGGTTAAAGACAAGCTTGGCGCAACCTCAACACCCCATAAATCCTTTGATCATCGAAGGCCTGGTCGTGCATCTATTTGTACAATCAGCTTCTAATGTACTTTTCTTGACTGATGGAGGTTCCCTTACCAGTTTGCTTGATCTGTAGTCCAAGGAAGTAAGTGAGTTCTCATATCATACTCATTTCAAATTTCTTTGTCATCAGCTTTTCAAACTGTTTGCAAAGTTTGTAATTTGTTGAGCCAAATATGATGTCATCAACATACACTTAAACAAGAATAACATCTTCTTTTGTCCTATAGATAAACAGGGTGTTGTCTATCTTTCCTCTGACAAATTTGTTTTGGATGAGAAAGGCTGAAAGAGTTTCATACCATGCCCTAGGAGCTTGTTTCAGTCCATAAAAGGCTTTGTCAAGCTTGCAGACATAGTCAGGAAACTCACAGCTTTCAAATCCAGGAGGTTGTTGAACATAAACTTCTTCTTTCAGTGTTCCATTAAGGAAGGCACTTTTTACATCCATTTGATATACTTTGAAGTTCATGTAGGTTGCATATGCAAGGAAGATCCTGATGGCTTCCATTCTTGCAACTGGTACAAATATTTCTTCATAGTCAATGCGTTCTTGTTGATTATAACCTTTGGCAACAAGTCTGGCTTTGTTCTTAATAACTATGCCATTTTCATCTGTCTTGTTCTTGAATACCCATTTCATGCCAATGATGGAAACATCCTGAGGGCATTTGACCAAGGTCATTACCTTGTTTCTGTGAAATTGTTCAAGTGCATCATGCATAGCCTGAACCCAGCTAGGATGTTTCAGTGCTTCTTTGATACTCTTAGGTTCAATATTGGAGATGAAGTCCACAAATAGACATTCATTGGCTGAGGCTGCCTTTAGTTTAGCAGCCATGCTTCTAGTAAGCATTCCTTCAGTGGGCTCTCCAATAATGTTGACAAGTTCTATATCTTTAGACCTAGTCCAACTATCCTGAGGTATTGGATATTGATTTGAACTTGTAGAAGCCTGATTGGGTGGTGGTGCAGGTTCAGGTGCAGAAACTTGAAGATTATCAGGATCTTGAGTATCTGACTGACCAAGTCGATCACTGAGATTGATTGGTTCCTGAATAATTTGTTCAGACTGATTGATTTCACCAGTACGTGTTTGTGCTTCAACAAACTCAGTGATGGTTGGTTAAAGGAGGTTATGTGAGACAGTGTAATATGATATATCAGCATCTGCTTGATATTGAGTGGAATGATTACTATCAGGATGATATTCAACAGGAGGGTATCTTGATGAGTCATCAATTCCAATTTCTTCTACTAAGGTGTTTGAGAATCTGATTGCTTCAGTAATCTCAACAAAGGTGACATGAAATGTTTCCTTAGTTTGTTGTCTCCTTGTATCGAACACCCTGAAGGCTTTAGAGACAAGAGAGTATCCTAGAAAGTATCCATCATCAGCTTTTGCATCAAATTTCCCTAAGTGATCCTTGTGATTATGAATAAACACAGGGCACCCAAAGACATGAAAATAGCTAATGTCAGGGATTCTTCCTTTGAATAACTCATAAGGAGTTTTGCTATGTCTCTTGACAATGATGGATTTGTTTTAAGTATAACAGGCAGTCTTAACTGCTTCAGTCCAAAAATGTTTGGATAGTACTGATCCATTTAGCATTGTCCTAGCAGCCTTAATGAGTGTTCTATTCTTCCTTTCAGCAACACCATTTTGTTCAGGTGTGTAAGGAGAAGAGAAGTTTTGAGACATTCCTTTCTCATCACAGAAACACTCAAGATCATGATTTTTGAATTCAGTCCCATTGTCAGTCCTATTTTTTTTACTTTTATGTCATTTTGGTTTTTCACTGTTCCTGACAAAGGACATGATTGTTTTAGCTGCCTGACTATTTTTTGTCAAGAAGTAAACCCAAGTGTATCTTCAGTATTCATCCACTATGACCAGAGTATACTTCTCATGATGAATGAACATTGGACTGACAGGTCCAAAAAGATCCATATGGAGAAGATGAAGGCAACTTTTGATGGAGAAGTTTTGTTTGGTTTTAAAGGATGCTCTATGATGTTTACCTTTTTCACAGGCAGAGCAGGGTTTATCCTTTGAAAACACAAGTGAAGGTAAGCCAAGTACCTTGTTTTGTTTGACAAGATTGTTTATGTTTTTGAAATTCAGATGGGAGAGTCTCTTATGCCAAAGCCAGTTTAGTGTTTTAGTGGCTTTAGCAAAAAGACAGGTTCCATTCTGAGTTAGAGTTAACATATCTAACACATAAACATCCTGTCTTCTTAGTGCAATAAGAACGATTTCTTTATTTGCATTAAAGATGGTGCCTTGCTTATCATTAAATTGAACTATGTATTTTGCATCACATAGTTGACTGACACTGATAAGATTGTACTTGAGGCCATTAACATAAGCTATCTTAGTAAAAACTATTCCACTATAGTTTACTGAACCGTAACCTTCAGTGAGACATGATGAATTATCAACAAATATTACCTTAGGTCCTGGTTCTTCAACATATTTGTGCAGATATTCCTTCACACCAGTCATGCTCCTTGAACATCCACTGTCTAGATGCCAAACAGGCTCCCTGGCATGTCTCTGCACAAATAGTAAACTGTGTCACTTTTTCTTGTGAACCTACTTCCTGGTGGGCTTGGCTTTGATGGTCTTTTCGAAAGATACAATTGATGCATGGTCAGTGGTGGTATGGACTGTGCTTCCACAGACGTTACATTTGGTTGTTGATGTGGACTCAGTAGACTGAGGAGAAGAATTGGTAGTGCCTCTTCTAGCCTGAATGACCTTTTCATGTCCTGAAGTGTCATGAGTGGGATCTCCACATATGTTACAGCAAGGATACATTAAACAATCATCAGGATGATGGTCATTGAAACCACAATGTGGACAAGGTGAAAAAGGCTTTGCCTTTTTCCTTTGTATCTGTTTTGAACCAGAAGGATATTGAAAAGCCTGTGCTTTAAAGTGTGTTGCGACATTGGATGAGACTGTGTATGATAAGTGATCAGAAGTCCTGTGATCTTCCTTTTTGCATATCATGCAAAAAAGGATTCTATAACAGTCATCAGTGGAATGATTTGCATAGTTACACAGTTCACATCTTTGTTGAGGTTTTGGTGAAGATTTTGGTTTGGAGGTGCATGAGGAAGCTGGTTTGAGTTCTTTAATCTTAAGTTGGGGAGGTTTTTTAGATGATTCAATCTTTTCACTTAGCTTCCCTGACAAGCTCAGCCAACTGATCATATTTTGAATTAGGGCTTTCAGTGTTCACCTCAGTCGAGACTGAGGGTGTTGAGTCATCAATGGGAACTGAGACTTCATGTGTAGGTCTCTTCAGGATTGTTCTACCCAATCCAGACTTCTCTTTTGGAGAATGTTGAGAGTAAACTAAAGGTGTAACAATTCGCATTTTCAGGTTAATTTCTATTCCCGAATTTTTACTATTCATTTTTACTATTCACTTTCACTATTCATTCCTGAAATTTTTATTTCATATTATCGTAAGTTAAACTATTTTAATGATAATCCGAGAGTTTGACACTCATCGGATCATTTCTGCAAAAATCACGAAATCGTGTCTGAGAATTTCTTTAAGGTTTAAACATCGTTTAGGCATCTCGATATGTTCCCACAACATCACAAACAAGAGAAATGTAAGTTTTTCACCTTCCGTGACATTCTTAGGAATTTTGAAATTTTACATTTTCCGAATCTGCGTTTTATGCGATTTACGCGTTTTAGGCTTACGGTTTTAGGTCTAAAGAACGTTTAACACCAACCGACACTAGACTAAGCCTAATCTAGATATTATAAGTCTTTTTATTTCATTTTTATCATAATAGAAAAGTTACATTTTACTTTTCTCAGTTTTACGCAACTTTCGTACGTTTTACGTTTAACGCGTTTTAAACCTACGTTTCCAGCGTTATCAGCGTTTTCGCGACCCATTAAACATATCACTCATTTTTATAATATAATAATGATTATATTGAAAATTTTAATCATTTCTATAAGTTTTGTATTTTTACGATACCCGATTTTACGTTTCGTGACTTAACGGCTTACAGTTAGCGATTAACGGAACCAAAACTCACTCCGTAACCAAGATAATACCAAGACTACTCATCTAGTCACCCTATATCACCTTTGGCCGACTATAAGTGGGATTCATCACCAATGTGTTCTAATCTCATGCCTTGACATCCTAAGATTAGAACAAGTGTAGTTAAGTTGCAAAATTGATAACAACTAGCCTACAAATGTAACCTCCTCATTTTAGTATAAATAGGCACTCATCCTCTCCCTTTTCCTCACCATTCAAACGTCTCACACACATACATACTTCACTTTTGCTAATTTCTTTCAAGTATTATTCAAGAAACACAAGATCCTTATCAATTCCAAAGCTCTTGTTAAGTTTTGATTGATTCAAATTCTAGTTTCTTCCTTCCTTTGGTGAATTCCAAGCTACAACAAGAAGTGTTCTATTAGAAGACTTCAAATACTTCCACAAGCTATCTTAAGTGAAAGCCAAAAGTTGTAAGAAAACTAACCACCACTCTTGCTCAACATCATTTAAATGCTTCTTATACTTTATTTATGCTATATATGGTCTTTATATTATGTTCATGATGTACAAAAACCTTTAAAACAAGTTATGAGAACTATATGTTAACTTAAAATAGGTAAACAAGAAAACTAGTGACATATATTGTGAAATACGACCAAAATAGTATAACCATTGTAATACCTGAAATTTAGAAAGCGTGTAAAATGACCAAAATGCCCCTGAAACTTTAAAACTTAATTAAAACACATATGAAGTACCAAATTAATTCCGAATCTCTGGTAAGGAGCTACATATGAAGTAAATAAATTTTGAGGCTACAAAATTTATATCTACAATGTACAAAAACAAATTTACTTTGTCACCCTAAAATTTATATATGCACCGAAAATTTATTTATTTATTTATAAAATAAATTTAAATGAGATAATGATTAGATAATTAGGAAACAAATCAAGTAAATTAAAATTCTGATATTATCCACCCATAAACCGAACCTTAAGCATGCCTCCCCCCTCCTAAGTCGGTTATATCTATTTATTTACCAAAACCCATTATTTTTCTAAATCCCTAACCGAATATCCCTAAACATCGACAAACTAAAATCCCATTCTCCTTCATACAATTTTCTGGAAATAAGTGAGTATTTTTCTGGTGTCCTTCATCATCCAAAGAAGCTAGGAAAATTAACTAGAGGTCGTGGGATAGCCTGGTTCGATCGTGGTGAATTTGTGTTGTCGGTTTAGTGCATCCGAGAGGTATATAATTACTATGCTTAATCTACACGTTCAAAAATCAATCTAGTATTTTTCTAATGTTATTTAGATCATATATGACTTATATAAAATGGTAGATTCGAATCATGCATGCTCTATTGATCATATGAAAATTAATGAGACATAAACCATAAAAACGCAAATAAAATTCTATATGGTTCATGCGATTTTTCTGGGTCTCTAATGTATTTTTCTTGAGTTTAATATGTATCATATAACATCATAAAAATGGTCTTGGTAATTTTGAGGCTTAAATCTTTTGTTCTTGAATTATTGTATTATCGGGTTTTAAAGAAAAAAATAGAGATAAATTAAGAAAACCCTAAAAAACGAATTAGGGTTAGGGTTTTCTAGTGTTAATCTGGAAATTTAATTCATGTTGTGATTGTGTAATGATTGGTTTAATGATTGGGATAAATTAGGGTTTAGTTTGGTAATTTTAAAAGTAAACCGATTAGGAAAATTAAATAAGAGGGGTGTGTTTTGCCAACTTTGAAACTTGTGGGATATTTTTGAAATGTTATTTAGGTCTGTGGGAATATATAAAAAAATATAACATGAGGGTTCTAAGTGTAAAATTTGCAAGAAAAGAATTAAAAGATAAATATATATGTCGAATTGGATTTTAATTAAATGGAGGGACTAAAAGTGTAAATTGTGAAACTTAAGGGATTAAAAGTGTCGTTCTGAATAAATTATGTATTTCAAATCAGTAACTTGAGATATTTTCATATTAGGCCTTTAACTTTGGTGTATTTACAATTAAAACCCTAGAATATGGAAACTTGTCATATTTAACCCTAGACTTTTGTAACTTGATAAAATATACCTTATTTCCATAATAATCCTTAATTAATGACTTAACCTAAATTGGTGATATTATAATCATGGAAACTTGCTAATTCGGGAAACCTGCTAAACAAGGGAAGTTACTAAAAATAGAAAGTTACTTAAAATGGAAAGACAACTGAAAACCCTTTTGAACTTCTGTCTTCTACTCCCTTAGGTTCGAGGAAGGAGTAATTTGATCCTTGCCATTTGCTATCCTTGTGTTCTGCAATTAAGGTACAGATATTCTGCCCTTCTTGTAAGGTGCCTTCCTTCACTTGATCTCTTATATTGAATCGTTTAGAATTTCCCTAAGCCATTGCTATGTTCCCCTACACTTTGGTTCGTTCGTCTGATTCATTTTGACCTTGATGTTCGATATGACCCTGTTTGCTTTGAACCTCTATAATGATCCATTTGATATTCGTTCGTTACCTTGTCATATATTAGTATTCGAATCACATTCGAGGGTTCATTTGATTTTGGTAAATAGATGTGAAAACCTTTTCGATTATATCATGGAAATGTTTTGAGGAAAACTTATTTTAAAATGATGTTTATGAAATATGCGATACCACTTTATTTGAAATCTTACTAAACTTTTATGAAAATTACTTTTAAAGACTACTTTTGTGAAAATAGTTAATAAAGATCATTTTGATGAAAACCATTTGATAAAGATGTCTTTAAATGAAACAATTGATGATGAACCTTTGATATCTGGACTTTGACTTTGATTCAATGACTTAGATTATTTGAACCTAAGCTTTGATTTGAACCTTGACTTTTATTTCGGAACTATTTGACATGAACCTTTTGCCATGTACCCTTAAGATATGACTTTTGATTATTTTGATAGTACATCTGACCTTTGACCTACAGTTTGATATCCGAGCCAATCACTAGGCATGAGGGTTTCATGTCCATGTCATTGACGCACCTTTGACATGACTCTAGGGCAGGAGAGTGATGACCTGTTCCGTCCCTTATTCATTATCTGCTATGGCCATTATGATTATGATTATTGATTTGTCTGCGGGGGCGTATGGGTGCATCCTAGATTTGACCTGGTATCTGTATATGTTATATGTTTATGGTTATTTTATCTGGTGACTGATTGTGTGTGCGATACACGTCTTTCACATATCTGAGAGCTAGCTACTCTATTTGGTTACATATGAGATGATATGATTTGGTTTGTTTCTGGGCTCGTGATGGATTACTGATCCTTTTATTTCTTTTATTTTCCTTTCTTTTCATTTCATCTTTATCATATTCTTTGCTTATGACTTATACATCCCGAAGCACTGATCTATGCATGTTCGTTCCATTTGCTTTCGTTTCCGTTTATTATATATCTGTTCACTGGGCTTTTTAAGCTCAGCTGTAGGGTATTCACAATACATGAATCACTAGTATGAGGCTTGTATGGATCGAATGGAAGAGGTTTTAGAGAGAGAAATGGGAGCCTTTTAGTGAGAGAAAGAAACTTGTGTAATATTAGATTGAAAAGGTCCAACCCTTCCCATGTGTGGGAAGGGATATATATACTACTACATATTATGTCCCTAGTGGACTGTGGAGCGAGCTGACAGAGGGGAAAGCCCCGACCCACTCCACAAATATAGATACGACTAATACTAATGTTAATATTACTAATAATCCTATGAGCTATGATTATCTAATAAGTACTCGGGGTGACCGAGTCTTCTGCTGAATATTCATATTCCTAACAATCTCCCCCTAAGGGAGGTCACCCCAGAATTAATGTTCTGAAATTCAGCACTTCTTCCTTGGATCTTGACATCATAGCTCGTACTCATTGAGTCTTCAATGTCATAGATTGCTGTGCAAACATCAGTGATCTGAAGATGACTTCTCTTTTGTCTTGGATGAACCTTGAATAATCTCTGAACGTATCATCCCACTTGAGTCTCCAAGTCATCTTTCTGTAGTAATACTCCATGTGATGAAATATACTTAGAGCCGACATGCTCACACGATATGGGGTCATGATCTTCAGCATCAGAGTTAGCAGAAGCTGTGTTTAAGGTCTTTTAGGGTGATCATGACTTCGTTGATGATGATGTGGTATGAACATGTGGTGATGGATTGGCATCTTTTCTGCAACCAGCTACAACAGCAACCAGCTACAGCTTTCCACAGCTACAATCGCCAGAAGTTCCTGCATACGACAGTTAGCAATAATTCGACCGGTACTTACAAGTTTGGACTTCGAGACAGTCAACAGCATATTGTGAAAACTCTCTCTAATCCTTACCAAGACCGTTCCTAATCGAAAACCCACAGAGGGCTTTTTAAGATTTTACCGTAGTAAATCAACGATTAGGTGAGTCGCTGGAGATCACTCCACGACTGTAGACCGGTTGAAACCGCCGCGACCACTAAGCGTAATCCACGAGGAATTACCGAAGTGACCTGCTTTCAGGGCTGCTTGATGTTGACCCTGGCAGGAATTTCCATTCAATCATTGAGAATTACATAAGTAAATTCTCTCATAAATGTTCTGGCAGATTGCTAAGATCTGCGTAGGACTCATGAGATTACAACTGGTGTCCTTAATGTTGAACAACCAGTGTAGAAATAATTCGTGTCCCTATGAGATCTTATTATGCATCTCGTGGCTCTAGACTCAATTGTGCGTTTTGATTTGGTGAGCGGAGGCTGGAGAGAACTGCCACCTATTCAATATCATCTAACTCGGAGTGAGAGAGACGATAGGAATGTATTGAACTCCGTGACAATTGCAACAAGAATCCTTTGAGGGACCTTGAGTGGCTAGGGAGGGTTGTGCAGCGTATCACTGGGTCCATGATACTTTGTCTTCAATGCCAGCAATCAACTAAGTGATTCTGACAGCATATGTATTGACCCGGTTTCTGCCTAAGTTGTAAGGAGGGCTATTTCTTTTCACCCTTTCTCTTTACAATTCTTTTTCATTCTTCAACCCCTTCAGTGCTTACCGAGACTTCATAACTAACACCTTGTTGGGTTTGTTCCAGTGTTAGCTCCATCTCAGTCGGCACTATTCCCTTATGTACATTTCTCCTTTTTAATCATACCTAAGGACTTCTACACTAACTAGTGGATTGTCCCTGGGTAGATCCCTCCGGCTCTGGCGGGATCGTGGGAACTTGAGCCTAACCTAACCATCCTTATAACTCCATGCATAAATTAAAATGGTCGGTCTTTGGTGTACTTCCACGATTGCCATAAACCAAATCATTGAAAAATCTCTCAAAGTGTTCATGATTCTGAAACACATTTTTGCAAACACTTGAGAGTTTTATATTTTTCAAATGCTCCCCCTCAACATGTGCTCGGTTGATTGTTTTATAAATTTGCACATGTTAGGTAGAGCTTGCACTTTTTGAATTGATCCACTTTCAGTGAACATGACCGATTCGAGACACGCTTACATCACTGGTTAGACCAGCTTGAAATTATTACCCGTCCTGGTCAAGTCCATAGAAAGTTTCTCGAAACGGTACACTCTACTCAGATACATCTTTTTCGAGACACGCTTACATCACTGGTTAGACCAGCTTGAAATTATTACCCGGCCAAGACGTATCCTTTCGATTGATGACAATTCAAGTTTCGTCAATTCATAGGTGAAGTCTGAGCCTTGCTCACACAAGATGCCATAATCCTTTGTTTTGTAAAACCATTTGCTCCCCCTCAATATGTGCATCGATATAAGAAAGATTTTCGTACATATGGAGGAGCTTGCTTTTATGACCAAGACATTTTGCTCCCCTCAATATGTGCCTTGATATGCAAAATGGTTTAGTACATACGGGAGAGCTTACATTAATTACCAAATCATCACATTTTATCAGAATTTCCTATTTAAATCACATTCTCTCCCCCGATCAAAAATTTCAAACCATTTGAGATTTGTGATCCCAATTGATTTAAATACATTTAGAAAAAAACTTGGGAGAAAATGTGGTCAGGTTAAAATGTATTCTGATTTTGAAGCATACTATGCTTCCCTTGAAACACCAAGAGAGTGTCACTGCTGATGTTGCACAAATCTGGCAAGGTGTCGGACATTTGAAAATTTTAAATAAATCAAACACCTTGTGTAACATCAAGACTCTCTTGAAGAATCAAACAAGATAAAGAGTCTGATGTAAAGAAGACTTCTCTTCTTATACACGAAATGACGCACTGAAACGTACATCAAAACGGGAGAACATGGATATAAAGTAATCCATGCCCAGGTGAACATCACCCGGTTGGAGGAACAACTATCTTTTTGGCGATATGCTTTCCCCAGTGTATAGTGCGGGTTGCAGTATGAAGTAACTGCAAGCCATTAAGACATGTTTTAACTGATTAGTATAACTTCTGCTCGAGCTTCATTTAAGAATCCGTGCCATTGTTGAATGACATTTCTAGATACGTAAATGTTATCGATAAACAGAAGACATGCCTAGGTAGAACTATTTTTGGTATTTTCTGATTTTTCGATTTTTATGGTTTTTATAGGTTTTATATTTTTGTATTTTTCTTTTTGATTTAAGATATATACAACTATGTACAAGGATATAAGAAGACAATCCTTTACTCCTCCTTTTCTTCCTGAAGACTCTTGAGGGTTTCAGGAGTCATGCTTTTCATGCCAAGGCGTGGGAGAATAAACTGAAACCTTTCTCTTGGGAGGGCCTTGGTGAAGATGTCAGCTAACTGAAACTCTGTCCTCACGAAGTATAGCTCCACAATTCCTTTTTCCACCTGTTCCCTGATGAAGTGATGCCTGATGTCGATGTGTTTTGACCTGGAGTGCTGAACATTGTTACAACAAAGAGCAATGGCGCTTTTGTTGTCACAATATAGGGGAATTTTGTTGTATGAGAATCCATAGTCCGAAAGCTGTGATCGCATCCAAAGGATTTGTGCACAGCAAGCAGACATAGCAATGTACTCAGCTTCAGTAGATGATATGGAAGTACTCATCTGCTTCTTAGAAGACCAACTAACCAACTTTTCCCCTAAAAATTGAGCTCCTCCTGAAGTACTTCGACGAGTGTCTTGACATCCCGCATGATCAGCATCTGCGTATGCCGTTAACTCCATTGCAGTGTCCTTAGGATACCAGAGACCCATATGAACCGTGCCTTGAAGATATCGGAAGATCCTTTTCACTGCTTCAACATGCTTCTTGGTTGGTCTGGATTGATACCGAGCACACATACACACAGCAAACAGAAGATCTGGTCTGCTAGCCGTGATGTACATCAAAGATCCAATCATGCTTCGATACTGTGTGATATCAACTGGAATCCCTGAAGGATCTTCATCCAGCTTCGTTCTATCAACCATGGGAGTGTCAACAGGTTCACTTGAATGGAATCCAAACTTTTTCAGGATCTCGTTGGCGTATTTGGATTGATTGATGAATATGCCTCCGGGACTTTGAGAAACTTGTAGTCCTAAGAAGAATGACATTTGTCCCATCATGGACATTTGGAATTTGGAATTCATCTCCTTTGAGAAACTATCACATTCACCAGGATCTGTTGAAGCAAAGATGATATCATCTACATATATCTGAACTAGCAGTAGATGGTTTCTTGACTTCCTGGTGAATAGTGTAGGATCAACAACACCCTTGGAGAATCTGTTTGCTAGGAGGAACTTGGACAATGTATCGTACCATGCCCTTGGCGCCTGTTTTAGCCCATAAAGAGCCTTCTTCAAGCGGTAAACATGAGTAGGGTGTTCAGCATCCACGAATCCTTCAGGTTGACTCACGTAAACTTCTTCCTTTAAGTCACCATTCAAGAATGCCGTTTTGACATCCATCTGGTAGACTATCATATTACGACTAGCCGCATTAGCTAGGAAGATTCTTATAGCTTCAATTTTAGCAACCGGAGCAAACGATTCTTCAAAATCAATGCCCTCTTCTTGTCTAAACCCTTTAGCAACTAGCCGTGCCTTGTTCTTTAAGACATCACCATACTCGTCAAGCTTCACTTTGAAGATCCACTTTAAAGCAATGATCATTGCACGCTCAGGAGGAGGCACTAATTCCCATACTTCAAGTCGATCAAATTCATGGATTTCATCCTGCATAGCCTGGAACCAGCAATCTTTAGTCATTGCTTCTTTGGCATCTTTTGGTTCAACTTTAGACAGTACGGAATTGAAGAAGCACCATAGTGCATCAGTGGCTAGTTGATTACGAGTGGATACTGGACGTGAGGGATTGCCTATGATGTTGTCGATTGGATGATCACTGGTCCATTTCCTGAGATGGTCGTGAGGTTGATGGTTGTGAACAGACGAAGCAGTGCTGTGATCTTCAAGTAAGGATGTGTCTGATGAATGTTCAGGAGCAAATATGTTTTCAAAAGGAGCCTCTTCAACAGGAGCAAAAGGATTAACTTCCAAAGAGTTATTATCTGAAGATTCTTGCATTACTGGAGAAGTTTGAGTGTTTGATGACGAAGGCGATTGACTGGCAGCAGGAGCATTGTGACTGACTGATACTGAAGCTGCTGGTCCTTCTGAATCTTGTGGGGCTTGAACCTCATCCATAGGAATTACAGCTGATTCACTCGGGATGGTTCCATTTGTTGGCTCAAAGTATTCATCAAACATGGGATCGAATAACTTCTTCAACTCCTCACATGTAGGTGGCACATAAGAATCTGCAGGCGTGGAATTCTGTACAAGTCCTGAACTAATGGGTCCAGGAGACAAAAGGTGAAGATCGGGTCCAGAACTGATTTGTCCTGAAACAGGTAGCTCACTCAGCTCATCGAACGTAACATGAATGGTTTCCATGATTTTACGGGTCCGTTTATTGTAGATTCGATACCCTTTACTGTCTGGTGCGTATCCAACGAAAATACCTATATCTGCTTTAGCTCTTAATTTTCCCAAGTCTTGACTATCGTTAGTTGGATAGCAAAGAGCACCAAACACACGCAGAAAGGAAAGATCTGGTTTCTTGTTATGAATTAACTCGAAGGGAGTCTTCTCATGAACCGGATGAATTAGGGATCGGTTTTGAGTGTAACATGCTGTTGCAATAGCTTCTGCCCAGAGAAACATCGGTGTCTTTGAAAATATAAGCATGGTTCTTGCAGCCTCCACCAGAGTACGGTTCCTTCGTTCAACCACCCCATTCTGTTGAGGCGTGCGAGGGATACTTTTCTGATGTGTGATGCCAATACTTTCATAGAAATTACGGAGTTGTTGGTTAACAAACTCAGTACCATTATCTGTGCGGATGATTCTGACAGTTTTATCTAGCCTTACTTGCAGCTGTTTTATCAGTTTAATGATGACCTCTGGAGTTTCGTCCTTGGTTCTCAAAAACTTTACCCATGTGAACCGAGAATAATCATCTACTATCACCAGAACATACTTCTTTCCATTTATGGTTTGTATTCTCATTGGACCGCACAAGTCCATGTGGAGGGTGTGAAGAACTTCCAAGTTGGTGTTGACGGTTTTAGGCTTGTGGGTTTGTTTCTTGCTTTTACCCAGTTGACATGCAGAGCAGAGATGATCTTTCTCATATTTCAGTCTGGGCATCCCTCTAACAAGATCTTTACGGGAAAGATTATTTATGGTACCGAAGTTCAAGTGGTTCAAACGACGATGCTACAGCCATGATTTTGTTTTAGAGGCTTTAGAAAGCAAGCATATTGGAGAGGACTTCAACATTTCTTCAATTGAGATGGTGTATAGATTGGTGCCCTGACTGCCCTTGAGGAGATCTAAACCATCCAATTCTCTGACGAAACATGTATGCTTTCTGAAAGCCACTTCCAGATCTGAATCACAAAATTGACCCACAGAAAACAGATTGTGTCCTAGTCCTTCCACATAATATACCCTTGAGATTACACTATTACCAAACACATAATCTCCATAACCCATAATAGCACCAAAGTGGTCGTTTCCAAATCTAACTGTCCCGATAAACTTTTTCACGAAGTTCTTGAGCCGTGAGCGATCTCCAGTCATATGTTTTGAGCAGCCTGAGTCCAAATACCACAGGACGATTTGTACGACCTGCATTTGAAACCAGACAACAATGGATAACTGAAAAATGTGGATCCCCAAGTGCAATTGGGGTCCATTTGGTCAGCACATACATATTCAGGAACCACAGATTTCACAGATGCTACTATCTTTTCTGTGGAGACAGAACTTGAGACAGGACAAGACCTAGATGGAGGGCATTGTGATTCTAAAGGCAAGATTCTACCTGTTGGTCTCCATTCCTTATTCTTCACAATTTTATGCATATTCATTTTAGGCAATGGTCTCTGTTTTCCTAAATTGAATTTCCTTCCAGTGGGTCTCCATTCCTTAACTTTTACAATTTTATGCTTATTCATTTTAGGTAACGTGCACTGTTTTCCTAAATTGAATTTCCTTCCAGTGGGTCTCCATTGATAGCCTACGCTAGCAAATGTTTTTCCTGTTGCTTTCCAAACCTTGTTGCATGCTTCAGTTATCCTACCATACTTAACATGGGATGATGCAGAAGACATCAGGAAAGACACAACACATTCATCATGATTAGCAGAAATTAAACAATTGTCGCAAGTTTTACAGATAGCATTAGAATTCGAATTAATTACAGTACTTTTGATACTAGAATCAACACGATTCATCCTACTCATTGTAAACTTATTGTTCCTAGGTTGGGCTTCTACATTCTTCAAGTGATCATTCTTAGCTGGCGCAGTCATATCCTTTCTTTCATTTCCTCTAGACCTTGACCCGCTAGCTTGGGTGTCACTTTTTACTCCTGTAGAAGCATCGAAGGCAACATTAGTTTGTTTTTCTGTCACATGCCTTCCTGATAATGATGTGTTGGGTTCTGATGTTTTGGGTGGTAGATCAACGGCTACATGCTTGTTCACAACATTGGATGATGATGCAACAAATCTATCTCTATGGCCTCTAAACTTAGGAATTGAGCCTATGGCATATTCTAAGTTTTCCTGAATCCTTTTCGTGAGTTTGCATGCATAGACTACTGTTTGATCAAGTGGCTTATCATTCCTATCCTCTTCAACTACCTCACGAAGTGTGTCAAGGCCTTCTCTAAGATGATCTAGATATGTTTGATGGGCAAGGCTGTTATTTCTAAGCTTAAACGGAATACGCCCAACATCAACATCATACTTTTTACTAACAGTAGCCTTTTGTGTATCACACTTACAAGTGATGCATGGCATTTTACCTTTCACCCGAGCCTTAAGATTCTCAATTTCATTTGTTAAAGAGGTTATTTGATCATTATGATTGCTTCTTGTAACTTTAATAGAATCATATAACTCTTTGAAATGCTGTTTAACCTTTGAATTTTCTTCTCGATAACACTCATTTTCATAATGTAACTTATTTATGGTGTTTTGATATTGAAAATTCTGAGAATCTGAAGATGAAGGTTTATTGGTGCCATAAACTTCACACTTGTTGGATTTCAATTGGGCAATTTGGGCCCTCAGCAGTCGAATCGTGTTCGTGTGAGCTTGAATTGTCTCATCTCGTTTGCTTAATTCAAAATAAGTATCAAATTCAGGAGCATCCAAAGATGTCTTGTCATTCGATATCTTATGTTTTTCATTTAAATGTTGATATTTCAATTGTAAATTAAGGTATTCAACTTCCAATTTTGAAAAACGTTTAACCATGTTATCATGGTCATCATTTTGAATTTTTTCAAGCAATTTTAAATTCTCCCCCTCAAGCTCAACAACACGATTCTGGGTGACATTCAATGCAATAGCATACTCATTAAATTGACAAGCAGACAATGCAGAATCAGTGACAGTGTAAAATATATCTTGTGCAATACATCTAGCAATCAAGTTGTCGTTAGTAATGAGTATGTTTTTTCTTTCAATCTCTCGACTCTTAAGCTCTATTGCATATTCATTCACCTCTTTTTCCATTTCTTTAAATACTACTTCCATTTCTTTTATTTCGACTTTAAGGGCAGTTTGCAACCCTTCAAAATGTTCTTTAAGTAGTTTAAAGAATGGCATGACCTCAGTTAAGTAACACCTTTTTGCATGTTCAAAACACCTTTCCCCCTCAGTAATGCCGGTTGGTGTGATTCTCTTCTTACATGTTTTATCAAAATCAGCAAATAGTTGCCAAAGCACATATAAGCTAATAAAGGTTTTGCATTCAGTGGGAAGAGACAAAGGCACCAGATTCCTAGGTGTATTGGGAGGATACACCGTTATGGACGCAACTTTTCGAATGAGGGGGGTGTTGGCCTTAAGTTTATCTTCCTTAAGTTTTTCACTATCTTGTTTCCAAAATATCTGTTCAGGTGTTAACTTCTTTTGAGGAGCAAACACAGTCAAACGATTTTCCTCATAATAATCATGGGGTTTGATTATTATTCGTCTGGCTATGCATTCGGGATCCCTCATTTTCTCATTCATTTTTTCCCTCGTTTTATCACTTAACTCATCCTCTTCATCAGTGTAGATATGCTCAGGTTGGTCATGAATAGGCTTAATCATCACATTACCATCATATAGGGCTGGTTGAAGTGCTTGCATACCCCTAAGGATGGTTGACTTTGGTTCACCTATCATGATTTTACTATGCTTATCACTCAACTTTCTGTGCTTATGAATCATTTGAGCAGTTTGTATGGTTTGATTTTGTGTGTACAACTTATCTTCAAGCTTATTTTTTAACGTCTTGAGTTTAGAGAAATCATTTAACAGAGTTGTTTCTTTTTGTTTGAATTCTTGCTTAAGTGTTGTTACACACTTTTGTGCTTCCTGTTTCTGTTTGACAGACTGTTCTAGCTGACTTTTCAAAGAACTTAACTCTATTTTTAATGTTTCTTCTCGCACTCTAGACTCTTTAATAAGTGTACTCATTTGACCTTCTAATTTCTGCTCACGATCATTAAGCTCAAACTTAGCACGCTGTTCATACATAGCAACTTGTTCTTTATAGATGTTAAGTCTAGTGATCAAGTTATTATCAGGGACAGGCAATTGGTTCTCATGGTACACACATGCATTATCTACATTACTCGCATTATCTAAGGCACATACATTACTCATAGCACACACATCATTATTGACAAAGGATTCACCATTTGGTACATCAGGCGAGTTGTTGCTATTCAAATACTGTTCATATGAGACAATATTGCTATTTTCCATATCAACATCACTTGAGTCAGAAACAACTGCCTGATGTACTTCTTCGGGAATCTGATGTCCCTCGACAATATTATATGTGTCATAAATTTTTAGTACCTCAGATATCACGGATGCATTAGAAGGACCAGCTTGACGAGATGAGGCCAGGGAAGACAAGTTAACCATGAAGATTGTTTGAGCAGTAGGTTCATCATCCACATCAGAGTCAAATGCATCACAGTCATCTGCCTTGAAGATGTTAGGATCATTAAGTGCTAGATCCTGAACAGGTTTCTCATCCACATCTTCATCAAAAGTATTTCCTCCATCTCCTGCCAAGAACAATAACTCTTCCTCATCCAATACAGCTCCATTTTCTTGAGCTTGCATTAACAGCATCTTGTCTTTGAAGTAATCTGAGTTCTGAGGACGTTTAGGTTGATTGCAGTTTCTAGCAATGTGTCCAAGCCCCCCACAATTATAACACTTGATCTGTTTCCCTTGCCCCTGATTGGCATTCCCTGCTCTATTCTGCACATAACCTCGACCCATGTTTCTACCAGCTCTCCCTTGCACATTCTGGACCACAATTTTCCCGTCCTCCACCATTGCTAGATTGCGTGGGTTGGAAGAATTCCTCAACTGATTGTTGGTCTGAGGGAGTGATGCTTGAAACTGTTGAACCAGTAGAGATACTTGATTGGTGAGGTTGTCAATCATTTTGTCGGTCTGAGAGTAGCCTGAGTCAAGTTGTGAACTCATAGCAGGTACTTGTGAGTGAAGTTGGTGATAGCTTGGATTGGATGATGATTGGTTTGTTGGTTGTATGTATGTCATGAATGCCAGTGGGTCATTTGCAGTTGAAGGATTCAACTTTTCACTCAGCACCCTATCATAGGCAGCATGCTTCTCATGTTGTTGCAGGTAAGCATACAGCTGTTCATAGTTAGTCTCCCTTAAACCTTTGTTGAGTTTGACGGCAGTAACAAATCTGTCCCATTCCGGAGTCATGTTGTTCACAAACTTTGAGTTAAGTTGGATATTGGGCATAGTCATTCTGATCATCCTCATATCATTCACCAACTTATGAAATCTCACATAGTAATCTGTGATATTTTCTCCTGGGTTCATTTTGAAATGCTCGAACTCATCATACAGCTGTGACTCACGATCTTCCTTTGTGAGTTCTGACCCTGCTAGCAGCATCTTAACGTTGTCCCACACAGCTTTGGCTTCAGTGTTGAAATTGATGAGCTTGTACACATCCTTTGGAAGACCTTGAATAACTATGTTGGAGGCTCTAATATCGGCATCATACCTCTTCTTTTCTTCTTCATTAAGATCATTGTAGTTCCTAGGTCTGTCGATGCCCCAAGTTACTGTTCCATCTTCACCAGTTGTAACCACGTCTCTGGTGGTACCCATCTGATAAGGTCCTTCGTCAATTGACTTAAGAATGTTAACACCATTATCTTTGCCCAAGCAGTAAAGTCTAATTCGTTGTGCCCAAGACTCATAATCCGTCCTATCTAGCATAGGTGGACGAGTGTCAGATCCTGCTGCTTGAATATCATCTGATGATGTACTTGATGTGGTAGCCATAGTAACTACGGGATTTTACTGATCTTGTGATTTAACCGAGAAATCGAATCTTTCGCGGGAATTTCTAAAATCACCAAGACACAAACCGCATACAAGTCTGAGAGACAAACCGAGTAGATATAAACCGAGTAGATTCCACAGAGACAAACCGAGTCTATACAAACCGAGTCTACACAAACCGAGTACACAGCTGGGACAAACCGAGTAGGTACAAACCGAGTAAAATCCTTAGAGACAAACCGAGTCTACGTAGCTGAGACAAACCGAGTAGACACAAACCGAGTAAATTCTTCGGAGACAAACCGAGTCTACACAAACCGAGTACACACAGCTGGGACAAACCGAGTAGACACAAGCCTAGTAAATTTACACAAACCGAGTAAATTCTTCAGGGACAAACCGAGTCTACACAAACCGAGTACACGCAGTTGGGACAAACCGAGTAGGTACAAACCGAGTAAATTTCTCTGAGACAAACCGAGTCTATACAAACCGAGTACACGCAGCTGGGACAAACCGAGTAGACACAAACCGAGTAAATTTACACAAACCGAGTAAATTCTTCAGAGACAAACCGAGTCTACACAAACCGAGTATGCACAGCAGGGACAAACCGAGTACGTGCAGCAGGGACAAACCGAGTAGGCACAAACTCCCAGGCACGTCACTATCACTGCCTTTTGTCCTTTTGCCTAAACGAGTAAAAGAACAAACCGTGTCCAAGAATTGACACAAACCGAGTCCACTAATCGTCCAAAATAGACAAACCGCTGCCAAGAACAATACAACTACTACCCACGAATTTACTCAAAATCACCACACCGTTCTTAGATCTGTGAATCCTAACGCTAAATACCACTCTAATACTATTCTTAAGCTAGAAAGTACAAAGAAAACCAACTTCTAATCACTAAACAAAGTACAAAGATGAAATTTATGCTACTTAATAAAACCGAACCAAAACTTAAAAAAAAAAAACTACAAATCTAACCAAGAAAAATCTAAGGAACTACACAAATACAATATAAAACAACCTCTAATCACTAAACAAAGCACAAACTGAAACGTATGCTACTAATCAAACCGAACCAAAGAAAATTTGAAAACTACAAATCGACCCAAGTATAAACACCTCACAAACTACACAAATTCGTGAATACCAACTCTCATGGATCTAACCATGGCTCTTGATACCAATTGTAGGGTATTCACAATACATGAATCACTAGTATGAGGCTTGTATGGATCGAATGGAAGAGGTTTTAGAGAGAGAAATGGGAGCCTTTTAGTGAGAGAAAGAAACTTGTGTAATATTAGATTGAAAAGGTCCAACCCTTCCCATGTGTGGGAAGGGATATATATACTACTACATATTATGTCCCTAGTGGACTGTGGAGCGAGCTGACAGAGGGGAAAGCCCCGACCCACTCCACAAATATAGATACGACTAATACTAATGTTAATATTACTAATAATCCTATGAGCTATGATTATCTAATAAGTACTCGGGGTGACCGAGTCTTCTGCTGAATATTCATATTCCTAACATCAGCCGTGTTTCTTTTCCGCGGCACGTTTTTAGTTGGAAGCTGGGTATGAGTGGAGAGAACCGTGGACTTAGAAGGCATTAGTAGCTATCAAAGATGACCAGAAGATCCTTCATTTAGACTTAGAAACTTTTGTATTGTAACCTTGTAGTTTCATATTTCCTTTGTAACCATTGAGTTCTATTGTATTATGAATGTCAAAAGCTTATGTTTGTTCTGATATGAAACCGTTGTTGTGACATCTTTACCCTTGCCGGGTTGGGGGTGTTACAATTTATGGTATCAGAGACCAGGCTGCGATTCGTAATACATTTACCCTTGACCTGTGTAAGTTAGGACCACTAAGTTTTCCCTGTAGGCGCTCGTAAGACAACCTTTTAAAAATTTGCTTTAAGATTTCCCTATAGGAACGTAAGTTTTGACCGGTAAGGATTTGGGTAGACATTAGGATTCTGTTTTGTCTTTCCATTCGTACTTATTCTCCATATTTAGTTAATCATTTTCGGAATCGTTCAGACGAAGATATTTTACGTGTTTAGTTTTCTTGAGTTATGAGTAGTTTTGGACACCTAGCGGGTTCTAATACTAAGTATCATTTATATCACTTTCAGCATGACACCTCCAGCACGCAGCAAGTATCGTTGGGCAACTGTTTTCGCTACTGGCCGAAAAAGGATTGGTAAGTTGAGAAGGACTAACAGAAGGATTTCGATCCCTGCTAGTATGTGGCCATGCCTGATTAAAGAAAGGATGACCGTGGTGAAAATAAGTGGAACGGAGGTGCATATGCACGAGACGGAGGTAACCAATAGGGATGGCTTCGTGACTAAGTACCCAGGAAGGTGTCCCAAGTTCATAGAAGAAGGAGGAGTAGTGCGAGTTGAGCCTCGCAATTTGTATGATTTTGTGGACCACGTAGGGGATGAAGGAAGGAACCCTGAGGATGGTTTTGCTAGACGACCACTTCCACAGCCGGAGGGGAACCGAAACGGATGGATTAGTGAGGATGATGAAGTGGATTCAGACTTGGAATCCACCGCAAGTAACACGATCTAGGCATAGGGATAGAGCTCGAGTCATGTGTGTTATCATTGTTTAGAATTTTGTCTTAGGTTTCTTTTTGCATTAATATTGTACGTATTCCGTTGGATTATGGGGTTTTCCCGAGTATTTAATAATAAGGCTTGAGCAAATTTTTGGAATAAATTATGGGTGATATGTGTTCTCAACCTTTTAAGTCTGTCAAGCTCATCTCGGCTATGAAAGTCAGAACTTTGATTTTCCATGGTTGTCTTGGTTTTCTGGCATCCATTAAAGATATTTGTTCTTAAAAGTTCCGAGCATTAAAGTCTTCCTGGAACCCATGTCGTACATCAATGAATGAACCTTATCTTGAGAATTACTTGACACCCTGCGTGTTCTGAATTTGATTCCTAGTTGAACCACCAAACTGTCCACCGAAGCATGAAGTAGGATCGACATAATACCGAGAGATTATCTAGTCACCAAGCGAAGGTGTCTTTCAGATGTGACCGGGGTCATATAAATTGATGTAAGCAACCAGGAAGTGAGTTTACCTAAGTGTATTTTCTGGGTGTGTTTTGGTTTCGTTCGCAATGAAGAAGGACGGTGACTGGAGATAGCTGAACCGTATTACTATTAGGAGCCAATTTTCCTCCACCCTGAAACGACTACATGTTTGTTTAATTTCAAAGCGTGAAGTTTCCTTATAATGAATTGATTTTATTCTTGGAATCGCCTTCCGTATTCGTAACGACTGCTATGACGGTTAGTGACGCTAATAGTATTAGCTAAAGCTCTGACTGCTTCGTAAATTTGATAAATAATGTTTTCTCGGGAGTACTTGGACAAATGGTCATTGTATGACTTAATAGTACGTTCGGAGACGAGGAAGAGCATGAAAAATCATCTTTGCACTTTGTTAGGAAATTCGTCGATCATTTGTGCATTCTGGGAGATTGATATTTGTTGAGACAACGATGTTATTAATTGAGGATATCTCTTTAAATCCCGCAAGTTTTGAGAACTATCACAAATTGGTCAAGACCGATAACAGAATGGAGAACTGAAACCTTTTTGAACCTTGCAGAAGAATTCTGGATGATGTTCACGAGTTTCGATACCATTGAGAAATTTCGTGAACTGAGAGAAACAGCTTAGTTTGATTGAGAATGGAGTTTTGGAAGAAAAAAACTGAAATAGAAATTAGTTTCCTTACCCTCGGGTGGAACAATTTTGGGATACTTCAGAAAGAGACTCGGTGATACTCCCATGCTGCACAGAAAGTTTTCTTTTTTCGTACGCATCAAGACAACTAGAAGCGCATCAAGACAAAAACGGCGGCCACCCTAAAGAGCGAAGACTTTCCTTACAAGGTAGAAGGGTTGGCGATGCAGAATAAGAGATTCTGGTCAAGATGGCGAACCTGGAGCTGATGAAAACATGCAGTCTCATTTCCCTATTCATCTTGGTTGTACTAAGATGAATTGAGAGCGGAAGCCGACTGGATGATGAAGGATTTGAAGATCGTGCCAGAAATTTACATTACTCCATCACATTCCAAGAAGAACTGCAGAAGGCTCGACGAACCAGACACAAGTTCCCGATTTTGGTTTCACTTCCGGATTGATGGACAAACGAAGACAGATTAACCGGACTTGAAGATAATTGGATGTGTTGAATAAATGGATTTTAGAAACAGACCCTTTATGTTTGGAAGAATTGATTTGATCGAAGATATTGAGGACTAATTTCCACTTCCGTTGAATCACTTAAGTTTCGTTATATAGTAAGAAGATCCTCTCGTGATTTAAGTTTCCCTAGAAGCATTTCTGTTCGTGTTTAATTTTCGTGTGTTCGATGATAGCTTTGTTTTTTTTAGAGATTTTGGTAAATGGTGGAAGATATGATGTTGTGATGGCGTGCCTCACTTTTGCTAAGCAATCTGAGATTTTGATACTCACTATGATATTTGATCTTGTTGACCTTTGAGACTATAGAAGTACTAGGAGGATTAAGATAGGTGGTTTTGATTACGACTTGAGATAAAGTATGACCATCATGAGGGCATATTTATATGATGCCAGTATTATGACGTCTGGCCAACGTGATAATACTTACATCATATAACGTGCACTTGTTGTGGGCATAGGATATCTTGGGGAGTACCTAAAAAGTTTAGATTTTGAATCCCCGTTGGATTATCCGTGATTAGTGAGACTTTAGGTTCATTCTACCTATGCGTAGACTCTATTTTCGTTCCTTTGATATCTGGATAAGTTTGGAATCTCGTTTCGCATTCTGTTGACCTCAGCTATAAATCTTAGATTCTTGTAAATCTCTCTTCTGTTGACACAATTAGTTTGATTTGAACTCTTGTTCGTATTCCATAGGAGATCCTGAAGATTCACTTATCATCCATTTTATGATATATGGACCTTTCGATCAAATTAAATTAATGTCTTCTTCTGAGAAATTTGAACCCACTTTGTTTTGATTCGAGTCATGAGAAATAAAGTTATTCCATTCGTAAAGATTCTTTGGAAGAATCACCCAGAGCGTTAGGCTACCTAGGAAACCGAGAAATTGATACGAATTAGTTATCCACATTTCGTTTTTTGATCCGGTATGTCTTTGCTCGTTTTCCGTTCTATTTCATTTTCGTTTCTTTGCAAATTTCGAGGACGAAATTTTTCTTTTAGAGGGGAAGAAGTTGTAATACCTGAAATTTAGAAAGCGTGTAAAATGACCAAAATGCCCCTGAAACTTTAAAACTTAATTAAAACACATATGAAGTACCAAATTAATTCCGAATCTCTGGTAATGAGCTACATATGAAGTAAATAAATTTTGAGGCTACAAATTTATATCTACAATGTACAAAAACAAATTTATTTTGTCACCCTAAAATTTATATATGCACCGAAAATTTATTTATTTATTTATAAAATAAATTTAAATGAGATAATGATTAGATAATTAGGAAACAAATCAAGTAAATTAAAATTCTGATATTATCCACCCATAAACTGAACCTTAAGCATGCCTCCCCCCTCCTAAGTCGGTTATATCTATTTATTTGCCAAAACCCATTATTTTTCTAAATCCCTAACCGAATATCTCTAAACATCGACAAACTAAAATCCCATTCTCCTTCATATGATTTTCTGGAAATAAGTGAGTATTTTTTTGGTGTCCTTCATCATCCAAAGAAGCTAGGAAAATTAACTAGAGGTCGTGGGATAGCCTGGTTCGATCGTGGTGAATTTGTGTTGTCGGTTTAGTGCATCCGAGAGGTATATAATTACTATGCTTAATATACACGTTAAAAAATCAATTTGGTATTTTTATAATGTTATTAAGATCAAATATGACTTATATAAAATGGTAGATTCGAATCATGCATGCTCTATTGATCATATGAAAATTAATGAGACATAAACCCTAAAAACGCAAATAAAATTCTATATGGTTCATGCAATTTTTATGGGTCTCTAATGTATTTTTCCTGAGTTTAATATGTATCATATAACATCATAAAAATGGTCTTGGTAATTTTTGAGGCTTAAATCTTTTTTTTCTTGAATTATTGTATTATCGGGTTTTAAAGAAAAAATAGAGATAAATTAAGAAAACCCTAAAAACGAATTAGGGTTAGGGTTTTCTAGTGTTAATCTGGAAATTTAATTCATGTTGTGATTGTGTAATGATTGGTTTAATGATTGGGATAAATTAGGGTTTAGTTTGGTAATTTTAAAAGTAAACCGATTAGGAAAATTAAATAAGAGGGGTGTGTTTTGCCAACTTTGAAACTTGTGGGATATTTTTGAAATGTCATTTAGGTCTGTGGGAATATATAAAAAATATAACATGAGGGTTCCAAGTCGAAAATTTGCAAGAAAAGAATTAAAAGATAAATATATATGTCGAATTGGATTTTAATTAAATGGAGGGACTAAAAGTGTAAATTGTGAAACTTAAGGGATTAAAAGTGTCGTTCTGAATAAATTATGTATTTCAAATCAGTAACTTGAGATATTTTCATATTAGGCCTTTAACTTTGGTGTATTTACAATTAAAACCCTAGAATATGGAAACTTGTCATATTTAACCCTAGACTTTTGTAACTTGATAAAATATACCTTATTTCCATAATAATCCTTAATTAATGACTTAACCTAAATTGGTGATATTATAATCATGGAAACTTGCTAATTCGGGAAACCTGCTAAACAAGGGAAGTTACTAAAAATAGAAAGTTACTTAAAATGGAAAGACAACTGAAAACCCTTTTGAACTTCTGTCTTCTACTCCCTTAGGTTCGAGGAAGGAGTAATTTGATCCTTGCCATTTGCTATCCTTGTGTTCTGCAATTAAGGTACAGATATTCTGCCCTTCTTGTAAGGTGTCTTCGTTTACTTGATCTCTTATATTGACTCGTTTAGAATTTCCCTAAGCCATTGTTATGTTCCCTTACACTTTGGTTCATTTATCTGATTCATTTTGACCTTGATGTTCGATATGACCCTGTTTGCTTTGAACCTCTATAATGATCCATTTGATATTCGTTCGTTACCTTGTCATATATTAGTATTCGAATCACATTCGAGGGTTCATTTGATTTTGGTAAATAGATGTGAAAACCTTTTCGATTATATCATGGAAATGTTTTGAGGAAAACTTATTTTAAAATGATGTTTATGAAATATGCGATACCACTTTATTTGAAATCTTACTAAACTTTTATGAAAATTACTTTTAAAGACTACTTTTGTGAAAATAGTTAATAAAGATCATTTTGATGAAAACCGTTTGATAAAGATATCTTTAAATGAAACAATTGATGATGAACCTTTGATATCTGGACTTTGACTTTGATTCGATGACTTAGATTATTTGAACCTAAGCTTTGATTTGAACCTTGACTTTTATTTCGAAACTATTTGACATGAACCTTTTGCCATGTACCCTTAAGATATGACTTTTGATTATTTTGATAGTACATCTGACCTTTGACCTACAGTTTGATATCCGAGCCAATCACTAGACATGAGGGTTTCATCTCCATGTCATTGACGCACCTTTGACATGACTCTAGGGCAGGAGAGTGATGACCTGTTCCGTCCCATATTCATTATCTGCAATGGCCATTATGATTATGATTATTGATTTGTCTGCGGGGGCGTATGGGTGCATCCTAGATTTGACCTGGTATCTGTATATGTTATATATTTATGGTTATTTTATCTGGTGACTGATTGTGTGTGCGATACACGTCTTTCACATATCTGAGAGCTAGCTACTCTATTTGGTTACATTTGAGATGATATGATTTTGTTTGTTTCTGGGCTCGTGATGGATTACTAATCCTTTTATTTCTTTTATTTTCCTTTCTTTTCATTTCATCTTTATCATATTCTTTGCTTATGACTTATACATCTCGAAGCACTGATCTATGCATGTTCGTTCCATTTGCTTTCGTTTCCGTTTATTATATATCTGTTCACTGGGCTTTTTAAGCTCAGCCGCGTTTCTTTTCCGTGGCAGGTTTTTAGTTGGAAGCTAGGTATGAGTGGAGAGAACCGTGGACTTAGAAGGCATTAGTAGCTATCAAAGATGACCAGAAGATCCTTCATTTAGACTTAGAAACTTTTGTATTGGAACCTTGTAGTTTCATATTTCCTTTGTAACCATTGAGTTCTATTGTATTATGAATGTCAAAAGCTTATGTTTGTTCTGATATGAAACCGTTGTTGTGACATCTTTACCCTTGCCGGGTTGGGGGTGTTACAAAAATAGTATAACTATAATATTAGACACTTACCTACTATTAAAGAGGACTTTACAAGGAAAACATAGTAATTTGAATCGCCGAAACCGAGTACACGAGTCAAAAGATACGGCCAAAAGAAGTTAGCGAAACCAAAACGCCGAAACTGCCATTTACAAGCTGTTAAGCAGCTGTCCGTTTTGAACGACGCCCTTCTGGTCCGATTCATTAAAAAGTTAAAACACGAAAGTTGTCCGGAACGACGTTTTATTCAAAAAAACGGGAGCACGGCCCCAGAAAACGCATAACGAATGATATTTTTCTTCAAATTCTTAACAACCCCTTTATTGTACCTAAACGATTATGTATTTGTCACAGCTAAGTAAAACCAAATGGCCTAAAGGCCTAGGATTGAGATCACAAACTTGGCTAAGGCCAAGGTTGAGATCTCAAATATGTGGTAGCCAAGACCAAAGCCACGGCAAGGCCACGACTAAGACCTTAAGGCTTTCTAAACCGAAATCATTAACTAAAGTTTTAGTCTTAACAAAACAAAACAATTTGGATCTATTCCATCAATAAACCGGGGGATTTTCAAGTAATATCACATCCGTACTAGACTTAATAAACTTATAGAGATAACAATTTCATTCAAAATAAACTTTCCTAAGTTTATTCGACCTTCGGTCATGTAACTTTTAATAACCAAAAACATATATTTTCTATCGAATACTACAATACTAGGGATCTTCATGTGAGGGGTTCATTAGAGTAAAATGGATCGACGAGTTGCTCGATTTACGATTTAAAGTGTCCTAGCTCCTCGAACGTTTACTGCATGACCTCTGAATTATGATGGCCCGAACGGTAGTACGAGATATACAAACTAAACATGTTTCATAAACCATCTTTATACAACGGCATACACAACATACTAAGTACAACATCATGAACAATATGAAGACATATATAGGCACGTCTTTGTATTCTTAGACATTATTCCAACCTAAATCGCAACATTCTATTATAGGTTGCTCTTAGAGACTTACTCGACTACCATTTTCATTTCTCACTACATAACTCACGGTGAGTTCATAGCCCCACTTCTATTACTTAATTGTTTTACAAACCCTTGGGGGGATACATGCTATTTTTAAACTGAACACATTGCTTTGAAACTGTATGCTATATCTGAATCTGTTAATTTCACTAAGTACCGCTATTGCCAAACTTAAGTCCCTATTATCATGAACCATTAATCACGAGTGAAGTAAACACGAATAATGTGGATAGGCCTATCGGGATTGACAAATCCCGTTTGTTAACCAAGTCCGGTAAACAAACGCACTCTATTTGAAGAACCATAGGTTTAATGGCAAATTACCTATTAGGGCACTATTACTATTATATCAATTTCTATTGACAAACTGTTAACGTTTTCGGTGACATGAGCTTAGTGCAATAATAATTGTTTTATTTTATAAACTATGAATGTGAGACTAATTACCTCACGTTACGAATATTATGTTCAACTGATTACCTAAACTCTATGAATATCACTCAACCTTTGTGTTGACCATTTTAAGCATGTATCTCAGGTGTATAATAATGATGACACGGAGGGGCACGGACTCAATCAAGAAGGCTATAACTTACTTAAGAAGGCTATAACTTACTTTATCATTTGAAAAACATCAAAAGACTTTATATTGATGTATTTTGTAAACATGGAACCATCTGGGACCTATCTTTGTAAACTCTGATATATTTCATTAATTTGAATGATAAGTATTTTTAAACGACTCAGTTAGAGTTCATTTTCTATTATTATAACTATTGTGCCGTCGAGTAACACCCATTTTGAATTCCGCTGCATAGTCAAAATTGGGGGTGTTACAAAAGGTGTTAGGTCTGAGCATGGTGCTACTCCCTGAAGGACTTTCAGTGGTGGGAGAGGTGTTTGTGATTCTGATTCAGACTCATTGACAGACTTAGTGTTACTGGGTTTATCAGTGAGTCCAAGCATGTCTTTGATAGCCTGACTTTCAGGTTGCAAGATTTTTCCAATCTTAAAGTTAGGTAACTTACTGTCTGTGTTGTTTCTTTCAAACCAGTCACTAGACTTAGGTTCCATTTCTTGTTCAAAAGATATGCCAGCTGGTAAAAAGACCTTTTCACTATGACTCTCACTGAGGGATTCAGTGAGTTGGTCTTCTCCAATGATTTTCTTTTTAGAACTAGGAATAAGAATAATAGTTTCACAGACTTTAGGATTCTTTGCTGTCCAACTTTCAATGACAGCTTTTTCTCTCTTGAGTTCTGATTGAAGAGCTTGGTTTTGTATCAAAATTTCAATGTTTTGAATTTGAAGTGTAACAGCCTCTAGCTTGGCTTGTTTTAAGACAAGTAGTTCATCTCTACACTTATTTAATTCTAAAACAAGTTTATTGTATTTTGAAAACAAATTAAGTCTTTGCTCTTCAACAAACTTAAGATCAACATTTATATAATTCAAGTAAGATTGCCAGTCAGAATCATCATCCATAGATAGTAAGATATTTACGTTCTTCATGGTGATGTTAACCCACTCTCCATTTCTTGCATGGCTTTTTTTCAACAGCCAGCTTGTCATCTTCTGAAAGTGTCATCAATGCACAGACTCTTACTTCTTCATCATCTAAGGAGACATCTTCCTCATCCCAGTCAAAGGCTTCAGCCACAAGTACTTTGTTCTTTGTTTGAACAGGTTTAGTGGTTTGAGCAGCCTGAGATACTGAGCGAGTGGCCTCAAGGAGAGCAAGTTTAGCTTTAGCTTTTCTATACTTAGCTTCAAATTTTTTTTGATCATTTTGAACAGTTTTGTTTTGAAAATGTTGAGTAGACTGAAGCATTTTTGGTTGAAACTTGCTAGTTCCTAAAGAAGAATTATTACCAGAGAATTTGTATGAGGGTTCTGAGGTAATTTTCGAAAAACAATCTTTTGCAAAATGCCCCTTTTTACAATACTTGAAACATTCAGTGGTTTCATTTGCATTAGCTTTAGAAAAGTTTGACTGATTTCTTCTAATAAAACGTTTAGAATTAGCAAGGAGTGCCCTTTCTTGAAATTCAGTGTGTAAGTCATTATGGTACTCCTCACTGGTTCTCTCATCAGCCTCATCATCAGAATTCTCTTGGAAATCCTGCACAACACCATTAAAATAAAAGGCAGTAAATAAGGGTGTGGTTGTCAGGGCCCTTTTGATCTCTTGAGCTTTCTTTGAGTTAGGGTATCTCCTTGAGATTAAGTTGTCCTTGTTGGGAATTATCACAAGGTTCGAAGAAGACTTAATGAAGAACATACTTAAGTTAAGTCTGGTAGCTATGATATTAAGTCTGATTGTTAGTTAAGTCTGGTTTTGTAATAGTTAAGTCTGGTAGTTATGTTAAGTCTTGTTGACTTAATAGTTAAGTCGGGTCAGTAAAGTTAGGAAAGTTTGTTAGTATTAAGTTAGGAAAGGATATATATGAGTTAGGTATCTTTATAGAAGATACGTAAATATCATTTCACACGGTTTTGTAATTAGGGTTTCCTTCAAGTATAAAAGGAACCCTAAGGATCATTATTATGTACGTACGAATTGTGTGAGTTAGTGAAATATACGAAGTTAGTGATAACTCTGTGTTCTTCATTGTTCTTGTTAATTTTCCGCGTTAACACTAACAATTGTGTAAGAGTTTCTCACTTGGATTGATTTGGATTTATTCAAGTCATCCACTAAGTAATCAAAGGCTACTTAGAGATCCATACAATACGTGGACCTACAAGTGGTATCAGAGCCTTTAGAGAGACTCTGAATTCGAAGAATACAATACCACAAACAAATTCTCAATTAATTCACCCTACACAATGTCTGGCCTTGAGCAACCTATCAACACTGAAACTTTTTCAAACCATAACAGTGAGGATGAGAGATCAAACCATGAAGAAGAAAACCCTGAAACCAGCACCTCTAAATCACAACCAACCATCCCTACAACCACCACCATATCCAACATTAAGCTTCCAATACTGAAGAGAGAAGAATATGATATATGGGCCATGGAGATGGAACATTACTTGGAGTACATTGACAGTGAAGTTTGGAAGGTTATTCAGAAGGGAAACTCAAAGAAAAGGGTTTCAGTTGGTACAGATGGGCAGATTAGAATATTACCACCATTGACTGCTGAGGAGATACGGGCTGTGGAAAAGGAGAAGAAGGCGAGAACCTTGCTGCTTATGGCTATTCCAAAGGAGCATCTACAAAGGTTTCATGGTATGATAGATGCCAAGGAGATTTGGGAGGCCATTAAGAAACGTTTTGGAGGGAATGCAAACTCTAAAAAGATGCAGAAGGCTGTTCTTTAACAGCAATTTGAAACATTCAGTGTGTCAAAGGCTGAAGGATTGGAAAAGGGTTATGACAGATTTCAACATCTTTTGTCACAACTAGAGGCACATGGTGCTGCTGTATCTGATGAGGATGCCAATCACAAGTTTCTTAGGTGTCTACCTCAAGAATGGGCAAATGTGTCAATGACTATGAGGATGAAGGATGAAGTTGACTCAATGACCCCAGATGACCTGTACAACAATCTTAGGATTTTTGAAAGGGACATCAATGAAACCACTCAGACATCTCCTAGTTCTTCAAATGTTGCTTTTATGTCTCAAAGCAAAGGCAGCACTTACAAGGTTAAGTCTGGCAGTGTTAAGTCTGGTGTTTATGAAGCTTCTACAAGGGAAAGAACTGCTCCTACAGGCTTTGCAGATGAGGTGATTCACTCATTCTTCGCCAATCAACAAGAAGATGAGAGCTTTATCAGTGAAGATTTGGAGCAGATAAATGATGCTGAGGTAGAAGAGATGGACATCAAATGGCACATTGCCATGATTGCTCTGAGGGTAAAAAGGTTTCAAAAGCAGTATGGGAGGTCTATTAAGTTCAATAACAAGTCTCCAGTTGGGTACACTAGAAGGACAGTTGAATGCTACAATTGTCATAAGCATGGACACTTTGCTAGAGACTGCACAGAGAAGTTTGCTGATGGGTATAGGAAGAAAGATGAACAGGATAACAAGCTGGAAAGGAACCAGATGAGTATGGTGACTTTGGAAGCTGGAGCTATTAACTGGAATGAACACACAAAGGAGAATGAAGAGTCCAGTCATGCACTCATGGCCATTGGTTCTAGTAATGAGGTACCATTATGTTCCAAATTATGTACTGATTCCTATAATCATGTTAAGGCTTTGTGTGATGAGCAGTTGACACTGATAGGTGACCAAGAAGCACAAATTTTAGCTTATAAAAATGCTCTAAAAACATTAGAAGCACAAAAAGGCACCTTTCAGAAACAACATGCTGATTTAAATGAAAAATTATTCTTTCAGGCTAATAAAATATATGCACAAGATGAAAAAATTAAAAGATATAGACAACTTGGCCTAAGAATACAAAAAGAGAGGGATGATTTGAGAAAACGTGTTGATCAGTGGAATAACTCTAATAACAATCTGTTTAAATGTTGGGACTCTCAAGTAAGGTCAAATAAGAAACATGGCTTAGGGTATGAGGAGGATGAGAAAAAGGCTATATTTAAGCATAGAGAGGATAAATCTGAAGGTAAACCTTTATATAATCGGTTTGTTAAGGCTGATGATTTCAAGGGAGTTCCACATCCATTGAGTGGAGACTATACTCCTCTTGAAAAAGAGGAGTTAGAGGACTCTCTATTTGTGTATGGAAAAAGAGGTCCTCAAATGCCTGAGTCAACCACCTCAGAGGACAAAACTAGTGAGTA
Source organism: Artemisia tridentata subsp. tridentata (assembly GCA_021014915.2). Taxonomy (NCBI): domain Eukaryota; kingdom Viridiplantae; phylum Streptophyta; class Magnoliopsida; order Asterales; family Asteraceae; genus Artemisia; species Artemisia tridentata. The sequence continues at coordinate 146,729,214 of CP139503.1, read as the reverse complement.
TTCTACTTGTCAATCTAATGACACTGAAGGATCCATTGGTGATGTCTCTGACCACTCTAAGTCTGAGTCAAAAAGTGAAGTAAAAGAGAATCCTGAACCTAAGATTGTTAAGGAAAGTGAACCTATTATGACTGAACCAAAACCCCAAACAGTTAAACCTAGTTGTGTCAACCACATAAAATCTCCTAGGGAATCTGTTGCAATGAATGAGTCACCCAAAAATGATAGAGTTCACAGAGAAGTTAGGAGTAGTTACACTTACACTCCTAAGAGATGTTTTGTTTGTGGAAGTCTAAGTCACTTGATTAGAGATTGTGACTTTCATGATAAGAGAATGAAAAGAGAGGCTGAGCTTAAAAGGATGAATGTGAATACTGGTAATGTCAATAGTAAACCAGTGTGGAATAAGGTTAACAGAATCAATCATGCCAACCAATTTGTCCCCAGACCAGCCCAACATGTTAACTCTACCCGACCAAACTTTAACATTAATTCTGGTAGACCAAATATTAAGTCTGGTTTGAGGAACTTTAATTCGGGTAGGCAAAATTTCAATTCTGTGAGGCCTAAAGTCAATTCTGGTTATGCTAATCAAATAAGACCCAGACAGCCTTTCCACAAACCACAGGTGAATACACATAATCAAAGAAACCATTTTCATAAATCTTATTCACCTGTGAGGAGACCAATTTCTTAGAATACAGCACAACCTTCAAATTCTAATGCTGTAAAGGGTATTGGGGGTTCTGCTGTTAAGACCTCAGCATGTTGGTCTTGGGATCCATTCAAGAATGAATACACCTTTAAATCCCAAAGCAACAGTGGATCAGTTTCATATAAGACTTTTAAATATGTTGATCCACAAGGCGGACCCAAGCCTACTCAGGCATGGGTTCCTAAGAGAAACTAACTTCTCTTCTTTTTGTGCAGGATCATCCACTCAGATATATGGGAGATTGATGCGTGGTTTTGCGACCTTACAACAGGTTTTACCTCTCAAGGGATCTTGAGAAGTTTGCAATCCCCACCAGGCAGTGTACCTGACCGTTGTAGTATAGTGAAGTGGCAAGTACCGGGGATTGATCGTTCAACTCAAAGAATAGAGTTCGTTAGGATTGAAATTAATCTAACTAGGTCTAAAGGTGAGGGATGATTCTTTTTGTATTTTTATATTTTATGGAAAGCAAGTAAAAATCTCTGGTTTTGGAAGAAGGGGCGGAATTAGCTGCTAATCAACTAACCCAAAAACTACTACTTAAACTAATGTGCAGGAAAGTAAACTAGGGTTCTACAAGGGAGATGAAGCGTATCTACCTATGATGTATTACTCCTTGCTAGCTATCCAATTCTACCTATTGAATTGTAACCTTGTTTTAATTGACGGGTTGTATTCCTTAATACCATTCGTGGGGTGGCGTACGTACTTCCCCAACTCTATAAGCTCCTACTTCACTCCTATGTCGAGCCGGCTAAGAAGCTCCTAACATGGGATCACTAGAATTCACTCATGCATTAAATACAACCATAAAAACCTAGTACGCATTGGTTCATGTTTCTTAAGACGTTCAAGCAAGTTACCGTATAGGAGGTTTGCCAGTTTTCTTAAGCCTAACATCGATATCACCCAATCAAACAAGAGACAATAGGAAACAAGAATTATAAGCTAAACCAATTAGATCTATTGAAGTGTCACACCTTTATTGATGACGATAGACACATACATCAACAAGGAATCAATAAGATCTAATTAATTATATACAAGTTTCACACAATCATAAGTAGACACAAGGTGAATTAGCAAAGCATGATCAATGAAGGGCAAACAACCACAATAATGAAAGACATAATTAAGTTAGAATCAACAAACCAATATTTGATGTTTATGAAGTGATTGAAACCCTCTAAGTTGCTGGAAAAACACCTACCTAAACCCTAGAATCAGACTTAGGGTTTAGGGCTTACAAAAAATGAAGTTGTGATGTTGTATTTATAGCTGATTTTCTGTCCGCATCGATCTGACGGCGTCAGCCTTAACAAGTGACGGCGTCAGCTCTTTTTTTTCACCAAATTGTAGATCTTTTCGTCCCGATTCCGTGGCCTCTTGAATCACCTAAATCCGAGTTCGTATGAAGATTTTATGGCCAAAACAGTGACAGCTACTCCGCGCGCGAGTTGTGATTGATTTGATTAACTTGTGACGAATTTTCTTCTTGTGCAAGTTGTCATTTTGACGTCGTCACTCTATGGCTTCTGACGTCGTCAGGTTGAGTCCTGACGCCGTCACCTTCTAAAATCCTCTGGCCCGTCTCTCTTTAACTTAACACTTGACGGCCTACATCCATTAACACGTGACGCCGTCACAAAACCTTCTGGCGCGTCACGTGTAAATTCATATTCATCCTTTTGCCAGTACGTGACGCCGTCACCTACAAAGCGTGACACCGTCAAGCTCTGTTTCCAGCTTGATTTTGGAGACTTTGCCGTTTTCTTCACTTTTCGCTCCAAAAACGTCCAAAATGCTTCCTTTTCCAGATTTCTTCTCCAAAGTACCTAAAATGACAAAAGGAACGATTTAGGGCAATATTTGATCAAATAATCACGAATTAGGGCTTAAATGACCCCCTAAAAGTGGTACACTTTTCGTCTCATCAAATATCCCTACACTTGGGATTTGCTTGTCCTCAAGCAAATGAGCTTTTCCACCAATCAAAATACAAGTTAGGGGTCATTTAACATTAATATAAAAGTAATTACAACAAATGATTGTTCCACCTTAGTCAAAATAAGCACGGAAATTATACACTAGCACCTCACATTAAGTGTTTGGATACTCTCATCTCTCGGGTGTTGTAAATTTATATATGAAAATGGAGAAATATCACTCATTACCTGTCATAGCAAATAGATTACCATAGGCTTGGGAAAGGATCAAAACCTCCACCACATTGGCGTAAGCACCTAGGATAAACTATCAAAGAGGTCTTTTAAGGGTTGTAACGTTAGGTGTAGGGATAAGGAAAACACGGTTTGTTGGATAAGGATATTTTTACTGGTGGCAAGTCAATCATCTTGGTCAATTACATATAGAATGAGGCGTTGCTAAGCCAAGACTCGACTCAACTTAAACTAATCACTAACTAATAAACATAGAACAAAACAAAACATAAATAAAAGATAGAGGCGGATGGTAGTCCGTATGCTTTTTCTTCACTTTTTTTTTTTTTTTTTTTTTTTTTTTTTTTTTTTTTTTGCATACACTCTTGCCCTACCATCCAAAACAATACATCACTAGGGATTCTTTGTACCATCCCTACACTTGAACCTTTACATACTTTACATAAAATTATTCTAATGACTCGAATCAAGATAATCGAAACATTTGGAGTACTTTAAAATATTAACGTACATATGGGGGTGATAAATGATGTTCTTCCCCATTACTCCATTACACTAGTACTTTACCCATAAGTCCCAATCGTCCCAAAACAATATGTACAAGGATATGACTCGACTTAGCAACCATGTAATCAATTAGATAATTAACTAAGGGTTTAAACAAATGTTGTCACAATAATGCACTAAAGATGAGTGCACACAAGGTAGGCTAAGGCGATTTGGGTGTACATTTAAGTGGGGTGTAAACAAATTCTTCCTTTAAGTAAAATGCTTAAAGGTCGAAACGAAAAGATAGGCTCTGAGGGGTGTACTAGGGGTATCGTGTACCAAAAATGGGTACAACGCAAAGGGTGTGGGAGAATTACTTGACCAATGTAGCCAAAGTAATTATAACAAAAACACAGGTGTAAAACAATGGGTTAATCCTAATGCCTCTTATCATGTAGTCAATCCTAACTACACGAATGTAGTCTCACTAGCGGTCTCGGTATGCATCACAAACGCAAGTTCTAGAATCTATAAACTACCGGTACACTCATAAGCACCAACAATGAATGCTTTTTCCTAAAGATCTAAAGGCGAACCTCACATATTTGGGGTGGAAATTTTTGAGTGGTATGGTTTTTGTGCTAGTCATACAATTCCCTATCCATGAGACGCTTATTAAAATCAAAGTTTCACTCCTATATGTTGTAAAAAAAATTAAATTTGGTGCTAAAATTGCCCTAACCAATATTTCTCTTGGCTTTATTACACATTCACTATTAAACAAAACAAAAATCAAGCGAAGTTGTAGTTTCTAAGGCATCCTAATTTACCCTCCCTACACTTAATCCGAACATTGTCCCCAATGTTCTAGACAAAAGATGTAAAAGTAAAAATAAATGAGAATGGAAGAAACTAATACTCCCCTGATTCGCTCGGTATGGATGATGTGATAATATGGTTAAATCTCCCTCCAAGAGAATGAACATGATAAGCTTCACTCCAGAAATATAATCATCCTCTTGATGTGTTGCACGTACATCTTCTTATCCAATAATACCTGTAACCAACAAACACAAAAAACAAAGCATCAAACCGAACAAAGAAAAACCACAACTAGATGTATTTCCAGACTTAGAAATAAAAACAAAACAAAGCAATAAAAGGATAGGATACTTGCGGGATGACTTACAAATAGGGATTCATAAAACATGTCCACAAGTATTGACACATAAACAAGATAGAATACATGCTAATCATGAATTGTGAATTTTCCATGTTCGAATTTTGTTCTTTTTAACAAAATATAAACTTTCCTACACTTATCTTTTTTGTAAAATACCTTTATATGCAATTAAGACGAGGTTAAAAACAAGATAAAGCATTTTCACAAATTATTCGAAACATGAAAATTGAACAATTATGATTAAGCATATATGACACAAACAAACAAATAAAATAAAAACATCAAATAATAAAAAAAAAAAAAAATAAAGCTTGGGTTGCCTCCCAATAAGCGCTTGTTTTTGTTCGAGTCACGAGCCTGACTCTACCCTTAATTAACGGAAATAGGGGAGGTTTTCCCTACACTTAGGATTAAGTGTGGGTGAAAGTAGCGATACACACCCTTAGGGTGGAAATATGCCACGTGAGGTGAAGGGGGTGAGTGAATGGCTTCCTTCATCCTAAAACTACCCGAATAATAAGGGTTGATGGGTGGGTCGGTTCCTCTTTTGTCTCCTAGAAATATATCTAAGGATGGAAAGTTGTGTAAAGGTTGAGGTTCCGGTTCATCAACACTAGGAAATTCCCTGGAACTAAGAGTAAGGTTATCACTGTAAGTATTCAAACCCATATCCTCTAGTGGTGCTTGGTCCAAGGGTTCTACCACCATTGGGATTCCTAAAGTTTCTTCTACTTCTTCCGGGTAAGTCACGGGCGGTGTGTGTGCCTCAAGTGATGGTAGGACTTGTGGGGTACTTTGTGGGCTTGGATTATCCACCTCATCCTCCATTTTATCTAGATTACCTATGTGTTTGTTTTGTACTATGATGTTACATGACATCCACTTAGGTATCCCAAAATAGTCATCCCCAGACAAACTTGTTTCATGATCCTTGGAATTTGTGGTCAATTGACTTATACCAACGTTTGTTGGGTTGTCTACTCTATAATAATACTGGGCACAATCTTCAATGGCATCTCATGCTTCTTCAGCATTTAATTCCCTAAAGTCCCTATTGGCAAAATCGTTAATGCAAATTTGGTCATATCGGTCGACACGATCGTAAAAGATTTGGGTTAGGGATGCTAAATCGAAGCTATGATGAGGGACTATTCGGAGTAAGTTTTTAAAACGAGTCCATGCATCATATATGGGTTCATCTCGATATTGGTTGAACATCAAGATGTCATTAGGGGCAAATGGATTTCGCGGTCGGTAGTATGGTGGGTTCGCGTACTCCATATTGGTGAACGGAAGAGTCAATGGAAAGGTTTTTACGAACAAAGACACAAAGAAAAGATAGACTACTAGAAAGCTAATAAAAAGAAAATAAAAATCTCACTAGATAGGAATCTAATGAGTAGACCTAATAAAAATAAATTTCAACCTAAGCAATAACTACTCCCCGGGCTGCGGCGCCAAAAACTTGATGCGTGGTTTTGCGACCTTACAACAGGTTTTACCTCTCAAGGGATCTTGAGAAGTTTGCAATCCCCACCAGGCAGTGTACCTGACCGTTGTAGTATAGTGAAGTGGCAAGTACCGGGGATTGATCGTTCAACTCAAAGAATAGTGTTCGTTAGGGTTGAAATTAATCTAACTAGGTCTAAAGGTGAGGGATGATTCTTTTTGTATTTTTATATTTTATGGAAAGCAAGTAAAAATCTCTGGTTTTGGAAGAAGGGGCGGAATTAGTTGCTAATCAACTAACCCAAAAACTACTACTTAAACTAATGTGCAGGAAAGTAAACTAGGGTTCTACAAGGGAAGTGAAGCGTATCTACCTATGATGTATTACTCCTTGCTAGCTATCCAATTCTACCTATTGAATTGTAACCTTGTTTTAATTGACGGGTTGTATTCCTTAATACCATTCGTGGGGTGGCGTACGTACTTCCCCAACTCTATAAGCTCCTACTTCACTCCTATGTCGAGCCGGCTAAGAAGCTCCTAACATGGGATCACTAGAATTCACTCATGCATTAAATACAACCATAAAAACCTAGTACGCATTGGTTCATGTTTCTTAAGACGTTCAAGCAAGTTACCGTATAGGAGGTTAGCCAGTTTTCTTAAGCCTAACATCGATATCACCCAATCAAACAAGAGACAATAGGAAACAAGAATTATAAGCTAAACCAATTAGATCTATTGAAGTGTCACACCTTTATTGATGACGATAGACACATACATCAACAAGGAATCAATAAGATCTAATTAATTATATACAAGTTTCACACAATCATAAGTAGACACAAGGTGAATTAGCAAAGCATGATCAATGAAGGGCAAACAACCACAATAATGAAAGACATAATTAAGTTAGAATCAACAAACCAATATTTGATTTTTATGAAGTGATTGAAACCCTCTAAGTTGCTGGAAAAACACCTACCTAAACCCTAGAATCGGACTTAGGGTTTAGGGCTTACAAAAAATGAAGTTGTGATGTTGTATTTATAGCTGATTTTCTGTCCGCATCGATCTGACGGCGTCAGCCTTAACAAGTGACGGCGTCAGCTCCCCTTTTTCACCAAATTGTAGATCTTTTCGTCCCGATTCCGTGGCCTCTTGAATCACCTAAATCCGAGTTCGTATGAAGATTTTATGGCCAAAACAGTGACAGCTACTCCGCGCGCGAGTTGTGATTGATTTGATTAACTTGTGACGACTTTTCTTCTTGTGCAAGTTGTCATTTTGACATCGTCACTCTATGGCTTCTGACGTCGTCAGGTTGAGTCCTGACGCCGTCACCTTCTAAAATCCTCTGGCCCGTCTCTCTTTAACTTAACACTTGACGACCTACATCCATTAACACGTGACGCCGTCACAAAACCTTCTGGCGCGTCACGTGTAAATTCATATTCATCCTTTTGCCAGTACGTGACGCCGTCACCTACAAAGCGTGACACCGTCAAGCTCTGTTTCCAGCTTGATTTTGGAGACTTTGCCGTTTTCTTCACTTTTCGCTCCAAAAACGTCCAAAATGCTTCCTTTTCCAGATTTCTTCTCCAAAGTACCTAAAATGACAAAAGGAACGATTTAGGGCAATATTTGATCAAATAATCACGAATTAGGGCTTAAATGACCCCCTAAAAGCGGTACACTTTTCGTCTCATCAGAGATAGAGGAATTTTTGACAGTGGGTGCTCTGGGCACATGTCTGGTAACAAGGACTATCTGAAGGATTTCCAAGAATTCAAATGAGGTTCTGTTACCTTTGGAGGAAGCAAGGGGCAGATTACTGGAAAAGGAAGAATCATTGTGGGCAATTTAGAATTTGACAATGTATCTTTTGTAAAAGAACTTGGGCAGTTTAACCTTTTCTCTATATCACAAATATGTGATACGCAGCATAAGGTACTTTTTACCAAAACTGAATGTCTTGTATTGACTCCGGATTTTAAGATGCCTGATGAACATCAGATCCTTCTTAAAGTTCCCAGACAACACAACATGTACAGTTTTGATATGAAAGCATCTGAACCTGCAAAAGGTTCTACCTGTTTGGTTGCAAAAGCTACTTTGGATGAATCTAAGTTGTGGCACAGAAGGTTAGGTCATGTAAATTTCAAGAATATGAATAAGCTTGTGAAAAATAATTTGGTTAGAGGGTTACCATCAAAAGTGTTTAAAAATGACCAAACCTGTGTAGCTTGTAACAAGGGCAAACAACATAGGGCATCATGTAAGGCTAAGTTAGATAGGTTAATCACTGAGCCTTTGCATACCTTACATATGGACTTGTTTGGCCCTACATCTGTCCAAAGTATAAATCATGCTAGCTACTGCCTTGTCATTACAGATGATTGTACTAGATATTGTTGGGTGTTCTTTATGTCTAGGAAGGATGAAACCACACCTTTGATTCAAACTTTCATTAGGCAGATTGAAAACCTACTTAATAAAAGAGTTAAAATCATTAGGAGTGACAATGGCACTGAATTTAAGAACAAGAGCATGATAGAGTTCTGTGGTAATAGAGGAATAAAACAACAGTTTAGCAATGCTAGAACTCTACAGCAGAATGGAGTTGTTGAGAGAATGAACAGGACACTAATTGAGGCAGCTAGGACTATGCTAGCAGATTCACTTTTACCTACAACCTTTTGGGCAGAAGTAGTTAGTTGTGCCAGCTACATCTTTAATAGGGTTAGAGTGACCAAGCCTCAAATCAAAACACCTTATGAGCTTATGTTTGGCCATAAACCAATTGTTAGCTATATAAGGCCATTTGGGTGTCATGTGACTATTCTTGATACACTCAGTGTTCTAGGGAAATTTGAAGGAAAGTCTGATGAAGGTTTTCTAGTTGGGTACTCACTGAATAGTAAGGCCTTTAGGGTTTACAATCTAGTGACCAAGAAAGTTGAGGAAAATTTGCATGTCAACTTTCTTGAAGAAAAACCCAATGTGCAGGGATTAGGACATAGATGGATGTTTGACATTGATTACTTAACAGATTCTATGAACTATATTCCTGTCTCCAAGGAGGATCAAGCTAACCTTGATGCATGTACCACAGAAACTACTAACCATGCAGGTACCCAAGATCCTTCAAATGCAGGGAACACTTATCAAGAAAATGAAAGTGCAGAGCTCATTGTAATTCCTACCACAGAAGTTAAGTCTGCTGCAGCTATAGCAGATACCAAGAAGTCTTCTCCACAAGTGAAGGAACCTGTGATCAAGTCTCAGGAAAAAGCAAAGGAGGCTACTTCTATCAATGATTCAGAGGATGTATTGTCTTTCAGAAAAGAGATGGATGCTTTGGCTGATAAATATCTTGGAAAGCAGGATTCCAGTACTTCCAACACTACCAGTACTTCCAACTTTAAGTCTGGCAGTGATGCTCAATCAGAACCTACTCCAAGTGCTATTTTTGTTGACTCTGAGATGCCAGAACTTGAAGTGTTCACAAATCCTAATGAAGGTATCTTTGAAGGGGCTTCCTATGATGAAGAAGGTGTCATAACTGACTTCAACAACTTACCCACAGAAGTGGCTGTAAGTCCAGTTCCCACACTCAGAGTTCACACCAATCATCCCAAAAGTCAAATCATTGGTGATCCTAAGTCTGCATTTCAAACAAGAAGCATAGTGCAGATACATCCTAATGCTCATGCACTTGTGAGTTTTGTTAAGAAATAACAAAGGATCAACCATAAGGACCAGCAACACTGCTTATTTGCTTGTTTTCTTTCTCAAAATGAACCCACCAAGGTTTCTGAAGATTTGGAGGATGAGAGTTAGGTGGAAGCTATGCAAGAGGAGTTGTTGCAGTTCAAATTGCAGAAAGTATGGGTTCTTGTAGATCTACCTTTTGGAGCTAAGGTCATTGGTACAAAGTGGGTCTTTAGGAATAAAAGGGATGAAAGAGGGGTGGTAGTAAGGAACAAAGCAAGATTGGTAGCACAAGGGTACAAACAGGAGGAGGGCATAGATTATGATGAGGTTTTTGCTCCTGTAGCAAGAATTGAGGCTATTAGATTATTTTTAGCCTATGCATCATATATGGGATTCAAAGTATATCAGATGGATGTTAAAAGTTCTTTTCTTTATGGCACTATTGAGGAAGAAGTTTATGTACAACAACCTCCTGGGTTTGTGGATCCTGCTAATCCAAACCAAGTATACAAGGTTATTAAGGCTCTCTATGGTCTCCACCAAGCTCCCAGAGCTTGGTATGCTACTCTCTCCAAGTTTCTAGAAGAACATGGATACATCAGAGGTGTGATTGACAAGACTTTATTCATCAAAAGAGACAAAAAGGATATCATTCTTGTCCAAATTTATGTGGATGATATCATTTTTGGATCAACAAAGAAGTCTTGGTGTGAAGAGTTTGAAGGCTTAATGAAAGGCAGGTTTGAGATGAGCTCAATGGGAGAGCTTACATTTTTCTTGGGACTGCAAGTGAAGCAAAAGGAAGATGGTCTTTTTATTTCTCAAGACAAGTATGTTGCAGAGATTTTGAAGAAGTTTGAGTTTGCTAATGTGAAGACTGCAGTCACTCCCATGGAGAATAAGGTGCCTTTGACAAAGGATGAAGAAGCTGCTGATGTGGATGTGCATCATTACAGATCCATGATAGGTTCTCTAATGTATCTTACTGCTTCTAGACCTGACATTATGTATGCAGTCTGTGTTTGTTCACATTTTCAAGTACACCCAAAGACTTCACATTTTCATGCTGTAAAGAGAATCTTTAGGTACCTAAAGGGCAAACCAAATTTGGGCCTTTGGTATCCTAAAGAGTCATCTTTTGACCTGACAGCCTATTCAGATAGTGACTATGCTGGTGCAAGCCTTGATAGGAAATCCACAACAGGAGGTTGTCAATTCCTTGGAAACAGATTAATCTCTTGGCAATGCAAGAAGCAGACAATTGTGGCTAACTCAACTACTGAAGCTGAGTATGTGGCAGCTGCTAATTACTGTGGACAAGTCTTGTGGATTCAGAATCAGCTACTGGACTATGGTTTGAATTTTATGAATACTGTTATCCACATAGATAATGAAAGCACTATCTGTATTGTTAAGAACCCAGTATACCACTCTAAGACTAAACATATAAAAATCAGGCATCACTTTATTAGAGATTGCTTTGAAAAGAAATTGATTAGAGTGGAGAAAATACATACAGACTTTAATGTTGCAGACCTATTGACTAAAGCTTTTGATGGCCCTAGGTTTAATTATTTGGTAGTCAACATTGGTATGATGAACCCCTAGTTGGACTTAAGGGGAGGTTTGTGTTAAGGGGAGGTCAAAATGTAAAGTTTGTATACTAACCAGCACTTAGGTTATTTTTAAGTCTTGTAGTTTTATTTTAATTCTGTTAGTGATAAAAAAATAAAATAAAAAATGTTTCAGTGCTGGATTAAGTTGATAAGTGAGACTATTGGAACTTCTCACTTGGTGGAGGTGCATAGCACTAACACAACAAAAGGTTATCAGTCCACCTTGTCTCATCCACACAAGGACTGACTAATCCTGAGCAAACGACTACAGGTAAAGATAGCTCAAATCCGTTTATGGCTGACAATTTGCCAAAAATTGTATGGTATTCAACTCACCATATCTAAGATTGTGAAGAGTTGACTAGCCCACAAGATTATGGCTTGTGGTAAAGGCTGTGGAAAACCATAAATGGTAATCAATTCACCATGATGAGGTGCATTCCATCAAAGAATTGGCTAGTCCAAAAGGGTACAACTTTTGGTAAAGACATCACAAATCTGTTGATAGTTGATGATTTACTAAAAATCATATGGTTATCAATGTACCATGGTCTTACACACCAAAACATTTGGCTACTCCAGTAGTGATGGTTATTGGTAAAGAGACATCAAATCCATTAATTTTTAATGATTCACCTCTCACAGGAGTTTACACACCTGGAAGTGATGAGAATAGATATGAAACTTAACAGGAATTGATGTACAAAATGTCATGGTTGCTGGAAAGATCAAGTGGATGGCATATCAGATGGTGAAAAGATCAAGTTGCTGCATCAAGAATCAAATTTGCAGATTTAAAGTGATTAGAAGATCAAGATAATTCCAAGTGTTCAAAGTTTAATCCTCAAAAGCCTACACAGAAGGAACTTGAAGTTCATGGAACATGAAGATCAAGTTAGGGGAGGATTGTTGGGAATTATCACAAGGTTCGAAGAAGACTTAATGAAGAACAGACTTAAGTTAAGTCTGGTAGCTATGATATTAAGTCTGATTGTTAGTTAAGTCTGGTTTTGTAATAGTTAAGTCTGGTAGTTATGTTAAGTCTTGTTGACTTAATAGTTAAGTCGGGTCAGTAAAGTTAGGAAAGTTTGTCAGTATTAAGTTAGGAAATGATATGTATGAGTTAGGTATCTTTATAGAAGATACGTAAATATCTTTTCACACGGTTTTGTAATTAGGGTTTCCTTCAAGTATAAAAGGAACCCTAAGGAAAATTATTATGTACGTACGAATTGTGTGAGTTAGTAAAATATACGAAGTTAATGATAACTCTGTGTTCTTCATTGTTCTTGTTAATTTTCCGCGTTAACACTAACAATTGTGTAAGAGTTTCTCACTTGGATTGATTTGGATTTATTCAAGTCATCCACTAAGTAATCAAAGGCTACTTAGAGATCCATACAATACGTGGACCTACAGTCCTCATAGACAAACTTCCCATAAATCTCAGGGAGCTCAAGATTTTGAATGTGGTTAGCATTCCTGAGATCCTGAGAGAAGTTTAACCACTTCTCAAGGAGACTGTTGACAAAACAAACATTGATTTCATGCTTAGACAGGACTACACCATCATTTGACAACTCATTGATCAAGGTTTTGTATCGTGTATAGGTCTGAGATAGACTTTCAGAGTCTTTGGCCCTGAAAGTGTTATACTCAAGTTTCAGATCCATAATCCTGTTTTCCTTGGTATCTGAGGGACCTTAAAAGATGTAAACCAAGTCAAGCCAAGTTTGTTTGACTATTGTACAGTTAATGACTGATTTCATTGTATCGTCAGGAAGACAAGATATAATGATGCTTTTCAAGCGTTGGTCTTGGTTAACCACCCTCCTCTCATCAATTGTCCATTGAGCTTCAGGTTTGGGTAGTCTTTCAGCTGTCTTAAGGAAAAAGAGACCTTCATTGATACATTTGATGTAGTATGGTTCCTGTGACAACTGGAAATTTTCCCAACTAATTAGTAATAATTAATTACTAGATTATGTGTGTTAATTATTTTCTGACTTTTAAAAATGAGATGTTATCTCAAAATGATTAGTTATTACACTTCAATAACTTAGAAATGTTTATATGTGATAAATTGATCTGGAACGAGCTCACACAACGAATTTCACAACAATACATTTCTATTATAAACTCGATCAAAATGTATTATCTTAAACTCATACGACTTCCCATAGTCAAGTACAATCACAATGATACGTTTCTCATCCATTTTACACAATGTGACACGTTAAAGTTATATTGGACCCATTAAAATAAAATGTATGTTACGTATACATTTTTATACTTATACGTTGCAATCCATAATCATGCTTATACACTTAAGCTCACTACTAGGCACCATAATATACTCAAATGTTATCTATCCATTGCTAAGCTTATATCCTACCGCCATTTTGATCCAATCACAAACAAATAATAGAACTAAAATGTGAGATACATGTATACATATATGTAATTGTTCGTTTATTTTTATTTTTTCCTTTCTGTGACACACGCTACAAACCAAACCGACCCTTCCTTCATTTTTTATTTATTTATTTTTTTTTTGTTGAAATATACAACTCAACCTAGCTACTTTCAACCTCAAGTTGCATTACCTCTTGCACTGACACCCTTATCATATCTTAATTTCAATATTCTCTTTGTCTTCCCCACTTGTCCCTCTCTCTCGTTATAATAGTTTCATGCAAACACTCTTCACGTATCACCCAAAACTCACTCAAACAAAACACTCCCAAGTCCTTTGTTTCCTGTTTTCAGTCGAGAAGAACAAGGCCAAGCTTTAGTTGATCCATAGCGTGTACGAGTCAAGTGGAAGCCTCTCTTGATACCTTGGCGTGTAAACTAACGAGCCACGAAGCCCCCATATCCTCTCTTTGTCCACAGTCGAGATATCACACCACCTTTAAGGTGTAGTAAGTACTCTCTCAACCCATTTAAATCCTTCTTATCTCATATTTACTAGAGCATGCATCATTTTGTAAATTATTCGAACGCATATCATTTAACATCGTTTCGTTGCTCTCGTTATTTAATTTTCCTTACGTAAAACATGATATTACCTCCAACAAGGATGGCAACAACAAGATTTTTAATCTACTTAACACTTACAGATAGTAAACGACTCATTGTATCATTTTTTTTTTTCTAGTTCGAATCATTTTCATTGTTGCGTTATTTATTTTTATATACATAGCACATGTGAGATCAACCTGAGGAATGGCCATTTTTATTTGATAAAATGAATGCGACACCTCAATATAAATGATCGTCCTGTTTCTTGGACATCCCTATTAGCCGATATAATAGATTAGAGTGGCCCAAGCCCGGCTTGTGGGTTTGGGTCCATTAGGGTTTATTGGTTGGTTTGATATTTCCTATATAGTCTAACATGGTATCATGAGTGGGGTCAGATCCTAGACCTAATTGGCCACCATGAGCAGCCACTTCTGCGCCTCCTAGTCGTGAATTCCCAACAGTCGGTACAATTGTTTTCTCAACATTATTGTTGCTGCAAACTGATCTTGCCATGTATCTTTGCTCTTCTTCTCTATCTATGTCTCTTACATATTTGTTTTTAATTTGTTTTTGCTTAATTAGCACCCGTTGTTGACCATTAAGTATGATACAAGTTTTCTTTCCAAAGTTGTTTTGCTTTTCTTTCTCCGTTAAAAATAAATAAATAAATAAATAATAACTTTCATGATCTGTTATGTTATCAGCGTTAGTTGCAGCTCTCTTGATTTCTTTTATTGTTAAAAGGGATTTCGATTATTTAAAAAAAATGCATTCGATCAATCAGTCAACTCTAAAGTGTTTTATGTTGTTCTGTTGCTCACCTTATCCTTAACCCCACCAAAACCTTTGCACACCTGCTTGCTTGCTTGCTTCCATAACTTATGAAGAGATTAAAAAAAAAAAAAAAAAAAAAAAAAAAAAAAAAAAAAAAAAAGCTCGATCAATGTTCTTACTTCATTCAATAAGCCGCAGGTGGTTACTTCTTCAAGAATCTATGTGAAACTTTTTGATGTCCTAATGCACATCATTGGTGAACATATAAGTTTTTCTACAAGTACCGCATTCTTTGTTTGCTGCGTTTCGAGATAGTTTGAGTATTTTGATGTCCTAAAGCACATCATTGGTGATATATCTACTGTTAGTAAACGACAATCTTTGCTGCTACTACTATTTGAAGATTTGCTTTCGTTTGCTGTGGATGTCTTCCTCAACAAAAATAATTATAGCTTAAAGGTTTTTAGTATCTCCAGTCCGAACTTTCCCGATTTCGCCGCTCGGACTGCGGGGGAGTATTAGCCGGTATAATAGATTAGAGTGGCCCAGGCCCGGCTTGTGGGTTTGGGTCCATTAGGGTTTATTGGTTGGTTTGATATTTCCTATGCCTATGTAGTCTAACAATCCCAACAATCAAGTCCCCGTTTAAAGTTCTTTCCCATAAGCCCTTGATAAGCTCCAAATAAGCTCAATCCTTGTCGCCTAAAAACTGTCCCGTTTTCCCCTTAACAATATCGAATGGGCTTAACAGCCCAATAAGCTCTCGAATTGCTTATTCGATAAGCTGAGCTTGAGGGATATTTTGTAACTTATTTGGACCCAAATATCAGCCCAAGAATTGGCCCATTCGTCCCTTAAGGTCCACGGATTAAAAACCACTATTGGGTTTTAACGCTTGCGTTAAAAGCCCAATAGCTTATTAATAAGCTAAACTGCAAATAAGTTGTTGTAAAACATTAATATAAGCTTTAATAAGCTTGTCAAAGTCTCGAAAAACTTTTTCCATTTCTTTTGTACAAAAAGGACCATTTTTGCAAATGTTTTCACCCTTAGGGACTAAAACTGCCGTTTCATTAAAACTAGGGTAAAAGCAGCAATTTCAGTAACTTAAGGATATTTATTACTAAAATAATAACTTTATGGTTTAAAATGACATTTTAAAGAACTTTTGGACTAAAACTATAATTAAGGACTAACGGTGCAAATAATACACCGTTAGGGTTAAAATTGTAAATTTTACTTAAATTCAAGGGTCGATAGTAAACTTTACTTTGTTAAAATAATAACTTTCTGATCCGTGCTGAATACACTTATAAATAAATGCAGACAGCGGATACTCGTGAATAATTACAAATCACCCCTTTGTGAAAAAGGATACTTGCAAAAACTCACGTTCGTGTGTAGTGTGAAGCCAGATAAGTAATTACCCGGATCGTTTCCCAACGAGGTATGAATGGGCAACTGTGGAAAGCTTTGGATTAGAGTGACAGATGATATGGATTTTGCTTTTTAATATTTCTAAATAACAAAATGAGAAACAAACAAATATACACAAGAAAATTAAACGCGAATTTAAATAAACTGAAAACGCACAACGGGAAATCTAAAATGGGACAAAAACTGAAATATATGAAATTTAAAACCTAAAAATGTAAAATTACTTAAAACTTATTTTAAAACTAAAATTATATAATTTTTTTACACTTTTTATCTAATTATATTTAATTATTTATTATTTAATAATTATTTAAAACTAATTTAAATTATAATAAATACTAAATGAACAAATAAAAATCTAAAACTTTTTCTATAAATATTATTATGTGAAAAGAAGCTAAGAAAATTATAAAAATGAAAATTACTTAATTAAAAATTTAAAAAGATAAATTCTATTAAATAGAAGCTATCACTTATTTTCTACTTTGTTTTTCTTAAGGTCTAAAAATATGATTATATATTTCCTGGATTCTATTTAATAAAAGAAAATTATGAAAATTAAAATTATATTTTTCTGATTATTATTCTATTTATTATGATTTAATTACTATTAGAAACTAATTAAAAAGATTAAAAATATCAAATGACTTAGGAAAAATCTGAAAAATTCAGGATAATTCTAAATTAATATTGTTAATGTAGGAAAATTAAAATCAAAAGTCTAATAAGCCCTGATAAGCAGATGGGCAGATAAGCAGTTGGGCTAATAGGCTAAAAATAAGCTAATAAGCTTAAAACTTAACCAAAAGCTCAGGACAAGTTTAATATACTATAAGAAGCTTAAAACAACTAGAAAACACAAATAAGCACAATGAAATAAGCTGAAAAGCAGATGAGCAGTTGTGAATATGAAACAGAAACTCAGGAAAATGACCAATTAGCAAGGCAGATTAAGCACACCAATAAGCTACTGAGATGCAAACTAATGGGGGCAAAAGCTAGCTAGTACTATTGGGCATCTTAAAAACCAAAAAGCCCTATCAGAAACAGGCCAATTGAAGTCCAATTAAGCACTAGAACAGGTGAGCTTAGGAACCAAAAACTGAATCAGCAGAATCAGAAATTGAATCAGCAAAAATGGGGAAAAGTGCAGGCCTATTTTTAAGCAATCAAATAAGCTATGAAATGGAATACCAGATGATAATCTTAAAACTAGCTATGTGAACTACTCATAAACCAAAAATCAGGTTCACAGCTTAATTGGATAAGCTACAAATGAGCTGAGAAAATCAGCTATGTCTGCTCAGTATATACTGAGCAGCAGAGTTGGTGTGCAGAGGTGCACAAGCCAAAAGAATTTAAACCAAATTTCGTGTTTACTCTATATGAATCCAAAAGACCTCAGTTGAGCCAAGAAAAAGGCCATAAAGAGCTTATAGCTTAAAATGGCTTATTTGAGCTTTTGAGGTTCTAAAATTTGCACAGATGGCTCAAATCAACAAGTCCAACCAAATGGACTTAGACCAATTTAAAAACAGCTTATTATGACTTATTTAAGCTAGGTCCAAGTTGGGAAAGTGGTCAATGAACAGTACAAGTTTGAGTGAGCTTGTTGACTGCATAAACCAAACAACCCTTAACAATGGTCTGTGGTGATTTTTCAAATGAAACACAATGTTTTAAACTAGAAACCTTGATTTTACTGATTGACTAACTTAATTAGGTACTAATAAGCAACTTTGAACACAGAAATAAGCAATAGATAAGCTATGCTACTTATGACTAGTTTTGGCTTTTTTTTAACTGATTTTAAGTAAAACAGAAATATGGCTATTTAAAACTGATAAAACAGATGCAATACACTTATAAACTTCTAATAAGCATGAAATTACTATAATAAGGTAGAAATAAGCACTTGTACAGTAGAATTAGAAAATTGATTAAAACTTGAAATAGGCTTACAACTGGTGAGAGCTTAGAGAACAAAGACCAGAACCAATCCTAGCTTGTTAACACAAGCTAGAAAACTACAAAAGCCTTCCAAATTAGCTTATACCCTTTTGAACAGCTTATTGGCTTCAGGTTGACTTTTGTTGACTTTCTTGATCATTTGAAATTTAGAACTGATTAACACTAAATAAGCTTACACAAAGCTATGTAAAGCTTATATAAGCTTATTGCAAGGTACTTTGGAGCTTTTGATAGTAATTTAAAGTGACTTAGAGCTTATACGATTTAACATATAACTTGAAACTTAGCAATACTTGAAATTTAGAACAACAGTGATTAAAACAAGATTACTTTGATTGATTATAACATGAATTACAACTGAGAACTGAAAATTACAAGCTATGATTACTGAAATTAAAATTACGATTTAACTAAGTTAACTACTTGCCAATTAAGGCTTACAATGAGTTCTATTTATACTAAAAACATTAGGGTTTCCTTTGTCTTCATCTTCTGAACAAATCCCATCACTTGGCTGGTCTTGAAATCATCTCAGCCATTGATTTTACTTTTTGGCGCCAAAATTGAGTGAGTCGGAAATATACCACTAGGTTCTGTACTGAGTGGGGAAGAAGCATTGAATGCATTTTGGGAGTGTTAGGTAGCGTGCGTGAGGAGGAGGGGGGAGGTGGCAGAGAAATACTATGGGTGAAGGTGGTTTTGGTTTTGGCGGGGTTGTGAGGAAGAAGATGGTTTGACCGAAGGTCAAACGTGGTATTAAATACCGGGTTGGGTTTTATTAATAAAAGGGAGTTGGGCTTGGGTTTATTAGTTGGGCTGGGTTGGGTAAATTAATATAAGGGTCCGGTTTGGTTAGTTTTAGCACAAGGACCAATTTTGTAATATTCTGAAAATGAAGGGTTGAAATTGTGATTTTACCAAAGTTATCAAAAGGGTTTATTTTGCCAATTATAAATAGCACAAGGATTTTATTTGATAAATTATAATTTTTAAAACCCGAGGACTAGATTTGCCAATTTTGAAACTTGAGGGGTAAAAGTTGTCATTTTTAGAAAACTTTCATCCAGGGATTAAAAGTGAACATGTTTGATATCCCAAGGACTAAAGTTGACTTTTCTTTCATTTTAAACCTTCAGGGACTAATTCTGCCAATTTGTGAAACTTCAGGGACTAAAAATGACAATTTTGTGAACTTTGCATGTTTTTCACTTGTTTTCAATCTTTTTTTGTTCCTGAGTCATATAAAAACACATTTTATGATATTTTCAGTATTTTGAAGCATATCTGCATGTTTTTAAATGTTTTTGCAGATAAAATGTGACAGAAATGATGAGTATTTAGACACTCATCAATCCCCCACACTAAACTATTGCTAGTCCCTAGCAATCTTTTATGAAGTTTTAATGGATTTTTCTTTTTACCAAAAGCCATTACTTCTGGAGTAGCCAATGTTTTAGTATGTGATACTTTGGTACAATGATAACCAAATGATTTTGAGCAAACCATCAGCTGTCAACGGATTTGACTTGTCTTTACCAAAAGCCGTTTGCTTCTGGACTAGCCAACTCTTAGATAAAATACAGTTATTATCTTTGGTGAGCTGATTACCAATATGGTTTTCTACTGCCTTAACCACAAGCCATAACCTTGCGGGCTAGCCAACTCTTCACTTATAAAGATATGGTGAGTCGAATACCATACAATTTTCGGCAAATTGTAAGCCATCAACGGATTTGAGACATCTTTACCAAGAGCCGTTTGCTCTCGGATTAGCCAATCCTTATGTGGGTTAGACATGGCGGACTGATAACCATTTATTGCGTTCTAAGTGAGAAAAAAATTTAAAATTTTGGCTAAAATGGGGGTACTAGATGGTACATTTGATCAATTTCGCTAGAATTCCCCCCACACTTAGAACTGAATATTGCCCTCAATATTCAAAGTACCGGTTGTTAAACCAACACTTAGAACGTGAAAAGGTAATACTAATAGCCATTATTTTATATAGACATTTTTTATTTTATTTTATTTTTTATTTTTTTTGAAATTTACATATATACAACATGTGGGGCATCTCCCCCACACTAGGGTGGTAGAACAGAGAAAGAAAACAGAGATATGGGTGAAAACCCATGTTTTGCTAATGTTTTTGTTCACCGAGTCACTAGCTTGACTCGATCCCCGCATTCATTGGTTCATGGGGAAAGTTTGAAGATCCGGGACAACCATGGGTGGTATGTCCTCTCCAAAGTAGTGTTTCAAACGATGACCATTTACTTTAAAATTTGGACCGTCATTTTGAGATAACTCAACGGTTCCATATGGATAAACGTTTGTAATAGTGAATGGACCAGACCATCGGGATTTGAGTTTGCCTGAGAAGATCTTTAATCTTGAATTGAAAAGAAGGACTCGATCACCAACGTTGAAAATGCGGTTCTTGATTTTAGAGTCATGAATCTTCTTTGTCTTTTCTTTATAGATCAAAGAGTTCTCGTAGGCTTGATCACGCAGTTCATTTAATTCATTCATTTGAACTTTACGGTGATCACCCGCAGTTTGGAGGTCAAAGTTAGCATGTTTCAAGGCCCAGTAGGCTTTGTGCTCTAATTCGATCGGAAGATGACATGCCTTTCCGTACACAAGTTTGTAAGGCGTACACCCGATGGGTGTTTTGTAAGCTGTACGAAAGGCCCATAGTGCATCATCCAACTTATCCGACCAGGATGCACGATTTTCTCCTACAGTCCTTTCCAGGATTCTTTTAATACCACGATTTGAAACTTCTACTTGTCCACTTGTTTGTGGGTGATACGCGGTAGAAAGACGGTGAGTTACACCATACTTTTGCATGACTTTATCAAATTTGTCATTGCAAAAATGCGTACCACGATCACTGATTATAGCACGTGGAGTTCCAAAACGGGCAAACAGAGCTTTCAGGAATTTTACAACCACTCGGGCATCATTAGTGGGTAAAGCTTTTGCTTCAACCCATTTTGACAGATAGTCAACAGCCACGAGAATGTATTTATTTCCCCGAGATGATGAAAATGGCCCCATAAAGTCAATGCCCCAGATATCAAAGATTTCACAAACTTGAATAGCATTTTGTGGCATTTCATTTCGTTGTGAAATATTTCCGTGACGCTGACAAGCTTCACAAGTTTTGATGAGATCTTGGGCATCCTTATAGATTGTGGGCCAATAAAACCCGGAATCAAACACCTTTTTGGCGGTGTAGTTTGGACTATGATGGCCCCCAGTGGGTCCAGCATGGCAAGCTTTGAGAATGTCAATAGCTTCCTGTTCGTAAACACACCGTCAGATGACTTGATCCGCACAGATTTTGAACAAGTAGGGGTCGTCCCAGAAGTAATGCTTAACATCCTTGAAGAATTTATTCTTCTGTTGGGTCGACATCCCTTTCACTATGAAGTTACCCGCATGGTAATTTGCAAAGTCTGCAAACCACGGGGTAATAGAATTTCCACGAAAAGCAACCGCATTGAGTGTCTCGAGAGGAAATGTTTCATTTATTTCTTTTTTCTCGAAAACATCTTGGTGTGGGTTCTCTAATCGGGATAGATGATCAGCAGCTAGGTTTTGAGCTCCTTTTTTATCACGTATGGTGATATCAAATTCTTGCAGGAGGAGAACCCAACGGAGCAATCTCGGCTTTGCATCTTGTTTTGCAAAGAGATATTTGAGAGCCGAGTGATCCGTATACACTACACATTTCGTCAAGATTAAATATGGCCGAAACTTCTCAAAGGCATACACCACAACCAATAATTCTTTTTCTGTAGTGGTGTAATGAGTTTGAGCTTCAGTCATGGTTTTACTTGCGTAGTGGATAGGCTGAAAGTGTTTGGCTTTTCATTGCCCCAGGACTGCACCGATAGCAAAATCACTTGCATTGCACATGAGCTCAAAGGGAAAATCCCAGTCGGGGGCAACCAGAATGGGTGCTTCAGTAAGCTTTTTCTTTAATGTTTCAAAAGCTTTGATGCACTCAGGTGAGAAGATAAAAGGAGCTTCTTTTTCAAGAAGATGAGTCATAGGCCGGGCGATTTTAGAAAAATCTTGTATGAATCTACGATAGAAACCGGCATGACCCAGAAAACTCCTAATACCTTTGACGGTAGTGGGATGAGGTAATTTACCAATGACATCAACTTTAGATCTGTCAACCTCAATCCCGTTCTTTGATATCTTATGGCCGAGGACAATGCCCTCTTTGACCATAAAGTGACTCTTCTCCCAATTTAGACAAAGATTGGTGTCTTCACACCGTTTCAACATGTTTTCTAAATGGGAGAGACATGTTTTGAATGAATCCCCAATGACCGAGAAGTCATCTATAAAGACCTCCATAGTTTTCCCGATCATATCGGTAAATATGGCCATCATACACCTCTGGAACGTGCCTGGAGCATTACATAAGCCAAAAGGCATACGTTTATAAGCAAAGGTTCCATAAGGGCATGTAAAGGTGGTCTTTTCTTGATCTTGCGGATCAATGGGAATTTGAAAGTAACCCGAGAAACCATCAAGGAAACAATAGTACTCGTTCCCTGCCAATCTCTCAAGCATTTGGTCCATGAAGGGCAGAGGAAAATGGTCTTTTCGTGTGGCATCATTTAACTTACGATAGTCAATGCAAACACGCCACCCCGTAACCAATCGAGTTGGGATCAACTCATTCTCCTCATTTGTGACAACAGTTATGCCACCCTTTTTTGGAACACAGTGAATGGGACTAACCCAAGGACTATCAGAGATGGGATAAATCAATCCTGCATCAAGAAGTTTGAGAACCTCTTGTTTGATAACATCGTGGATTTTGGGATTAACCCTTCGCTGGTGTTGGACTGCTGGTTTAAAGTCATCCTCCATTAAAATCTTGTGAGTACAAAATTCAGGGTCGATACCCTTTATGTCGGAGAGTTTCCAAGCAATGGCTTGCTTGTGTGACTTCAAGACCTTTATTAGAGCAGTCTTTTCCTCATCACTTAAATCTTTAGCAATAATGACGGGTAATTTATCATCACCCTCCAAAAATGCGTACTCAAGATGAGGCGGTAAGTCTTTGAGTTCGACCTCAGGAAATTCATCGTTTTTCTCAACTGATTTGATTTCCTCATTATGAAGTTCAACGGGAGGGAGTGGAGGGGAATTGTCCTGATTCAACAATTTCTCAAGAAGAAGAATATCTCCCTCCAGATCAATCTCAACGTCATCAATTCCTTCCAGAAATGAATCACACTTGAGAAAAGCCTCGATCTCTTCCAAATTGAAATCACTTCCCTCAAACGGAGTGAGAGAAGGGGAAGAGTCGGAAATGACAGGTAGAGAAGATGTGGTGGGAACCCCACTCACAGAATTATGAAAATAACCAAGACTTTCTTGAGAGTACTCCTTTGAAGCAACATCAATGACATCGATTCGGTTAACCGATTTAGAATCATAATTTGAGGAGTACTTCGATGTTTGATCATGGTTAAAGGTAACAGCTTCATTACCCACACGCAAGGTGATCTCATGCTTAAATACATCAATAAGAGCATGGCCCATTTTTAGGAATCCTCTTCCAAGAATGAGAGGAACCTTTTGATCTGCGTCGAATTCAACAACCACAAAGTCAGCTGGAAAATGGAACTTACCTACTTTCACAAACACATCTTCGGCAATGCCGCATGGATGAGATATGGTTCGATCTGCAAGCTCAAGAGTCATGCATGTAGGAGTAAGAGCCGGAAGAGAAAGTTTCTTCCATACTGAATGAGGCATCAGGTTGATGCTTGCACCTAGATCGGCCAAGGCATAGCATTCAACCATTCCCGGAAATACACAAGGTATTAGAAACTTTTCAGGATCTCCAAGCTTCTCCGGAAGCTTTTTCAAGATAACCGCTGAGCAGTTCTCATTTAATGGAGTTTTAGCCATTTCAATCAGTTTTTCCTTGTTGCTTAACAAGTGTTTGATTGTTGATGCAAACTTGGGCATCAGAATGATAGCATCCGCAAAACTTATGTCAAAATGTAATTCTTTAAAGATTTGAAAGAATTTGTCCATTTGTTGACTAGCCTTCTCACGGAGCTTTTGCTCATTTAAGCGCGATGGGTAAGGAATATGAGGTTTGGATTTAGGGGCTACAACTTCAGGAGTCTCCAAAGATTCAAAGACAACTCCTGGTTTGGATTTCTTTTTAGGGACAACCGGAGGATGGACTTGTGTTGTACTTTGTGGGCTTGGAATTTGCACTTTGTCCGTTGTATCCTCCGTCTCTTTTTCCATTTCGAACAACGGAGGAGGAATAGGACCAGAGGGTCCCTCATAAGCAGCACCACTCCGAGTGGTGATAGCTTTGACGAAAGTGGTATCTTCATCATCATCACTGTCATCAAGTACACTGACAGGAGCAACATTGAGCATATCGGAATAAGCTCTAGCTGTCCTTTGCTCACTACGTTTGCTTGACAAACTTGTAACCGTAAATCGGGATAGAGTAGGATCTATTCTTGACGGCTGAGGAGCAATTGTGGGTGTAGAATTTTGGACAACCTTAGGTTGGACGTATTTAGCACTTCCATTGTTAGTGGGAAGTACCGTGTCCTTTATCACCTTGAGTCCAACATGAGCTTTACCACTACGTGTAGTGACAGCTTTGAGTTCACCCCTTGGGTTGACAACAGTGTTACTTGGGAGACCTCCCGAGGTAGAAGGTAGATCATTTAAAGATTTTTTTATATCATTTATTTGGGTAACCAATAACTGGTTTGTCTTATATTGAGTTCTATTTGTCTCCTCTTGAGATTTTATGAATTGCCTAAGCAACTCATCTGAGGATGTCTGATTATGGTTTTGGACATTCCATGGCTTTTGGTTAAAGTTACCCTGATTCTGACCTCGGTTTTGATTGAAATTTTGGGAATTGTTAAAATTTTGTCCCTGATTTTGAACAAAGTGATTTTGATTATTTTGATTTGGCACGGGTGGAAAACCAGGTGGTACCATAGCATTTGGTGCTCGGTACTGAGTTTCAGCATGCGGTCGTTATTGATTTTGGTTTACTGCAGCTACGGGAGCTGGGTAAAGAGAAGCATCGGTTGCTTGACAATCATAATACGCATGTGGGCCACCACAAGTTTCACACACTTTGTTTATTGCTTTGATTTGTTCCGGTTTATGAATTTCACTCTTTAATTCTTTCATTTCCTTCATCATACAACGCATTGAATCCGTAAGGAAGGCTAACTCTGATGAGTTACCGGATGAAGAAGTAGCAGGAGTGACAGGAACATTCACTTTGTTTCGAGAAATAGGAACTTTTGATTTATTTTCACAAATTTCGACCACCTCTTTAGGTTTACGATTCAAGATATTGCCACCGGCGGCTGCGTTAAGTGCATCTTGATCGTTTTGGGTCAACCCATTATAAAACGTATTTATCTGTTGTAACTCCGTGAAATCGTGATGTGGGCATTTTCTTAGGAGATCTTTAAATCTGTCCCATGCCTCTCCGAAATTTTCATCAAAACCTTGACGAAATCCAGCAATTTCATTTTTTAGATTAGTCGTCTTTGATGGAGGGAAGAAATAATTTACAAATTTCTTTACTAGATCTTCCCAGGTTTCAATGGATCGAGGGGGTTCTTTATCCAGCCAAATCCGGGCTGCCCCTTCGAGTGAAAATGGAAATAGCATCAATTTGATAACTGTTTGCGGCACATTCTTGTAATTGATTGTAGAGGTCAACTTATTGAACCAACGAATGTGTGCATATGGATCCTCTCGTTCAAACCCGTGAAATTGGTTTGTGGACACGAGCTGAATCAAATGTGTTTTCAGTTCAAAATGATCAGAATCGATGGCTGGTAAAACGATGGCATCTCCGTAACCCTCGGTGGGTGCTTGGAGCATCTCAGCCATTGTACGTTCGTCTGCCATATTATCAGTGGGATCAGTACGAATCTCGGGTTCGACTATTTGGGCAGCACGTCTACGATTACGTCTTCTCGGAATATCTACGAGTTCACGTAAAGGGCTTGATGACGTGGAAGAACGAGTGCGCATGCACTAAGTAAAATATTTTAATTAAATCAAGAACGAAGCAAAACACAAGTGAACTTAAACCAATAATCAACAAGCGTACGGTAGCTCTCTAAAAGATAAACGTACAGAGTGGCGGAGAAGCAAAGGTGGGCAATTAATGCTCCTTAAAAACCCGCTTCTTTCAGTCCGACAATTTAATGTCAAACTATCCTTAAACCTCCGTTATAGTTTGTTTATCAATCAAAGGTGAGCCGATATTCGCAAGTGATACAAAGGCAAGTTTTAAATCTGATGTTTGGGAACTTATTATGGTCGTACCCCCAGTTAGGTAGTACTCTGTCTTGGTTCTCGATGGTAAATTTTATTATTGTTATTTATTTAAACAAAGAAAACGGAAAATATTTTTGGTGTTTTTATTTTTTATATGATAATATATATATAGAAAAGAAAAGAAAATTATTTTTGTGTTTTATATTGGTTTATAGGAAATAGGAACTTCTGGAAGAAGGATCTCGAATCACTAATCGCTTAAACTCTACACAATAGTCGCAACACAACCTCCCCGGCAGCGGCGCCAAAATTTGATCCGTGCTGAATACACTTATAAATAAATGCAGACAGCGGATACGCGTGAATAATTACAAATCACCCCTTTGTGAAAAAGGATACTTGCAAAAACTCACGTTCGTGTGTAGTGTGAAGCCAGGTAAGTAATTACCCGGATCGTTTCCCAACGAGGTATGAATGGGCAACTGTGGAAAGCTTTGGATTAGAGTGACAGATGATATGGATTTTGCTTTTTAATATTTCTAAATAACAAAATGAGAAACAAACAAATATACACAAGAAAATTAAACGCGAATTTAAATAAACTGAAAACGCACAACGGGAGATCTAAAATGGGGCAAAAACTGAAATATATGAAATTTAAAACCTAAAAATGTAAAATTACTTAAAACTTATTTTAAAACTAAAATTATATAATTTTTTTACACTTTTTATCTAATTATATTTAATTATTTATTATTTAATAATTATTTAAAACTAATTTAAATTATAATAAATACTAAATGAACAAAGAAAAATCTAAAACTTTTTCTATAAATATTATTAAGTGAAAAGAAGCTAAAAAAATTATAAAAATGAAAATTACTTAATTAAAAATTTAAAAAGATAAATTCTATTAAATAGAAGCTATCACTTATTTTCTATTTTGTTTTTCTTAAGGTCTAAAAATATGATTATATTTTTCCTGGATTCTATTTAATAAAAGAAAATTATGAAAATTAAAATTATATTTTTCTGATTATTATTCTATTTATTATGATTTAATTACTATTGGAAACTAATTAAAAAGATTAAAAATATCAAATTACTTAGGAAAAATCTGAAAAATTCGGGATAAGTCTAAATTAATATTGTTAATGTAGGAAAATTAAAATCAAAAGTCTAATAAGCCCTGATAAGCAGATGGGCAGATAAGCAGTTGGGCTAATAAGCTAAAAATAAGCTAATAAGCTTAAAACTTAACCAAAAGCTCAGGACAAGTTTAATATACTATAAGAAGCTTAAAACAACTAGAAAACACAAATAAGCACAATGAAATAAGCTGAAAAGCATATGAGCAGTTGTGAATATGAAACAGAAAACTCAGGAAAATGACCAATTAGCAAGGCAGATTAAGCACACCAATAAGCTACTGAGATGCAAACTAATGGGGGCAAAAGCTAGCTAGTACTATTGGGCATCTTAAAAACCAAAAAGCCCTATCAGAAACAGGCCAATTGAAGTCCAATTAAGCACTAGAACAGGTGAGCTTAGGAACCAAAAACTGAATCAGCAGAATCAGAAATTGAATCAGCAGAAATGGGGAAAAGTGCAGGCCTATTTTTAAGCAATCAAATAAGCTATGAAATGGAATACCATATGATAATCTTAAAACTAGCTATGTGAACTACTCATAAACCAAAAATCAGGTTCACAGCTTAATTGGATAAGCTACAAATGAGCTGAGAAAATCAGCTATGTCTGCTCAGTATATACTGAGCAGCAGAGTTGGTGTGCAGAGGTGCACAAGCCAAAAGACTTTAAACCAAATTTCGTGTTTACTCTATATGAATCCAAAAGACCTCAGTTGAGCCAAGAAAAAGGCCATAAAGAGCTTATAGCTTAAAATGGCTTATTTGATCTTTTGAGGTTCTAAAATTTGCACAGATGGCTCAAATCAACAAGTCCAACCAAATGGACTTAGACCAATTTAAAAACAGCTTATTATGTCTTATTTAAGCTAGGTCCAAGTTGGGAAAGTGGTCAATGAACATTACAAGTTTGAGTGAGCTTGTTGACTGCATAAACCAAACAGCCCTTAACAATGATCTGTGGTGATTTTTCAAATGAAACACAATGTTTTAAACTAGAAACCTTGATTTTACTGATTGACTAACTTAATTAGGTACTAATAAGCAACTTTGAACACAGAAATAAGCAATAGATAAGCTATGCTACTTATGACTAGTTTTGGCTTTTTTTAACTGATTTTAAGTAAAACAGAAATATGGCTATTTAAAACTGATAAAACAGATGCAATACACTTATAAACTTCTAATAAGCATGAAATTACTATAATAAGGTAGAAATAAGCACTTGTACAGTAGAATTAGAAAATTGATTAAAAATTGAAATAGGCTTACAACTGGTGAGAGCTTAGAGAACAAGGACCAGAACCAATCCTAGCTTGTTAACACAAGCTAGAAAACTAAAAAAAGCCTTCCAAATTAGCTTATACCCTTTTGAACAGCTTATTGGCTTCAGGTTGACTTTTGTTGACTTTCTTGATCATTTGAAATTTAGAACTGATTAACACTAAATAAGCTTACACAAAGCTATGTAAAGCTTTTATAAGCTTATTGCAAGGTACTTTGGAGCTTTTGATAGTAATTTAAAGTGACTTAGAGCTTATACGATTTAACATATAACTTGAAACTTAGCAATACTTGAAATTTAGAACAACAGTGATTAAAACAAGATTACTTTGATTGATTATAACATGAATTACAACTGAGAACTGAAAATTACAAGCTATGATTACTGAAATTAAAATTACGATTTAACTATGTTAACTACTTGCCAATTAAGGCTTACAATGAGTTCTATTTATACTAAAAACATTAGGGTTTCCTTTGTCTTCATCTTCTGAACAAATCCCATCACTTGGCTGGTCTTGAAATCATCTCAGCCATTGATTTTACTTTTTGGCGCCAAAATTGAGTGAGTGGGAAATATACCACTAGGTTCTGTACTGAGTGGGGAAGAAGCATTGAATGCGTTTTGGGAGTGTTAGGTAGCGTGCTTGAGGAGGAGGGGGGAGGTGGCAGAGAAATACTATGGGTGAAGGTGGTTTTGGTTTTGGCGGGGTTGTGAGGAAGAAGATGGTTTGACCGAAGGTCAAACGTGGTATTAAATACCGGGTTGGGTTTTATTAATAAAAGGGAGTTGGGCTTGGGTTTATTAGTTGGGCTGGGTTGGGTAAATTAATATAAGGGTCCGGTTTGGTTAGTTTTAGCACAAGGACCAATTTTGTAATATTCTGAAATTGAAGGGTTGAAATTGTGATTTTACCAAAGTTATCAAAAGGGTTTATTTTGCCAATTATAAATAGCACAAGGGTTCTATTTGATAAATTATAATTTTTAAAACCCGAGGACTAGATTTGCCAATTTTGAAACTTGAGGGGTAAAAGTTGTCATTTTTAGAAAACTTTCATCCAGGGATTAAAAGTGAACATGTTTGATATCCCAAGGACTAAAGTTGACTTTTCTTTCATTTTAAACCTTCAGGGACTAATTCTGCCAATTTGTGAAACTTCAGGTACTGAAAATGACAATTTTGTGAACTTTGCATGTTTTTCACTTGTTTTCAATCTTTTTTTGTTCCTGAGTCATATAAAAACACATTTTATGATATTTTCAGTATTTTGAAGTATATCTGCATGTTTTTAAATGTTTTTGCAGATAAAATGTGACAGAAATGATGAGTATTTAGACACTCATCATTTTCGTTTTAATTTCACATTTTACATATTTCGTTCATTTCACGTGCATATTATTTCATTACCTTCAATATTTATTTTATAACGTTTATATCTTTATATAACGACTTTTAACGATTAACTTAACGTTTTATTTAAACAGTTTTCGAGGAAATGATATTTATGATCTAAATAACATAAAAACAATATAATATTATATATAATATTATTTTTGAACTTCAAGCATTTTAAGCATATCATTTACTCTCGTCACAAACCACTTCGTCATTCGATACCATTTTCCGTCATTATTCGTATTAGATCAAAACCGTCAAAATCTCAGACTTCCTTATTATATTCCAGGTCGTGTGTTAAAGCCGTTCCCCTAACTTGTTTAATTTTATATTTCACCTTGCCAGTTGTAGTCAAGGTGAGTCATAGCCCCACTTTTACTCTTAATACTTGTTTTAAACTACTTGGGGTGAGAAACATGCTTACTTTTATGGATCATTGAAAACAATGCTTTTGTTTGTAAACCTATTACCTGCTAGTCTAAGTACTTTATTATTGCCCACAAATATGTACCGATTAATTCCCTGTTGGGAAGCACGAGTGATATAAATAGATCTATTGAGGGTGACACCTCCATCTGTGTTGAGATTCAACAGTCCAGATTGAACAAGCGGATGTATACCATGTCGGAATTACAAATGACTAGAAATAGTACACTTGCTGGGTTTTGATAGCATGAACACTCTTCATGCTGATTATAACATGAATACTCCTCATGCCAACTTGTCTTAGCTTCGGTGACATGAAACTTAGTGCAGTGTAATAGACTTTCATATAACATTATGCACATTATAATGTTAACTCGTAACTGAATGATCCAACTTTACTGCTTTATGTAAACCTATGAACTCACCAACCTTTGTGTTGACACTTTAGCATGTTTTCTCAACTGCTTAGCCGTTTACTATATGATGATGCAAGGCAGTGCGTGGCAGGGGCATAGGCACACTTTTGGAGTGCACACATAACACTCATGACCAGGGTTTTTGTACTATGGGATAACTAATATTAAATAATGGGCCTTGTTTTTCGTATTTCAATTATGTAAAACTTATTTTTTATTTAATAAAGCTTTTAAAACGAATTTCATAAATTCGTTCTCTATTACTTATGTTATGATCCAGTTAAGTAACACCCAGATGTTAATTCCGCTGCATTCTGATTTTGAGGGTGTTACAGATTGGCATCAGAGCTAAGATTATAGAGAACTAGGTACACATAAAACCTAGACTATAACCGCTTTTTACAAAAACTCACCCTATGACCGCCAGTGCCAGCCTGCCTTACTTGCCACTTTACTTGCTACTCTACTTATTGTTTCAGCAAGCTTAGAATACACTTAGATGCTACTTTAATAACATATACTTCCGTGTTAGATGCTTAGCATACGCTTACATGCTACTTTGATAACATATACCTTCATGTTACTTGTATACATATACATATGTACTTATATTATGGCTAATACTTCCTAGCCTTATGCGAAAGATTTTAAGTATTCTTTACTTACTTATATACGTATACCATAATTGTCACAGACTATGCCTTCCCAATCAGTTGATACTTTCGAAACTATTCTCTGTGCCACTCGTACATCACCTACCCTTCAGATCACCCCAGATGTTGAAGATCCCTATGTACAAGTGTTATAACCGCAACCTAATACAGAACTTTTTCTAAACACATCATCACCTACTCGCTCACCTCCACACCAGAAACTTAGGAGAGCTACTGAGTCCTATTCATATGCGGAGATGATTGGTTGTCCGGCTACATTTGAAATTGGGCAGAGTTCGAGGGGAACACGCCAAGAGATAAATTGGAAGGATGTTAATCCTAACTCGCCACTATCTGACGTTCCAGACTCCCCAATGCCAGACATTCCAGATGACTTATCCTCACCAAATCCCCCTAACTATATTTTAGACCCTCGTGATTCGATATGGAACCTTCTCCATCAACAAGCCAGCACACTAGACTCCCACACTGAGCAGCTAGAAGGGCTACAACCATTACGTTTTGAATGGTATGATCGAAACCTCGACATCTTGTTTAAGAGAGCTGATGCCGAGAGGCGAGCAGTGTTTGACTTAGGGATGAGGGTTGATAAAATGAGAGATACTTATAACTATGACCTTCGAAACTTGGACTCCAGAGTCCGCTGTTTGAGTAGAGACCATACCCAGATACATGGTAGGATAGAAGGCGTGGAAAGGAACTAGTGGATTGCCAGGGACACGGCAAGGAACCAGGACCAGAGAATTCTAGCCTTAGAAACCATGTTAGCTACTCAAATGAGAATGTGCCAGGAATTCCAGATACGCTTCGCAAACATGGAAGCTGCACAACTGGATCTTGAGGCAGAAGTTAGACGTTTACGTCGAGGACATAACTAATCTTAGAATCATATGTACCGCTTATGTACCCACTAAACCGAGTAGTCATCGGTTAGTGTCTAAAATAAATTCCAATAAGATTGTAATTTCCACTTCTTGTAACCGACTTCTAATCTATGACAAGCACACTTTGTTATGTCTCTCTGTTGTGATTTAATATTTTCTAGCATACCCAACTATAGTGCTACTCATTTATGTGATGATTTGTCATACGTTCTTACATAATCTCATCATTTGTTTACGTTATTTTGTAGACAAATGGCCCCACGCAAATCAACCCGTACTTGCAACGCAAATAATGCCAATCCCCCTCCAAACGTAGTCAACCAGCCGACAATAACACAGATTGTGGCACAGCAGGTAGCTGAAGCCATGGCAGCTGCTGCCAACGTGGGATCAAGCACAAACACAGCTGACAGGGCCACGAGGACCACTAATGTCAATCGGACCTGCACATACAAGGAGTTTCGTGCTTGTGACCCAGGAAGTTTTGGAAGAACTGAAGGAGCTGTAAATTTACCCAGATGGCTAGAAAAGTTAGAAACTGTGTTTCTGTTGGGTCCTTCAGTACCCAAGAGTCGTTAAAACAAGATTTGAATACAAATTAAGCTAAGTGTAAATTAAACCAAAAACATTCTAAGTCACTGAGTGAACAGTCACTCAGTGAGTTACCTTCAAGATGCTCAGGACGAGTCTAAGAAGAAAGATTCACCACACAGTGAGGCGGTACTCACTGAAGTGTTACTTGAGACGAAGAAGAAGGTAATGGATCAGTGAGCGTTAGACAAGAGCTTACTGAACCATAAGTCTCCTCAACAACAATAACTGAAGACTGAAGTCAAATGACTGAAGAACCTAAAGCCTGAATAAAAGGCGGGATAATGAGGGAAGGTTTTAAGAAGATAAGAACAAGTCTTATCGGGGTCAGACAAACCATCCCTCAAGTGGCTAAAAGTCGAAGAAGTGTAAGGTCTGACACTCGAAGACTTTTTGGAGCAATCCTATTGGTTCTTGGAAATGAAAACTACTGTTGTAGTTGTCAGACACGCTTCCTATTTGTTTATGTATTTTTAGTCTTTCAATACTCTTAACATGTTTGCCTATAAATAACAAACAGATGGAGAAAAGAGGGTGTGGTATTTTGTGCAATTAAAGCTTAGACTTTCACAATACCTCTTTTCTCCTACAAAGAGTAACGTATCCCTGAGATAGCTCAGTGGGTCGAATTGTTACCACTTAAAGCATTGCTTAAGTTTAGATAGGAGACACCATACCTTGTCTATTCAATCCCAAGTGTTTGTTCCGCAAAACACTTGGGTAATAGATTCTTTGATTCATTTCTAATAAGAATTTAAAGGTTGAAAATACTTGTGTGTTTTTATATTTACGGTTCATTAACTGTTAGAATTAATCAATACATTGTATTAGTCATAAACACAAATAGATTAACTTTCTTGTTAACTCTAAGCGTGTTAAGGGAACAACAAGTGGTATCAGAGCCTCTGGTTTATAAAATCTTTCAAAATTAACCAACAGTGCTCAAGGTTTTTAAAACCAAGATCCTACTATGACTGATGCAAATGTACCCCAGCTAGTCGACAAAAAGGGTTGAAGCTTTTCAGCTGTTGCCCCACGACTTGAAGCTGGTAAATTTAGCAAGTGCAAAAAAGAGAATGCTTTGCTACTTGACTGGTATGGAACCGTACTACATCTCTTGTGTCAAAGATGGTCCCTATGTCCCAAAGACTGCTGAAGGGCTAAACAAGCCTGAGGCACAATGGACCATTGATGAGAGGAGGGTGGTCAATCAAGACCAACGCCTGAAAAGCATCATTATATCATGTCTTCCTGACGATATAATGGAATCAGTCGTCTACTGTTCAACAGCCAAGCAAACTTGGGATGACTTGGTCAATAGCTTTGAGGGTCCCTCAGATACCAAGGAAAACAGGGTCATGGACCTGAAACTTGAGTATAATACTTTCAGGGCAAAAGACTCTGAAAGTCTCTCACAGACTTATACCAGATACAAGACTTTGATAAATGAGCTATCAAATGATGGTGTAGTATTGTCTAAACATGAGACAAATGTTGGCTTTGTCAACAGTCTCTCTGAGAAGTGGCTAAACTTCTCACAAGGCCTGAGGAATGCTAATCACATTCAGACCCTTGAGCTCCCTGAGATCTATGGGAAGTTTTTCTATGAAGACAACTTAATCTCAAGGAGATACCCTGACTCAAAAGCTCTTGAGTCCAAAAAGGCATTGACCTCCACACCCATATCAACTGCCTTTTATACTAATGGTGTTGTGCAGGATTTCCAAGAGGATTCTGAGGATGAAATTGATGAAAGGACTAGTGATGAGTAACTCAAAGATTTAAACTTGGAATTCCAAGAGAGGGCACTCCTTGCTAGTTCAAAACGTTTCATCAAAAGAAACCAGTCCAACTTTTCAAAAGGAAAAGCAAATGAAACCACTGAATGCTTTAATTGTGGTAAAAAGGGTCATTTTGCTAGGGACTGTTATTCTAAAACAATCTCAGAACCCTCTTACAAATTTTCAGGAAATAGTTCCTCAGGAACTAGCAAGTTTCAACCTAGAATGTTTCAGTCGACCCAACAATTTCAAAACAAGGGTCAAAAAGACTTTGAAGCAAAATATAAGAAAGCTAAGGCTAAACTTGCAATTCTTGAAACTAATCCCTCTATGTCTCAGGCTGCTCAAACATCCAAACCTATTCAGGCAAAGAACAAGGTTTTAGTAGCTGAAGCTTATGACTGGGATGAAGAAGAGGTCTCCTCAGATGAGGAAATTAAAGTGAGTGCACTGATGGCACTCTCTGAAGGTGATCAGGTGGCTGTTGGAAAAAGCCATGCAAGGAATGGAGAGTGGGTAAACATCACCATGAAGAAGGTAAACACTTTACTTTCTATGGATGATGATTCTGATTGGCAGTCTTACATGAATTATATTTGTGTAGATCTTAAATTTGTTGAGGAACAAAGGCTTAACATGTTTTCAAAATATAACAACATAGTGTCAGAATTGAATAAATGTAGTGATGAATTGCTTGTACTGAAGCAAGCTAAATTAGAAACAATTACTCTACAAATTCAGAACACTTAAATTTTGAAACAAAACCAAGCCCTACAAACTGAACTTAACAAAGAAAAGGCTGTCATCCAAGGCTGGACCAAAAAGAACCCCAAGGTCTTTGATACTGTGGGTTTAATCCCTAGGAAAAAAATAGGAATTGACCATCACATGGTTAACCTCTATGTGAGTCCCAGTGAATTGACCTTTGTTCCAGCTGGCATATCATTTGAGCAAGAAATGCTTCCCAAGTCAAATGACTGGATTATCAGGGACAACCCAGTCAATAAGTTACCAAACTTTGAGACTGGAAAGATCTTGCTTCCATAAAGTCAGGCTTTGAAAAATATGCTTGGACTTACTGAACAACTCAGTAAGCTTGAACTCACTGAACAACTCAGTAATACTGAGTCAGTGAATGAGTCTGAATCAGAATCATATCCACCACTCCCACCACTGAATACCCTTCAGGGTGCTGCACCAAACTTAGGCCTCCCACCAATGGTCTACTCTCAACACTCTCCAAAGGAGAGGTCAGGAATGGGAAAAACAATCCTGAAAAGACCAACACTTGAAGTCTCAGTAAATACTGATGACTCATCATCTTCCGTCCCTTCTGAAGTAATAACCCAAAGCCCTGACTCAAAATTTGATCAGTTGGCTGAAATGGTCAGGAAGCTGGGTGAGAAGATTGCATCTTCTGAGAAACCTTCTCAATCCAAGAAGGAACAAAAACCAGCTTCCTCAAGAACCAAACCCAAACCCTCAAAACCCCAGAAAAGATGTGAACTGTGTAACTATACCAATCATATCACTGATGATTGCTATAGAATCCTTTACTGCATGATTTGCAAAAAGGATGATCACAGGACATCTGATCATAAAACACACTCAGTCACATCAAAGATGGCAAGCCTTAAAGCTCAGTCTTTAAACTACCCTTCTGATTCTAAACAGAAACAGAAACAAATGGCAAAGCCTTTTGCACCTTGCCCTTACTGTGGGTTCAATGACCACCATCCTAAGGATTGTCAAATTGACAATTGTTGTGAAAATAGTGGAAGTTCCACTCATGACACCTCAGGACGTGATAAGGCCATTCAGGCCAGAAGAGGTATGACAAAGTCAGCCTCTCAGTCCACTGAGTCTACATCTACAATCAAATGCATTATTTGTGGTAGCTCAGTCCACTTCACCACTGACCATAAATCAATTGTAAATGTTAAAAAGAACCCCAAAGCTAAGCCCTCCAAGAAGTGGAGTCCTAGAAAGAACTAACCTAGTTTACTATTTGTGCAGAAACATGCCAGGGATCCTGTTTGGCATCTAGATAGTGGATGTTCAAGGAGCATGACTGGTGTGAAGGAGTATCTGCACAAGTATGTTAATGAATCAGGACCCAAAGTGATATTTGCTGATAACTCATCTTGTCTCATTGAAGGTTATGGTTCAGTAAACTGTAATTGTATAATCTTTACTATGATAGCTTATGTAAATGGTCTTAAACACAATTTGATCAGTGTCAGTCAACTATGTGATGCTAAATACATAGTTCAGTTTGATGATAAACAAGGAATCATCTTCAATGCTAATAATGAAATTGTCCTTATTGCACCAAGAAGACATGATGTTTATGTGTTGGACATGTCCAGTCTGACTCAGAATGGAACTTGTCTCTTTACGAAGGCAACTTGATGAAGCGAAAAGTGTACCGCTTTTAAGGGGTCATTTAAGCCCTAAATCGTATTTATTTGATCAAATATTGCCCTAAATCGTTCCTTTTGTCATTTTAGGTACTTTTGAGGAGAAATCTGGAAAAGGAGGCATTTTGGACGTTTTTGGAGCATTAAAGTGAAGAAAACGGCAAAGTCTCAAAAATCGGCTAAAAGTTACCTTTGACGGCGTCAGATTTTACTCTGGACGGCGTCATGGCTTGGCAAGAAAAGGTGGATGTGAAATTTACTCATGATAAGCCAGTGAAAATTGCATGTAAATTCTGACGGCGTCACGCTTTAACCTGATCAAGGGCGTCACGGCTTAATTCAAAGAGGGACGGCGTCACGTTCAAGGTTCGACGGCGTCAAGCCTTGATAAGCCAGAACGGATTTTGGAAGAGCTAAAGAGGGACGGCGTCAAGAAGGTCATCCGGGAACCCTAGAAGCGGCGAGGTGACGGCGTCACACTCCATAAGGTGACGCCGTCAGATCTAAAAGTCTATATATAGTTTTCTAATTTTTTGTCATAAAGGGAGAGCTTAGTGTGGAATTTTTGGGAGAAAACCCTAAGACGATTTTAGCATCTTTTTCAAGGCTTTTTGCCTTGAGATCTTCCATGTTACATTGAAAGATAAGTTATCAATTAATCATTCAATATGTCTATGTGTTGTTTGATTCTATCTTGTTCTTGTCTTTTGTTTAACATGTTAGGCTAGATTTATCTTGTGTTTGCTTAGATCTAATGAAACCTAGCTATTGATTATTGGTTATTAGTGTGTTATTAGTTGTATTGGATGATTGTTTATCTATGTTAGGCTTAAGAAAACTGGCTAACTTCCTATTCGGTAACTTGCTTGAACGTCTTAAGAAACATGAACCAAATGCGTACTAAAGGTTTTTATGGTTGTATTTAATGCACAAGCGAATTCTAGTGATCCCATGTTAGGAGCTTCCTAGCCGGCTCGACATAGGAGTGAAGTAGGAGCTTGTAGAGTTGGGGAAGTACGTACGCCACCCCACGATTGGTATTAAGGAATACACCCGTCATCCATGCAACTAATACACACTAATCAACCGGTAAAAGATAGTTAGGGAGTAAGGAAATCTAAGTAAACACATTTCTCTACACATAAGTTTCTCACCAACATTTTATTTTCAGTTATTTATTTTATTTGCATTTGTAGTTATTTGGGTTAGTTGACTAGCAACTAATTCCGCCCACTCTTTCAAAACCGAGATTTTACTTGCTTTCATAAAAATATAAAAACATAAAAAAGAATCTTCCTCAACCCTTAGACCTATTAGAGTAGTCTTTCATACCTAACGAACACTATTCCCTGTGGAGAACGATCAATCCCCCGTACTTACCACTACACTATACTACATCGGTCAGGTACACTGCCTGGTGGGGTTGTAAGCCTCTTGAGATCCCTCGAGAGGTAAAACCTGTTGTAAGGTTACAAAACCACGCA
Source organism: Artemisia tridentata subsp. tridentata (assembly GCA_021014915.2). Taxonomy (NCBI): domain Eukaryota; kingdom Viridiplantae; phylum Streptophyta; class Magnoliopsida; order Asterales; family Asteraceae; genus Artemisia; species Artemisia tridentata. The sequence goes on along the minus strand of CP139503.1, from coordinate 146,689,821 downwards.
TCAAGTTTTTGGCGCCGTTGCCGGGGAATAGTTATTGTTTAGGTTGAATTTTTATTTTATAGGTCTACTCACTAGATTCCTTTCTAGTGAGATTTTTATTTTCTTTTTCTAGGTTTTCTTTAGTCTATCTATTTTCTTCGTGTCTTTGTTCGTAACCATACCATCCGACATCATGGAAGATGGTAATATCCTTGATCCCAACAACCCACCACCACAACAACCACCACCTCCTAGAGCCCGTACTTTAGGAGAGTATTCCCGTCCTAGCCACCATGGCTATCGAAACACCATTGAGCTCACTCAAGGAGCCAATATCACACCCTTGCGATCCGACACCATCCGGTTGGTGCAAAGCGGATGCGCATTCCATGGACTTCGTTCTGAAGATCCTAATCAACATCTCAAGGACTTTCTCAAAATCGTTGATTCTATAGACCTTGATGTTGCCACTCGAGAGACGACCCGATTGCGTCTCTTTCAATTCTCTCTGCGGGATCAAGCTAGTCAGTGGCTAGAACGTCAACCCGCAGGATCCATCACCTCTTGGGATGATCTCACCACTCGTTTCCTTGCTCAGTTTTTCCCACTGGGAAGAACTACCAAGCTAAGGAATGATATCTTGATGTTTCAACAACGTCAAGGCGAAACTCTCTACGAGGCATGGACTCGATTCAAGGACTTACTCCAAAAAGTCCCTCACCATGGCATAGAACTTTGGCTCCAAGTCCAAATCTTCTATGACCATATCAATCTCTACACGAGGCAAACCATTGACCAATCGGCCGGTGGTAAGCTACGTGATCTAAGTGCGGAACAATCATGGGCTCTCCTAGAGGATCTTGCTCTTTATGACAACGAAAGTTGGAGTGATCCCCGTGATTTGAATAAAACGGTCAAGGCAATATCTTTGCCTTCGAACAATTCAAGCACTTCCGACCGTAGGATCATAGAACTTGAAGACCAAGTCAAGTTTCTCATGAAATCCTACGAGGCTCCTAAACTTTCAAGCCAAGTGAACAAAATCACTTCTTCATGTGAATTATGTAGTGGTCCCCACGACACTCGTGATTGCATGGAACTCCCCGAACAAGCTTTTGTGGATTACGCATCCTCGCGTACCGACGGAGCGGGAGACAAGTGGTATACTTTCAAACCCGAGCCAAACCATTAAGGTGATACATACAACCCTTCATGGAAAAATCACCCGAACCTTAGGTGGAAACAAAACCAAAACGCACAACAACCCGATTCTTCCAACCCACCTAATCGTTTCCAATTAAGCGGTTCCAACTCGAACCGTACTTTCAACAACAATCCTTCCGGCAATGGTAGTACCAATAACTTTGAAGGATTGATGTCTCAATTTATGGCATCTCAAGAAGCTCGTTTAGCCAAGTTTGAAGCCGATTTCAAACAAAAACAAAGCGAGATGACCAATAAGATTGACACATTTTTGAAAGCCCTCAATGACCGAGAAATGGGAGCACTCCCTAGCAACACGGTCAAGAACCCGAAACTAAACGTCAACGCTATTTCATCGGTTTCGTCCCCTAGTTCTTGTCCACAATATTATTCGGTCAATTCCATGAGCACGTGTTTCAAACAAACCCAAGTCGTTCCAAATGACCAAGAAGTTATGACATCCAAATTGGTCAACAACATAGTTGAAACACCTCCCACTCAAAACCTTGACGAAGAATTCAAGGGGCTCCACCTTGAAAGTCCGGTTGTTGATGAGTTGGATGAAAAGAAGCTCAAGTTAGGCGAAAAAGGGACCGCCTTCGTTCAAAACAAACTACCTAAGAAGTTAGATGACCCGGGCTTATTCGTTCTACCTTGCAAGATCGGTAATTCGGAGGCTTATGACACATTAGCCGATCTTGGATCAAGCCTTAACCTACTTCCGTTACCTCTCTATACCTCTCTAAAACATGGAAAACTTGAAGAAACCGAGGTGATAATAGGTTTAGCGGATGGGAGTGTTGCTTACCCGGTTGGAGTAGTTAAGGACGTTTTAGTACACATTGGAAAACTAACTATTTTAGCCGATTTCCACGTCCTTGATATGGTTAGCGACCCTACATGCCCCTTGTTGATAGGTAGAGGATTTTTGGCGACCGCTAGTGCTATGATTGATTGTAAGGAATCCAAGATAGCGGTAGGAGAAGGAGATACTTGGTCAGTCTATGATGTTAAGAAACATGCCTATGATACTAGTGAGGAACCAACACCACATTGGTTAGAATCAAATAGGAGACCATCTAGATATGGACCTTGGATTGATAGAGACTTCATAGGACCCCAACGCCCATTTTACCTAGAAGAGGACTTTGTGAACCGAACACATACGGTAGAACAACTCTTGGCTAGGGACACCGAATTGGATCCATATGAAGACCCTCTAGTTTTTAGAAGGATGATTGATTTCCTAGGAGTTTTGCCAATTAACCTAGGAATGAATAAGTGGACTTGTGAGGAAGATGATCATAAGTGGAGTTGGGACAAACCACCCAAAGATGGAGATGGGTCATGGCATATTAAGATGACATTGTATGACCCGGATGGAGAGAAGTTTGAAAAGACATATCGTACTAAGCGGACCAATAGGAAACTTCAATCCAAGCTTAACCCTAAAGACGTCCTCGATGACGAGCTCACTTATATAGGGTAGAGTGACTTTGAGTCTAGCTACAAGACTCGTTAATAAAGAAAAGCGCTTCTTGGGAGGCAACCCAAGCTTTATTTTATTTATTTGCTTTGTGTGTTTATTTGTTTGTTTGTTTGTTTTTATTTGTTTCCGTATGTATGTTTAATTTTTATTCCTATTGATTCATGTTAAAAACTAAATTGTGAAAATGCTTTATTTTGTTTTTAACTTCGTCTTAACTACATATAAAGGTATTTTGCAAAAGTTAAGTGTAAGGGAAATCTAAATCGGTTTATTAGAACACAAATTAACATGAATCGTAATAATAATAAATTAACATACATATTCGTATGTGTTTGAGTCAAATGCTTGTATCGAGTCATAATGATGTTTTGCAGGATTTCCAGGAAGTAAGGTAAAGGTTTTTCCAGAAATTTTCCGGAAACTTAAAATGAAAATTTTTGTCAGGTCATTTCTGACGGCGTCAGGGTTTATAACCTGACGGCGTCAGATTTAATTTTCAGAAATTTTTGAAAGTTTTGTTTTTAAAAAGTTTTTATTAAAATCTCCAACTTATAATCTCCAGGAATCTGCAAAGTTATCATTCCACAAGCATTATATCCTTATATATAGATTTTATCCCGCCGATGTTATGCAGGTTTTCGTGTTTGTTTTCTCAGGTTTAACAGGTTATTTTGGACAAGGAAATGTTTTGAATCAAGCTTTTGGCGATGCATTAACCGTGTAATTTCATTATCCACCGAGCGAATCAGGGGAGTATTTGATTTCATTCTTTTACTTTTTTCTTTTACATCTTGTTATTTGAACATTGGGGACAATGTTCATCTTAAGTGTAAGGGGAGGGTAAAAGTACGATTAGAGAATGCAATTGCGCTTGATTTTTGTTTGTTTAATAGTAGATGTGTAATAAAAACTGAGAGAAATACTTGTTAGGGTAATTTTAGTGCCAAATTTAAAATTTTTTACAACATATAGGAGTGAAACTTTGATCTTAATGAGCGTCTCACGGATAGGAGTTATATGACTAGCACAAAAACCGTACCACTAAAAAATTTTCCACCCCCAAATATGTGAGGTTCGCCCCTAGAATTGGTAGGAAAAGCATTTATGCTATGATGTGTGTACCGGTAGCACTTAGATTCTAGAACTTGCGTTAGGACCATTCCAAGGCCACAAGTGAGACTACATTCGTGTAGTTAAGATTTACTACATGATAAGAGGCATTAGGATTAACCCATTGTTTTACACCTGTGTTTTTGTTATAATTACTTTGGCTACATTGGTCAAGTAATTCTCCCACACCCTTTGCGTTGTACTCATTTTTAGTACACGATACCCCTAGTACACCCCTCAGAGCCTATCTTTTCGTTTCGACCTTTAAGCATTTTACTTAAAGGAAGAATTTGTTACACCCCACTAAAATGTACACCCAAATCGCCTTAGCCTACCTTGTATGCACTCATCTTTAGTGCATTATTGTTACAACATTTGTTTAAACCCAAGTTAATTATCTAGTTGATTACATGGTTGCTAAGTCGAGTCATATCCTTGTACATATTGTTTTGGGACGATTGGGACTCATGGGTAAAGTACTAGTGTAATGGAGTAATGGGGAAGAACATCATTATTACCCCCATATGTGCTAAATATTTTAAAAGTACTCCAAGTTTTTCAATTATCTTAATTCGAGTCATTAGAATAGTTATTTGTAAAGTTATGTAAAAGTTCAAGTGTAAGGGGAATGCAACGCCCCTATGATGTATTATTTTGGATGGTAGGGCAAAAGTGTATGCAAAAAAAAAAAAAAAAAAAAAAAAAAAAAAAACATACGGACTACCATCCCGTTTCATTTTATGTTTATTTTATGTTTTTGTTATTTTGTTTTTAGCTTAAGATTGAGTCGAGTCTTGGCTTAGCAACATTGTATAGTACATGTAATTGATCAAGATCTTTAACTCGCCACCAGTAAAATATCCCTTATCCAACAAAACCGTGTTTTCCTTTTCCCTACACCTAACGTTATAACCCATTTAAAAGCCCTCTTTGATAGTTTATCTTAGGTGCTTACGCCTAGTGGAGGAGGTTTTCGATCCTTTCCCAAGCCTATGGTAATCTATTTGCTATGACAGGTAGTGAGAGATATTATCCGTTTTCATTTATGAGATTTATTTTGATGACACTTGAGGGATGTGAGTATCTAAACACTACTTGTGAGGTGCTAGTTTATAATCTCCGTGCTTATTATGATTGAAGTGGAACGATTATTTGTTGTAATTACTTATATGTTTTCATTAAATGACCCCTAACCTGTATTTTGATTAGAATAAAAGCGCATTTGCTTGAGGACAAGCAAATCTCAAGTGTAAGGGTATTTGATGAAGCGAAAAGTGTACCGCTTTTAAGGGGTCATTTAAGCCCTAAATCGTATTTATTTGATCAAATATTGCCCTAAATCGTTCCTTTTGTCATTTTAGGTACTTTTGAGGAGAAATCTGGAAAAGGAGGCATTTTGGACGTTTTTGGGGCATAAAAGTGAAGAAAACGACAAAGTCTCAAAAATCGGCTAAAAGTTACCCTTGACGGCGTCAGATTTTACTCTGGACGGCGTCATGGCTTGGCAAGAAAAGGTGGACGTGAAATTTACTCATGATAAGCCAGTGAAAATTGCATGTGAATTCTGACGGCGTCACGCTTTAACCTGATCAAGGGCGTCACGGCTTAATTCAAAGAGGGACGGCGTCACGTTCAAGGTCTGACGGCGTCAAGCCTTGATAAGCCAGAACGGATTTTGGAGAGCTAAAGAGGGACGGCGTCAAGAAGGTCATCCGGGAACCCTAAAAGCGGCGAGGTGACGGCGTCACACTCCATAAGGTGACGCCGTCAGATCCAAAAATCTATATATAGTTTTCTAATTTTTTGTCATAGAGGGAGAGCTTAGTGTGGAATTTTTGGGAGAAAACCCTAAGACGATTTTAGCATCTTTTTCAAGGCTTTTTGCCTTGAGATCTTCCATGTTACATTGAAAGATAAGTTATCAATTAATCATTCAATATGTCTATGTGTTGTTTGATTCTATCTTGTTCTTGTCTTTTGTTTAACATGTTAGGCTAGATTTATCTTGTGTTTGCTTAGATCTAATGAAACCTAGCTATTGATTATTGGTTATTAGTGTGTTATTAGTTGTATTGGATGATTGTTTATCTATGTTAGGCTTAAGAAAACTGGCTAACTTCCTATTCGGTAACTTGCTTGAACGTCTTAAGAAACATGAACCAAATGCGTACTAAAGGTTTTTATGGTTGTATTTAATGCACAAGCGAATTCTAGTGATCCCATGTTAGGAGCTTCCTAGCCGGCTCGACATAGGAGTGAAGTAGGAGCTTGTAGAGTTGGGGAAGTACGTACGCCACCCCACGATTGGTATTAAGGAATACACCCGTCATCCACGCAACTAATACACACTAATCAACCGGTAAAAGATAGTTAGGGAGTAAGGAAATCTAAGTAAACACATTTCTCTACACATAAGTTTCTCACCAACATTTTATTTTCAGTTATTTATTTTATTTGCATTTGTAGTTATTTGGGTTAGTTGACTAGCAACTAATTCCGCCCACTCTTTCAAAACCGAGATTTTACTTGCTTTCATAAAAATATAAAAACATAAAAAAGAATCTTCCTCAACCCTTAGACCTATTAGAGTAGTCTTTCATACCTAACGAACACTATTCCCTGTGGAGAACGATCAATCCCCCGTACTTACCACTACACTATACTACATCGGTCAGGTACACTGCCTGGTGGGGTTGTAAGCCTCTTGAGATCCCTCGAGAGGTAAAACCTGTTGTAAGGTTACAAAACCACGCATCACAACTGATCTCTCAATTGGCTTTGGCATAAGAGACTCTCCACCTGAACTTCAAAAACATAAACAACCTTGTTAAACAAAACAAGGTCCTTGGCTTACCATCTCTTGTGTTTTCTAAGGATAAACCATGCTCAGCTTGTGAAAAAGGTAAACATCACAGAGCATCCTTTAAAACCAAAACCAACTTTTCCATCAGGAACTGCCTACATCTTCTCCATATGGATCTATTTGGACCAATTAGTCCTAGATCCATTAACCATGAGAAGTATACTCTGGTCATTGTGGATGAGTACTCAAGATACACTTGGGTATACTTCCTAATCAAAAAGAGTCAGGCAGCTGAAACAATTATGTCCTTTGTCAGGAACATTGAAAATCAAAATGACATCAAGGTCAAACAGATTAGGACTGACAATGGAACAGAGTTCAAAAATTATGAACTTGAATGTTTCTGTGATGAGAAAGGAATTTCCCAAAAAAATTTCTCACCCTATACACCTGAACAAAAAGGGGTGGCCGAAAGGAAAAATAGAACACTCATTGAAGCAGCCAGGACAATGCTAAATGGATCAGTCCTTTCCAAACACTTCTGGACTGAAGCAGTAAAGACTGCCTGTTACACACAAAACAGATCCATCATTGTCAAGAGACATAGCAAAACTCCTTATGAGTTATTCAAGGGAAGAATCCCTGACATCAGCTACTTCCATGTCTTTGGGTGTCCTGTGTTTATTCATAATAACAAGGATCACTTAGAAAAATTTGATGCCAAAGCTGATGATGGATACTTCCTGGGATACTCCATTGTCTCAAAGGCCTTCAGGGTGTTTAACACTAGGAGACAGCATACTGAGGAAACATTTCATGTATCCTTTGATGAGAGCACTGATGCAATCAGTGTCTCTAACAACTCAGTGGAAGAGATAGGAATTGATGAATCATCAAGATACCCTCCTGATGAACATCATCCTGAAAATGGTCCTTCCACTAAGTACCAAGCAAACGCTGACATCTCCTATTACATCATTCCCCATAACCTTCCTTACCCAACCATCACTGAGTTTGTTGAAGCACAAAGAAGTACTGATGAAATCATTCAGTCAGTACAAAATGCTCAGGAAACAAACAATCACAGTGATGAGTCAACCCACTCAGACACTCAAGATACTGAAGATCATCATGTGTCTGATCCTGATCCTACCCATCAGGCCTCTACAAGCTCTAATCAGCTTCCAATACCTCAGTACAGTTGGACTAGGTCTCAGGATATAGAACTTGTCAATATAATTGGTGAGCCTACTGAAGGCATGCTCACAAGAAGCATGGGTGCTGAACTGAGAGCAGCCTCAGCCAATGAATGCCTATTTGTGGACTTTATTTCCACAATAGAACCCAAAAGTGTCAAGGAAGCACTTAATCACCCAAGTTGTGTTCAAGCCATGCATGATGAACTGGAACAATTTGACAGAAACAAGGTAATGACCTTGGTCAAGTGTCCTAAAGATGTTTCAGTCATTGGCATGAAATGGGTATTCAAAAACAAATCTGATGAAAATGGCATAGTCATTAAAAACAAAGCCAGACTTGTAGCCAAAGGCTATAATCAACAAGAAGGCATTGACTATGAAGAAACATTTGCACCAGTAGCAAGGATGGAAGCCATCAGGATTGTGAAAACGTAGTGAAAACGTAGAGGGGGGGTGAATACGTTTACCTTTTTAAAACTTAAAACTTGTTGTATCAAATTTCCAATTCGGCTAGTTCTAATATGAACACTGTCTGTTGTAGTTTATGTCTACCAAGTTGTCACACAAGTATTATCACATAATCACAACACAAGCAATCACATAATGCAAATATAAAAGTAAAGAGATAAGTAAAAGAAAGCGCAAACCAAACACGATGATTTATAGTGGTTCGGTCATGGAGCTCCTCTCCGCCCTACTCCACTCCCCGAGTACCCAACTCGAGAGTTACTTCACTAGATCAACAAGCTCCCTTTCTTAGGCGGAGAAAACCTTTACACGTCGCTTACTTCCTTTTCCGGTACTAAGCTAAACACCGGGTTCTTTACAAGGGTACAACCACTCCCATCGTCGCTTATACAATTACCGACACTAAGCTAGATGTCGAGTTCTTTACAAGGGTACAACCACTCCCAACACTCTTTGTATTTTAAGGACTAAAATACTAACCTCACTCTACTGATCTAAATGATACAATGATGGTTACAACAATGATCCATGACATAAGTATATCATGGATATGAATGCCTACACTATATGAACTTCCATTGATCGGAAGCCTTCAATGTATGAAGATCACAAGCTCCCTAAACTTGTTGTGATGGATCTTCATATATGCATCTTCATGGTGGATTAGTAAGTATGCTATGGATGATGACTTGTGATCTTGAGCTTGCTTCACAGGATCATAACAAGTGTATGCTTACAACATAATGAAAGTTAGTAACATTATGATCATTATGTAATGAGGTGATTAATGTATGAATCTACATGTTTTGCTACTGATCTAAGTGTGTGAAATGAGTGAGGGAATGTATGTTCTAGTTGGATGATTCTATGGGCAAAACTAAGGACTATTTATAGGAAAACATGGCATGAAAACTATGGGCAAAACCATGGACTAACATGGTTTCTAGTGGCATGAAAACTATGGGCAAAACTATGGACTACCATGTTTTCTAATGGCATGAGACTATGAGCAACAATGGGCTGGTATGTATAGTCAACAATATTTTTGCCCGGCGGATCTGGCGGATCCCATAAAAGGGATCCGTGCTTGTTAACGTTTGGTTCCGCCAAAGTGACAGCTAAAATATTTTTGTGTATCTTTCCATATCTTGCATATCTTGCCAAATCTTACAAAATCTCAAATGTCAACTATCTAACTTGTGTATCTAAACAAAATATTACACAATCTTACAAAGATTTCACTTGTGATGTATGCCATGATGTCATGGTATTATTTAACTAATAAAGTTTCCATTTTAAGAAATAAACATGTAAACTTGTATATGTTATTCCTAGTGAACTTTGTAATGTGTATATGTATGTAACATGTATCCTAGTGATCATGTAAAATAAGGTTCTAAGTAGAATGATTAGCCTTTTTAAAATACTTAATTACCTAACCGTATTTTAAACATTCTAAATGGTTTGTTAAGGTTTGATCATAATGCCACATAACAAACATGTACGAACCTGTGTTGTATCATACGAGGACTCGAGAGATGTTGAATGTATGTTGAGACAAGATAAGATTACAAGTAACTTGTACATTTTACGTTATGTATCAAGTTACATGTTTGTCATCAATCAAAACAAACGAGATTGCTTGCACTAGCAATCTCCCCAACGAGACTGCTTGCACTAACAATCTCCCCCTTTTTGATGATGACAAAATATGTAAACGTGATAGAAAGTAAAATGCAAAAAGTTACTTGTGTCCGTAATTACTTACTTTATCCTTGTGTTCGTTTCTCCGTTTACACCTTTCTCCTTGTGTCTATAATTACTTTACTTTCTCCGTTTACACCTTTCTCCCCCTTTTGTCGAAGCAAAAAGGGTGTGTCCTTGGAGTTAACTTCATTTCCCCCCAAAAAGGCGAGCTTGCATCATCCCTAGTGAAGTTAAATAGACTACTCCCAATCTCCTATGGTTGTTGCGTCCCTTAGGTTGTTAGCGGATCCATGGATCAAATTAAGACTCTTAACCTACATCAAGGTTAGTGTTGTGTAATATAAAGATATATGAAAAATGCATGATGAATGAAAACCAAATACCCAATGATACACATGCGTAATCTATTGTAGACCTATCTCCTCCTTTTTGTCGAAACGAAAAGAAGATATCCGTAGCGGAATGTGGTAACCAATCCTTGGTGATTACTCCCCCTAGTTTAGAGTACCAAGTATGATAATGCAATGATATTGAGAACTTTAAGGCTCCCCCTTGGATAATACTCCCCCTAATTGGAGTGAAAAGGTTAAGATGTATGATAAAAAAAAAATAGTTAGAATATGATATCCTCCCCCTTGATGTATACTCCCCATTGCTAGAGTACCAACGTATACTTTCCAAGGATGGGAAATGCTACAAAAAAATGAGTTAGTTCATGATGTCTCCCCCTTGATCTATACTCCCCGTTGCTAGGGTACCAACGTATATGATCCAAGGAAGAGGAATGCTACACAATAAAGATTAGTATGTGATATATTCTAAAAATGCTTGACGAAAGCTCCCCCTTGCTCTAGGGCGTCAAGATGAACCTACAAAACGAAAGATTAGTGCACTAGAAGCTATGTCTTAAGTCATATACGACCAATGTGTATAGACGATGCAATATGAGTGCTAGACTGATAATCCTCCTGGTTTGAGAGCGTTAAGCAGCACCTTATAAAAGAATAAAAATAATCGATGCAAACTTCATCCTATGATGAGTATGCTATATACGATCGAGCGTATATGATGATGAACCTACAATGAAATGGTTAGTGCAATATATTTTATCTCAAGGAAAAATATATGCAACATATCTAATTACAAACAACTTACCAATTGTGATTGTCTAATCAAAGAAAAGTATGATGCAACATACTAATTGTGATATCAATCTTGATTAACTAGTAAATCATGTTATAAAGAGTGTAATCTTCTAATAAGAGTTAAATTTACAAGAATATATAAAACAATGCCTATGATGAGGATATGAAGTGGAGTTAAAGTTAGTGATGCTAGTGTTGGTGTTAGTTTGCTTGTGATAACTAGAGATTGATGCAAGTAGGTTTTTCGCTAATCCATGGGGTTGATGATTAGTGAAAAAGGTGATGGAAGGTTGTGGTTATAATGAATGGAATGAATTCAGAAACTCTAATGTATAACAAATGCTATAAGACTATTGAAGACGGTTAAGGTAATGATATTATCATCTATCAAAGATGATGAGTCGTGTCATGATAAATGCTCGAATGGAAATAAGAGGAAGTGACGACAATGATCACTTAGGAATAGAAATTCCATATGCAACAATTAGAAATACTAGATACCTATATGATGAGAGTGTTGGTTGGAACAATGTGTTGAGAGTGATGGTTCTGTTTGCACTGACAATGACTTGCTTGATACGAATCAAGAATGAAAGGATGAGATCCTATGATGGTGTTCTAGACACTGAAGATGTTCTAGACAATGAAGTTGTTCTAGAGAATTATGATGTGAAAGTAAATCCTATAATCGTTGGCTGTGAAAAGGTTGTCAGTTATGAATGTTTAAAAACAGAACTTGGTACCCACGGAATTGGCGGAACCAAAATTTTGGTTCCGTCCTTCTTAACGAAGGGTTCCGTGAGACCAAAATGGATTTGGTTATGTTTTGTCGTTTTTGATTACTAATGTTTATTTACCTATAACTAATGACTTGGTTTCACTAATCCTAGTCAAAGTCTAAGGAGACTTAATGCTTCTCGTTTAAGAGGTATGTCAAACACATGATGTGTTTTTGACGAGGTATTGGTGCATAACTGTGATGTTGATCTAAGGAGGTTTGACACACTTGTGTCTTTTGTGAACTGATTTAACTGAGTGATTTGAACCTACATGTCGGTATTTGAGAATGTAAGAAACATGAGTACATGTTCTTTAATGCGAAAAGACAATTATGTGAATGAATTTCTCTCCTCCTTAATTGGTGGACATTCAACATAATCTATGAAGAATGAAGGTAAAGTGTTTAGGATGTTGCAGATTAATGAAAGCGATGAGCTTAGCAATGTTTTTGTGGATATTGGTTAGCATACAAAGAACTTCATCCTTGAAGTTACGTAGCTCTTCTCTATCAATGCGAGATGATCGCACGACGAGGCATGTGGTTTTCCTTATGTGAGGTGTATTGTTTTAACTAAAAGATGATGAAGATATTGTTAGGAAAGCGGAAGCAACAATACGATTTAGAGAGAGGTATATTGAAAGATATCCAAACAAAAATTTCAAACCTCTAAAACTTAATCCTATTAGCTTTTAAGGCTGTATGCAAGAAAATGGATCCCATAAACATATTACTAATCTAAGTAGCAATAATGAGATAACAATTATGCAAAATAAGCATAACAAGGAGAAATAACAAATAATTTGTTATCAATCTACAAGACAAAAGTCCTAATGACAAAAGATGTGAATATTATAGAAATCATAACATCTTATGTAAACAAATATTCATCTACCAGACAAAAAGCTACCACATGGCATCAAGACAAATAATCATATTGTAAGATGATATGACATTGTTTTTGATATTACATTGTGAAATTGTTTTGAAGTTAGGCTTAGTTACTTAAGCATACTTACCCATTAATTAACACAATGATCTATGTGATTAATAAAACAACTTCTAAGTGTTTATCATACCAAAAAGCACTTAGACATATAGGTGCACACATGGCAAACAAATAGTGTGACGTGGTCACAAAAGTAAAGAAACGACAGGTTCATGCAAACAATTCCTACATTTTAGAAACATGCATTATTTAGACTATCCTATGAAAAAGACTCAACGAATGTCAACAAAAGACACGAGCTTTCAAATATAGAAATATCATATAAGAATGACATATCATGAGTTAACAAGTAATACATTAATCTTGTGAAATATCATATAACGAAAGAATGAACATATTATTTAAATCATGTTAACATGAAGCATATAATCATGCAGACAAAAACCTTTTTAAGGTTTACACATTTGACAATCAATCAAATAATTATTATAACATTAAGATATCAAACAAATATCATGTAATCAATACATGTATATGTAATGCAAGTGATTTTATTAATTATTCCTAAGACAAGATAATTTACCAATACATGACTTAATGAGACTCAACTATTTCTATTAAAACTAGTCATGTTATATACGTAAATATGTGTCAACAGATTTTAATCATTGTGTTTGGAATTGAATGATCTAAAGGGTGAAATCCTTTGAGTTGAGTTTAAGTATGAGTTATGCAAGTGATCTAAGATCAAGAGATGTGTTTGTGTGTGGTAATGGGATATGTCATGAACGTTCTGAAGAAAGTTCTTTGGAACAAGAATCTAAATAAAGTTACCAACTTTAATAGGTTTTGTGTATGCTCCAGAGATGTGGATATGCACAAGGTTTGACCAAGGTTTAATGTACGCTTGAAAGGAAATAGATACGTATGGTATCTTTTAACAAGTAAGATTTAACCAGTGCTCAATGAGGAAGATAGTTCATAAAACTAGTGGATGTTTGTTTTAAGATCATTTGCCCGATGAGGTGTAATGAAATCTCTTGTAACATAACCGTTCATGCTGCAAGAAAATAATGATGCATAGGATATACATTATCCTTTTTAACAAGATGAAAAATAAACACATAATGTTTTTCCGAAACATCATGTTTTCCTAAATGAAGATATGAACCCAAAGTATTTGAATTAGATAGACTTATTCTAAATAAACTAGGTTTTAATATTATGATAACTAGATGATGACAAGATAAACTTACTTGAGTTTCTTATGTATACTCCTCAAGATTCATTGTCATTTGGGATGTATGAGATTGGCTTTGAGATTACATTATAACATAAGTTGTTACAATGTTGACAAAGTATTACCAATACTTTGATGACTTGTGGTACTACTTAATGAATGTGAGCATCATGCTCATTTGATGGTGAAGGTTCTAAATTTATAGGTGGTAAAGTATGGTTGAGTTTTGACGCACATTTGATTTGGTATAAGTGTTGGACTAAGGGCTTTTTAGAGCAATGCATTCAATGGATTATGGTGTTGTAGGAGTTTGTTGTACTATGGATGTACTTTTGGGTTTCATGAATGTTGAAGATGACAAGAATGGATACTGATTCTTGTGGTTCACTAGTGGATGAAGTGCTTGGTTATGTTAGTGAATCCTAGGGGCTTAATGTGATGAAGACTGATTCTTATGATCCATTGGTTGGTATTACTAATGTGTGATGTGATCTAAAGCTTAGGGTCTAAGACAGAAAGTACAAGAGTACTTAGGTGATAGGATAAGTGTTTTAACATAGGTTGTTAAAATACTTGGGAGTTGATTCTTTCGGATATGACTTTTAATGACTACATTTGTAAGTCAAAATATACTTGAATACTTCGGATGAAATACTTAAGTTGTCAATCTTACTTTGAGAAAAGGATAGCAAGACTTGATAATTACATCTATAACTTAAGTGTGAGTTATGACTCGATGTAAATCCTCATCGTCTTGAAGGATGACATGTTAACCAAGTGAGGCAACATATGTGAATACAAGATAACATCTACAGACATGAATTGGGTTTGTAATCTGTGATATATTTGCAAACAGTGAGTCTGGATTAGTTTGGAAGTTGTCAATTTACAAATCAAACTAATGAATGAGTAAAGGACGGGAGGATGCAGTGAATGTGTGTAATGATCACAAATACTCAGTGGTTTACCGAAAAGGTACCTTGGAGCATTTACATGAAATTTGAAACTGTGATTAGATATGATTATCCTATTTGGAGTTTGGTGAGATGTCCTAATAATAATTTGAGTGAACATTAGAGATAAGAATCCCAAGAATTAGAATCAATAATCTAAGGATCGGAACTAGTCGGGAATTTTGAAAAAGTTACTGTTGACACCCACGGATCCAATAGACAACAAAGGCGGAGCCAAAGTTTGGGACCCGTGGAATCCGTGGGTTCTGGACTGGCGGATCCAAAGCTAACTCTTGGCGGATCCAAAATGAGGGATCCGTCGGATCCGTTGAACAAAAGTACTAAAAACAAACAGAGAGATATGCAAAATTCGCGTTTTTCGACCAAGACCTGAAAATTCTCCTGGAACATATCTATTAGCTAATATGTAATGCAAAACTACTAAAAATGTTTATTCTAACACATATACACACATAGTTTAATCCGATCATATTAACTTACCTTAAATGAGAGTTAAGCCAAACAGTGGCTTAAACCCGGAAACTTGATAACATCAAAGTGTTATCGTCCTGCATGATATGGTTAGTTCACATGAAGGTTTAACAACAAGATAATATCCTAAAGGCATAACAACTCAACACATCATTGTTTCAAATTGTTTGTACCAAACACTCTTTTTCAAAGATACTACATGTTTACTCATTATAACACTTGAGCAATTAAGTGAGAGTTTGTGCAAGTCAATACTTTTCAACATATTTCACTTAGTACACATTTCTAAGTAAGTTATGCAAGGTTTTCACATAATATAATCAAACAATAGTATCTAAGTCTAAAAGTAGAACAGACACAGTTTATCAATGTATTACACAATATCTAGCAAATGTTTTATTATGCATAAAACAAGCAATTGATAAACAAGCAAGTAAGTATCATGGCAAGACACTTATGTATTACAAATAAACAAGTACAATCACACTTATCAATAAGCATATCACATATGTGCAAATAATATAGAACAGTTAGCCACATAGCATAGCATAGATGAAAGTATACTTTTTGTCACTTTGCGTTTAAATATGACGATGTATGCTAAGCTTAATTTGTTTCCTTTATATTACCAAATTCTTTAGTTTCAAAAGAAATCATATTTATGAGCAAAGGATACCAATTTACATTGCTCGACTCAAAAGTTTAACTTACTGTGTCAAAATAAAACTTAACATTTTGAACAGGTTATAGTATTTGATTTGTTTTACCTACTTCAATTTAGATCTAGGCCATGAGACTATTTTTAAATGAAAATAGACTTAATTCCCTTCAAAATGATAGGTGGCGCGACTCCTACGGACTTACGGGTTAATTAGTTATGAATTTTTGAAGTTTGACAAAAACTGAGTACTGCACCGACGGATCTGACGGATCCTTTTAGAGGGATCCGCCCTTTATGTGATTTGGATCCGCCGAGACCTGTGACAGATTATCCTAAACTCATATTTTGACATAGCGAAAGTGTGTGGGACTTGCTACACTTAATCTTAGGCATATAATACAAATATTAACAACATTTCTACCTATGTGACTTATCTAAATATTACGGAGGTGATTTTTCAACTAACTTAATGATTATTCCTAACACTCCCTTTAAAATGGTATTTTTCGTAAATTAGTTCTGAGCACATAATTTGACACTTACAAATTCTTTTGAGAAATATTTTTCTTTTATTTTTCAAGAACACCTTCAAGCTTGTATACAAAGTGATATTTAACAACAAAATTTCAAAGTATACTTAGCGAAACATTTTTCATATTATGTTCTGCTTCAGAGGCAATTTGATACATGGATCTTACTCTATTTTAAAAACCATTTGTTTTGAAAATGAGAGCCAACCCGCTCTGATACCAATTGTGAAAACGTAGTGAAAACGTAGAGGGGGGTGAATACGTTTACCGTTTTAAAACTTAAAACTTGTTGTATCAAATTTCCAATTCGGCTAGTTCTAATATGAACACTGTCTGTTGTAGTTTATGTCTACCAAGTTGTCACACAAGTATTATCACATAATCACAACACAAGCAATCACATAATGCAAATATAAAAGTAAAGAGATAAGTAAAAGAAAGCGCAAACCGAACACGATGATTTATAGTGGTTCGGTCACGGAGCTCCTCTCCGCCCTACTCCACTCCTCGAGTACCCAACTCGAGAGTTACTTCACTAGATCAACAAGCTCCCTTTCTTAGGCGGAGAAAACCTTTACACGTCGCTTACTTCCTTTTCCGGTACTAAG
Source organism: Artemisia tridentata subsp. tridentata (assembly GCA_021014915.2). Taxonomy (NCBI): domain Eukaryota; kingdom Viridiplantae; phylum Streptophyta; class Magnoliopsida; order Asterales; family Asteraceae; genus Artemisia; species Artemisia tridentata. The sequence continues at coordinate 146,672,507 of CP139503.1, read as the reverse complement.
CTAAACACCGGGTTCTTTACAAGGGTACAACCACTCCCATCGTCGCTTATACAATTACCGACACTAAGCTAGATGTCGAGTTCTTTACAAGGGTACAACCACTCCCAACACTCTTTGTATTTTAAGGACTAAAATACTAACCTCACTCTACTGATCTAAATGATACAATGATGGTTACAACAATGATCCATGACATAAGTATATCATGGATATGAATGCCTACACTATATGAACTTCCATTGATCGGAAGCCTTCAATGTATGAAGATCACAAGCTCCCTAAACTTGTTGTGATGGATCTTCATATATGCATCTTCATGGTGGATTAGTAAGTATGCTATGGATGATGACTTGTGATCTTGAGCTTGCTTCACAGGATCATAACAAGTGTATGCTTACAACATAATGAAAGTTAGTAACATTATGATCATTATGTAATGAGGTGATTAATGTATGAATCTACATGTTTTGCTACTGATCTAAGTGTGTGAAATGAGTGAGGGAATGTATGTTCTAGTTGGATTATTCTATGGGCAAAACTAAGGACTATTTATAGGAAAACATGGCATGAAAACTATGGGCAAAACCATGGACTAACATGGTTTCTAGTGGCATGAAAACTATGGGCAAAACTATGGACTACCATGTTTTCTAATGGCATGAGACTATGGGCAACAATGGGCTGGTATGTATAGTCAACAATATTTTTGCCCGGCGGATCCCATAAAAGGGATCCGTGCTTGTTAACGTTTGGTTCCGCCAAAGTGACAGCTAAAAGATTTTTGTGTATCTTTCCATATCTTGCATATCTAGCCAAATCTTCCAAGATCTCAAATGTCAACTATCTAACTTGTGTATCTAAACAAAATATTACACAATCTTACAAAGATTTCACTTGTGATGTATGCCATGATGTCATGGTATTATTTAACTAATAAAGTTTCCATTTTAAGAAATAAACATGTAAACTTGTATATGTTATTCCTAGTGAACTTTGTAATGTGTATATGTATGTAACATGAATCCTAGTGATCATGTAAAATGAGGTTCTAAGTAGAATGATTAGCCTTTTTAAAATACTTAATTACCTAACCGTATTTTAAACATTCTAAATGGTTTGTTAAGGTTTGATCATAATGCCACATAACAAACATGTACGAACCTGTGTTGTATCATACGAGGACTTGAGAGGTGTTGAATGTATGTTGAGACAAGATATGATTACAAGTAACTTGTACATTTTACGCTATGTATCAAGTTACATGTTTGTCATCAATCAAAACAAACAAGATTGCTTGCACTAGCAATCTCCCCAACGAGACTGCTTGCACTAACAAGGATCTTCCTTGCTTTTGCTACATACATGAACTTCAAGGTGTACCAAATGGATGTTAAAAGTGCATTCTTAAATGGTTCACTGAAAGAAGAAGTTTATGTTCAGCAACCTCCTGGATTTGAAAGCCATGAGTTTCCTGACTATGTCTGCAAGCTTAACAAAGCCCTTTATGGACTGAAACAAGCTCCCAGGGCATGGTATGAAACTCTTTCAGCCTTCCTGATCCAAAACAAATTTGTCAGAGGCAAGATAGACAACACATTGTTTATCTACAAGACAAATAATGATGTCATACTAGTACAAGTGTATGTTGATGACATCATCTTTGGCTCAACAAGTTATAAACTTTGCAAACAGTTTGAAAAACTAATGGCAAAGAAGTTTGAAATGAGCATGATGGGAGAATTGACTTACTTCCTTGGTCTGCAAATCAAGCAGACTGATAAAGGAACCTCTATCAGTCAAGAGAAGTATGTCAGAAGCCTACTGAAGAAGTACGAGCTCAGTGACTGTGCCTCAGTCAAGACTCCCATGGTACCCCCAAACAACCTTGGTCCTGATCTCACTGGAAAACCAGTAAATCAAACTCTTTTTAGAGGAATGATAGGATCACTGATGTATCTACTTGCATCAAGGCCTGATATCCAATTCTCAGTCTGTTTGTGTGCCAGATATCAATCTGACCCAAGAGAATCTCATATCACTGCTGTGAAAAGGATATTCAGGTACCTGAAAGGTACTCCAAACCTTGGATTATACTATCCAAAATGTTCAGGCCTTGATCTTAAAGGATACCCAGACTCTGACTATGCTGGATGCAACATGGACAGGAAAAGTACCTCAGGCTCCTGCCAAATTCTTGGTGGAAAACTAGTCTGTTGGAGTGCTAAGAAGCAACAATCAGTTGCCATGTCCTCAGCTGAAGCTGAATATGTTGCAACAGCAAGTTGTTGTGCAAATGTACTCTGGATGAAAAGTCAACTCAGTGACTATGGAATTCAGTACAAGATGGTTCCCATTTTTTGTGATAACACAAGTGCAATTGCCATCTCAAACAACCCTGTTCTTCATCAGAGAACAAAACACATTGATATAAGATATCATTTCATCAGGGACCATATCATGAATGGTGACATAGAATTACACTTCATTCCTACTGAATATCAGCTAGCTGATATATTCACCAAGCCATTGGAGGAACCAACTTTCACTAGACTGAAAGCTGAACTTGGAATGTTGGATATAGAGAATCAGTCCACTGATTGATTCCATCCAAATAAGTGTAAATTCTGAAAACCCAGGTCCCTGACTCAATGTGTACTTCAGTGAAAAGAATCACTGAAACCTCAGGAACTAAACCCAAGTTCCTGAAATGTTGGACTTCAGGAACTAAACCCAAGTTCCTGAACCCTTGAACCTCAGGAACTAAACCCTAGTTCCTGAACCCTTAAACTTCAGGAATTAAACCCAAGTTCTTGAACCTTTGAACCATCAGTGACAAAACCCAAGTCCTGAATAATCAGGTTCACTGAATGAAAATTCATTCAGGGCCCTCAAATGACATTAAATACTAACTTAAATGCTCTAAGTATGTAGTTAGTAAATGTCCTAGGTTGGTAACTGAATTCTTATTTAATATAAGAATATTTATTCCTTTTGCCTTTCTGGCATGCACCTATGGGCCCCTACTTCCCAACTTGGCATTCAATGCCCTCTCTCACACATAATATTGTGTGATGATCAAAACTCTGCAACTTCCAATTTTATAGAACTGCTCAACTATTCACCTTGACTGTTGCGCCAAAGCTAGGAAAGTGAAGTGGGTAGCATTAAATGCGGATCCCAAAAATTTTATTCAAAGTAGTTTCTAAAACTCTTTTGATTTAAAATAAAAACCGCATAATGCCTAAATTACCCTCCACTCCACTTCCCTATAAATACCCCCATAACCAAATTCACACACATGCTTTTAGAAAAACCTAAGCAAACTCTTGCCTTTTCACATCTCAAAAGCCTTCTCTGTGTGTGTTCTTAGCCTTTAGAAACCCATAATCATTTGTTAACCCAGACCTACAAACACAAATGGCTTCTTCTAAAGCTATCAAATACGCCCCTAATGTGGAATTCACATTGGAGGGTGTAGACCTCACCAAGAACAATGTGGTAGGAAACTTTGCCTATCCTCAAAAGTTCTATGCGTACAAGAATGTAGTGAAGTATCTTCAAAACTGCTTTCTTGCTACGGCATTCACCAAGACCCCCTCAGTCATCTACCATGACTATTTGAGGGAATTCTGGTGTACTGCAGTGGCAACCAGCCCTGAGGACACCAAAGAATCCATCATCACATTCACAGTGATGAATGGGAGAAGGACCCTCTCCCTGGATTACAAAACCTTCATCAAGGCCACTGGTCTTGATTTCGCTGAGGCCTTTGAGCCCAACCCTACTGACCAAGAGGTTAAAGCAGAATTGCTTTTTCTAGGACCTCATGACCCTAAGCGTCCTGAAATGGCCGCAGGAGCCTTATTGGAGAAGGCTCCAATAGTTAAAACCTGGTTCCACCCTATCTGGAGGATCCTGATGACCTTCATCATTCAGGTCCTTGGAGGGAATAAATCCTCCACGGAGCAGTTGAACTCATCACAACAATTGATGTTGTTCAGTCTCCTGGAGAGTAGAAAAATAGATATCGGAGGAATAATCTTCTGTGACCTCGTTGCCAAGCTCTCAGGGAAATCTAGGCAAAGACTTATGTCTTATCCTAGGTTTATTTCCTGCGTGCTTCAGGACCTATTAGGCCCTGACTATGTTAGGTCTGACGTTGAAGGTACAAAACCTGACGTCCTACATAAGACCAATTATACGAGTGGCATTCCTGAGGTACAACCCATTGCCCTGACCAACTACATGCTGGTGGTTAATCAGGGGGAGAACGCTGTTTCTCCAGTACTTTCACCTACAAAGAAGGGGAAGAAGACAAAGAAGGGTCAGTCCAGTAAGGTTGTTAGACCCAAACTACTCGCCACTGAGACTGATGCCTCAAACAACCCTAAACAAGGGTTAAATATGGCCGAGACCTCTAAGACACCCGTCACTGAGACCCTCTTGACCCAAAAACAAAAGCCAACGGAGGGCACTGAGAAATCATCCTCAGGCAAACCCTTTCCTCATGATTCCACTGACAAAAACAAGTCATTGGAGTCAGGAACCTCCACCCATTCACATCCCAATGAAGGCACTGATAAATCACAATCAAGGCCTGAGGGAGAAAAGGGTCCTGAATCCTCGGTAGGGCAGCACTACCCTACTGGGGAGGAGACCCACACCCATTCACATCCTGTTAACGTCCCTGAGCTATCACACTCAGGGTCTCAGGGAGTTAAGGACCCTAAATCCCCAAAAGGGCAGTACAACCCTGAGGACCATCAACCATCACAATCAGTGCCTCGTGATAGTTCTGAAAAACACACCCATCAGGACTTGAAGGCACTAAGGGGGACAAAGACTCAGAGGGATATAAACCACCCGCTGATACGGAACCCATAACCCCCTCAGGCGGATCCATTCTCTTGGGAACTGACCCCAAAAACCAGGCTGAGAAATCAGTTATTATGGTTAGCCAGGCTGAGACAACCAACTCAGTTATTATGGCGGGGTCAGGACCTGGCCAAAACGAAGGCAAGTCTTCTTTTGAAGAGGAGCCGGATAACCTTTTGGAGATTCAGTCAATGGTGGATATTCAGGCTCTTCTTGATTCTGAAGATGAGCTCAAGGAAGAGAGTAAGGATGAAGTTTTTGAGGCAGGTGATGATATGGACACTGATGCACAACCTACTGAACAATCGCATTAGTCTTCTCTACATGGTGAAGAATCTGAATCTCAGGCTGATCATTCTTCAGATTCTGAATCATCCTGCCCTCCCGAACTCAGGAAGTATGACAACATTCTTCCTTTTACTGAAAGGCAATTGGTCAAGTTCCTACAAAAGGCCAACAATGCTCTCTTTACTGGGCTAACTAAAGAAATTTTTGACCAACACTGTGAAGCTGCTGTTCATTATGTCAACCTGAAGGAATCAGTGGAATCCTATCATGATGATGTTAATGAGCACAAGTCATCTATCTCCTTCTCCCTGACAAATCTTGATGAGAATCTTAAACTGTTCAACGAAGCTCTCACCAACATACACAAGAGCGTTGCAACTATTCAAGAGTCAGTGAAAGATGACCCTGAGCTTAACAAGAAAATTCTTCAGGCTTCTGAGGACTACCATCAACAGTCTACTCAGTTGACTGAGCTCATAAACATGCTGAAATCCTCCAATCTTCAGGGGCTCAGCTCTATAGTGGAATCCATCAAGTCTTCATTGGGTCTTATGGAGTCACACTTGGCATCTTGGGCTACATCCTCTTCTTCCTTGGCTTGGAACCTTGGGCCAAGGATGACAGCAATAGAGGCTTCTCAGGCTTCTCTTGAGGCTAAGGTCTCAATTCTTCAGAAGGACACCTCAGACATCAAGTCAATGATGACTGAGATTTATCAGGCTTTCAAAGGTCAGGATGCTCCCTCAACTTCAGTGAGCGCACCAACTCTTGCTCTCACCATGGGTCAAGCAACAGATGAGGGGGAGAATGTCACTGAAGAACAACCTGAACAACCTCCTTCTCACACTGAGGGGGAGATTCCTGAGACAAACCCATCTTCATCCCGCCAAGACAAAGGCAAAGGCATTCTCACAACCATTGAGCCTGAGTCTACAATCTTGGTGCCTACTTCCTCTGAAAGAAAGCAAGACCCTGATGAGCCAGTCAGGGTCCCTTATGAGGTAAATGGAAAAATACAACTTCTCACAAATGAGGAAATTCAGGCTCATATGGAGAAAGAGGAGGCAATGAAGAAGGCAGTTGAAGAAGAAAGGGCGAGCAAGGCTGCTCTTATTCAGGTGGTAAACGAAGAGGCCAAAAAGATTGGGTTGCCTCCAAAAGCTATTTCAGGAAGAAAAGGTGGGGAGACCTTTGTGAAAGCTCAGACTGCTGAGATGATTGCTCTCAGGGAGAAAAGGGAAGAAAGGTTAAAGAGGGCTGAAGAGATTAGGCAGAACAGGATTGAGAGATATCAGTGAGTCATGACAAGCAGGTTGAAGCCATAACCCATCCTTGATGTCAAGATTCACCGAAACACCAAGCCTGCCATTGTAACTGTCTACAGGAGTGCTGACAAAAGAATCTTTGAGGTTCATAACCCTTTCAAATTCGCAGACTTTGGGATCACTGAATTGGATGAATTGGGTCCAATGATAGCGAAAAAGTCAAATGTTGTGGTCCCTGGTCTGATGAAGTCCCTGAGTCTAAGGTATGAAAAATTGGCAGCAACACCTCAGGAACTTGGTATTCCATCTCTTCTTCCTGCTTCAGCAGAACAGCCTGCTCCCTCTCAGTCTTCCTCAAGAAAGAGAAAGAAGATTGAAGTTGAGCCTGAGATCAAGGTCCCTGGTCTGGATTGCAACAGAGCCCTCCCTGAAGGAGTTCCATTCAGGAACAACATGGTCATCGAACAACCTGAAAGAGGTTTGTTCTTCACTGATGAGTTTGGAGATCCAGCCTTCCAAAGATGGAGTGATATTGACCAGTCAGGAATCAAGGCAATGCTGGGTTTCCTCATGATGGCCTCACCAATCAAGACTCCTGAAAATGTGAGGTTCTGCCAAGACCTGAGAAGAAAGATTCAAGAGCATCCTGACCAGCATGAGCTAGAGTCAAAGAAGCCAAAGCTTGAAGCCCTTGGGTATAAGTTCAAGTGATGAATCTGCAATACCACTATCCTTTGTACTTAGTTTGTTAGGACTTATAATGATATTAATAAGATGATGTTTTTATTATTTTAGTGTCCTTATTTACTTTCTAGTACATTCAGTATGAGCAGAAGTCATTAGCTCACTCATAACTGATCAAAAACACTTAAGCATAATTTATATCCAAATAGGGGGAGATTGTTGGGTCCTTCAGTACCCAAGAGTCGTTAAAACAAGATTTGAATACAAATTAAGCTAAGTGTAAATTAAACCGAAAACATTCTAAGTCACTGAGTGAACAGTCACTCAGTGAGTTACCTTCAAGATGCTCAGGACGAGTCTAAGAAGAAAGATTCACCACACAGTGAGGCGGTACTCACTGAAGTGTTACTTGAGACGAAGAAGAAGGTAATGGATCAGTGAGCGTTAGACAAGAGCTCACTGAACCCTAAGTCTCCTCAACAACAATAACTGAAGACTGAAGACAAATGACTGAAGAACCTAAAGCCTGAATAAAAGGCGGGATAATGAGGGAAGGTTTTAAGAAGATAAGAACAAGTCTTATCGGGGTCAGACAAACCATCCCTCAAGTGGCTAAAATTCGAAGAAGTGTAAGGTCTAACACTCGAAGACTTTTTGGCGCAATCCTATTGGTTCTTGGAAATGACAACTACTGTTGTAGTTGTCAGACACGCTTCCTATTTGTTTATGTATTTTTAGTCTTTCAGTACTCTTAACATGTTTTCCTATAAATAGCAAACAGATGGAGAAAAGAGGGTGTAGTATTTTGTGTAATTAAAGCTTAGACTTTCACAATACCCCTTTTCTCCTACAAAGAGTAACTTATCCCTGAGATAGCTCAGTGGGTCGAATTGTTACCACTTAAAGCATTGCTTAAGTTTAGATAGGAGACACCATACCTTGTCTATTCAATCCCAAGTGTTTGTTCCGTAAAATACTTGGGTAATAGATTCTTTGATTCATTTCTAACAATAATTTAAACGTTGAAAATACTTATGTGTTTTTATATTTACGTTTCATTAACTGTTATAATTAATCAATACATTGTATTAGTCATAAACACAAATAGATTAACTTTCTAGTTAACTCTAAGCGTGTTAAGGGAACAACAGTTTCGTATATGTAACTGTGAAGAAGAATCCAAGGTCAAGTTTGCCTCGTATACTTTGACAGGCAGTGCTTTAACTTGGTGGAACGTATATATGAAATCATCAAGAATGGACATTGCTTACACTATGGCGTGGGAGCAATTTAAGGCTTTAATGCTTCAAAAGTATTGCCCTCGCACTGAGGTCAAGAAGATGGAAGCAGAATTCTGGAATTTGAAGGTTCAAGGCACCAATATTTTGGTGTACATTCAGCGTTTCCAGGAATTAGCATTGTTATGTCCCGAGTTGGTCGTCACTGAGGCGAGGATTATAGAACGTTTTATCAAAGGATTACCTCTGAACATCAGAGGAAATGTGTTGGCTGCAAAGCCAAGTGACTTGCATGAAGCCATCTCCATCTCTCAGAACTTAATGGATCAGGTGATTCAGGATATGGCAAAGAAAGGAGGAGAAAACAAAAGGAAATGGGAAGACAACTCCAGAGCCAACCATCAGTCCAACAAGCGACAGGAAGTCGCCAAAGTTTATTCTCCTGGACCCAGTGAACCGAAAGTCTATGCTGGAAAATCCCCTCTGTGTAACCGTTGTAAACTCCACCACAATAGGCCATGCACCGTGAGATGCAAAAATTGTCAAAGAGTAGGTCATATGACCAAGGATTGCAGATCACCAGTTCTTGCTACTGCTCATAGGGCAGGTAAAGCCATTTAAAAAACGTTTAAAATATAAGAACGGCTGTGGTTTAAAAAGGCCTTTGAGAAACAATCAAATTGTTGATACAAAAGCTAACTTTTTTGCTTTATTTATTAGAATGTAATCAACTTTTGTTACCAAAATAATCATACAAAAAGATACTTTCGTATCTACTATTATTAATCTATCATGTAACTAGGCATCTCTTTAGCCACCATGAAGTGGGCATCTTTCGCAACAAACTAAAAGAGAAAAATAAAATAACATTTTCAAATTTTGTCGAATAAGATTCTACCTAAGACTACCCACGGTAAGCACATGTCGATCCATCAATCGATCGCTATAGATCGTCTTTAGTGTGAAGAATCGATCGAGGGTACTTGTTGGGGGATAATGGTCGTCCAGGCGATCTAGATCGACCCATTTTGTCCTTTTTTTTTCTCCGCCCTTATGTTTTGTGTTTTGTGTTTGTTGTGTTTTGTTTTTTTAACATTAAAGTGAAAACACTTAAACAAGTTAAAACACGAATTACATTAAACATTAAAGTGAAAACACAAATTATATAGTACGATTAATACAAACTACGATACGGTAATGAAAATGAAGCTACAAATTACAATTAAAAGTCTGAGTTATAACCCTCTTCACTCGAAGACTCTGCATCCCTAAACTCGCCATTATAATACGTTGCTTCCATAATGTCAAACCAGTTCTTCCTAAGATGTTCTGCATCCCTAGCTTCCTGCTCCATACGAGCAGCTTCCTCTCGTAGTTTTCTTTCTTCTGTTTCTCTCTTGACTTCCTCATCCTGCTCAAGAAGTCGGAGTTCATCCTCAGTGAGTCCAAACGGATTGGGTTGGTGTTCCACAACCGGTGGATTGGGTTGGTGTTCCACAACCGGTGGAGTATTAACCGGTTCATTTTCCGGTGGGAGTACCGGAAAGATATTTTCCGGTGGAGTGTTAACCAGTTCATTTGGAATCAGGTTGGAGCTGGGGAATTGCTGTGAGAAGTCCTGTTCATTTGGGAATTGTTGTGAGAAGTCGTGGTGACTAGGGAATTGTTGGGAGAAGTCTAGGCGAGACATTGTTGAGAATCTGTGTGTGGGTTGTGTGTATGATTTGTGTGTGTGATAAACAACTCCGGTGGAGTTGTATATATAGGCATCTTTGAATTTGAATAAATCCTGCTCCAATTTGAAATTAAATAATCCTGCTCGTATTTGAATTTTGAATTTGAATTTGGTTATCCCGCTAGAACTGTACCATTTAATTTGAAATTGAATTATGATATTGAATCATTAAATTGAATAGGGTTGGTTTTGAAAATATAAAAAGAAAGGGTTTTTTTTGAAGAAAAAAAAATGAAGATCGCCCTTACTGGGGCACCCAATCGCATGTAGGTCGCTAGAGAGAGAAAGCTGACGTGTCAGAGAAAATAGGAGGGATCGACCCTCCTTACTGTGTGCAGCCTAATCCCTTACGAGAGATGTTAGGAATCGACACACGGTTAAGGTGGTTAAACCTTTTGTACTTTGTGTGTATGATATATTGAGTTAATGTGATTAAGTATGCGGAATCTACTTAAACACACTTAGAAGGTTATTTGTGTTATGGAAATGGAACGTTTATATTTGTTATTGAACAAGGAACAATGAAAGATTAACACCAAACGATTCAATATTATTAAGATAAAAATACGAGTGATCTTGAGTTATCACTAGGGTTACAACCTTGAATCTTAAGTTTTTCTTACTTGTGATATTTTTGTGTTTGTTCTAGTTCTAACAGTTATGAAAGTTCTAAGTATTCAACAATATCAACACATAATATCTAGTCTAAGATCTTCTTTGATGAACTCAAATAAGTACATTTTATTATCATCATTTATCCTATTTATTTGACTTGTTTTATTATATTATGTATGAGAATTGATACTTAATCGTTTACTTTTGTAATTCTCAGTTAAAAACAAGCAATTGGTGAAACTTAGCGATTATGGACTAAAAATGGAGCAAAATGATCAAGATTGGAAAAGTCTGCTGAATTGAAGAGATTAAAGACCATTGCCTGACTTTGAAGCATGCGCCGCAACTGATTTTATCATGCATCGCATATGAAACTTTGGTCAACAAAGAAGAACCAACTTGTTCTACTCCAGATACGCCGCATCGGACCAATCCGAGGGCCCGTATCGGCCATACACAATCCTTACCAAGAATTCAAGAGATCAAGTGAAGATTAGAAGCTTAATGAAGAAGTCAAGATTACAAGTCGACACTTGAAGATGCTTTCGTATTTTGGCCATAAAATCTTCATCCGGACTCCGTTTTAGTTGATTCAAGCGGCCACGGAAAGAGAAAAAGGAGATCTACCTGTATCTGAAGGAGATGCGGCGCATAAGGTCTTTAGATGCGCCGTATTGGGAGATGCTCCATATCAGATTTATAGATACGCCATATCGGGTCAGTTTCAGACTTGGAGGCTACGTTTACTTATAGATGCGGCGCATCTAAATCTATAGATGCGCCGTATCGACCCAGATTTCAGAATCTATAAATACCGAACTCATTAACGAATTAGGGCATCTTTGGGAACCTTTAGCGTCATTCCCAGAAGATCACAACCCCTCCAAACAGCAAAAGATCACCCTAGAAGACCTAATTATCCTTGAAGAGTATCTCTAATCATTGTAACGTATTCATTATGCTTAATACTCTATTAATTACGATTATGTTTATCCACTTTGTTATAGAGATTATGGGCTAACACCCTTATGTGTTAGCCATGTTTATGATTATTTGATATTTTGATGTGTTTCTAATTCGATTGGTTGCTAAGTCTTCGTTTTAATTATTTATGTTAGTAGTTTGTTTTATTGTAACAGTGAGCTTTAATTCATCAGGATTGGTGGCTTGTGTAATGTGACAACGGAAAGATTGCACTCCCTTTAATATTGCTTTCCCATCAATTAAAGTTTATATGTTGATGTCTTTGGTTACTACTTATTAGTGCATTGATAACCTCTGTGTTTATTAGTGGCCTGCGCATTTGACTACGGAAGAGAATGTGGCTCCCACGGTTATAGCTAACCTGATCAGTTAAATATAACTTTTAGACATAAGTAATCATTAAGGGATTTCTCGCCGATAAGATTAGAGCCAACGAGAAAGGATTAATTACATACACTTTATATAAAACTAGCAATAAAACAAGTGACAAGCTATTTAAACATAAACACAATTATTAAGCAGCTTTATGCGGATTCCAATAGAATCTAGACTCTAGGTACAAGAGGTAGGATGGACAACGCCTAGTCTTGAGCAGCAATCACTGCAGGTCTTAGAACTTATTAAAACTTAATCATATATGAAACTTGGTTAACACACTCTTCATATCTTTGGTATTTTCTATTGTTTGTTTATCTTAGTTTAGTTAGAATAAAACCAAACCCGTGCTAGTCTCTCAGGCTGAACCCCCCTTTACGTTAGTTTAGGAGAGTCGAATACCTCTAGAATTAGTATATTAGAAATCTCACTCTTAGTGATCGACACCCTACATACCAACTAAGCTACATTGATCGGGTACACTGCCCGTTAGTGTTGTTATAGGTTAAGTCGGCAAAATATAAATGTAAAACTTGATAAGGAATAATCACCTATACAACGACACATCAAGTTTTTGGCGCCGCTGCCGGGGAGTGAATTTATCTATTTGCTAGTTTTATTGGTATTTTTCTGTTTTTAGTTTATTTTTGTGTGTTTGGTTTATTTGTTTTATCGTTTGTTTGTTGTCTGTGTGTCTGTCTCAGAAGGGAGATACGGCGTATTCTTGTCTGTGAATACAGCGCATCTATCTGGTTTCAATACGGCGCATTCTTGTCTGTGAATGCGACGCATTGACGTTCTGTTGTAAAAAAAATAATAATAAAAAAATAAAAAAAAATAAAAAAAAATTTATAAAAAAAAAAAATTGTTGCAGGAAGATAATACCGCGTATCCATTGTCTATTGGATACGGCGTATTAACTTATGTCGATACGGCGTATCTATTGTCTGTTAGATACGGCGTATCGATCTTCTGTGACCCCAAAAATATTTTTCGTTTTTTTTATTTTTTTTTGTGTGTGTTTAAATAAAAATAATAATAATAATTTGCAGGAAGCTAATACGGCGTATCCATTGTCTGTTGGATACGACGTATTAACTTGTGTCGTATACGGCGTATCCATTGTCTGTTGGATACGACGCATCGAGATTCTGTTACCCAAAAGTGTATTGTTATTATCTGTTAATTTGATTTAGTATTTTGATTAGGTTTTTCTTTTTAGCTTTATTTTTTTTTAATCACTAACTCTGTTATATATTAGTTAAATTGCATTCATTGTATTATTTGCATATTTTCTGTTTTGTGTGTTATTTGTTTTCTTTTATTTTTGTTTCTTTTCGTTTGTTTTTATTTTTTGTTTTTCTTTTTATTTTTCTGTATTCTGCTATCGTTGTACTGAGCTAATTCAAACGATACGGCGCATCTATTTTCATAGATACGGCGTATTGCGTTTAATTTTTATAAAATACAACGCGTTTAATAAATTCGATACGACGCATCTTTCCCCAAGATACGGCGTATCCTGTTTTTAATAAGAAATTTTTCTAAGCGATAACGCCATACGACGCATCTGTTTTAACAGATACGGCGTATTTATTATTTTAATTAAAAACAGTTTTTCGAATTATTAAACGGATACGACGCATCGATCTTTATCGATACGGCGCATCTACTAAATCAAAAATCGATTATATTTATTAAAATTTGAATTCGTTACGATTTTTGATATTTTAAACTTGATACGGCGCATTCTAATTCATAAGCGGTGTATCTGTTTTCTGAATAAAAGTCTGATTACATTTTAACGTAATAAGATACGGCGTATCCAACTTTCTGGATACGGCGCATCGTCCGCAGATATCAGCCATTTTTATTCTTTATATTCGTTTCTAAATTCATTAATTTATCTTCTAGCGAACAGATGCTACTGACGATTTTACCTATGATAACAGGTTTTGCTATGGAAGATATGTCAATGAACGGATATCTTACTAAAGGAACAAAACAACATGATTAATGGATTGGCAATTGAGTGCACCAATTGTCAACGGTGCTTAACAAAGTTCTTTTGGTAAAACACGATTTGAAAGGGATTACAACTAGAGGCGGAAAGTCAACCTTTCAAATGTGATCGGTATTAAGGAGCTGAACGTGAGTCTAACTTGAAGACTCTGGAATAAAGACAAGTGCTGACCGGGAGACAACCCGGATTTATCTTTTAATTTTTTGTTCTGTGTCGAGTCTGTTAGACCTGCAGAAGATGCGGCGCATCTCTATCAATAAGATGCGACGCATCACCTGCACTGGTCATATCTTATTTTATATTATTTTTCTGCATTTTTATTTTTGACCTTAAAACTTTCTGTCAGTTTATTTAATGTGGCGCATCCCTGGTTAAGGATGCGACGCATCTTTTATTCTGATTCGTATTTATTCCAGGCTCAATACGGCGTATCTTTTTCTATAAGATACGGCGTATCGACTGACCTGATGATGATGTACAGTTTAATATTTCCTACAGGTTGTTGATGCGGCGTATCCAATATCCCATGGATACGGCGCATCGACACTCTGACCTGTAATTTTTAGTATTTTTATTTTTCTAACCAATGATTAACGAGATGTTCTCGAGTCTATTTTTCTGTGGTCTCTATATTTTTACAGGTCTGGGCAATTGAAGGTATTGATGAACTCCCATATTACATAAGCTCACATTCTTACATTGGAGGATCATACCGAGAAAATCTCAGGGGAGTTTTCCGTTCTAATTCTTTTAATTTCCTGTTTTTAATTTCAAATTAAACAACGAGGACGTTGTTTATCTTAAGTGGGGGGATGGAGAATTAGAACGTTTACTTGTCCTTATTTTTCAAAAATATGCTTAATATGTACTTAATATGCTTAAATTTAAAATTTTTCTAGCATGTTTTTTTGTTTAAGATCTAAGTTACATAGCTGCACACATAACATTATTTCCAAAAATTGTGATTTTTCAAAATTCACAAATCTATGAGTGTGCCGGTGACTTGTAAACTTTAGAACTTGGCTTGTATACTATTCGAGACCACCATAATAAGTATTATTTTATATAATTGGAATGACTTGTCTAAATTGGTAAATTTCTAGGATTACACCCAAATAGCCTTTATATGTTATGTGTTATTAGCTAACTACACTGGTTAGTTAACCCCCGTATAAAACCCTTTTGTTACTCTCATTTTTAGAGTAAGATACCCCTAGAAAAATCCTCAGAGTCATTCCTTTCGTTTCTTACACCTTCGTTAAAATGTTTCGTTACACCCTTACACCTTAGCCTACCCTGTAGATTAAAATCCGTGGTTGGTTAATTGCTTTAGGCAAAGTGTGTTTCCTTACATTACCTGTGTTAGTGTGCGTAATTCATTATCTATGTTTAGGTCGGGAAATTGCACAATGCAATTGGAGTGAAAGTAAATATTGTATATCTTTGAGTCTTGTTTTTCGTGTGTTTACTACTTTCACTATTACCGTTATTTCTGAAGTTATGAAAAGTATGGAAAAATTATCCAGAATTATCATTATAGTGATATGGTGAAATTTTACACATCTATGTTTATGCAATAATAAAAATATATAAAAAAAAAAAAAAAAAAAAAAAAAAAAAAAAATATATACTCGAAAAAATGAGAAAAGAAAAAGAAAAAGGAAAAGTTGGAAGTTTGTTTTTACCAACTTATGTAAAGTTTTGTATTAAGTGGTCGATATCACCACTAGTTGTTGTATTTTATATCTATGGATTGAATGGGAGTTGAACGTTATGGGAACGCCAACTTAAGGATATTCTTTGATTAAGATCTTGTTGAGTATAATTCGTATCTACCTAAAGCGTGTGTTTCAAGTGTTAAAGCGTGAGTTATTCAATGATATGAGTCTTATTCATGGGATGGTTGGGATAGTGATTAACCACACTTAGGATTTTAATTTATCTGTTTTGTTTATTTTTCATTTTACACCAATTCGTATCCCCAATATTATCCATACCCTATATTATTCTTTATCCAAACCTTTGATTTATTGAGATTAGGGATTTGAGCAATCTTAAGTATCGTAGTCGTGGATTCGGCTATGTATTTATGATTTTGTCGCCCTTTTTGATATAATATTATTGGTGAAGATTACTTGGTCCTATCTTTAGCCTATTCGAGTTAAGGATTTGAGCAATTGCAAGTATCGTGTTCGTGGATTCGATCATGTATTTGTGATTTTGTCGCCTTTTCTGGAATTTGAGATCGATAGAGATTAAGAAGAATGATTAACCCTTAAACCTCAAAACCCTTTTTACCGCTTTAGACTTGTTATTCCTTGGCTTTAGTGGGGGAGATGCGTATACTTGCCAAGCTTATGATAGAATATTCGTCACGACTGGACAGTTAAACGATTAGATTTGCTTTTATCAAAATATTTTATTTTACTTCTAATTCGTTAAGTGTTTGGTTGTGTGATTATGACAATAATGAATACATGCTTAAATATAAAAATAAATCCTAATATCTTTTAGGATACATTTTCATAAGATTAATTCTAAGGTTTACTTGGGGACAAGTAAAGTTCAAGTGGGGGGATATTTGATGAACTCAAATAAGTACATTTTATTATCATCATTTATCCTATTTATTTGACTTGTTTTATTATATTATGTATGAGAATTGATACTTAATCGTTTACTTTTGTAATTCTCAGTTAAAAACAAGCAATTGGTGAAACTTAGCGATTATGGACTAAAAATGGAGCAAAATGATCAAGATTGGAAAAGTCTGCTGAATTGAAGAGATTAAAGACCATTGCCTGACTTTGAAGCATGCGCCGCATCTGATTTTATCATGCGTCGCATATGAAACTTTGGTCAACAAAGAAGAACCAACTTGTTCTACTCCAGATACGCCGCATCGGACCAATCCGATGCGCCGTATCGGCCATACACAATCCTTACCAAGAAATCAAGTGGAGATTAGAAGCTTAATGAAGAAGTCAAGATTACAAGTCGACACTTGAAGATGCTTTCGTATTTTGGCCATAAAATCTTCATCCGGACTCCGTTTTAGTTGATTCAAGCGGCCACGGAAAGAGAAAAAGGAGATCTACCTGTATCTGAAGGAGATGCGGCGCATAAGGTCTTTAGATGCGCCGTATTGGTAGATGATCCATATCAGATTTATAGATACGCCATATCGGGTCAGTTTCAGACTTGGAGGCTACGTTTACTTATAGATGCGGCGCATCTAACTCTATAGATGCGCCGTATCGACCCAGATTTCAGAATCTATAAATACCGAACTCATTAACGAATTAGGGCATCTTTGGGAACCTTTAGGGTCATTCCCAGAAGATCACAACCCCTCCAAACAGCAGAAGATCACCCTAGAAGACCTAATTATCCTTGAAGAGTATCTCTAATCATTGTAACATATTCATTATGCTTAATACTCTATTAATTACGATTATGTTTATGCACTTTGTTATAGAGATTATGGGCTAACACCCTTATGTGTTAGCCATGTTTATGATTATTTGATATTTTGATGTGTTTCTAATTCGATTGGTTGCTAAGTCTTCGTTTTAATTATTTATGTTAGTAGTTTGTTTTATTGTAATAGTGAGCTTTAATTCATCAGGATTGGTGGCTTGTGTAATGTGACAACGGAAAGATTGCACTCCCTTTAATATTGCTTTCCCATCAATTAAAGTTTATATGTTGATGTCTTTGGTTACTACTTATTAGTGCATTGATAACCTCTGTGTTTATTAGTGGCCTGCGCATTTGACTACGGAAGAGAATGTGGCTCCCACGGTTATAGCTAACCTGATCAGTTAAATATAACTTTTAGACATAAGTAATCATTAAGGGATTTCTCGCCGATAAGATTAGAGCCAACGAGAAAGGATTAATTACATACACTTCATATAAAACTAGCAATAAAACAAGTGACAAGCTATTTAAACATAAACACAATTATTAAGCAGCTTTATGCGGATTCCAATGGAATCTAGACTCTAGGTACAAGAGGTAGGATGGACCGCGCCTAGTCTTGAGCACCAATCACTGCAGGTCTTAGAACTTATTAAAACTTAATCATATATGAAACTTGGTTAACACACTCTTCATATCTTTGGTATTTTCTATTGTTTGTTTATCTTAGTTTAGTTAGAATAAAACCAAACCCGTGCCAGTCTCTCAGGCTGAACCCCCCTTTACGTTAGTTTAGGAGAGTCGAATACCTCTAGAATTAGTATATTAGAAATCTCACTCTTAGTGATCGACACCCTACTTACCAACTAAGCTACATTGATCGGGTACACTGCCCGTTAGTGTTGTTATAGGTTAAGTCGGCAAAATATAAATGTAAAACTTGATAAGGAATAATCACCTATACAACGACACATCATATCTAGTCTAAGATCTTCTTTTATAGTCCAAGAAGATCTTTACAATATTGCTTAAAGTCTTGATAAACTACTTGCTAACTTATCTTGAGTGTGTCAGTACATAAGATACAACATGTATCTGTGTACACAACTTGTTAACTAAGCACATGGGGTAAGATATTATCTACCGTATATTGTTGACTTAAATACACATAATATTTTTTCATACTTATCCACTGTTAACGCTAGCAGCAGAATGTTAAGCCTAGCAGCAGAATCATTTATCGCTAGCAGCAGAATCAAATGTTCTAGCAGCAGGAACAAACATTAGCAGCAGGAACCAAATACTCTAGCAGCAGAATCATACTTAGAGTATTTCTTTGAATAGAACCCGATATTAAACTTCTTGAATATTTAATTCCTAACAAGAGATAAAATATATAATTTGAATTAACACTAATTTTCCGTTTCTCAAAATTATTGTTCATATTTAGTTTGAGACATATTAAAAGAAAATAAATAAAATAACGATAACACATTATTATTTACAAAAGAAGATTTAGTTTGAGGCTTGTTAGATTGGAAAGATTAAAAATAACTTTGGAGAAGTATATACTAAGTAGTTAATTAGTTACTTACATTTTTATTTTATTTTTTCATTTTTTCTTTTTGCAATTTTAACTACCTCGCACTATTTATATCACAAATCTATCTCACATGTCTTAAGCAGTACTTGAAACCATAACTATTTGGTTGAGAAGCTTCTCATATAACATAAGTTACTATTGGTATACAAGCCCTTTGGTAATTGCTTACAATATCATATAACAAACTAACATGGTATCTTTGCAAAATGACATTTTTTTTGGTGTTTTTATATTACCCGGTGGTTTCTCGTGGTGGTTGGCGGTTTCTGAGGTGGCCAAAGATTTTCAGTATTGATGGTGTTGGTGTAAGAAAATGAAGAAAGACAAGACGATGATAAAACATAAATAGAAGTTCAAACAGAGAAAAGTAAATAGCATGTCACTGTTAAACCCTATGTTTACATTGAAACTATATGCCTTTAACTTTATTGATAACAAATATTTATAGATTACAATAAACCCTAATGTACCCTAAGCCCACCGATCGGGCTTAGGCCATTCATCAATTATATCGGCTAATACTCCCCCGCAGTCCAAGCGGCGAAATCGCGAAAGCTCGGACTTGAGATACATATAACAATAAAGCTATAACTATTTTTGTTGACGAAGACATCCACAGCAAGCGAAACCAAAGCAAACAAAGAAAGCGGTACTTGTCGAAGAACTTGTATATTCACCAATGATGTGCATTAAGACATCAAAAGGTTTCACATTGATTCTTGAAGAAGTAACCTCTTGCGGCTTATTGAAAAAGTAACACCATTGATCGAGCTTTAGTCAACTTCAGGAAAGAAAAAAGGTTTCGGAATCATATTTATCAAATAAAATTAAAAAAAAAAAAAAAAAAAAAAAAAAAAAAAAAAAAAAAAAAAAAAAAAAAAAAAAAAAACTAATGTCATTCCACTCAGAGCAAAGGGTGCAGTTCCTCATCCAGTTCGCCGTGGCTGACGTGGAGGCTCTTCATGCCTCGCCGCTGCACCACATGCCCTCGCCGTGGCTCACGGGAACTCCCCTGCTCGTCTGCACGAGCAGACGAGCGAATTCCACTGACATCCAACGTTTTTTTTTTTTTGTTTCTTTCTTTTCAAACGGTATTATTACCGTTAATATTCAAACGTCCATTTTTTTCTCCCTATATAATACACTACACTAAACTTATAAAATACATATAATTTACACACACAAATCTTATAAAAAAAAACCACACTAAAGTCTATAAAATAATAACCCAAAAACATGAGTGAAACATCTCATTCCGGCGAAAGTGATCTTGACGAGATTGAAGAGCTCGAGATGCTTATGCAAGAATTCGAGAATGAGCAAATGTTGCAGCAAGAACAAGCCGGAAGTAGCAAACGGACATCCATTCCCCGAGAATATGAAATTGCTGAAGCACGACTAATGCGTGATTATTTTGGTAACAATCCAAAATATCCGGAATAACAGCTGATGCATTTGATGAGTATTTACAAATGGGATCACATTGTGCACGCGATTGTTTAGATAACTTTACTATGTGCATAATCCAGTTGTATATGGGTGAGTTTTTAAGAAAACCAGACGAGAATGACATTCGTAACTTGTACCACGCACATAACGCGGTTCATAAGTTACCGGGAATGTTGGGAAGCATCGATTGTATGCACTGGGAATGGAAAAATTGTCCTAGAGAATGGCAAGACCAATTTCACCGAGGTGATAAAAAGTTTCCAACTATAATGCTTGAAGCCGTTGCTTCATATGATTTGTGGATTTGGCATGCATTTTTTAGGGTAGCGGGTGCGAATAACGATCTTACCGTTTTGAATAATTCTCCGTTATTCGACGACCTGCTTTGTGACATCGCCCCCGAGGTTCCGTTTGAAGTAAACGGGCGTACATTTAAAAAAGGGTATTATCTAGCCGACAGAATTTACCCGGAGTGGTCATCTTTTGTTAAGTCATTCACGGTTGCGCATACCCAAAAAAATGCCGCATTTAAAGTCAAAAAAGAAAGTCCTCGAAAAGATATCGAAAGAGATTTTGGTGTCCTCCAAGGATGTTGGCATATTATTGCCCAACCGGCGCACCAATTTACCGTGGACAAGCTACGGAGAATCATGTACACGTAGGGGTGTACGTTCGGTCGGTTTACGGTTTAATAGGCTTAATCTGTTTGGGTTAATCGGTTTTCAAAGATATTTTAGACCACCCAATAACCAAACCAAATTAATCAAAACCAAACCAATCCAACCAAATAAAATTTCGGGTTATTTGGTTTGGTTCTCTATTAAACCGAAACAGTTTAGACAACATAAAAAGTGTAACATGTTCTTAACTTTATTAAATATTGGAGAACATTCTGCGAGATTCTATGTCAATATTATACGACTTCCGCATATCATGATCTAAATTTGTAAAATCAACAGAAGAGCTCAATGTAAGAACTAAGAAGTAAGAGCAAATCAATAAACAGCATATTTGTAAAATCACTAGCTCGTCAATACACCAAGGTATTAAACCGTGAAAAAAAAAATCAAACATGCAAATAAAGTAAGACCATTCTGTGATGCCATTTTCAAATATAATAAATTGTTGATTAAGGAAATGAAGAAGAATGTGCATGCGAGATTTTTGGTTTTCTATAATTAGTTTCTATAAATATTAAATAATTTCCATACTAGATAAAAGTATAAGACGTGGCATTTATATTTGATTAAAAAGTTTCCTTACTATATACTCGTAATAGCTTCTTTGATTGGTCTAAACCTCTCGGGTATTCGGGTGATACCCGAATAAAGATATTGGACCCAAAGCCAATCCAGTTAACCGTCATCGTTATCGGGTGCAACCAAATATCCAAACCAAAACCAAATAAGCCAAACCCACTTCACCCAAAGTCATTCGGTTCGGTCGGTTTATTGGGTGTAACCAATTAATGAACACCCCTATGTACACGTGCATCATATTGCATAACATGATTTTGAAAGACCAAAACTTTGCGATATCTGAAGTTAGTGAAATGTATATTTGTTCGCGAATAAATTTACAACGGACATGGATTGAGCGATGCGATGTGCAACGAAAGAAGGGGAGGGAACTACTCGATAAACGCGTACACGCAGCGCTTCAACGAAATCTCATCGAGCATGTTTGGCAAATAAATCAATGGGAAGCATTTCAGCAACAGCAGCAACAACAACAACAAGATAATTAGTTTCTTTAAAATTTGATGTATTGTTAGTATTTCTTGTATCGTTTTTTTAATTCCTGTATCGTTTTTTTTTTTTTTTTCATTTCGTAAGTTTATGTTTCGTATTTGTTTAAGTTTGATGTATTGTATTTTTATTTTAATAAAATAAATTTAGTTTATTTGGGTATTTGAATAAAAAAAATAAGAATAGATAGTGGTGGGGCCCAATGAGTAAGTTGTGGTTTGTTATTGGGGCGGGGGTTGTAAGTTGTGGTTTGTCATGGTGACGTAGCACCCCGTGAGGCCCGAATGAGGAGTTTTGTTATATCATTGCACCATTTGCTCTCACGCACCATCACTGACCCATTTCCACTTTTTTACCTTTACCAAATTAAATCCATTGCTTACATACCAACCAATACCCACTAAACATCCACTTTACCAAATACCATTGACACCACTTTCTCTCTTTAAAAAAAATGGCTATTAGCAACCTCCCTCGAAGAATCATCAAGGAAACACAACGTTTACTCAGTGAACCGTTTGTCATTATAACGGTGAGGGAGGAGTGCGAATTGAAGAATTTGCAGAAAAGAATTTGCGGGCGAGTTGTGCTTTAGGACATCAATAACCACGCAGCGGTGAGGTAAAAGAAGAAAAAGAAAATATAAACTGGTAAAGATGAAGAGAAGCTCGCGGCAACACTTTGGATGTGCATTAGGACACCAAAGTTGTTGTTGCTGTTGTTGTTGTTGTTGATCGTGATTAGATTGTGCTTGTTGTGGTGGTGGTGCGGCCACTTTAGCATGAATTTGCTGGATTGGTATTTGGTAATTCATGGTGGAGATGTTGGTGGTGTTCGGGTGGATTTGGTGATAAGTTGTACGAACAGCCCACGTTTGCAGAGTCTTTTAAGAGGTCTAGACCTGCTGCTCTGAGTTTTTCGGCGACCAAGATTGTGGGTTTTGAGGATAGGGAGGAGGATACGATAATGAAGTGGCGGCTTTGGTGGCAGTTTGTTGGGAGGGTGTAGGTGTTTATGTTTTTAGGGTTGAGGATCGGTGAATCTCAGATGGGTTTGATGTAAAGTGACGGCTAGTTTTTTTTTGGTTATTAGGGTTTTAGGGATTTATAAGATCGTTACCCTCTGATACCATGTTAAACCCTATGTTTACATTGAAACTATGTGCCTTTAACTTTATTGATAACAAATACTTATAGATTACAATAAACCCTAATGTACCCTAAGCCCACCGATCGGGCTTAGGCCATTCATCAATTATATCGGCTAATAGTCACATGTTGTTGTGCACCCAAAAAAATATGATAAGAAAATTGTTTGTATGCTTAAT
Source organism: Artemisia tridentata subsp. tridentata (assembly GCA_021014915.2). Taxonomy (NCBI): domain Eukaryota; kingdom Viridiplantae; phylum Streptophyta; class Magnoliopsida; order Asterales; family Asteraceae; genus Artemisia; species Artemisia tridentata. The sequence goes on along the minus strand of CP139503.1, from coordinate 146,648,875 downwards.
TAGCATTATAACAGGAAAAAAAATGGCAAAAAAGAAATAGAAAATGTTTAAATCACGTATAGAATGCATTTGACAAGCTTCTACGTAATTTAACAAAAATCACCAACTTTTTGCAACAAGTGCTAATGTGCTATACAACTATACAGGTAAGGAAATATCAGCTATAAGTTTTCATAAGATATGGAACACTACATTTTTGTATAGATCAATTAATTTGTACAAAGTTTACTCAAGTAAATAATAACGTAAAGAGGGGCCTAATAAGGCCAAAGATCCATATTTTTCATGTGGTCACTATTTTCATGCTAGGTAGTAGGTAGGGCATGAAAAGAATTTTACAAGTTAGTCTTATCAAACAAAAATGACATGTAATTATATACTCATATATGTTTGTTACCATGGTCCAAAGGTGGAAAGTAAGGTAGCTCATTAGACATTCATTAATATGATGTACAACTTGTTGTTTATGATGCAACCGAAACATAAACGATCAACGTATGCAGATATGAACCAAACTAGTATGTAAGCCCGCGCTTCGTTGCGGGTCCTTTGGCTAAAGAAGTGAAGTGATATAAATCTTTGTCGTAGCGTTAATACATACTTAACTTTAAAGTTTAAAGTCATCATTTCTAATGATATAAATATATCCATAGCTAACAGACTTACAAATATACTAACCTGTATCCCTAAGTGCACTTGCAATATTTTTCAGAATGCGCAACTGCGGACTCGACAGAAGCTCGGCAGGCAATAGCTTTGGTTGTCTTTGGATATTCAGAATTTTTTAGATACAAATATAGCATCAATCTTCCAGGGCCCACCTAATAGCATCAACAATAATAAATAAAAGATAGAGAATGACTGTCCATTTTCAATTGAATAAGAAACATGTGTAAGTTAGTTTGATTCTGACCTTGATGGGTTGCTTTGCAAGCCAAGGATAGGCATTCTAGAACCACTCATAAAGTCCTCAAGAATAATCAAGTGATTCAAATAATCCATATGAATACCTAACCTCGTTTCAAAACTTTGCACAAAACCTTGAGAAACTGTTTGGATCAGCTTGCCTGCGCAGAAACACATTATGACCAGTTAGTAGGACGTAACTGCTACTAATATATGTATTTATATAATCAGTGGATTAAAGAAAATATGCAAGTTAATGTAAACCCATGAATCTATTAGACGCAATGCCAAACACCCCCTTCGATTCGTAATCAGTTTAATTAAAATGGATATTCCAAATTCAATTTTTTTTAATACCTCTAGAGGCCAAAAGTAAGACCAGTGGCATCAACAAGCTTATCAATTCCCGCTTTTTATCTCTAGTCAAACACAATCTCTTTAATAGTCCATGTTCCATATTCAAACATTGTAAGACCAGCAGCACCGCTTTTTAGTTCTAGTCAAACGCAATCTTTTTTACCGATACTGTATACTCAAATTGCAAGCGACCAGTTCGATGATAGCTCTATCGTATGTTCAGTCCGCAATCCCCCTAATTATGACAATAAAAAAAATAAGTATGAGGTTTAAAGTTAAATATATATCCATAGCAAATAAACTTACAAATACTAACTTATATATATAACCACACTCGCGAGTCACCTACTCGAGAGTTTTCTTCACTATGTCAACAAACTCCCTTATGGCGGGGAAACCTTACACAACTTTAGCTTACACCGGCTTAACGACACAAAGCTAGATGTCGAGTCCTAATCGTAGCTAGAACCAATCTCACAACTAATACACAACTTCTACACGACTTAATCACGACTTCTTCACGACAGCTTCACAACGGCTTCACGACTTCTTCACGACTTCTTCACGACTTCTTCTTCACGACTACTTCTTCACAACTACTTCACAACTACTTATTCACAACTACTTCACAACTAATTTACAACACCACTACGTAATTACACTTAGATCTACTTATCACAACTACACAACACTTTACACAACAACACAATTGAATGAGGTAAGTAATAACACTTCTTCACTAGTTGAAGTAGAGTTCTTCTTTTGCACTTTTGGTGGTGGAAGCTTGGATCACTTAGAAACCAATGCTTAAGAAAATATGATCAAAGGATTTACAATGTTTAGAAAGGATTTAGAACAGAAAGTTTTAGTGTGCAAAAGGTGAGTAAAAGTCCAGGAGAAGGCTGGTATTTATAGGAGAAAAACTGGACAGCTGGAGGTCTACTGGAGCGGGGGCGGTCCCCTTAATTATTAAGGGGGCCGCCTAGCAAAATTAAGGGGGCCGTCCCTACTGGACATTGGCCAATTTTGTCCTTTTGTGGGGAAGGTTTTTCTGAAACATTTTAACTGATTTTGGTTAAAAATTTGAATTCATATTTTTATAAAAGATTAAACATTTTTATTTAATGCCAAAAATGTTTTTCAAAAATATATAAAATGTTTTTGATGTTTTATAAAAAATCTAGTTATTAAGAAAATGTTCCTTTGATCATATAATGCATTAAGCATTAGTTCATTCATACCTTAAGTGATTTGAGTTGTAGAAATAGATATTTACAACTAAATACTTGTTTACGTCATAATTTTCCGATTAATGATTTTACATTTTGTGATTATCAAAACGTAGAGATATCGAAAAATATTAATAATGTGTTTAGGCATTATTTATATCAACAATCTCCCCCTTTTTGATGATTACAAAATCTAAACTCATTAAATCTAAAAATTAGTTTTTAGACAAGTATTTAGTGAGTTTACATCTATTTCTCCCCCTTATTGTAGAATCAAAAAGGTTAAGCCGACAAGTTTTAGGATCTAAATTTGTCGGGACGAGAACTCCCCCTTGATGTGTACTCCTCCTCATTTGGGGGCACCAAGAAAACGAGCTATGGAACGCTTGCAAAAAAAGTTGTTAGAAGCACAAGTATATGTAACAACAATAAGTAAGCATATAGAATAAGATCATTCATTTAAATGTGTTGTGTATAAATACACAACCAAAAGATTACAACATGAAGCATTGCAAGCATACAAATAAAAACAACTAATGAAACTACATAATCGTCTTAGAAGTACATGGTCTTCCATGGAGCTTGCTTACAAGAAAGTTTTGAAAAATTATTTTTAAGCATTGCATATGCTTAATTGGGTGAAAATGGAGGTGGTGGTGGTGTAGTGGGTGAAGGAGGTGGAGGAGGTGGTGGTGGTGGGTTGGCAATCATGTTTTTAAGAGATGAAAACATGTAGTGTATCTCATCTCTAAGACCAAAGATTAAGATCCGGTTATGGATGCAACAAAGACAATTATCACCATGGGCTTCAAGCATTGCCCAAGGTATAGGAAAGAATGGTTGTGGGGTTGGTGATGGTGAAAAGTGAGCATCAAGAGGTGTGATGGGTGATAGGAAAATGGCAAGTTGGGTGTACAAAGGTTCTTGAGTGGATGGTGGTGATGATGCTCTTGGTGATGATGTTAGGTGAGTGTGGATGTAGTCATTGATGGAGGAAGTGGATGGAATGGAGGAAGATGAAGCTCCATGGGTGGATGGTGTTTTTGATGGTGCATTTGGTGCACTTGGGGATGAATTTTGAGGTGGTAGTGATGGAGTTTTGATGTCATCTTGGGTTAGGTCTATGAAAGGTTGTTTTAGTGGTATGATAACAAGTCTTTGTTTCCTTGAAGTCTTAGAGATGGAGGATTTTGGTGATAGCATTGTGGATGAAAATGGGTGTTTGATGAAGGTGATGGTTGATGAAGTGAAAGGTAATTGTAAGGAGGGTATTTATATTGTGAAAATGTGGTTGATTTAGGCAAATTGTGAAGGTTTTGTGGTAATATTCCAAGTTCAGTTCATGCATTAAGGGTAATAGTAGTTGGGGCTAGGTAAAAGTGGTCACAAGATGCAAAAGGAAACAGTAAATTTTACTGTCCAGATGGCCGGTCCCCTTAATTGTTGGGCGGCCCCCTTAAAAATTAAGGGGACCGCCTAAGGAATTAAGGGGGCCGCCCATCTGGTGATTTCCCAGGCGACCAAATTTGAAAAATTTCCAGAAAAAGGTCATTTTTAGGGTGTTTTTGCAGCAAGTTCCATTTGGATCATGTACATCAAGAATAATTAAATATTATCAATTGCATATTAAAATAATATACATATTTAAGACAAAAAAATTTATATTAGAAGCATATGCATATTATATCAAATAAACTAGTAGCTTAGTTCTAATAAGTTTATCATCTAACATAATAAAAGTCATAGCAAACAAATGTTAAGATAATAATACTACATATAAATGTCTAATCATAACATCGATGATAAATAACTAAACACTCATCAAACAAGTCTATTTCTTCTTCTTTCCAAACATCCTTCCAAGTGTCTTTCCAATAGACTTGAAACCGCCTCGTACTTCTTGATGCATCTGCTGTGTGGTGTTGAGTAGTTCGGTTTGTCTTTCAAACAGCAGTTCGTCTGTTCGTTCGAAAGGAGAAGGAACTTGATACTCGGTGTAATCAAGATCCGGAAGATTTTGAACGAAGGTCCTAGGTGATGGGGTACTAGCACGTGTTGTGCTTTCCTCCTCATCATCATCATCATCGTCTCCTCGATGTGACGTGGAACCACGAGGTGGAAGTGAGACAGATTTACGAGATTTTCCCTTGTCGCTTCGGGGGCGACGTTCACGGACACGAACAAGAGGATTAAGGACCGGTTGAACAGACTCATAAATTGGACTCTGAAGATGTGGATAATGCATCATGACATGATTGTAGAGGCGAGTGAGAAACATGCCATACGGAAGATTTGCATTATGAGTGTTTTTGGCGGACATGATACGGAAGACAAAGAGATATGCCAAATTGTACGGCTGTTCAGCAACAATACAATACAACATATGAGCTATGCTCGCCGTGACATGATCACGGTGACCACCGGTACCGAACGCATTCTCACGAATGAGTTCTTCCCAACGCCTCATGTCGGAGCGTAACTCTTTGAGGAGGATTTGGTTAGCATGGATGTCAACATCTTTTGACTTGATCCTCCGGCTAGTCGTACCACGATCTAGCCCAAGATATTGACGAATTTCTTCAGATGATGGAATCTCATAATAGTAAGGACCCTGTTGAGGTCGATATTGCTCAAGAGATTAGAGATCCCACTCATTAGAGAAGACAGCTTGACCGGAGTAGGGGATTCCTAGAATTTGACCGAATTGAGCGAGAGTAAGAGTAATGAATTCGTGTTGAATCATAAAGGATATGAGGATACAGCCATTGGGATCGGTTTGCACCGTCACTTGGCTATAGAAGTCAAGAACAAAGCGGGGAATGATAAGCTCATTGATTTTGTAGAGACAATCAAGACGAACGTTGGAGAACATTCGTTCAATATAGTCGGATTCATAGAACGATGGATAGACAACTCTCCCTTCATGAATGTTTCTATCTTCAATGGGACGATAGAAACAAGCAACAGCAGGAGAAATGCCTGGAGTGGCAGAGACTTTAGGAATGTATTCTTTTGTTTTTGAGACATCACCGACTGTAGTTTTGGGCATTTTCACCTATACAAGAAAGCAACAACGAAAAATAAGAAAATGACATGCATATATTATATATGCTACTAATGTGGAATGTAAACATACTTCGACTCTAAAACTTAAATCCTAAGAAGTAGTTTACAATGTTCCTTAGTTTTAATTTTTAACTCGCTTAAGATGTATTTTATGATGTTAAAGAATAGTTATAGGGACATTATGACAAGAAATCAAAAATATCCGAACGTTCTTTTATACGTCATAAGCTACTTTGAAATGTGGCTAGACAAACATTGGATTGTATATCTAGCTATTTCTTACGAGTGTTTATGTTAAGTAACTTAGATTTTGACTCAAAAATTTCTTTCAAAATGTTGTGCCAAACGCTCCTTTAAATAAGAAAATAACTAGTAAAATTTCAATATACATATTAATTATGTATCTTGATGACTTAAAACAACTAATTGCGTGTTTATAAACTTGACAAGTAGTTATGAACTTAATTTTGATTAAATTTCGATGATTCTAGCTCCTAATCCAAACACTCTCTTATATTTAACAAAAACATTTTTTATGATTCGAAAAATATATATATATATATATATTTTTTTTTTTAGGATTTGTGAGTTGTAATAAACCAATGTGATTAGTTTTAAGAGGTGTTTATGGCATAATTCAACAATGTGATTAGTTTTGAAAAGGAGTGATTAGTTTGACATAATGGTTTTTTTAATTACTTAGTTTCTAGGTTGATTAAGCATTCTAATCCTATGGGGAGCATTTGGTTATAAGATTTCTAGACTTAATTTTAACAAATTTTGGATTAAAAGAAAGTTTAGTAAAAGACCTAATTATGATTAGACTCAAAATTGAATGGAATTAGATGAAATGTGAATTAGAAAACTTACAAAATGTGTTGCTAATCAAGATACAAGTGTTTGCCCCTTGCGAAATTAGTCGGAGATGGTGATTAGGAGAATGGTTTTTGAGTTGAGGTTCGTTCACAGCAGCAGCAAGTATGGGTGAGTTTGAAAAGTGGGGTGTTTGGTAAAGATTTTTGGAAGAAAAACGTTTTTGGGAGCTACAGTAGGCCGGTCCCCTTAATTATTAAGGGGACCGCCCCCGTTTACTAGCCGGTCCCCTTAAAAATTAAGGGGGCCGCCTACCAAAAATGTATTTTTGTCGAATTTAGTTTCTGATAGCAAAATAATTTTATGTATATATATAGATCAAAAATACGTTGGGTTTTAATGGCACGAGGAAGGAGTACTTGACATTTTATTAACATTTCGTTAAGAAAACATTTCTTGAGAATTTTGGATAAAATGATCAAGATGTCAAGTCGACAAATGTGTTAGGGGGTGAGAGTAAAAGTGCATATTTATATATATATATATATATATATATATATATATATATATATATATATATATATATATATATATATATATATATATATATATATATATATATATATATTTTTTTGTGTGAAAACGTGGGATGTTGAATGGAGTTAAGAGATGATGAGGTAATGACGGAGATAGGTGCTGACGGTGACGGGAGTTTGTTTCATCCATAGTTTTCTTGACTCGACGGTCAAAGTGCTAATTCTACGTTAATCCACTTAACTCACTTCTCTTCATCACCATGAGTTATGTGATAGTGGACACGGAAGATTTTCGTGTTAAACGTTTAAAGTTCAAAAGAGGCAAAGTGGGAAGAAAAGGTTCGAGGACGAACAATTTCTTTTAGTTCTAGATAGTCAACAAATGACGTATCTAGGTTATGTGCGGATATATTTATATATGTATATAGTATAATAATATGGATATATATATGTAGATATTTATGTTATGTATATATATAAGGGATTATCTACTAACTACCATACAAGTACTAACTAAACTAGGCATTAAAAACTTATGGGGTCATGCAATATGCTAGTTCATAAATCTACGCACATAATGATGAGCATGAAAGAGGGGTGTACCTTTTAGTCTTCAACGTGTGGTCTTCAAGCGCTTCAAAGCGTTAATGTTTGACTTGTAGAAGTCAATCAAGGACGAGATACCAATAATCCAATGAAATAGCAATTTAGCCACTTGGTCCCCATTGTCTCATTGATCCAAAGTTGTTTGAACCATAAATGGGTTGTAGTTGACTAGGATGCATGTATGGTGGAAGTATTCCCCAAGGATTGAAGCTTGGTGGATTCGGGTAATTCCACATTGGGTAACTATTATTATGACGGTTTGGTCTATTTTGGTTTCTTTTAGGTTGAGGTGTTCTAGGCCGAGGGTGAGGACTAGGTGGTTGATGCGTGGTTTTGCGACCTTACAACAGGTTTTACATCTCGAGGGATCTCAAGAGGCTTGCAATCCTCACCAGGCAGTGTACCTGACCGATGTAGTATAGTGAAGTGGCAAGTACCGGGGGATTGATCGTTCTCTAGGGGAATAGTGTCGTTAGGATTGAAAAACTATTCTAATAGGTCTAAGGGTGAGGGAAGATTCTTTTTGTATTTTTATATTTTTATGAAAGCAAGTAAAATCTCGGGTTTGAATGAGTGGGCGGAATTAGTTGCTAGTCAACTAACCCAAATAACTACGAATGCAAATAAAATAAAATAACTGAAAATGAAAATGTTGTGAAACTTATATGGGGAGAAATGTGTTTACTTAGATTTCCTTACTCCCTAACTATCTTTTACCGGTTGATTAGTGTGTATTAATTGCGTGGATGACGGGTGTATTCCTTAATACCAATCGTGGGGTGGCGTACGTACTTCCCCAACTCTACAAGCTCCTTCTTCACTCCTATGTCGAGCCGGCTAAGAAGCTCCTAACATGGGATCACTAGAATTCGCTCATGCATTAAATACAACCATAAAAACCTTAGTACGCATTGGTTCATGTTTCTTAAGACGTTCAAGCAAGTTACCGTATAGGAGGTTAGCCAGTTTTCTTAAGCCTAACATAGATAAACAATCATCTAATACAATTAATAACACACTAATAACCAATAATCAATAGTTAGGTTTCATTAGATCTAAGCAAACACAAGATAAACCTAGCCTAGCATGTTAATTAAAAGACAAGAACAAGATATAATCAAACAACACATAGACATATTGATTGATTAAATGATTACTTATCTTCAATTAAACATGGGAGATCCAAGGGTATAAAAACCCTTAAAAATGGCAGAAATTCGTCTTAGGGTTTCTCCTCACAAAGTTGCACACTAATGACAAAAAATTGCAAAACTATATATAGAACTTAGTAGCTGACGGCGTCACGTTATAGATCTTGACGCCGTCACCTCGCCGTGTCTAGGGTTCCCGGATGGTCTTCCTGACGCCGTCCCTCTTTAGTCCTCCAAAATCCTCCCTGGCTTATCAAGGCTTGACGCCGTCAGAAATGTGCTTGACGCCGTCTCGCTTTAACTTAAACCGTGATGGCCTTGATCACCTTAAAGGGTGACGCCGTCAGACTTCCTTTGTAAAACTCCCTGGCTTATCATGTGTATTTTTCATATCCACCTCTTTTGCCAAGTCGTGACGCCGTCAGGAGCAATCCTTGACGCCGTCAAGTGTACTTTTCCAGCAGCTTTGGAGACTTTGTCGATTTCTTCACTTTTATGCTCCAAAAACGTCCAAAATGCTTCCTTTTCCAGATTTCTTCTCCAAAGTACCTAAAATGACAAAAGGAACGATTTAGGGCAATATTTGATCAAATAAATACGATTTAGGGCTTAAATGACCCCCTAAAAGCGGTACACTTTTCGCTTCATCAAATACCCTTACACTTGAGATTTGCTTGTCCTCAAGCAAATGCGCTTTTATTCTAATCAAAATACAAGTTAGGGGTCATTTAATGCTAATATAAAAGTAATTACAACAAATAGTCGTTCCACTTTAATCATAATAAGCACGGAGATTACAGACTAGCACCTCACAAGTAGTGTTTAGATACTCACATCTCTCAGGTGTCATCAAAATAAATCTCATAAATGAAAATGGATAATATCTCTCACTACCTGTCATAGCAAATAGATTACCATAGGCTTGGGAAAGGATCAAAAACCTCCTCCACTAGGCGTAAGCACCTAAGATAAACTATCAAAGAGGGCTTTTAAACGGGTTATAACGTTAGGTGTAGGGATATGATAAACACGGATTTGTTGGATAAGGGATATTTTACTGGTGGCGAGTTAAAGATCTTGATTAATTACATGTACAATATGGCGTTGCTAAGCCAAAACTAGACTCGACTTAAGCTAAAAACAAAATAACACAAACATAAAATAAACATAAAATGAAACGGGATGGTAGTCCGTATGTTTTTTCTACTTTTCTTTTTCTCATTTTTTTGTATTTTTCTTTATTTTTTTGATTTTTTTTTTTCCCATACACTCTTGCCCTATCATCCAAAATAATACATCATAGGGGCGTTGCATTCCCCTTACACTTGAACTTTTACATAACTTTACAAATAACTATTCTAATGACTCGAATTAAGATAATCGAAACACTTGGAGTACTTTTTAAAATATTTAGCGCATATGGGGGTAATAATGTTGTTCTTCCCCATTACTCCGTTACACTAGTACTTTACCCATGAGTCCCAATCGTCCCAAAACAATATGTACAAGGATATGACTCGACTTAGCAACCATGTAATCAATTAGATAATTAACTTGGGGTTTAAACAAATGTTGTCACAATAATGCACTAAAAATGAGTGCATACAAGGTAGGCTAAGGCGATTTGGGTGTACATTTAAGTAGGGTGTAAACAAATTCTTCCTTTAAGTAAAATGCTTAAAGGTCGAAACGAAAAGATAGGCTCTGAGGGGTGTACTAGGGGTATCTTGTACTAAAAATGAGTACAACGCAAAGGGTGTGGGAGAATTACTTGACCAATGTAGCCAATGTAATTATAACAAAAACACAGGTGTAAAACAATGGGTTAATCCTAATGCCTCTTATCATGTAGTAAATCTAACTACACGAATGTAGTCTCACTTGTGGCCTCGGAATGGTCCTAACGCAAGTTCTAGAATCTAAGTGCTACCGGTACACACATCATAGCATAAATGCTTTTCCTACCAATTCTAGGGGCGAACCTCACATATTTGGGGGTGGAAAATTTTTTAGTGGTACGGTTTTTTGTGCTAGTCATATAACTCCTATCCATGAGACGCTCATTAAAACCAAAGTTTCACTCCTATATGTTGTAAAAAAAATTTAAATTTGGCACTAAAATTGCCCTAACAGGTATTTCTCTCAGTTTTATTACACATCTACCATTAAACAAACAAAAAATCAAGCGTAATTGTATTCTCTAAAGTATCGTACTTTACCCCCCCCCCCCCCTTACACTTAAGATGAACATTGTCCCCAATGTTCAAATAACAAGATGTAAAAGTAAATAAGGTAAAAGAATGAAATCAAATACTCCCCTGATTCGTTCGGTGGATAAAGAGGTAACATGGTTAGATCTTCTTCCAAGAGAATGTAGAAGCTCCAAGACTAATGCATCGCCAAAAGCTTGATTCCACATACATCTCCTTGTCCAAAATAACCTGTTAAACCTGAGAAAACAAACACGAAAACCTGCATAACATCGGCGGGATAAATTCTATGTAAGGATATAATGCTTGTGGAATGATAATTTTGCAGATTCCTGGAGTTTATAAGTTAGAGATTTAATAAAAACTTTTTTATGAAAACAAAACTTTCAAAAATTTCAGAAAATCAAAACCTGACGCCGTCAGGTTGTAAAGCCTGACGCCGTCAGAAATGATTTGACAGAATTCTCATGTTAAGTTTCCGGAAAATTTCTGGAAAAACCTATACCTTACTTCCTGGAATTCCTGCAAAATATCATTATGACTCGATACAAGCATTTGACTCAAACAATAACTAATATGTATGTTAATTTAATATTGTTATGATTCATGTTCATTTGTTCTAATAAACTGATTTGGATTTCCCTTACACTTAACTTTTGCAAAATACCTTTATATGTAGTTAAGACGAAGTTAAAAACAAGATAAAGCATTTTCACAATTTAGTTTTGAACATGAATCAATAATAATAAAAATTAAACAAACATACGGAAGCAAATAAAATCAAACAAACAAATAAATAAATAAACAAACAAATAAAGCTTGGGTTGCCTCCCAAGAAGTGCTTTTCTTTATTAACGAGTCTTGTAGCTAGACTCAAAGTCACGTACATTACGTGACTCCATCATTGGTCATGGTTCCTAGGCCATTCTCATTTCCGGTTTTATATTCCGGTCCTAATTTCAAACAATCCTTGTAGAAACCGGATATCCTTTCCATAACATAGTCTACTCCTTTATTTCTATCCTCATCATTCCTATAGTAGACCGCTTGCTTAAGCTCCTTCTCAACATTTGAAAAGTGTTGGAATTGCTCTATCTTATATGGCATTTGGTAGTTTACCTCATCGGTCTCATCCTTAAATCTAACTATCCCTAAGGAAGGTTCATAAGTCATTCTAGAGACCTCAACAAATGGTTTTCCAAAAACTACTTGAGTTAAGGATGCATCGACTATTGGGCGGATATCTTCTACAATTACAAAGTCGGTGACATAGGTGAAGTTTCCTACATAAACCGGTAATCCCTTAACTCTTCCCGTGAAGTTACTCATCCAACCCTTATCAGGGAACATCCTATACCCAAGTTGATTTTTCATTATTAAGTTGTAGTGGGCTCTAGTCATGATGTTTATGGGCGATCTAAGGTCGATGTAAGCTTTCCACACATGCAAATGTCCGATGTTGCATGGTATGTTGAGATTAGAAGGATCGCCTATTTTTATAATTGGTCTACCTAGGAAGTATGGTGTCTCGGGGTCATCGAATAAGTCTGTATGATATGCGCGCTCTTCCTTAGTGGGTAGCCTATTGAAGTAGTCCACATCATCATCTACTTCTTCAATCTCACTTTTCCTAACTTCTTTATCAACCTCGACTTTCTTAACCTCATCCTCAGGTTCACTATTATCCTCATTTCTATCAATTGGTTTGATAGTGACAATGTTGACGAAGTGGACGTGTTTGGATGAAGAGGGGTATTTTACTTGGGGTCCGCTATTTGTGTTCTTAGCGTCCTTATGTGGAGGTGATAGCACTTGGTTATTGAGGGCTTTCAATAAGTTGTCAATTTTATTGGTCATCTCCGTTTGTTGTTGATTGAATTCGGATTCAAACTTGGCCAAACGAGCTTCTTGAGATGCCATAAATTGGGACATTAATCCTTCAAAGTTATTGGTACTACCATAATTGTTGGAAGGATTGTTATTGAAAGTACGGTTCGAGTTGGAACCGCTTGATTGGAAACGATTAGGTGGGTTGGAAGAATAGGTTTGTTGTGCGTTTTGGTTTTGTTTCCACCTAAGGTTTGGGTGATTTTTCCATGAGGGGTTGTATGAATCACCGTAGGGGTTTGGCTCGGGTTTGAAAGTGTACCACTTGTCTCCCGCTCCGTCGGTACGCGAGGATGCGTAGTCCGCAAAAGCTTGTTCGGGGAGTTCCACGCAATCACGAGTGTCGTGGGGATCACTACATAATTCACATGAAGAAGTGATTTTGTTCACTTGGCTTGAAGGTTTAGGAGCCTCGTAGGATTTCATAAGAAACTTGACTTGGTCTTCAAGTTCTATGATCCTACGGTCGGAAGTGCTTGAATTGTTCGAAGGCAAAGATATTGCCTTGACCGTTTTATTCAAATCACGGGGATCACTCCAACTTTCGTTGTCATAAAGAGCAAGATCTTCTAGGAGAGCCCATGATTGTTCCGCACTTAGATCACGTAGCTTACCACCAGCCGATTGGTCAATGGTTTACCTCGTGGAGAGATTGATATGGTCATAGAAGATTTGGACTTGGAGCCAAAGTTCTATGCCATGGTGAGGGACTTTTTGGAGTAAGTCCTTGAATCGAGTCCATGCCTCGTAGAGGGTTTCGCCTTGACGTTGTTGGAACATCAAGATATCATTCCTTAGCTTGGTAGTTCTTCCTGGTGGGAAAAACTGAGCAAGGAAACGAGTGGTGAGATCATCCCAAGAGGTGATGGATCCTGCGGGTAGACGCTCTAGCCATTGACTAGCTTGGTCCCGCAGAGAGAATTGAAAGAGACGCAGTCGGGTCGTCTCTCGAGTGGGAACATCAAGGTCTATGGAATCAACGATTTTGATAAAGTCCTTGAGATGTTGATTAGGATTTTCGGAACGAAGTCCATGGAATGCGCATCCGCTTTGCACCAACCGTATGGTGTCGGATCGCAAGGGAGTGACATTGGCTCCTTGAGTGAGCTCAATGGTGTTTCGATAGCCATGGTGGCTAGGACGAGAGTAGTCTCCTAAGGTACGGGCTCTAGGAGGTGGGTGTTGTTGTGGTGGTGGGTTGTTGGGATCGAGGATATTACCACCTTCCATGATGTCGGATGGTAATGGTTACGAACAAAGAAACGAAGAAAAAAGATAGACTAAAGAAATCCTAGAAAAATAAAATAAAAATCTCACTAGAAAGGAATCTAGTGAGTAGACCTAATAAAATAAAAATTCAACCTAAACAATAACTATTCCCCGGCAGCGGCGCCAAAAACTTGATGCGTGGTTTTGCGACCTTACAACAGGTTTTACCTCTCGAGGGATCTCAAGAGGCTTGCAATCCCCACCAGGCAGTGTACCTGACCGATGTAGTATAGTGAAGTGGCAAGTACCGGGGGATTGATCGTTCTCTAGGGGAATAGTGTCGTTAGGATTGAAAAACTATTCTAATAGGTCTAAGGGTGAGGGAAGATTCTTTTTGTATTTTTATATTTTTATGAAAGCAAGTAAAATCTCGGGTTTGAATGAGTGGGCGGAATTAGTTGCTAGTCAACTAACCCAAATAACTACGAATGCAAATAAAATAAAATAACTGAAAATGAAAATGTTGTGAAACTTATATGGGGAGAAATGTGTTTACTTAGATTTCCTTACTCCCTAACTATCTTTTACCGGTTGATTAGTGTGTATTAATTGCGTGGATGACGGGTGTATTCCTTAATACCAATCGTGGGGTGGCGTACGTACTTCCCCAACTCTACAAGCTCCTACTTCACTCCTATGTCGAGCCGGCTAAGAAGCTCCTAACATGGGATCACTAGAATTCGCTCATGCATTAAATACAACCATAAAAACCTTAGTACGCATTGGTTCATGTTTCTTAAGACGTTCAAGCAAGTTACCGTATAGGAGGTTAGCCAGTTTTCTTAAGCCTAACATCGATAAACAATCATCCAATACAATTAATAACACACTAATAACCAATAATCAATAGTTAGGTTTCATTAGATCTAAGCAAACACAAGATAAATCTAGCCTAGCATGTTAATTAAAAGACAAGAACAAGATATAATCAAACAACACATAGACATATTGATTGATTAAGTGATTACTTATCTTCAATTAAACATGGGAGATCCAAGGGTATAAAAACCCTTAAAAATGGCAGAAATTCGTCTTAGGGTTTCTCCTCACAAAGTTGCACACTAATGACAAAAAATTGCAAAACTATATATAGAACTTAGTAGCTGACGGCGTCACGTTATAGATCTTGACGCCGTCACCTCGCCGTGTCTAGGGTTCCCGGATGGTCTTCCTGACGCCGTCCCTTTTTAGTCCTCCAAAATCCTCCCTGGCTTATCAAGGCTTGACGCCGTCTCTCATTAACATAAACCGTGATGGCCTTGATCACCTTAAAGGGTGACGCCGTCAGACTTCCTTTGTAAAACTCCCTGGCTTATCATGTGTATTTTTCATATCCACCTCTTTTGCCAAGCCATGACGCCGTCAGGAGCAATCCTTGACGCCGTCAAGTGTACTTTTCCAGCAGCTTTGGAGACTTTGTCGTTTTCTTCACTTTTATGCTCCAAAAACGTCCAAAATGCTTCCTTTTCCAGATTTCTTCTCCAAAGTACCTAAAATGACAAAAGGAACGATTTAGGGCAATATTTGATCAAATAAATACGATTTAGGGCTTAAATGACCCCCTAAAAGCGGTACACTTTTCGCTTCATCAGTGGTCTTCTAGGAGGAGGTGTTTTTGACCTAAGCTTTGGTTTAGAGTTTTCTACTTCGGTTTTTAAAGATGGTTTGTAGAAATCTTTTATTTCCTCATTATTGGCTATGGGTATTTTTCTATCTTTTATAAGTATATATTTAGGCTTTGACTCCAATATTTTTTGATTACTAGTTTCACTTTCAAACTTTACATTTTTAGTTTCACTAGTTGTAGCCTTAGTTGAGTTAAATCCTAATCCGGTTTTATCTCCTGTCATTCTTTGAATGCTTATTATATCCCTAAGAGAATTACTACTATTTTCAAATTTGTTAAGTCTACAAATTTCTTCCTTAAGTATTTTGTTTTCATTTTTAGTTTCTTGACAAGTTCTACATTCAAAGATTTCTTTGCCTTTTTCTAAGTTATGTAGTTTAATTTTTAATTCTAGTATTTCTTTTTCTAATTGGTTATTTATGTGTTTTAGTGATTTATTTTTAGTCATTACTTTTTGACCTATTATACATAACCTATTATATTCGTTATCTAGTTCTTTTTCATATAATGATAAATTTTCATCACTATAGTGTTCGGCTTCGGAACGTACCTCACTTGATGTCTTAGCCATAAGACATTTCTCCTCTTTTGTGGTTTCTTTCTCGTCTTCTTCACTGTCACTCCATGCTCCTCCAATGAACGCCTTTTGGTTTTGCTCCTTTGACATCATAGGACATCTTCCAATGAGATGATTTGGATCACCGCATTTGAAGCACTTCCTCTCGCTCTTGCTACCTTTGTCGTTTTTGTTTCTTTGGAGTGTTTTCCTTTCGTCATGTGGTTGTCTAACGAATCTTCCTCGTCTTTTGAAAAACTTCTTGAAGTCTCTTACGGCCATGGCATATTCTTCATCATCACTTTCGGAGGTTGAGCTATCCTCGTCACTTGATGCTTTCCTAGCTTTCAACGCGAATGACTTGCTTTGCTCTTTCTTTCCTTTGACCATCTCGAAGTCTTTCTTGATTATTGCTTCGTAGACTTTCAAGTTGCCAATCAACTCGTCAAGTTGAAGAGTTGACAAGTTCTTTGATTCTTCAATCGCCGTAACTTTAGCTCGCCATTTTGGATGAAGAGCCCTAAGAAATTTCTTGACAAAATTCTTACTAGAAAAACTCTCATCAAGTGCCTTTAAACTTGTGATGATTGTGTTAAACCTAGCAAATTCATTATCGATTGATTCCTCTTCCGGAATCGTGAATTGTTCATATTGTTGAACAAGAAGATCTATTTTATTATCTTTGACTTGACTATTACCTTGGTGAGTTATTAGTAAAGAGTTCCAAATTTCTTTTATGGTTTCGCACATAAAGATTCTTTCGTATTCTTTACGTGGTAGCGCATTATAAATAACCATTTTAGCCTCATTATTTTTAGAAAGTTTTCTTTTTAAATCATCACTTTGTTTTTCAAAATGTACAATTTCAACCTTTTTAGTTTCAAGATTATGTTGAATAGGTAAAAAATCACCATTAGTAATAACATGCCAAAGATCTAGATCTTTTGACTTCACATAAGTTTCGAATCGATTTTTCCAATATAAAAATCCATCACTTTCAAATAGTGGTGGTCTTTGCATAGATTGCCCTTCTAAATATTTTTCAGATTCCATAGATCGTTTCAAGTTTTAAAATACAGTTTATTTTAAAAATCTTGTTTGACGTGGCTCTTGATACCAATTGTGGAAAACTAGAAGGGGGGTTGAATAGTTTTACGTCTTTTTAATTTATGAAACTTTTGTTTACTTTTTAAAAACTTCGATTCTATCTTATGTGAATTCAACTCTTGATCAATATGAACATATATAAACAAATATAGATAAGTAATGCAAGTAAGGTAAATATAATGAAATAAGAGAGAGAGATGGAAAGATCAAACCACAACACGGAGATTTATAGTGGTTCGGCTACAAGGACACCTTCCTTGCCCTACTCCACTCCTCGAGTCACCTACTCGAGAGTTTTCTTCACTATGTCAACAAACTCCCTTATGGCGGAGAAACCTTACACAACTTTAGCTTACACCGGCTTAACGACACAAAGCTAGATGTCGAGTCCTAATCGTAGCTAGAACCAATCTCACAACTAATACACAACTTCTACACGACTTAATCACGACTTCTTCACGACAGCTTCACAACGGCTTCACGACTTCTTCACGACTTCTTCACGACTACTTCACGACTACTTCTTCACAACTACTTCACAACTACTTATTCACAACTACTTCACAACTAATTTACAACACCACTACGTAATTACACTTAGATCTACTTATCACAACTACACAACACTTTACACAACAACACAATTGAATGAGGTAAGTAATAACACTTCTTCACTAGTTGAAGTAGAGTTCTTCTTTTGCACTTTTGGTGGTGGAAGCTTGGATCACTTAGAAACCAATGCTTAAGAAAATATGATCAAAGGATTTACAATGTTTAGAAAGGATTTAGAACAGAAAGTTTTAGTGTGCAAAAGGTGAGTAAAAGTCCAGGAGAAGGCTGGTATTTATAGGAGAAAAATTGGACAGCTGGAGGTCTACTGGAGCGGGGGCGGTCCCCTTAATTATTAAGGGGGCCGCCTAGCAAAATTAAGGGGGCCGCCCCTACTGGACGTTGGCCAATTTTGTCCTTTTGTGGGGAAGGTTTTTCTGGAACATTTTAACTGATTTTGGTTAAAATTTTGAATTCATATTTTTATAAAAGATTAAACATTTTTATTTAATGCCAAAAATGTTTTTCAAAAATATATAAAATGTTTTTGATGTTTTATAAAAAATCTAGTTATTAAGAAAATGTTCCTTTGATCATATAATGCATTAAGCATTAGTTCATTCATACCTTAAGTGATTTGAGTTGTAGAAATAGATATTTACAACTAAATACTTGTTTACGTCATAATTTTCCGATTAATGATTTTACATTTTGTGATTATCAAAACGTAGAGATATCGAAAAATATTAATAACATGCTTAGGCATTATTTATATCAACAAGCTCACCTAATAAGTTGTTTTTATGAGTTTCCCTTAATAAGCTCATATAAGCCCTTTTTAAGTCCCAAACCTATCGCTACTTAAACAGTTCTGAAATCCTTTATATTTGTCGATTGGACTTTTTAATCCAATAAGCGGCCTAATAAGCTATAGCGAATAAGCAGTTATGTAATCAGTTTGAATATGATTTTGTGACATTAAAACAAGCCCAATGATAAGACCAATACCCCTTAAAACCCCTCAGATCAATATGTGTTAATGGGCTTTTGGTTAACTCGTTAAAAGCCCATTAAGAAGAAAATAAGCTATTTTCGCAAATAAGCAGTTTTCAATAAGACTTTAAAAAGCATTATAAAAATGTTGGCACTTTCGGAAAACTTATTACATCCATTTTGTGAAAATTGGACTAAATTTGCAAACATTATTACTATTCGGGTTAAATATGTCAATTTCGTATAATTGTGTTCCGAACTATAAATTTCATAACTTGATGATGGAAATTGTTAAAAACAGTAAACATAAGGTTTAAAATGTAACAATTAACCTTTTTGGACTAAATAAGTAACTTATAACTAACGGAGGACTAACAGTGCAAAACTTACACCGTTAGGGTAGAAAGTGTAAATTCTGTGTAAATATAAGGATTGAACAGTAACATTTATCCATATTCATTTATATTTTATGTTTTACTCATTTTCAATTAAACATGTGCATTTTTCGTTTCAGTATATTACTTTCGTTACGGTTATATTTATATAACAAATTTTTAACGAATAATTTAACGTATTAATTCAACGACATTCGAGGAAATGATAATTATGGAATCAATAACATAAAAACAGGATAATATTATGTATAAAATTATTTTTGAACTTTAAGCATTTTAAGCATATCAAACTCACACATCACAAACCAAATCGTTATCCGTTGCTCATTTTCACACTCATTATTCGTGTTGAGCCAAAACTGTAAAAATATCAGACTTCACTATTATTCAGGTCGTGTGTTGGAGCCGTTCCCATAACTTACTTGATTTCATATTTCACCTTGCCAGCTATACTCAAGGTGAGTCATAGCCCCACTATTACTCTTTAATACTCATTTTAAACTACTTGGGGTGAGAAACATGCTTACTTTTATGGACCATTTAAACAATGCTTTTGTTTGAAAAACTATTACCTGCTGGCCTAAGTACTGTATCCCAAATTTATGCCCATGCTCATGTACCGTTAATTCCTGCTGGGAAGCACGAGTGATATAAATAGATCTATTGAGGGTGATACCTGCATCCGTGTTGGGATTCAACAGTCCGGATTGGACAAACGGATGTATACCATGTCGAATTTCAAGTGACTAGGGTCGGGCCTTGTTAGTACATGGACTCTTCCCATGTAATTACATGCACTCTTAGCATGCAAACTGTTGTAGCTTCGGTAACCTGAAACTTAGCGTAGCGTAATAGGCTTTCGTATAACATTACGCATTTCGTAATGTTAACTTATAAACTTATTGGTCCAACTTTACTGATTTATGTAAACCTATGAACTCACCAGCTTTTAGCTGGCTTTTAGCATGTTTTTCTCAGGTGTTTAGTTGATTGATATATGATGATGCAAGGCAATGCTGTGGCAGGGGCATAGGCACACTTTTGGAGTGTGCACATAACACTCATGACCAGGGTTTTTATACTATGGGACAACTAATAAATATTATGGGCCTTGTTTTCCGCAATTTTAAATTATGTAAAACTTATGTTTTAATTAATGAAGCTTTTAAAACGGATTTGCTAAATTCGTTCTTTATTACTGTTATGATCCAAATAAATAACACCCCAGATATTATTTCCGCTGCGACCTGATTTGGGGGTGTTACAACTACAAATAGCACAAAGATCGTGAACAAAGGTGGTAAAATGGATTGGTTGGTTAACTATCATATAGTTATGATGTGTCGGTACGGGTTGGTAGAGGTTGACCCGAATAACTTTGTTCGCAGTTCATTTCTATACTTAATGTGTGATGTATGAATGATCAAAAAGGTTAAATGGTTAAAAAATACACATTGGACGACTTTCTACTTTTGAACCTATTTAACAGGTTATATTTTGTTATAATATCAGTAAGTGAGTTAAAATTCCACATTTAGATTCGCAGATTGTAACATCAAACGGAAAACAATAGTCAAACATTCACTTCATATGTATTAGTGTAAATAATTAACTTACATTGCATAACACCTGTATTGTTTTTGTGTGAGGGGAGCCGGTTTTGAGGGTTACTGTTAGTCTTCTTCTACATCTCCATCCTGTCACACCACCTAAAAAAACCCAAAAACAAGTTCCTTTTGTCTAGCAACCTAAGGATTTAAGAACAAAAACACCACAATTAATTAATAGAATCCATAATCTCAATTAAGTCAAAAGTAAACTTAATCAAAAGCATCTCACCAGATTTTCAGACAGCATCCTCCTTTTTCCCTTTACCTATTTTCCAGACACGTGCCAACAAAAGACGCAAGACAAAAACAATCATAACTTTCAAATTGAGTCTCTTTTTTAATTATCAGACATGGATAGGCAAACAGTCCAAAAAAGAAGGTATATCTGCCATGGCTGCAAGCTTAGTAAGCTAGGCCCACAACACTGCGGATAATCTCATCCTTGTCCGAATCCAACTAAACACGTGCCAATAAAATATGTTGATACAGTAATTTGCGAGGCTCAGATTGATTAGTAATCTCAAATAGCGGATACATCCGGCATGGCTGCAAAGCTAATAGTTTGCCCAGCCAAGACACGGAGATTCACAACTTTAATTAGACTCATTCAAATTTATCATTGCCTCTTATAACCAATGTCACCTACTGCACTAAACTAAAGTGTCTGTCAAAAAGTCAGAGGTTAAAGCGCGATGCAAGAATTGTGAAAATCATTGTACATGAAGCTCAGATAGGCTAACAATCAAAGAAAGAGGATGCATCCTCCATGGCTGCAACCATCATGGGTTGGCCTGCCAAGACGCGGACAATCTCATCCTTTTCAAAGCGGTTGGTACTCATCACAATCAATATCACCACCATTTTAATCGCATATCAGCAAGCAACAAATACCATCGCCAAACATGGTCCATGGCTGCAACCACCAACCACCAAACACAGTGGTTGCATTGCCAAAAGGCAAACATGGGCAACAACATTTTAACAAATGTAGCAATACTGACCATGGCTGCAAACCTGATTTCAAACAGGTTGCCTTGCTAAGACACCAGAACTAACCAAAGGAAAACACCACCAATTAAGTCTGATATTCCGAATAAACAGCCCGCCAAGTATTAATATCAACTATTAATATCAAAACTAAAATCAGGAAACATCATACAAATATGACGAAACCGCTTGAAGCCACATTTTTTCCTTTAACACTTGTAATTTGTCAGAACGTCTGCCTCAGATTTGAAAGTGTGTGTCCAGATAAAAGGGTATGCAACCCGCCATGGCTGCAAACACGATGTCGTGCTGCCCCGCCAAGATACGGGTCGATTTTACCCTTCATAACCAAGCAACTTATTGTACAAAGCGGGTATGCACCGGTAATTGTACTTGGCTCAGATTTGCCCCGCCAAGATACGGGTCGATTTCACCCTTCACAATCCAGCAACTTAGTGTAGTTGCAAAATAATAAACGCACAAATGCAATAGTATCATCATCGCTTGTAATGTCGTGCCACTAACCTTGCTTCATTACTTCCGCTAACCCTGCTTCATTCCTAGCATATTGACCCAAAACCAATAATAAAAAACAACAATCAAAATAAAATAAAATAAACAGAAAATATAAGAATACTGAAAGTTGAAATTTATCATAAACCCATCCAAAAGCACCAATATCATCAAAAGGCAAAACACCAAATCCACCCAATAAAAATGTGAAACAAAGCCTCAGGTATTGCAAACTACAATATACAAATTCACCTAAAATTATAACAATCTTTTATTGTGAATCCTAAACCCTAAAATTACACTTAATAAACAAAGTTAACAGGCATGAACCCTAAAATTACACCTTATATAAGCATCTTTTGGTAACAGCCATGAACCCTAAAATAATAGTTACTAAACTCGCAAATCTAACATCCACAAAGTTAACCAAGAAAAACATAAAGATTCAATACCGACTGAGAAGAATTATTTCGTCAAGCACATCAAATGAAGATCACCACATCCTCTTTTGCAATCCATCCATCCCACTCAAAATAGTTCAAACCTGCAATTAAACATAAACATCCGAATAAAAATACAAACTTTTTATCAAAAAAAAAGTAAGTGGAATTAAAAGAATAAAAAACCCTAGATTTGGATCACCGGTATTTAGTATGTGTGTGTGCTTATGAAGAATCCAGAACCAGCTTCCTCTATCTAAACCACTCAAAAAGGATGTGGTTAAAAAAAACCAAGCAACTGTAGATGAAAACAAATGGCAATCACACAACCACAAATCACATTAAAATAATCAGTTCCTGTAGATCCTCTCACAAAATCACTATAGATCAATCGGAATCGGATCGGGTAAAAGTCAGGCGGCCGGATCATTTGGGTCGTCGGATTAGAGTCGGAGCGGGGAAGTAATGAGAGAGGAATGTGAGAGACACGATTTTGGAGCAGGACGCGTACCAAATGACTTATGTCGGGTGTGAGCTTACCAAACACCATAGACCCCTAAAGGTCTATGGTGAATAGTACTTGATGTTTATACTTTAGTTATAATGAGGAAAATTAAAATATCGTTTGTTTTATTAAACAAGCACTTCTTTTCTTTTTCATTTTCTTGTATCTGCGGACGAGCAGAAGATTTTGTTTGTTTTTTAAAATTTAAGTGTTTTATTTCACTTATTTTCTTTTCAAAAATTAGGCATAAACTTTTATTTTCTCTCACTTTTTCAATACAAACCCTATATATTTCTTTTTCTTTATTTTCGTTTAAAAGCACAAAAACAATTGATTTTTTCCTATGCAAATGAAGACATTAGATGTACTCTTTTTTCACACACAATTTACAGATGAACACATAAAACCTTTAAAAAATGCTATGACTTGCACACTTTAATTTCTTATTTGAATACTCTCGTATGTGCATTCAGCAATTATATATTTGTTATATAGTGCTTTACCAATTTATACATTTAAACGTGCAAATATCAAATAAAAATGTGATAATCAATTTCCAAAAAACAAACTACATGTAAGTTGATAGAATATTGGTTCACCAAGATGGTGAATGTCGTTTCCATGAGTACTGTTCATTCGGTGATGATGATGAAGGGGCACATGGCCTTGTATTGTCTTCTATTGGTTCGTATCGTGTCCCACTTTACATTCAATCATACACGCCCACGTGCCCATCTTCTATGTCATCAATAAAATACGTTTATCCATACCCTCCATAAAAGGGTATCCAATCATTTAATTCATCGTTGGCTTGTACGATGTGTATCGTAAGTTGTATGGTTCGACTAAACTCTCTCTGATGTGACAACATAGGGAAGTTATCTTTAACACATCCCAAAATACATACTCACATTTTCCTTCGGGGGCATGTTATACATATCCTCCTTATGGGCTATTTGTATAAACTGCGAAGCACATGGTAGAACTGTCTGAAGCTTGCAATCATTAAAAACCCTCTCTATAAGGGGGGTCCTTATAAACTGGTCATTTCATTCACCACATCAGCTCCACATTATCAAAACACACTTCATTTAATATTTCTTTCAATTTTTTCTTCAACCATTATAATACATTCTCTCTCTTTTCTTAACTTTTTATATTTTTTATTATTTAAAAATACCCTCGATACAGTAAACACACACAATTACCCACAACAACTTCTCTCTCCTCAAGAATGTATTATTTTACTTGTGTGTCTCCCTGGAAAGTGTAGTATATCATTTGTGTCTCTCCTCAAAAATGTCGGGAGTATAGTCCCGCAAATGTAAAGAAAGTGAATTTTCTTTAAAGGAAAGAAAAGAGAGGGTGTGGTGTTTACTCTTTCCTTTGCCTGCACCTTTCATTTGATTTTTCCGAGCACACACCGACAATCATGTCTATCGAAATTAAACATGCATGGTGAACTTAATAAACCTGTCCTAGCTGGAATATATGAACCTCTTGTTGTTTTTGATATGAAAGAATCGTGCCATTCGTTTTGTTAAATCTACGACCAAGATAAATTTCATGTACAAAGTTTGTGATAATGATCCATTTTCACCGGTTATAATCCCTTTACCCAAAATAATCATCCATTTTCTTTTCATTTCTTTTACAATCTTTTTGCAAGCATATCTGAACTTTAACAAATAAAAATGCATTTGTTTCTCGATAATCTTCTATGCAATGTCCAAGACCATTTCCACAACGGATTTCAATATTAATTTGCACGATTCGTTGAATCCTAGCATGCATTATCAAGGTGATTTTATTTTGCATTTTTTTTTTTTTTTTTTTTTACTGATGTCTAACGTAATAGAATTGTGGCAACTTGTTGCAGGAGCTTAATCTTCACAATCACGAATTTCTTTCAAGATGATATCATTTTCAAAGAGCAATTTTAGCTAATTTTTTACATTAAGTATGTCTTTTGCTTTGGTATTTTGATAACCACTACAGTCCGTGGATTCTATATTAGTTTGAACTAACTCATTTTAATTAGTTCATTCTTTAGAAGTAATTGCCGTAAAAATGAAAGTATTAGGCTTTAACCTTTTGTTACGAAAACTTAATACGTGCTAGGAGTTTTTATTTTTTATTTCAAATGATATATATGCCAACTTATGGCTGATATATAACTCATTTTCTTGATATGATATTGTGGTGATCATGATCAAAGGATAAGAGCATTAAGTTAATCTGGTATAGAGATAAGTACGCACAAATAGAGTTGGCCAAGCGAACTGAACCGGTATCGGATAAAAATCCGAATTCGAATCCGGTCAACACTGGTTCTTAGAGGATCCGGTCCGGTTTCTAGAAAATCCGGAGGTTCCTATCCGGTTCCATGTTTCTGCTGCTCGAACCGGTTCAGAACCAGATATTTACACACCAGTTCGAGATCCGGTTCTTGGGAACCGGATCCAACGTTAATATTGCTTTTGCAGGTCTGTTGGAGACAGTAGGCAGACAGGAACGTTGGGGCTGTTTTTTGCCCATTTTCCAACGGGTATTTCTCATATTTATCACCATTTTAACCTTCTAATCTTCTTTATAAATACCAATGTTAATTTTGGTTGAATCACAAGAATCAAACACACTAAAAACACTCAAAAAACAATCACAAACTTGATCAAAAACGCTCACGATGTCTAAAACCGAGCTTTTCAAAACTCAACATCAAATACCGGTAATCCCACCGCTCAAGGTTCTACAAATGAACCGATTGAAGTTGGGATTATACCAACCCGAAACAAAGAAATTTGGTGAAATTTCGACTTGGTTAAGTTCTCGGATGGATCAACCAAGGCAAAATGTAAAGCTTGTCACACTTATATCCGAGCCGACGGGAACTCTACGTTGAAGAAGCACGCGAATGTACATTGTAAAGCAACAAAAGGCGCTTCGGGATCGGAACAAACTACTATGGGACGAGATGGGAGTATTTTTGTGTATGACGAGAGGGCGCTTCGTCAAGATTTAGCACACTTTGTGATTCAAGAGGGTTTGCCGTTCAACCACTTCGACAACCCTCGGTTAACGAGGTTGATTCAAAAAAAGCTTCAACCACGATACACTCATGTAAGTCGTCAAACTCTTAAATGTGATTGTATTAAATCTTGGCAAAAAGTTAAAAAGGAATTAATACTTGGTTTTGATGCTTTAAAAACTAGTGTAAACTTAACAACCGATGTTTGGTCGGCGGGTCATGGTTTGCCCGGTTCGTATATTTGTGTTACCGCACATTGGGTTGGTCCCGTTACTTGGCAAATGATGAAATGTACGATTGCTTTTGAAAACTTTGCATATCCGCACACGGGTGAAAATTTAAGTATGATGTTGAGATGTGTTATGAAAACGTTTAAAATAGAAAAAAAAAAAGTTTTTTCAATATCATTTGATAACGCTTCTAATAATAATAATGCGGTGTCTAGGCTAATACTAAATTATCGACCACCTCTTGATGGCATGTTTTATCATAGTCGATTTGTTGCACACATCATTAATTTGGTTGTGCAAAGCGGACTAGCGACCGAGCAAATGTATAATTTAAGAGAAGCTTTTCGAAAATGTTACAAGATATTTTTCAACGTGGAGGCACAAGATATGTGGATTATATAAAATTGTGTCATGACTCGAATTCTATTTTTTTAACTCCAAATTGGGACATGCCTACAAGATGGAATTCGACTTATAATATGTTTGTTAGTGGTTTACGCCAAAAATTAACTTTGCAACATTTTCATGATAATCTTTGTGCTACATCTAGGTATGAGAAAATGGTACCATTTTCGGTTGAAAATTGGAGTCTTATTCAAAAGATAACCGAATTACTCAAAGTTTTTAAAACCGCAACAACTATCTTATCGGGTGTTTATTATCCCACGAGTCATTTGGTCCTCAACCAACTTTTTAAGATGTGTAGAAATTTAGGGACATACGAATATGATGGTCCACTTTTTGCAAATATGGTTTTACCGTTGAAAGAAAAACTTAGAAAATATTTTCAAGAAATTCCACCGGTAATTAGTTGTGCCGCCGCAATTAACCCATGTTTGAACATTACCGGGGTGGAATATCTTATTGATAAAATTGCACTAGACTTGGATTTGACCCAAATAGACCCTTTCTATGTCACAAAAGCCCAAGACACGTTTAAGAGTAATTTCAAACGTTTATTTGATGTGTATTTTGAGAAATATGGTGAATCAAATGTGGGAACGAGTTCGGTTGCAAACATGTGGGCTTCGTCTTCAAACGTGGATCCGGATTTGGACTTATTTTCAAATTTAAGACAATGGAAACAAAGGGAATCTCAATTTCTCGTTCTAGCCGCAATGGCCCGGGATTTACTAAGCGTACAAGCTTCTACCGTTGCTTCGGAATCCGCTTTTTCTACTAGTGGAAGGGTATTGTCGATAAGAAGAACAAGACTCACACCTTTATCTTTGGAGATGTGTATTTGCTTGAAGGATTATTTAGATGGGAATGAACGTATACAACACGTTTCAATGCTTGAAGAATCGATGGAATACGAGAAACAATTACAAGAGGTCGAGGTGGAAGAGGGTTATGTAATCTATCTCTCCGAAGAAGAAGTCGCTTACGATGAAGCTACAAGCGCCACAAGGTCCGCCGTTGAAGTTGAAGATGAAGATGGAGATGAAACCTAATAAGAATAAGTAGTCGAAATGTAATAAATTTGTGATTCAAGTACTTTGTGTGTGACGTTTATGAGTTTTTTTAATAAAAGTCGAAGTTTATTAAGTTTATTGTGTGAAAAACGCGAACGAAAAAAAAAAAAAAAACGAAAATCCGAAATTTGACATGCCCACTGTGAAGACAGTGGAAGCTATATATTTCATTTTCTACTACTGCATTGGTTCCTTCTTTTTTTTTTTAATACAAACCAAGTGTCACATTTGGGCCTTAAAGCCCACTATCTAATTTGTACAAAAATTTCGAGACATGCAGTCAAGGCTGTCAAGCAGAAATAGAATGTGGGAACTTATGTTGACCGGTTCTTGGGATCCGGTTTGATCGGTTCATAGGATCCGATCCGGTTCGGTTCCAAACCGGAACCGGTGCTACCGGTCCAGGTATTTTTGGGGCCGGATCCAGAAATATCCGATCCGGTTCGGAACCGGATCCGGTTCCTTTACTTTGACTCTTATCCGATCCGGTTCCAGTTTTTTTGAGATCCGGGTTTTGGCCACCTCTACGCACAAATAATAGAAAGAGATTATGAATTACAATATGTTACAAGGAGGAAAGCTTAGCCAAGAAAAACACGTAAGCAACATTCTCTAAAAGAAATGGAAATGTCGACATGTACATGTGTCAATAATTAACAACGACATCATTGTTATATCACTATCAGATATATATGGATTTATGTCTTTTGATCGTGGCCAATTTTGGATAGAAATAGTGGTGGGGTAAGAGAGTCATGGCTTGTAGCTAAATGGGAAAGAAAATGGCAGATTGGCAGTAGAAGGATACTACCCCTTTTAGGTGTTGCGCTAATATAACATAAGTTGAGAAAAAAGAAAGAAACTGTTCTCGTAATGTTGAGAAATAAATTAGATGTTACGCTAATATACCATAAAATTTAAAAATTAAGTAATTGTAAATTTGTCATGGCTACATGACGTCTTTTAACTTTTATGGTATATTAGCGCAATATCTAATTTCTTTCTCAAAATTACGAGACCAGTTTTATCTCTTCCCATATTTTATTACCACGACATTTAAAATAAATCACTCTCATAATACACACAAATGTACGTCAAAAAACTAAATACATAAAAAAAAATAAGAAAATTAACATGTGAATAACATCACGTTTTCACCGCCTTAACTCCTTGCCTTGCTCAACTCACCACTTTGATGATACTAAGCAACATCTATGCCTTAGAATCGAATTCATGCCAAGCCTATTGTACTTGCTCAGTTGCTCGATCTTATGCTAAGCCTATTGTAAGGGTTCCGGAAGCGGAGATAATTGAACCACGTGAATTTTTCTACATAGTGTAAAAGACTAAAAGTGTATCAGAAATCTTGAATTTTATAGGTTGCATCTTGTCAAAAAGTTTTTTGTTGTAAACTTTAATCATTTCAGTAAATGCACAACTATCAAATTTGAGATTTTACCTTAGAGCATCTCTAATACTATGGACTTGATATAGACTTTGTCAAGTTCATAGCAATGCTATGTCATACCACATATAATTTCTATAAACTATACTTCATATAAACTACCATGACCATCTCCAATGCTATATACTTTAAAAATTCACAAGTAAACCACACTAACATTTTATTATCATTATATTATCTCCAAAATCAAATGAAATAGTATCAGCGAGTCTCTATTTATTTCTCTCTATATGTTTTATATACATGAACTTGTTCATCTCTCTTTATAAACTTTGTGATTAAATGAAAACTTATAGGTATAACTTCACATAAGTTTTATGTCACTATAGACTTTGTAAACCTCCATTGCGTATGCTTTTACAGGTGTTTAATTAAAGTCGGGTGCGTTTGATATATTATTCGGAATCACAATCGGTATTTAATTAAAGTCGAGAGCGTTTGATATATTATTCGGAATCACAATCGGTATGAGATTGATTAGAGGGTAGTATGAGATTGAGAATACCGATTCCATTTATATTGTTTGGTGTGAACTTTAGGGTGTGGTTAACATGTTTTTTTTAAGAAAGACATATAATTTTCATATGTTAGTGGTGGTTTTCACGGGAATGAGTTAGAAAAGATGTCTACTCCCCCTCCTATATGTCTATGGGTATCTAATGATAGTTTTATTCTCTATCTTAATAACTAAACATTTGCAATGATAATCATTGTGATTGATGTATTCTGATAATGGTGTAACAAACGCACCCTTACTTGGTTTAATAAACTAATCGAGACTAGCTTGCGTAGAAACAACATCAACCATGCGTGATATACGTCTGAAGCAATCAAAGATTATGGTAAACATGTCTTTGTCTTGTAGTAATTGCAGAAGGTGACAAATTTAAGAAGCACCAATAAAAACATGGATGAGGCCCACAACTTCACGCCACGTGTCAATTTTAAATCCTCACGATCGTGGGTGATGGCATTCTATCTCCCAATCACTGTCATCTACATCATTGACAACTGTCACATGCCCCACCCTCCACGTTATCATTTAACCTTTTTACACTTCACCCCTTTGTTTTTATCTACTTACAATTACCTCTCACATGTTAGTATTTGCTTGCTTTGTCGTCAAATATGTTACTTTGTCTCGTCACATAATAAGTGTCCATATTTTTATATCAAAGTGTTTTAAAATAATTACCCATTTTATGTTTTAACCAATTAAAATAGTTTACTTTGTCTCGTCACATAATAAGTGTCCATATTTTTATATCAAAGTGTTTTAAAATAATTACCCATTTTATGTTTTAACCATTAAAATATACTTTAGTGAGTTAAGATCAAAGACAAACCTACATGAATTATTTTAAGTCACGAAATGTATATTTTATCAAAATGTGTCATTTTTTTGTATGTGCAACTTTCGATTTTTTGCTATTTTTTTTATAGTGCAACTTTAATTTGGCTAAAATATTTTTTATGGTGTGAATTTAGGTAAATATGATAGAAAAAAATGTGCGCAACACCATCCTGAAAATTCTAAATTCGTCCTTGGTTAAGATGATACTTTGTGATAAAAGTGTAGTTAATGGGTATTATTAAAATTTTGTACATTTTTCTAATAAACACTTATTATGAAAGAGATGGAGTATATGTTAGGTTTATTTAACCTTTAAATTTTCGTATTGTAATAAAATCACGAGACTTACGTCTAGTTACGTGTATGAGGATCATGAAAAATATACGTATTAAAACTAATTATAAAAGGAAAAGTAACACCAATAATTATGGTGGCTTAGACCGCGTGTGGTGGCGCCACCACCACATGTGGTGACCACTACATTACTCCAACGATCAAACGCCAAAGACACAAATAGACTCAGTTTAGTGGTGTGAGGGATTGGAAAAACGGGACAAAGATGAGCCACGTCAAGTTTCCTACGACTTGTCCGGTCTATTCACTCTTAGTTGTCGACTCAATCAAAATCAATAGAAGAAATTGTTAGATTGTTCTAGGAAACATTTAATTGGAACTATTTAGAATATATTCTATTTTTAAACAACTCAACAAAAAGCGGTGCTTGCAATTTTAATATTCATATGTGACATATATGATGATGGAAGTTTGATAGTGATTACTAGACATTTGATGGGTTATTTAACATGTTAATTATTCTAACAATGAAGACGTGTATGAAACGTTAAATTGTTACTTTTTCTAATAATAAATGAAGAAGTAATAAACATTTGGGTAGATACGCAATTAGGTTTAGAAAATTGTTAAATTATAGCATGTAAACTTGGTATGAAACATAAAACCAATACACACGTAATAATAAATCAAACTTAATACAACCCATCATCGATAGTTTATAAATACAACCAATTGTAGGTATCAGCTCGGTTTGATTCAGCCTTAACTCTAATAAAATAAGTTAAGTAAGCTCAGAGAGTTTAACTTATACGACAAACATGGCCGTCTTTGAGGGTGTGTAAGGTAGGCGATCATTCAGGGCCTCAAAAATTTTAAGGGTCTCAAATTTGTTCTATTAACAATTATATGTTGTAAAAAAAATAAAAATAAAAAATATATCTTAAATAAGTTATATGTTGAACATATAGATAACTATTTGCATTCTTATAAATAGTGACACTTTTTATATAAAATTACTTTTCAAAAAGTCTCATTATTTCATTTTGTTCAGAACTCTCAAAATTTTTAAAA
The DNA here is from genome assembly GCA_021014915.2 of Artemisia tridentata subsp. tridentata. Taxonomy (NCBI): domain Eukaryota; kingdom Viridiplantae; phylum Streptophyta; class Magnoliopsida; order Asterales; family Asteraceae; genus Artemisia; species Artemisia tridentata. Next base: position 146,616,646 of record CP139503.1, on the reverse strand, counting down.
ATTCAGGGACGGCCCTGACGACAAATCCTCAAGCCAAAGTGCAACTCTAAATCTAACGACTCGTAAAAACTGTCTAAATGTATCTTTAAAGTTTTAAACTTTTCGTTGTTCTAAAAGCTTTCGTATTTAAATTAGTTACTACTACTTACTGGCATATCGTTGTTATCTTAAACTGAAATTGATATGTTGATACACTTGGCCACAACATTTTTGTCTCATATTAGCAACTAGTCAACTACTCTACGCCAATATGTCAAACAACCAAAACTAAAGGACCATTATTGTACTTTTTATGTCCTATAAAACCCTCCACAATTCACTCAAACAATCACTTTTAGTCTTTTACACAACTAATCACAGCAACATGGGAAGAACATTATCATATGACCAAATCTCAACACTTTCAGATACCCTTTATCAAGAAAACCAATACCCAGATCTTGAATTTTCAAATAACACATCTTATGATGATGATCAATTCCCATCTAAGTTGTTGAAAAAACAAGACACATGGCCTAAAAACAGCCTTAAAAAAAGGAAAAACCAAGTGTTTCTTGAAGGGTATGTGGAAACATCAGATGAGAATGAGCTTGTGAGAGCTAAAAGCTTAACTGATGAAGATCTTGATGAGCTTAAAGGGTGTTTGGATTTAGGGTTTGGGTTTAGTTATGATGAGATACCTGAGTTATGTAATACTTTGCCTGCTTTGGAATTGTGTTATTCCTTGAGTCAAAAGTTTCTTGATGATCAACAACAAAAGTCGCCCGAGAATTCGGTGGTTGATGATGGTGTCCCATCACCTCCTATTGCTAATTGGAAGATTTCTAGTCCTGGTGAGTGTTTTTATAAAATTTGAAATTTTTTTATGCTAATACAGATCATGCTTTGTTGTTTATATAAGTTAAGATTTGTGTGTGTAACTTTGTTTACTGAATTGGTTTTAGGTGATCATCCTGAAGATGTGAAGGCAAGGCTGAAATATTGGGCACAAGCAGTAGCTTGTACAGTTAGGTTATGCAACTAGATACTACTTTGCTAAATCGAGTTTTGAATGAAAGAAATCCAAAATCAATATGAATGCTTAGAGGATTATGAATCTTGAATCATGATCAACATTCTACATGTCGAAGAAAGCTCGAAAAAATGTGATCATGATGATTTTCAAGGAGATGATGTAAATGTTACACAAAAATTTGAACCCTTGGCTCGGAGATGGATGCTTGAGTTTCTGTTGATGAGGGGCTGTGAATTCGATGGTTAGAATAAGAAAAGGAAGAAAAATTGTGCATATTTTGTTGAGTTATCAAGTTTTGACACAATCATTTGAGGCAAAATTGATGGTCCATAGTTATGATCAAAACCTTATTGCATATCTTGACATAAAATTTGATGTTCTGTTTTTTCTTTCTTAATATGCTTTTATTGCAAAAATAAATTATGAAGTGCATAAGAATTTGGAGAATAAAATGGCATAAAAGATCTATCAAGGCAGAATCATTATAAACTAATAGGTGGGTCACAGACATTTGATCTTTTCAGACGCAAAAACTGAAATACAATAGTTCTCGCAAAAGAAGCACACGGTAAATAGTTTTATAAAGGCAACAATACATGATACTCTGTAACTAAATTTTAAACTAGCAAGAAGCTAAATCGAATAACATTGACGCTCGAAGATAGCGCCAACCAACACAGCTTTAAAAGACTAAAGATTCTGAAACCTATGAAAACATTCAATATGGACATTTGCCCCTTGTGGGGGCATATGAAAACACTTCCACTCGAAACCATAATTTCGTCGTAAATAACAATCGAAGTCCGTGACGTCTTAAAGACGTTAGATATGAAGTTAGGGAGTTGTTTGACACGTTTTTTTTTTTTTTTTTTATTCATTTGCACTCCAGTTTACAAACTTTAAAAACACTATACAACAAATGTACAACTCTGCATAGCGCAGAATGGAGCGTGCAAATTAAAAAAAAGAGTGTGTAAATCACCTCTCATAAAGTTATGTGCATCAAGAAAGGTCTAAAGCTCAAACGTTTAAGTCATTGTTAATTTTGATAATGATGTTTCTTAAGAAGAAAGCAATATAAACTATCACTACGCTCTATATGGCCTAACAATCATTAATGCTTAGTACAGTACTAATGTACTATTTTGAATCAAGAAAGTGAGGTGTATACGTAATCTTTTGACAATTTCCTATAAGTTTAGAAAGGAATAAGTTTTGTTACTTGAAGGAAGTAGATTCTTAAAAGTCAGTTTTTATACGTCATTGTAAGTCATTTTGAAATTGAATTGGCAGAAATGTATTTTACTCTCATACTTGGTTGGGCTTCCTAATACGTAGTGCATAGTCTCATAACTTTAGAATAATGCCCAAATGATACCTTGCACTTATATTCAACTAATTCTTAGCCCATCTTGGTTGGGCTTTCCAATCTTGTTAGCAATTAGTTAACATTCACTTGTTAGCAATAAAATAACGTGAGAAAAACTTACGTGTTTATGAGCCAAAGATCTGCTCCTTCAGCGCTGTCACTTACAGCATAGCCAAACGCTGAAAGTTGACCAGCCATGTACTAGCTGTCACTCTGTCAACACAAACAATAGCAAAAAATGATTAACTTTCAGTGGTAATATATATTCACATTTTACCAAAAACAAAAAAATGAAGTGAAAAAGAAAAATCACAAATTACCAACCTTTTAACCAATCTTAACTGGAAGTTAGACTAGAAATCAGAATATTCATGTAACGAGCATCAACATTATTTAAGCATTAAACATTTGATCGGCACAATTAGCCATCGTAACGCTATATACAAACTACAAAAAGGTAAAAAATCAGGTACGGAGTTACATGGTTGTTGATTGTAAACATTTAAAATATATATATATATATATACACCGATTCTAGAGAAAAAGACAATTAGATAAAAAAGTGAGAAAAAAAGTTACAGGGTAGATTTCGAAAATGTTTAAAAGTTCAGGGTAAAAAAAGAAAAAAAAAAGAAAGAAAAAAAAAACGAGAATGGTTATTTATTCGGATACAATCACACACAGTCTATCAGTTACCTCCCACTCACCATCTCCATCGCCACCATCACCACCGGGAATCACCACCATCATCACCGGGAATCACCACCATCGAATCGACACCGTCATTAAAACTAAAAATACGTCAATTCACGCAGTTATCCAGTTATCCACTTTCACGGAGTTATTCAGTGGAATTGTAGCTCAAATCGCAGCTCAAATCACGCAGTTATTCAGGTTATATGTAAATTTCATTAGTCTCGTTTTAAGCTCTCTTTTTTTTTCTTTTTTTTTCTTATTTTTTGAATTTGTGTAAAATTAGGGCATCTGTAATGATTTTGTAGGTTTAAAAATAAAAAGTTGAGAGCCACTGATTAGTTAGACTATTTTTTAGTTATTTGACATTTTAGGGCATCATTGTGCAAACAGATGATAATTTCGAGTATTTTTGAATTATTTGATATTTTAGGGCATCAATGTGTAAACAAATCATAACTTGTATTATTGTTGAATCATATGAAATATTAAGGCATCGATGAGTATGATTAGTGCATCGTTAGACATGGTAAGGCACGAGTGTGTACGTTTAGTGCATCCGTTTTGATACACATATAAAAAGCTTGAGGGTGTTTGGGATTGTTTAACAAACTGCTTATCTGATACTCCCTCCGTCCCATAATAAGTGTCCGCTTTGACTTTTTTGAGTTTTTCTTGTTCAACTTTGACTATAAATATTTTTATTTGTGTTATATAATACTTGATAAAAATTATACCAAATGAAAATACATTTAAAACACAATCCATTCATATATTTTTAATTTAGTATTATAAAACAAAAATAAAAATATTTATAGTCAAAGTTTAATAAGAAAGACTCAAAAAAGTCAAAGTGGACACTTATTATGGGACGGAGGTAGTATTATGCAAGCAAAATAAGTTGTTCTGAATATTCTTCAATTTTGTGCAACATCAGTTCAATACCAGTTAGTGCTTCTGTGTGGTTTATGCACTATACATTAATTTAGTGCATCAGTTTCAGTATTAGTTAGCGCATCAGTTCAGTATAGTGCATCGGTATTAGTTCAGTATAGTGCATCGGTATTAGTTGAGTATAGTGCATCGGTATAATGGTTTGCTTCAGATTATCTTCTCTAAGATCGAAAAAGTAATTTTGAGATTCCTTTTCTTGTGCTATGATATGATTTTATCTCAGTTATAAAGATGTACAGGTATTTAAATATTTTCAATGATGTTTTTATTACGAAACTGTTGGGTCCATCAGTACCCAAGAATACTTAAAATAAGATTTGGACACAAATTAACTAAGTGTTAACTTAAACCGAGAATAATTCAAGTCACTGAGAGAACAGTCTATCAGTGAGTCATCTTCAGGATGCTTAAGGCGAATTCAAGAAGAAGGATTCACTACTCAGGAAGGCGGTACTCCCTGAGTAGGACTTAAGCCAAAGAAGAAGATGATGGTTCAGTGAGTGTTGGACAAGAACTCACTGAACCCCAGTCTCCTCAACGCAATTGTGATTAATAAATGAAGGCGTGTACTGAAGAACCTAAAGCCTGAAAGAAAGGTGGGAAGATCTGGGAAGAGTTTAAGATAAGATCAAATCTTATCTTGTCAGGAAGAAACCTTCCCTAAGACGGCTAAAAGTCATAGAGTGTCAGACCAACCACTCCTAAAGACTTTTAGCCCATTCCTATTGGTTCTTGGAAATGACAATTACTGTTGTAATTGTCAGACACGCTTGCTTCAACAACTTGTATTATTTTAATCACTTTTACTCTTTATACTTGTGTATAAATAGGTTCAGATATGAGAGAAGTTAAGAGTGTTTTGTACATTGAAAGCTTAGACTTTTACAAAGCAACTTCTCTCCTACAAAGAGTAACGTATCCCTGAGATAACTCAGTGGGTTGAATTGTTACCACTCAAAGCAAAGCTTGAGTTTAGATAGGAGACACCACCATACCTTGTCTATTCAATCCCAAGTGTTTGTTCCACAAAACACTTGGGTAATAGATTATTTGATTCATTTCTAATAAGAATTTAAACGTTGAAAAATACTTATGTGTTTTTACTTTTACTTTTCATTAATCTGTTAGAATTAATCATAACATTGTATTAGTCATAAACACGAATAGATTAACTTTCTAGTTAACTCTAAGCGTGTGAAGGGAACAACAAGTGGTATCAGAGCCTCTGGTTTATAAAATCTTTCAAAACTAACCAAGTGTGCTCAAGGTTTTTAAAACCAAGATCCTACTATGGCTGATATTAATGTACCCCAGCTGGTCGATAAAAAGGGTGGCAGCTATTCTGCTGTTGCACCCAGACTAGAAGCTGGAAAGTTTAGCAAATGGAAAAAACGTATGATTTGATATTTAACTGGTATGGAACCTTACTACATCACCTGTATCAGGGATGGCCCATTTGTCCCTAAGACTGCTGCAGGGCTAAACAAGCCTGAGGCACAATGGACCATTGATGAGAGGAGGGTGGTCAATCAAGACCAGCGCCTTAAAAGCATCCTTATATCTTGTCTTCCTGACGATATAATGGAATCAGTCATCAACTGTTTAACAGCCAAGCAAACTTGGGATGACTTGGTTAATAGCTTTGAGGGCCCCTCAGATACCAAGGAAAACAGGGTCATGGACCTGAAACTTGAGTATAATACTTTCAGGGCAAAAGACTCTGAAAGTCTCTCTCAGACTTATACCAGATACAAGACTTTGATAAACGAACTATCAAATGATGGTGTAGTATTATCTAAGCATGAGACAAATGTTGGCTTTGTCAACAGTCTCCCTGAGAAGTGGCTAAACTTCTCACAAGGCCTGAGGAATGCTAATCACATTCAGACCCTTGAGCTCCCTGAAATCTATGGGAAATTTGTCTATGAGGACAACTTGATCTCAAGGAGATATCCTGACTCAAAAGCTCTTGAGTCCAAAAAGGCCTTAACCTCCACACCCATATCAACTGCTTTTTATACTAATGGTGTTGTGCAGGACTTTCAAGAGGATTCTGAGGATGAAATTGATGAAAGGACTAGTGATGAGTACCTAAAAGATCTAAACTTAGAATTCCAAGAGAGGGCACTCCTTGCTAGTTCAAAATGTTTCATCAAAAGAAACCAGTCCAATTTTTCAAAAGGAAAAGCAAATGAAACCACTGAATGCTTTAATTGTGGTAAAAAGGGTCATTTTGCTAGGGACTGTTATTCTAAAACAACCTCAGAACCCTCTTACAAATTTTCAGGAAATAGTTCCTCAGGAACTAGCAAGTTTCAACCTAGAATGTTTCAGTCGACCCAACAATTTCAAAACAAGGGTAAAAAAGACTTTGAAGCAAAATATAGGAAAGCCAAGGCTAAACTTGCAATTCTTGAAACTAATCCCTCTATGTCTCAGGCTGCTCAAACACCCAAACCTGTTCAGGCAAAGAATAAGGTTTTAGTAGCTGAAGCTTATGACTGGGATGATGAAGAGGTCTCCTCAGATGAGGAAATTAGAGTGAGTGCACTGATGGCACTCTCTGAAGGTGATTAGGTGGCTGTTAGGAAAAGCCATGCAAGGAATGGAGAGTGGGTAAACATCACCATGAAGAAGGTAAACACTTTACTTTCTATGGATGATGATTCTGATTGGCAGTCTTACATGAATTATATTTGTGTAGATCTTAAATTTGTTGAGGAACAAAGGCTTAACATGTGTTCAAAATATAACAGCAAAGTGTCAGAATTGAATAAATGTAGAGATGAATTGCTTGTACTGAAGCAAGCCAAATTAGAAACAATAACTCTACAAATTCAGAACACTGAAATTTTGAAACAAAACCAAGCCCTACAAACTGAACTTAACAAAGAAAAAGCTGTCATCCAAGGCTGGACCAAAAAGAACCCCAAGGTCTTTGATACTGTGGGTTTAATCCCTAGGAAAACTATAGGAATTGACCATCACATGGTTAAACCCTATGTAAGTCCCAGTGAACTGACCTTTGTTCCAGCTGGCATATCTTTTGAGCAAGAAATGCTTCCCAAGTCAAATGATTGGATTGTCAGGGACAACCCAGTCAGTAAGTTACCTAACTTTGAGACTGGAAAGATCTTGCTTCCTGAAAGTCAGGCTTTGAAAAATATGGTTGGACTTACTGAACAACTCAGTAAGCTTGAACTCACTGAACAACTCAGTAATTCTGAGTCAGTGAATGAGTCTGAATCAGAATCATATCCACCACTTCCTCCACTGAATACCCTTCAGGGTGCTGCACCAAACTCAGGCCTCCCACCAATGGTCTTCTCACCACACTCTCCAAAGGAGAGATCAGGAATGGGAACAACCATCCTGAAGAGACCAACCCTTGAAGTCTCAGTAAATACTGATGACTCATCAACTTCAGTCCCTTCTGAAGTAACAACCCAAAGCCCTGACTCAAAATTTGATCAGTTGGTTGAAATGGTCAGGAAGCTGGGAGAGAAGATTGCATCTTCTGAGAAACCTTCTCAATCCAAGAAGGAACAAAAACCAGCTTCCTCAAAGACCAAACCCAAACCCACAAAACCCCTGAAAAGATGTGAATTGTGTAACTATACCAATCATATTACTGATGATTGCTATAGAATTCTTTATTGCATGGTTTGCAAAAAGGATGATCACAGGACCTCTGATCACAAAACACATTCAGTCACATCAAACATGGCAAGTCTTAAAGCTCAGTCTTTAAACTATCCTTCTAATTCTAAACAGAAACAGAAACAAAAGGCAAAGCCTTTTGCACCTTGCCCTTACTGTGAGTTCAATGACCACCATCCTAAGGATTGTCAAATTGACAATTGTTGTGAAAATAGTGGAAGTTCCACTCATAACACCTCAGGACGTGGTAAGGCCATTCAGGCCAGTAGAGGTATGACAAAGTCAGCCTCTCAGTCGACTGAGTCTACATCAGCAGTCAAATGCTTAATATGTGGTAGCTCAGTTCACTCCACCACTGACCATAAATCACTTGAAAATGTTAATAAGACCCTCAAAGCTAAGCCCTCCAAGAAGTGGAGTCCTAGAAAGAACTGACCCAGTTTACCATTTGTGCAGAAACATGCCAGGGACCCTGTTTGGCATCTTGATAGTGGATGTTCAAGGAGCATGACTGGTGTGAAGGAGTATCTGCACAAGTATGTGGATGAATCAGGACCCAAAGTGATATTTGCTGATAACTCATCATGTCTCACTGAAGGTTATGGTTCAGTAAACTGCAATGGTATAGTCTTTACTAGGATAGCTTATGTAAATGGTCTAAAATACAATTTGATAAGTGTCAGTCAACTATGTGATGCAAAATACATAGTTCAGTTTGATGATAAACAAGGAATCATCTTCAATGCTAATAAGGATGTTGTCCTTATTGCACCAAGAAGACATGATGTTTATGTGTTAGACATGTCCAGTCTGACTCAGAATGGAACTTGTCTCTTTACCAAGGCCACTGATACACTCAACTGGCTTTGGCATAAGAGACTCTCCCACCTGAACTTCAAAAACATAAACAACCTTGTAAAACAAAACAAGGTCCTTGGCTTACCATCTCTTGTGTTTTCAAAGGACAAACCATGCTCAGCTTGTGAAAAAGGTAAACATCACAGAGCATCCTTTAAAACCAAAACCAACTTTTCCATCAGGAACTGCCTTCATCTTCTCCATATGGATCTATTTGGACCAATTAGTCCTAGATCCATTAACCATGAGAAGTATACTCTGGTCATTGTGGATGAATACTCAAGATACACTTGGGTATACTTCCTGATCAAAAAGAGTCAGGCAGCTGAAACAATTATGTCCTTTGTCAGGAACATTGAAAATCAGAATGACATCAAAGTCAAACAGATTAGGACTGACAATGGAACAGAGTTCAAAAATTATGAACTTGAATGTTTCTGTGATGAGAAAGGCATTTCACAAAAATTTTCCTCACCCTACACACCTGAACAAAATGGGGTGGCTGAAAGGAAAAATAGAACACTCATTGAAGCAGCTAGGACAATGCTAAATGGATCAGTCCTTTCCAAACACTTTTGGACTGAAGCAGTAAAGACTGCCTGTTACACACAAAACAGATCCATCATTGTCAAGAGACATAGCAAAACTCCTTATGAGTTATTCAAGGGAAGAATCCCTGACATCAGCTACTTTCATGTCTTTGGGTGTCCTGTGTTTATTCATAATAACAAGGATCACTTAGGAAAATTTGATGCCAAAGCTGATGATGGATACTTCCTAGGATACTCCCTTGTCTCAAAGGCCTTCAGGGTGTTCAACACTAGGAGACAGCATGCTGAGGAAACATTTCATGTTACCTTTGATGAGAGCACTGATGCAATCAGTGTCTCTAACAACTCAGTGGAAGAAATAGGTATTGATGAATCATCAAGATACCCTCCTGATGAACATCATACTGATAATGGTCCTTCCACTCAGTACCATGCAAATGCTGACATCTCCTATTACATCATTCCCCACAACCTTCCTTACCCAACCATCACTGAGTTTATTAAAGCACAAAATACTGATGAATTCATTCAGTCAGTACAAAGTGCTCAGGTACTAAACAATCTCAGTGATGAGTCAACCTACTCAGACACTCAAGATGCTGAAGAACATCATGTGTCTGATCCTGATCCAACTCATCAGGCCTCTACAAGTTCTAATCAGTTTCCAAGACCTCAGGACAGTTGGACTAGGTCTCAGGATATAGAACTTGTCAATATAATTGGTGAGCCTACTAAAGGCATGCTCACAAGAAGCATGGCTGCTGAACTGAGAGCAGCCTCAGCCAATGAATGCCTATTTGTGGACTTCATTTCCACAATTGAACCCAAAAGTGTTAAGGAAGCACTAAATCATCCAAGTTGGGTTCAAGCCATGAATGATGAACTGGAACAATTTGACAGAAACAAGGTAATGACCTTGGTCAAATGTGCTAAAGATGTTTCAGTCATTGGCATGAAATGGGTATTTAAAAACAAATCTGATGAAAATGGCATAGTCATTAAAAACAAAGCCAGACTTGTAGCCAAAGGCTATAATCAACAAGAAGGCATTGACTATGAAGAAACATTTGCACCAGTAGCAAGGATGGAAGCCATCAGGATCTTCCTTGCTTTTGCTACATACATGAACTTCAAGGTGTACCAAATGGATGTTAAAAGTGCATTCTTAAATGGCTCACTGAAAGAAGAAGTTTATGTTCAGCAACCTCCTGGATTCGAAAGCCATGAGTATCCTGACCATGTCTGTAAGCTTAACAAAGCCCTCTATGGACTGAAGCAAGCTCCCAGGGCATGGTATGAAACTCTTTCAGCCTTCCTAATCCAAAACAAATTTGTCAGAGGCAAGATAGACAATACATTGTTTATCTACAAGACAAATAATGATGTCATACTTGTACAAGTGTATGTTGATGACATCATCTTTGGCTCAACAAATTATAAACTTTGCAAACAGTTTGAAAAACTAATGGAAAAGAAATTTGAAATGAGCATGATGGAAGAACTGACTTACTTCCTTGGTCTACAAATCAAGCAGACTGATAAAGGAACCTCTATCAGTCAAGAGAAGTATGTCAAAAGCCTACTGAAGAAGTATGAGCTCAGTGACTGTGCCTCAGTCAAGACTCCCATGGTACCCCCAAACAACCTTGGTCCTGATTTTACTGGAAAACTAGTAAATCAAACTCTTTTTAGAGGTATGATAGGATCACTGATGTATTTACTTGCATCAAGGCCTGATATCCAATTCTCAGTCTGCTTATGTGCCAGATATCAATCTGACCCAAGAGAGACTCATATCACTGCTGTGAAAAGGATATTCAGGTACCTGAAAGGTACTCCAAACCTTGGATTATATTATCCAAAATGTTCAGGCCTTGATCTTAAAGGATACTCAGATTCTGACTATGCTGGATGCAACATGGACAGAAAAAGCACCTCAGGCTCTTGCCAAATTCTTGGTGGAAAACTAGTCTGTTGGAGTGCTAAAAAGCAACAATCAGTTGCCATGTCCTCAGCTGAAGCTGAATATGTTGCAGCAGCAAGTTGTTGTGCAAATGTACTCTGGATGAAAAGTCAACTCAGTGACTATGGAATTCAGTACAAGATGGTTCCCATCTTTTATGATAACACAAGTGCAATTGCCATCTCAAATAACCCTGTTCTTCATCAGAGAACAAAACACATTGATATTAGATATCACTTCATCAGGGACCATGTCATGAATGGTGACATTGAATTACACTTCATTCCTACTGAATATCAGCTAGCTGATATATTCACCAAGCCATTGGATGAACCAACTTTCACCAGACTGAAAGCTGAACTAGGAATGTTGGATATTGAGAATCAGTCCACTGATTGACTCCATCCAAATATGTGTAAATTCTGAATCCCTGACTCAATGTGTTCTTCAGTGAGAAAGGTCACTGAACTTCAGGAACTAGACCCAAGTTCCTGAACCCTTGAACCTCAGGAATTAGACCCAAATTCCTGATCACTAGAACCATCAGTGACTAAACCCAAGTCCTGACAATCAGGTTCACTGAATGAAAAGTCATTCAGGGTCCTCAAGAGACATTAAATACTGACTTAAATGCTCTAAGTATCTAGTTAGTAAATGTCTGAGGTTGGTAACTGAACTCATATTTAATTTAAGAATATTTGTTCTTTTTGCCTTTCTGGCTTCCACCTCTGGGCCACCACATTCCCACTTGGCATTAAATGCCTCTCCAATCACATTACAGATATGTGATGACTCATCTCTGCAAATTACACTTTTGCAGAACTGCTCAACTGTTCACCTTGACTGTTGCGCCAAACCAGGGAAAAGTGGAGTGTTGGCATTAAATGCGGATCCCAAAACATTTTATTCAAAACAGTTTCCAAAAATTCTTTTTGAATAAATAAAATCCGCTTAATACCTAAAATACCCTCCACTTCACTTCCCTATAAATACCCCAACCAAAATAACAACACACACGTCTATTAGAAATTTTAAGCAAATTCTGCCCATTTTTTCTCTCAAAACTAATAGTGTGTGTGTTCTTAGGCTTTAGAAACCCAGAATCATTTGTTAACCCAGACCTACCAATACAAATGGCTTCTTCTAATGCTATCACATACGCCCCTAATGTGGATTTCATATTAGAGGGCGTAGACCTCACAAAGAATAATGTGGTGGGAAACTTTTCCTATCCACAAAAGTTCCATGCCCATAAGAACGTTATGAAATATCTTCAAAACTGTTTTCTTGCAAAGGCATTTACCAAGACCCCCTCAGTCATCTACCATGACTACCTGAGGGAATTCTGGTGTACTGCTGTGGCTACTAGCCCAAAAGACACCAAAGAATCCATCATCACATTCACAGTGATGAATGGGAAAAGACCCCTTTCCCTGGATTACAACACCTTCATCAAGGCCACAGGTCTTGATTTTGCTGAGGCTTTTGAGCCCAACCCCACTGATCAAGAGGTTAAGAATGAATTAATCTTTCTAGGACCTCATGACCTCAGACGTCCTGATCAGTCTGCTGGAGCCTTATTGGAGAAGGCTCCAATAGTCAAAACCTGGTTCCACCCAGTCTGGAGGATCCTGATGACATTTGTCATTCAGGTCCTTGGGGGGAATAAATCCTCCACGGAGCAATTGAACTCATCACAACAATTGATGTTGTTCAGCCTCCTGGAGGGTAAAAAGATTGATATCGGAGGAATAATCTTCCGAGACCTCGTTGCCAAGCTCTCAGGAAAATCTAGGCAAAAACATTTGTCTTACCCTAGGTTTATTTCCTGTGTGCTTCAGGACCTTTTTGGTTCTGACTATGATAGGTCTAACGTCAAAGGTACAAAACCTGACGTCTTGCATAAGACCAATTTTTCTAGTAGCATCCCTGAGGTAACACCCATTGCCCTGACTACCTATATGATGGAGGTGATTCAGGGGGAGAACGCTGTCTCACCAGTACCTTCACCGACCAAAAAGGTGAAGAAGACAAAGAAGGGTCAGTCCAGTAAGGTGGTTAGACCCAAACCACTCGCCACTGAGACTGATGCCGAAAACCAACTCAACCTTAAAAAAGGGTTGAATGTGGCCCAGACCTCTGAGACACCCACTACAGAGACCCCCTGACCACAAAACAAAGGCCAACGGAGGGCACTGAGAAATCATCCTCAGTGTCCTCGGGCAAACCCTTTCCACATGTTCCCACTGACATACACAAGTCTGAGGGATCAGGAACATTCACCATTTCACATCCCCATGAAGGAACTGACAAATCACAATCAGTTCCTGAGGGAGAAAAGGGTTCTAAATCCTCGGTGGGGCAGCACTACTCCACTGGGAAGGGGACCCACAAACAATCACATCCTGCTAACGTTCCTGAGCAATCACACTCAGGATCTCAGGGAGTTCAGGACCCTAAATCCCCAAAAGGACAGTACAATCCTGATGGGAAGGGGGTCCATCAATCATCACAATCAGTGCCTAGTGATACTACTGGAAAACACCCATCAGTAGTTGAAGGCGCTAAGGGGGACAAAGACTCAGAGGGAAAGAAACAACCCGCTGATATGGAACCCATCACCCCCTCAGGCGGATCCATTCACTCAGGAACTGCCCCCAAAAGCCAGGCTGGTATTACCCCAGTTATTATGGCTAGTCAGGCTGAGCAAACCCACTCAGTTATTATGACAACGGGGTCAGGACCTGGCCAAAACAAAGGTGAGTCTTCTTATGAAGAGGAGCCGGTTCAACTTTTGGGTATTGAGTCCATGGGGGACATTCAGGCTCTTCTTGAGTCTGATGATGAGCTCAAGGAAGAGAGTGATGAGGAAATTTTTGAGGCAGGTGAGGATATGGAAACTGATGTACAATCTGAACAACCTGAACAATCACATCAGTCATCTCCACATCCAAGTGAAGAATCAGAATCTCAAGCTGCTGGTTCTTCGGATACTGACAACATCCTCAGCAAGTATGACAACACTCTTCCTCTCACTGAGAGACAATTGGTCAAGTTCCTGCTTAAGACCAACAAGGCTCTCTTCCAAGGTCTGACTGAAGAAATGTTTGACCAGCACACTGAAGCCGCTGTTCATTATGTCAACCTGAAGGAATCAGTGGAAGCCTATCATGATGATGAAAATGAACACATGTCATATATCTCCTTCTCCCTGACGAATCTTGATTACAACTTTAAACTGTTCAACGAGTCTCTCACCAACTTACAAAAGAGCGTTGACACTATTCAAGAGTCAGTGAAAGATGACCTTGAGCTAAACAAAAAAGTTCTTCAGGCTTCAGAAACTTACCAGCAACAAACTTCTCAGTTGACTGAGCTGGTAACTGTGCTGAGATCCTCAAATCTTCAGGGACTCAACTCTTCAGTGGACTCCATCCGATCTTCCCTGGGTCTTATGGAATCCCACATGGCTTCTTTGGCATCATCTTCTTCCTCCATGGCTTGGAATCTTGGGCCAAGGATGACTGCATTAGAGGCTTCTCAGGCTTCTCTTGAGACTAAGGTCTCAACTCTTCAGGAGGACACCTCAGACATCAAGTCCATGATGACTGAGATCTATTAGGCCTTCAAAGGTCAAGCTCCCTCAACTTCAGTGAGCAAACCAACTCTTGCTCTCACTATGGGTCAAGCAACAGTTGAGGGGGAGAAAGTCACTGAAGAACCTCCACAACCTGAACAAGAACAACCTCCTTCTCACACTGAGGGGGAGAATCCTGAAGCCACCTCATCTTCATCCCACCAAGACAAAGGCAAGGTCATTCTCACAACCATTGAGCCTGAGCCCACAATCTTGGTACCTGCCTCCAAGGAAAGAAGGCCAGACCCTGATGAACCAGTCAGGGTTCCTTATGAAATCAATGGGGTGATGGAACTTCTCACTCATGCTGAGATTCAAGCTCACATAGAGAAAGAGGAGGCAGTAAAGAAAGCTGCTGAAGATGAAAGGCAGAACAAGCTTGCTCTCATTCAGGTTGCAAGAGAAGAGGCTGAGAAGATTGGGATTGAGGCAAAAGACCTTGCAAAAAGGGAAGGTGGCAAGAGCTTTGTGGAAGCTCAGAATGCTCAGTTGGCTGCTCTTAGGCAGAAAAGAGAAGAAAGGGCGAAAAGGGCTGAAGAAATTAGGCAGAACAGGATTGAGAGATATCAGTGGGTCATGACTAGCAGGTTGAAGCCTGAACCCATCCTTGATATCAAGATTCACCGAAACACCAAGCCTGCCATTGTTACTATCTACAGGAGTACTGACAAAAGAATCCTTCAGGTTCATAGCCCCTTCAGATTCGCAGACTTCGGGATCACTGAGTTGGATGAATTGGTTTCAATATTAGCGAAAAAATCTAATGTTGTGGTCCCTGGTCTGTTAAAATCCCTGAGTCTGAGGTATGAAAGATTGGCAGCAGCGCCTCAGGAACTTGGTATTCCATCTCTTCTTCCTGCTTCAGCCGAACAGCCTGCCCCTTCTCAGTCTTCTTCAAGAAAGAGAAAGAAGATTGAAGCTGAGCCTGAGATCAAGGTTCCTGGTCTTGAATATAATAGGGCTCTCCCTGAAGGTGTTCTATTCAGGAACAATGTGGTCATTGAACAACCTGAAAGAGGTATTGATCGGTTAAAATCAAGTCGTTATTTATTTCCAAAGAATACAGCGGAAGTTGTATTCCCGGGTCGTTATCCCCAACGAAGGCTGAATGGAATTTTGTGATCTCGGTTTGTGAATACGTGTTTTGAATGGTTAAACAAAGATGAGAGTTTGGGTTTTTACGCTAAAATACGTGAACATAAATTAAAAACGATTAAACATCTAAGAGAAACTATGATCTAAAGTGCACCAAATTAAAAACGTAAACAAAAGCTAAAAACGTAACTAAACGATAAATGACAAAACGATGAAATATTAAACCTATGGATTCCAAATTAATTTTCCTATGTGCTAAATGACAAAAGATAATTTTGAAAAAAAAGAATTACATTTTTCTGAAATTTAAATAATTAAATACGAATTAAAAACTAATTTTAAGAAAATAAATGATTAACAATACCTAAAATGTTTAAGGACAAATAAGCTACAACCCCATAAAGGGTCTACTGATCCAACATGCACAGGACAAAGGGCTTACAAGGCTGCTGATCTAGGCTACTAGCAAAACAAAATTCAACATCTAAATCCTACTTTAACTATACTAAAATTAAGATAAAAAAAAGCTAGTGAGGCAACACTAATAAAAAATGCAAGCTGCTAAGGGGACTGTAAAGCAACGAATAACCATAAACACTTAACTAACTTCTAAACTAACAAGAAGCAATAAAAAAGGCAGTAACAAGCAAAGACTAAGCAGAAATAAGGCAGTTGACCGAGGTTGACCGAGCAAAATAAAAACAAGAAACTGGAAATTATTTTGGCTTTTAATGGGATTTAAAGGCTAAACTTAAAAGAACTACACATAAACTACAAGAGCTAACCTTCAAACTACCAAACTAACCTTCAAACTAACCTTCAAACTACCAAGAGCTAAAAGAGCAGTAACAAGCAATTAACAGAAAGAAAATAAGCAGTAAATTACGCAGTTGACCAAGTTTGACCAACAAAATAAAACAAGAAAAACTTAAAACCTCGAATTAACAGGAAATTAAATTAGAGTAAATTACAACTTGAATTTAAATACTACACTAAAAAACATTAAACAATAAAAATGGTCAACATCTTTCTAAAACATGAAAAAATGGGACAAGAAACTACAAAATGAAAGACTGCTATTTATATGGGCTTCTTTCTTGTGCTTTTCCTCTTTCTTCTTCACCCTTGGATCATCTTGAGCTCCTCACTCTAAATCTTGAACCGTTGATCTTCCTTCTTACCTCGGATTGATGAAGTGGAGGTGAACCCGTGAACATGGTACTTAGGAGAGTATGGGGGAAGGTGAAAGGTGATGGTGATGGTACTATCTTTTGGGGAAGTGGAATTTGGCAGTTTAGGGTTCTTGGCGGGAGTGGAGGAAAACAGCTAGGGATTTTGACTAGTTTGGTGATTAGAGATTGACCGAAGATTTGGGGATTGGGTGTGTTTTATTTGACCGGTCATTTGTTTAGCTAAAGGGGTGGGTCGGTTAAAGGGTGAGTGGGCTTGGTTTTAATGAATTGGGCCGGCGATGGGTTTAAATGGGTTGGGGTGTTTAGTTGTGGGCTGTTGGTGGGTTTAATGTTGTGTCCGGTTTAGTGTAGGATAGGATTGGTTGTGTTTTAGATTGGTGCGGGTTGGGTTGTTAAAGGGTTAAATGTGTAGTTGGGTTGGATTGGGGGTATAAGTGGGGGTTATTTTTGATGGGATCCGGTTGTGGTGAAGTTTGGTCAATTAAGATTATAACACAAGGACTAATTTTGTAGCTTCAGTAATCTTCAAGGACCAAAACTGCCAAGTCTTTAAATTTCTTCAAGGGTCCATTTTTGCCAACAAGTAACAATCCAAGGGCTCAATATTGCCAACTAAAAATAATCCAAGGACCAAAAATTTATTTTTTATTATTTTTTTATTTATTTATTTATTATTTTTTTTTTCAAGCTTGAGGGACTAGACTTGCCATTTATGCAAATTTTGTTTGTTTTTCAATAGTTTTCAATCATTTTGCATATGGAATACACAAAAACACATTTCAAAGATATTTTTAACATTATTTGATCGTTTTAAAGTGTTTTTGATTGTTTTGACTCGAAAATTGGATGAAAAGATATGTGTAAAACGACACATATCAAATCCCCCACACTGAGCAATTGCTAGTCCCTAGCAATTTTTTATGAAAAATTGATGGATGTATCTCTTTACCAGAAGCCATCACCTCTGGAGTAGCCAAATGTTTCAGTTCAAGTAAGAACTATGGTACACTGATAACCATATGATTTTGAGCAAATCACCAGCTGCCAACGGATTTGATTTGTCTTTACCAGAAGCCGTTTGCTTCTGGACTAGCCAACTCTTAGATAAAACAACTTATTATCTTTGGTGAGCTGATGACCAATTATGGTTTTCCAACTGCCTTTACCACAAGCCATAATCTTGCGGGCTAGCCAACTCTTCATCTTTTTAGGATATGGTGAGTCGAATACCATACAATTTTTGGCAAATTGTAAGCCGTAAACGGATTTGATATATCTTTACCAAGAACCGTTTGCTCTTGGATTAGCCAATCCTTTTGTGTGTTAGACATGGTGGACTGATAACCATTTGTTGTGTAAGTGCAAAACACTTACACCAAAAAAAAATTTTTGGCCAAAAACGGGGGGAATTAGATGGTATATATCCGTGATTAAATTCGTGAGAATTCCCCCCACACTAGAAATGAATATTGTCCTCAATATTCAAAGTACCGGCTGTTATGCCGAAACTGAGAACGTAAAAGGGAAATATTACGGGCCATTTATTTTATTTTTGTGGTTGCAAAATTATTATTATTATTTTATTTTTTTTAATAAAATTTATATACAACAGCGGGGGGCATTTCCCCCACACTAGGGTGGTAGAAAATAGAAAGAAGTCAGAAGAAAATAGAAAGAAGTCAGATATATGGGTGAAAACCCATATGGTACTACTGTTTTTGTTAACCGAGTCGCTAGCTTGACTCGACCCCGAATTCATTTGTTCTTGGGGAAGCATGTGGAAAAGAAAATCTCCATCGGACTTTCATTCAAAATGTTTGGATAAACATTGAAGTACATGAAAGTTCCACTCCGATGAGATATATCCGGCTCTAAAGAATGATGAATGAAGATGCCGGGGTCAAAAACTTTGTCTTCACTCCCAAACGAGTGAATAAAAGGACAATCTACCTTATAAGAAGAAAAAGGTAGAAAAACTCGAACGACATATGTGAAATCAATATAGTGGCGATCCTCAAAGGGCAACGTCACATATGTCGGAGAAAGAGCATCCATATGAATCTCGGGATCAAGTGAGGTCATATTATCAAGTTTAGGACTAAGAGAGTTCTTGACCTCATCGTTCTCTAACTCTTCATCAAAGAGAAGATTTATTTCGCTAGAGAAGTACTCATCATCAAATTCAAAAAGAGAATTCGAATAGACCTTGAGACTTTCGTTTGAAGCGTCCTCATCAGAAAGTGATTCGTCATCACTGGAGGAAAAATCATCATTTGCATTGAAGAGCGAGTTAGAGAAGATCCCGGAAGTATCATTAGTAGTGCCAAGAGGATGATCACTACAAAGAGACAAATCACATTCATCATCCGATATATCTTCAGACTCACTTGGGATTGGGATAAGGATCTCAGCACTAGACTTTATGAATTCGTCCGATTCCTTTTCAGGAACAGTGCTAAGATGCTCACCCCCCATAGTAGGAGAGTCATCAGGGTTCATAGATGGAAAGAATGATGTGATTGCAATAGACTGAGGGAGTTGAGAAGTAATTTCACTAAAAGGAATAGTACTCTCCTCGTCGTCATCATCGTCATCGAGCATGCAAGCTTGATTAAATAAGAAACGATTGTGTGCAGCTCGTTCTATGGCAAGTAAATCTTCCATAGATTCACCATGACGATCATTTGGGTTAGTTTTAACAGCCAGATTTGTAAGTTCAATTCGTATCTCTTGAAGTTCTTGGAATATATCTTCAAGAGATAGCTGAGGCTGATTTTGAGTGGTTTGATACTGTGGAGGATAAAAATAATCATAATTGTTACAAGGGCCATGCTCATAGACAAGCGGGTACCTTGTTTGACAATCAGAGCTATAGTGCGGACCTCCACAGTATTCACAACAGTAAAACTGTTGTGGCGGTGAATAATATGAAGATGTGTCAAATCCGGATGGTGTCTGATTGTTATAAGGGTTCTGCTCATAGACAAGCACGTCTCCCGTTCGACAATCATATCCCGGATGAGGACAACCTCCACAAAATTCACAAGAATATGTTTCCATCTCATGGTGCGGGGGTTGGTTAAGGAAATTGGTTGTTTCATTGTTGGGATTTTGGTCATAGACAAACCCGTTTCCCGAATTCACAATGCTACAACCATGGCAATTTCCACCATTTGGAGGTCCCCCACACCATTCACAACCATAGTTGTAAGATGTAGACATAAAGAGAATCAAACGTGTAGAGGGTTGAGAAGATAGAATAAAACGTTCAGAGGGTGAGAAAAGGAATTAAACGGATAAGAGGGCAAAGAAGAATCTTTTTGGATTTTTAACAACATTTTGAAAAAAAAAAAAAAAAAAAGGAAAATAAATTTTGAAATGAAAATCTTTTTGGATTTTTAATAAGAAAATATTTACGAAACACGCAACGACAAACGAGATTTAAAAATTCGCGTCAGCCTTCCCCGGCAGCGGCGCCAAAATTTGATCGGTTAAAATCAAGTCGTTATTTATTTCCAAAGAATACAGCGGAAGTTGTATTCCCGGGTCGTTATCCCCAACGAAGGCTGAATGGAATTTTGTGATCTCGGTTTGTGAATACGTGTTTTGAATGGTTAAACAAAGATGAGAGTTTGGGTTTTTACGCTAAAATACGTGAACATAAATTAAAAACGATTAAACATCTAAGAAAAACTATGATCTAAAGTGCACCAAATTAAAAACGTAAACAAAAGCTAAAAACGTAACTAAACGATAAATGACAAAACGATGAAATATTAAACCTATGGATTCCAAATTAATTTTCCTATGTGCTAAATGACAAAAGATAATTTTGAAAAAAAAGAATTACATTTTTCTGAAATTTAAATAATTAAATACGAATTAAAAACTAATTTTAAGAAAATAAATGATTAACAATACCTAAAATGTTTAAGGACAAATAAGCTACAACCCCATAAAGGGTCTACTGATCCAACATGCACAGAACAAAGGGCTTACAAGGCTGCTGATCTAGGCTACTAGCAAAACAAAATTCAACATCTAAATCCTACTTTAACTATACTAAAATTAAGATAAAAAAAAGCTAGTGAGGCAACACTAATAAAAAATGCAAGCCGCTAAGGGGACTGTAAAGCAACGAATAACCATAAACACTTAACTAACTTCTAAACTAACAAGAAGCAATAAAAAAGGCAGTAACAAGCAAAGACTAAGCAGAAATAAGGCAGTTGACCGAGGTTGACCGAGCAAAATAAAAACAAGAAACTGGAAATTATTTTGGCTTTTAATGGGATTTAAAGGCTAAACTTAAAAGAACTACACATAAACTACAAGAGCTAACCTTCAAACTACCAAACTAACCTTCAAACTAACCTTCAAACTACCAAGAGCTAAAAGAGCAGTAACAAGCAATTAACAGAAAGAAAATAAGCAGTAAATTACGCAGTTGACCAAGTTTGACCAACAAAATAAAACAAGAAAAACTTAAAACCTCGAATTAACAGGAAATTAAATTAGAGTAAATTACAACTTGAATTTAAATACTACACTAAAAAAACATTAAACAATAAAAATGGTCAACATCTTTCTAAAACATGAAAAAATGGGACAAGAAACTACAAAATGAAAGACTGCTATTTATATGGGCTTCTTTCTTGTGCTTTTCCTCTTTCTTCTTCACCCTTGGATCATCTTGAGCTCCTCACTCTAAATCTTGAACCGTTGATCTTCCTTCTTACCTCGGATTGATGAAGTGGAGGTGAACCCGTGAACATGGTACTTAGGAGAGTATGGGGGAAGGTGAAAGGTGATGGTGATGGTACTATCTTTTGGGGAAGTGGAATTTGGCAGTTTAGGGTTCTTGGCGGGAGTGGAGGAAAACAGCTAGGGATTTTGACTAGTTTGGTGATTAGAGATTGACCGAAGATTTGGGGATTGGGTGTGTTTTATTTGACCGGTCATTTGTTTAGCTAAAGGGGTGGGTCGGTTAAAGGGTGAGTGGGCTTGGTTTTAATGAATTGGGCCGGCGATGGGTTTAAATGGGTTGGGGTGTTTAGTTGTGGGCTGTTGGTGGGTTTAATGTTGTGTCCGGTTTAGTGTAGGATAGGATTGGTTGTGTTTTAGATTGGTGCGGGTTGGGTTGTTAAAGGGTTAAATGTGTAGTTGGGTTGGATTGGGGGTATAAGTGGGGGTTATTTTTGATGGGATCCGGTTGTGGTGAAGTTTGGTCAATTAAGATTATAACACAAGGACTAATTTTGTAGCTTCAGTAATCTTCAAGGACCAAAACTGCCAAGTCTTTAAATTTCTTCAAGGGTCCATTTTTGCCAACAAGTAACAATCCAAGGGCTCAATATTGCCAACTAAAAATAATCCAAGGACCAAAAATTTATTTTTTATTATTTTTTTATTTATTTATTTATTATTTTTTTTTTCAAGCTTGAGGGACTAGACTTGCCATTTATGCAAATTTTGTTTGTTTTTCAATAGTTTTCAATCATTTTGCATATGGAATACACAAAAACACATTTCAAAGATATTTTTAACATTATTTGATCGTTTTAAAGTGTTTTTGGTTGTTTTGACTCGAAAATTGGATGAAAAGATATGTGTAAAACGACACATATCAGGTATGTTCTTCATTGATGAGTTCGGTGACCAAGCCTTTCAGAGATGGAGTGATATTGATCTATCAGGGATCAAAGCCATGCTTGGCTTTCTAATGATGGCCTCCCCACTCAAAACTCCTGAAAATGTGAGGTTTTGTCAAGATCTGAAAAGGAAAATCCGAGAGCACCCTGACCAACAAGAACTGCAGTCAAAGAAGCCCAAGCTTGAAGCCCTTGGGATTAAGTTGAACTGATGAATCTGCCTGACTACCACCACCACCTTTTGTACTTAGTTTTGATAGGACTTGTAATGATATTAATAAAATGATGTTTTTTATTATTTCAGTGTCCTTATTTACATTCTAGTACATTCAGTATGAGTAGAAGTCATTAGCTCACTCATAACTGATCAAAACACTTAGGAATAATTTATATCCAAATAGAGGGAGATTGTTGGGTCCATCAGTACCCAAGAATACTTAAAACAAGATTTGGACACAAATTAACTAAGTGTTAACTTAAACCGAGAACAATTCAAGTCACTGAGAGAACAGTCTCTCAGTTAGTCATCTTCAGGATGCTTAAGGCGAATTCAAGAAGAAGGATTCACTACTCAGGAAGGCGGTACTCCCTGAGTAGGACTTAAGCCAAAGAAGAAGATGATGGTTCAGTGAGTGTTGGACAAGAACTCACTGAACCCCAGTCTCCTCAACGCAATTGTGATTAATAAATGAAGGCATGTACTGAAGAACCTAAAGCCTAAAAGAAAGGTGGGAAGATCTGGGAAGAGTTTAAGATAAGATCAAATCTTATCTTGTCAGGAAGAAACCTTCCCTAAGACGGCTAAAAGTCATGGAGTGTCAGACCAACCACTCCTAAAGACTTTTAGCCCATTCCTATTGGTTCTTGGAAATGACAATTACTGTTGTAATTGTCAGACACGCTTGCTTCAACAACTTGTATTATTTTAATCACTTTTACTCTTTATACTTGTGTATAAATAGGTTCAGATAGGAGAGAAGTTAAGAGTGTTTTGTACATTGAAAGCTTAGACTTTTACAAAGTAACTTCTCTCCTACAAAGAGTAACGTATCCCTGAGATAACTCAGTGGGTTGAATTGTTACCACTCAAAGCAAAACTTGAGTTTAGATAGGAGACACCACCATACCTTGTCTATTCAATCCCAAGTGTTTGTTCCGCAAAACACTTGGGTAATAGATTCTTTGATTCATTTCTAATAAGAATTTAAACGTTGAAAAATACTTATGTGTTTTTACTTTTACGTTTCATTAATCTGTTAGAATTAATCATAACATTGTATTAGTCATAAACACGAATAGATTAACTTTCTAGTTAACTCTAAGCGTGTGAAGGGAACAACAGAAACGAAAAATGCTTTGAAATGATCTAAACAAACAAGACATTCGTATTCTGGTTTGGTTTTTCTAATGAAATACCACCTTGGCTTTGAATATCAACTTTGTTGCTCTCTTTAACCTGATGCCAACAGTCCACTCTTTTCTGCAATTTAGATGTTTGCTTACCTGGTTTACTAATGGTAAATGTGTACATGAGGGCATGATAGATCACTCGTTTCATATGTACTCTGTTGATGTCATAGCTTGATCATTTGTGTACTTTTTTAAACCTAGATATGTGTTAGGTTTTATGAACTAGTTCTCTTTTATAGATATGTTTCAGTATCTTATGATGTGCTCTCGAGGCTGATAAGTTTAGAAGCAAAATAAGCCTGATGGAAAGGGCATACAGCATAATCAATTGAACCCAAGATTTGATATTGCTACCAAGCCAATGGAAAGAAAGGCTTACTGTGCATTTTCTTGTGATTAAATGCAGGCATGCCCCCACTTGTGGAAGTTATATTTTAGACATTTCACTAAGGTTTGGGGGTGTTTGGGTTAGCTTATCTAACTGGCTTACGGGATTATTTGATCTGGAAAAACTGATAAGCTCACATTCTGAGCTTATTAACTAAAGCTTATAGCTTTTTCTGTTTAAATTACCTCTAAAATGTGAGATTATTCACTTCTGTCAAATAATCCCATAAGATGGCTAAAATGTAAGATTTGTAACTAACTAGTATATGAATTAGTGTTAAAATTGTGTATATTTTAGTGCATCTGCATTAAAAAATAATGTATCCGTATGGAATATAGCATAAAGATCATTAAACTCATTTGATATTTTTATATGTTTGGCAATATACTAATATTGCATAAGGATTATTCAAACTCATTTGATAGTTTTGTATGTTCGGCAATATTGAATTCATTTAATATACATTGGGGGTGTTTGACAAATATACTAATTTGTGTACATTTAGTGCATCTGTATTTAAAAAAAAAAATATATAGATGCATTAAAATGTGTATACTAATTTGTGTACATTGGCACCGTATATCGCAGTTATACACGATCTGTGTTTTTAAGAAGTTGTGTGGTTTGCAGGTTTAACAAATACCAATTGATGAGAAAAAGTCTGGAATTGATAATTATCTTCATGTACTGAATTCGGCAATTTCTAGTTTTTTCTAGACACCAATTTTTTCAACCTTTTACTATACTCAGGGATTGGTGGATCTGGGCTCAGGCTTTCTTTGTATCATCGCAGATTTGGAGAGTAATTTACTTATACTTGTCATCCAATCCAATTGCTTTGGATCATCGCAGATTTGAAAATTTTCTAAGCAAGGTTACTGCATTCAGTATATATCTAAAATGGAGAAATTATAGGATACTAACATCAGCCTGTGACTCTGATTAGCCGAGGCATCACATAATGAATTAAGTGATTATCTGACGTCTGACCTCAAAATGGTCAAATTATTAGAAGCAGAATATGTTTATACAAATATTAAAAACTGGTTTTTATGATGTCAAATCGCTATAATTAGTTGCAAAAAAGCAAATCCAAACACCCCTGTATTATGCAATTGCTATCATTACTTATTTGCTGATTTGTGGACAACAGCTGGAGGAGTATGATAGAAGGCGCGGCTATTCCAGGAGCCGAAGTCCATCTTATTCGAGAAGTAGAAGTCCCAGCCGCAGCTATAGCTATGATAGTAGGAGCAGAAGGTTTGTGCCTTTTTTTTTTTTTTTTGTAGCTTAGTAGGCATGCAGTGATTTATGATCTGTATAAATAACAAAAATACTTATGCAGTTACTCTCCCAGGGACAAATATTCTCGTAGGTTTGTGCCTTTTTTTTGTAGCTTAGTTAGAAGTGGCAATTGAAAATGGACTTATTTATATTGGTCGATATGGGTTCTGTTTTTTGCTGAAATGGGTCAAAAAGGAATTTAATTTAAAAGGGGATGGGTTAAATGGGCCAAACAGGTTTAAATTCACCCGTACTCTATTTTTGATACATACCTCTTAAATCATTTAATTTAAAGAATTAGATTATTATTGTAATGATATTGAATTGTGTTCATAATTTACAGTACAATGATAAAAGTTTTTGTGGGTCTACTCGACCTGACCTGGTCCTTTCCAATAACTAAAAGTGACCCGATTCAACACTAACCCATTTGGACCACCACCCAACTGCCTGAGCCATACATCTTGCCACTTCTACCTTCCAATATTTGTCAGATAATCCCAAATTTTTAAGACACATTTTTGTAAGCAGATTTCATTGGATGTAGGGAGATCTGGTTGTCAATTTTACCATCTTCTGTTGTATTTTAGTCGTCAATATTTGCTAGATCACTGGAATTTTACAAGCATTTTACATAATTATACGGTGTTTCATTTTCCTTATGCCAAGTTTAGTGCATCCGTTTGAGGTACGTTAGTGCATCCGTTTGAGGACCGTTAGTACATCCGTTTAAGATACTTTAGTGCATCAGTTTGTATCACAGTAGGGCATCACATGATATTTATATATATTTTTCATAATCTTCCAAGTTAGCCTCATCATTTAAATTCATTTTAGCAGTGCAAACCTGCATATCAGAAGTGATACTGAAATCAAATAACAACCAAGATCATAAATCGCATCAATGTGACAACGTTTCCAAGATTTTGAATTGCAAAACTAATTCTTATGAAAACTACATCTGAATAATATATAATCTGCAATCATATAATGCTTAACTTTATGAAAGATTTTGGAAACAATTCGCGCATTTATGAACTAAAGATTTGCACCATAACAGATAATTTTGCATTTTCTTTTAGCGTATTATGAGGTAACAAGTCTTTCAAGGTGAAGCGCATTCCAAAAGAAGGATATTGTTGGCTATTGACATTGTTCGAAAGTGCAATAATATACAAAATGTTTTGTTATTGAGCAGAAATCCTTCGAGTATCTGTAACATGTATCTATAGAACCATGAATGTGCAACATGCTCATTTAATTAATGGAACCCCGTGACACTAGACCCAACTGAATTTCTCTGCTCTGCCAATCTTTTATCAAAAAGTCATTGTTACAGGATTAAAAATTATTGGAATTTAATCAATAAATAAATTCAGTATTGGAATTTAATCAATTAATTGTATCAGAAGATTTCTATGTCCATAATATAGTTTATCATTTTCTGATTTCTGATTTCTGATTCTATCTACAGAGCTGCTATGAAGCGAGACATCCAGAGAAAAGGAAATATAGCTCAGGCACCTGCCAGGCTTGCTGTAGGAACAAGCAAAGTGAAAAAAGGCACAAACAAACAAAAAGGGCCCGCACCGAAAGAAGCATCAGGTTGGGAATCTTAGGCACAACGGCTACCCTATCATTCTAGTATTATATGAAATTTGCTTGTTTCACTTCAATCAGTCTTTATTGATAATATGAGCATGCTTAATTGTTTCTTTGGACCAGTTTACTTTTTGACATTCTAGTTTAACCTCTCACCAAGGGTATATGTTTGCTGATGTTATGGCAACAATTTGAACCATATGTAATTATCATATTTAACAAAGTCCACTGTTGATGCTGCAGATGTACTCAGTCGGCAGCTTTCGGAAAGTAAATTACCTATAGGAACTAGAAAAGATGTAACTGGATCCATTGACAAAGATTAAGCTACAACTTTTTCCAGTTGATGAAGTTACTCGAATAAGATTAATCAAGGTGAGTTTATGCAATAAGCAATGCTTTTCTGATTGGCCTGAATAATTATGACCTATTATGCTTATGTCAATTTTATATCAACTATCTTATAGGATGGTTTTCCTAATCTATTAGCTCTCTGATTGCCTGTAAATTTATGAAATTTTGGGGTAAAAAACGTTTCTGTGCAAATCCGACCCAATATAATGTCAGTTCGTACAAAATTACCCATTTTGACCTGAAGCCATATTGCCTTGGTACTGTCCACTTATTTAAAAAGACGATCTTGATAATTTCTTGTCAATATTTTGCAGGTCTTTGTTGATAACATTGATTTTCTGAAAGAACTAGAAGGATGCCGTGGAGATTATACTCGTTCGGGCCCGGAGGTCAGCAGTCGTCTCTTTGGTAAAGCTTCATATTCGATCAGGAAATGAGAAATGGTTGTTGGAGTCACCAGTCAAAGTGTAGCGAAACCACTCACTTTGTAGATAATTGAACAGTGGTTGTAACGAAATATTGGTATAATCGCTAATAATGTATAGACCATTATTATGTTTTTTGGCGAAATTAGTTCTTAATTTTAATGAGTAAACAAAACGAATCAGCAAAAAGTAACATATCAAATGGGGTGAAAGCTTCCAAAAATGTATTAACATAGTTTGTTCTTAATTTTAATCAAAAAATGGGTTGAATGTAGTTATTAAAAAAATTAGCAGATGTTAGCAGTCAAATAAGTCTAAGGGATCATACAAAATAAAATGAAACACAAAACAACCCTTGGAAAATATAAAAAGTTACAACGAGACCCTTGTAGTTGGGGAAAAAAAGGAGGTGGGAAGGGAGGGGGTGATTTGCACTATTTTCTCACTTTTCCACCAAAGTGGGTTTTTTTCTAGAACCAATATATATATATATATATATATATATATATATATATACACTTATATATATATATATATATAGGGGGACTTTCTTACGAGAACCATTTTATCTGCGAGAACTGAGAGAACCACAAAAAACATACATGCACGCCTTTTAAAATAAAATAAAAATACATGCAAATCATCAATAATCGTAAGTATCCACCTATGTTCTTCAATATCATCATGAATTCATCCTCTTTTTTCACAAAAACCTTACACAAGGCCGCAATATTGTCGTTGCACGCCTTATAAGAACATACATGCACACCTTCAAAGAAAAATGTTGTATTTCTAATTTCTTATCAAATTCTTTAGAACAACTATGTTTTTTTTTAAAACATATATGTTGTTTTTAGAACATATGTGCAAAAATACAATTATTGAAGGCGTGCATGTATGTTTTTGGTGGTTCTCTCAGTTCTCGCAGATAAAATGGTTCTCGCAAGAAAGTTTCACTATATATATATATATATATATATATATATATATATATATATATATATATATATATATATATATATATATATACACGAGTAATAGTTACTTAGTTACCTAAAGTTTATAAAAAGTAATTGAAAAAATAGTGGCATAACAATAATAATAGAAGCTTAAAAAAAACTAGTAGATTTGACTTAAAAATTTGGTCTCTTTTTTTACGGGATCCGACGTATAGCCAACTATACTAATCTATCCACCGCCACACAGAATCAAACCACTTAAAACCCTCCCCTATCAAGAAGGTTTGCGTGACCGGTTCATGTTTTTTTTTTTTTTTTTTTTTTTTTTTTTTTTTTTTTTTTTTTTTTGCACTAGATTGATAACTCCTTACGGTTTGAGAGTTATGGCCGAAACGGTAGGTCGCAGTTTTTTTTTAGTACGGATAAACGGTGCTGGCTAGGGTTGACGGGGTGGTATTGAGGTTGCGGCTCAAGGTAGCCAACAAGGTCCGAGGATGAGACCTAGAGCTTATTAGATGATAAATAAGCTCAAGTCCACTTGTGGGTTTAGGGTTGATAGGTTACCTCTCATGTAACCTCTATATATTGTGGCTCAATAAACATGGAGAATTATCAAATCTAATATGGTAATCAGAGCCTACCCTAATCCACCACCACAAACATAAGCTATAAACCCTAAACCCACAAGCGGGCTTGAGCTTATTTATCATCTAATAGTTCGAAGGTGAGACATTTATAACCTGTTAGGGGGTGTTTGTTTTGGCTTATGATTCATACGCTTATTTTGAAACTTACTAGCGTATATAAGTTAATTATTATGTCATGATAAGCTAAACCATAAGCATTAATTAAGCCATAAAATCACATAAGCTAAAAAAACAAACTTATAACATTAATAAGAATACTAGCAGAAATAGAACCTGATTATGTGAACACCCAAATGTCTTCAAGAAAATAGTCTGCAAAAACCAAAAACCAAAAAACAGTAAGCTTAACAGAACACAAAATCTTTTCTTTAATAAAAGGGTAATAAATAGCCAACCAACCTGGGTACCAGGAACATAATTTGAAGAAGAGATAAGAACCAAAGAAGAAGGGTCTAGTTTAGCGCTATTTTTTTTTTATTAAATGGGTTGATACCAACGGAAGATGTAATGGGTAGTCGGAAACCAGGTGGAGCTGACCCAACTCCGACTAATAAGTCCTCTATGTCTTCCATCTCTCCGGCGATAATGGAACTGTCTCTGTGTTTGTGAGTGAGGCGAATTGAAGAAGATGCGTATCTTTGATGCTGGAGAGTAGAAATGTATTTATTTGACACAACAAAAAGCTACTTTAATCCAAAATGAAAGTTTCGACTGCTGCAAACACCTTAATCACTACAATAAGCTACTTAAATATGTCAAACTGTCAAAGCACCCCGGTGTGTTATCCTCAACATTGCCTTATAACGTCGCATTACCGTAATTAGGCCGGCATTATTATGACATTACAGGACATGTGTAAAGTGTAAACACTATAATGTTCGATTTTCGAAAATTTTCTTTTTTCACTTTTTACTATTAACCAACGACTACATTTTTTAAAAATTTAACTTGTGTATTCAATTTAAGGGTGAAGGTTGAATATACATAAGAAACTTTCTCAAATTAACCATTATACGTAACGTAATTATTTTATTCTCAACATATTATTATCATACTACTTTTAAATATTTACCAATGTACGTAATATTGTCATACTACCACTTACAAAAGTTACAGTTTTTATCCTTGTTGTTTGCGTTGACTTACACCGTCAGTCCCTTGACATTTTTTCACTTAGAAAATTTACAGTAATAGTCCCTTGACTTTTGCGTTGACTTTTACCGTTAGTCCCTAGACATTCTTACATTTTCATATGTTTTTATTTGTCTTTATATGTTTTTGTCCGTTTTATACGTTTTCGTCCATTTTTATACGTTTTCATACGTTTTTATGCGTTTTTGTCCTTTTAAATACGTTTTTGTCTGTTTTTATTCGTTATCCGTTTTTATACGCTTTCGTCCATTTTTCTTACGTTTTCATACGTTTTTGTGAGTTTTTATGCGTTTTCGTCCGTTTTTATACATTTCTTATCCGTTTTTATGCGTTTTTGTCCGTTTATATACATTTTTGTCCGTTTTAATGCGATTTCATCCGTTTTTATACGCTTTCGTTCGTTTTTCTTACATTTTCCTACGTTTTTATCCGTCTTTCTCCGTTTTAATATGCTTTAGTCATTTTTCTTACGTTTTTATCTGTTTTCATCCATTTTTGTACATTTTTATACATTTTTTGTCCGTTTTTTATACGTTTTCGTCCATTTTGATACGTTTACGTCCGTTTTTCTTACGTTTTTATACATTTTTTACTATTTTTATACGTTTTCTTACGTTTTTATCTGTTTATTATATGTTTTTGTTTGTTTTGATATATATAAAAAAATGGATAAAACGTATAAAAATGGACAAAAACGATAAAGATGGATAAAAATGTATGAAAACGTAAGAAAAACGGACGAAAGCGTATAAAAACGATGAAAACGTATAAAAATTGACAAAAACCAATAAAGACGGACAAAATATACATATATTATGTGAAAAAATGTCAAGGGACTAACGGTAAAAGTCAAGGGACCATTACAGTAACATTCTAAGTGAAAAAAATGTCAAGGGACTAACAGTGGAAGTCAACGCATACGACAAGGATCAAAATTGCAACTTTTATACGTGGTAGTATGACAATATTACGTACATTGGTAAGTATTTAAAAGTATATTACGTATGTTGAGAATAAAATAAGTATGTTACGTATATTGGTTAATTTGAGAAAGTTTGTTACGTATATTCAGTCTTCACCCTCACTTTAATCCCTTCAAATAGTCTTATTTTCAATTTCCCTTTACATATAACTAAACTTTCATTCACGAACATTTATGTATTTTGAATGAGTTTTTCTCACGACGATACCAACATAGTTGGTTAACTTTTTTCAAAGCACATGAACATTTTGAAGTATTTCGGTCTCAAGAATCCAAAGTTCACATCAATGTATACAGGGTCACATATGCAGCAGGATTGAGTAGGTAAGACAAGAACGTCCTATGCTCAACTATTTTGGCAACCGTATGTGGCTGATGAGTTTTAGTGCTATCATGAAATACACATCTATCATACATCAATTTTAATGACATCCGATATCTATATGCAAAATACGAAGATGATCATGGGCTCCCGGGATTGCTAGTAGCATTGGTGTATGCATTGGGAATGTAAAATATGCTGGTTGCATTGAAAGCACAATACGAAGGGGCTATTGATTCAGATTATTTATGATTTGACATGCTTTTTTTCAGTTTAGCAGGGTCAAATTCTTTCTTCGTCGCTTGAAGACCTCATTGATGACATCGATCCATAGGCTTCATTTACATTGAATGGAAAAACACACTACTTAGCCGATCGGGCTTATCCGAGTTGGACTAATTTTGTCAAGGCTTAGGTTATACATGCCTCTAAATAGATAATGGCACACCCATTTTTTTATTTTTTTTTATTTTTCGTAATTTAGTTTTTATTATAAAACTACGAACTGAAAATGCAATACAGAAAATATAAAGTTTGATAAGTCCGAAGTATTAAAAGACATAAAACACCGAACAGAAAAAAAGAGAAATCACGATTTGTTTTGAAAAAAATTTGTTTTAGATGAAAAAGAAAAAAGGAAATATTTTTGCACACACTTTGACATTAACACAGTCAGAGTCTCGTGTCCTACCAATCAATCACTTGAGCAGCTGGGCGGAGTTTACTTACCAAACCCAACTATCACACAGTGTCATTGATTGTACAAGAAGAAGAAGATGATACTAATAAGGTCAATCCGGCGGTCATTGTCAATATCAGTTCTCCAACGCCGGTCAGTTTCATCAGCAGCGGCAGTGGAAGCGGATCGAACAATACGAGAAGGGCCGAGAAATGATTGGAAAAGAGAAGAGATAAAATCTGTTTATGATTCTCCTCTTCTTGATCTTCTCTTTCACGGAGTCAGTATCATATCTCCTACTACTGCTACTACTTTGCATTTACTATTACTTGTTTTAATAAAACACTCAAGTATCTAATTATCTGAAATACTTTATTAAATCACATGTCCCACATCGCTAGGAGATAAGACATTTTAGTTGAAACCCATATGTGTCAAATAAGCCTAAACCAAGTGTTTGGCTAAGCCGCTTATGAGCTTATATAAGTGGGCTTATGAGCTTATATAAGGGGCTTTTTTGAGAAGGGTTAGGCTTATATAACATATTCTATTGCAAATTACAATTTTACCCTTAACTATACCCAATCTAACATTCATATTTTTCAACCCATGTTCATTTTGGTCATTTAACAACCTAAACTAAATCAAAGGTTTAAGTTTATCGGCTTACTAAACATAAGCTAATCCAAACACTCAACATGGGCTTATGAGCTTATGTTATGTAAGCCATAAGCTGCGTATATAACATAAGCATAAGCCCAACTCATAAGCTTAGCCAAACACCGTGGGCATGCACTTAGTATTAAACTTTCAAATATCTAAACAAGTGTTATCAGTATCCAAGTAATCATTGTTTCAGACCTTGAATGAGGAAAAAAATTGAAGTTCTGGCTGTATTGGATTTTTGTTAAGTTGACTGTTATAGAGATTGTTTGGGATTGCATATAGTAAGTGCTTATTGGCTTATTGTGTTTTATTAATCAGTTTTGAATTGTTTGGATTGCTAAGTGCTTAGGGGATTATTTAGTTATTTTGTGAGGAAATATGCACATGGAAAGGTGCTTATATTAAAGTGCGTATAAGCCATGAACATAATACCAACCATCACCATGAATATCTGAACCAAACTATTGCGTATAATTTGATGGGGAAGTACCATGAATATCTGAACCAATCTATTACCAAATTAGTTAAGCAGTATAGTAAGTACTCTAGATGACGTAAACTACTTTTATGTTGCCTGCCTTGTGAAGGAGTTTGGGTACTGCAAACAACCTTGTAGATCAAATAACATTTTTAGAAAAAAGACGTGGGGGAAAGGAAAATGTTCCTAAACAGGTACTGTCGCACCATCTTACCCTTAACTAATTAAAAAGGATATCTAAGTGGTTGGCATGAAAATAAATTTCTGCTTTTCGTCTTTGGTTTCTAATGCTTGTTCTTGCTGTCATTGAGGGCTTAGTAGGTGTGGTGTATATTATTTCTTACATAAAGGTGTTTTTATAGGCTCAAGTTCATCGACATGCGCAAAATTTTAGGGAAGTTCAGCAATGTACACTATTATCTATAAAGACGGGTGGATGCAGTGAGGATTGCTCATATTGCCCTCAGTCGTCTAGGTATGATACTGGAGTAAAATCTCAAAAGCTCATGAATAAGGATGCTGTTTTGGAAGCAGCACAGAAGGTGCGTTTTTCTCTAATGACTCATTTTATTTGTTTAAATGGTTAATTAGGTTCATATGCAAGCATAAAGAAGCATTCACATATTACATGCATGCCATAGTACCTCCCATAGTTACATAATTCGCTGAACCTACCACGAATTTCGAACTGGTTCGTGCGAACCGTAATCGGGTTCGAAAGCGAACCCAGTCGCATTCGGTTCGCGAACCCAAACCTGAAAAGGGCGAACCCATGTAAGCGAATCCAACAGGGCCGGTTCGGCGAATTCACAAGGTCAAAATTGCGAATATGAAAGATCGGGTTCGAAAAAAGTGAGGTGTCTGTTGGTTTTCCAAGAATAACAGTATCTAAATAAAGATATAATACTATTAAAAACAGAAACAATATTTTGTAGCCATAATATCCGGTTTTAATAACCATAATCCAATCAAATCAATAATGGCAAGGGAAAAAAACAAAGGGTCGAGTAATTTGGTTTTGAACTTGTTTTATTTTAAGTATTTGGTTTTGAACTTTTAATTTTGAAGACTTGTAATCTGATATTTGAAGTACTTTGAAATTGGAGTATCTATTTCTAGTTTTCTACTATCTAATACGAATCTATTATTGTATTTTAATATCGGGTTCATCGAACCGGATCGAACCGAAGCGAACCGAAATGAACCTACCCCCCTTGGAACCGGATTTTAGGGACCTAGCGAATTGCGAATTCGTACCGCGAATTCGAACCGGAGCGAACCCCGACTCAGGTGACTATGGTACCTCCTGCTTTTGATTTACATATTACATGCCTACCATAGTACCTCCTGCTTTTGATTCACATATTACATGCCTACCATAGTACTCCTGCTTTTGATTCACATATTACATGCCTACCATAGTACCTCCAATACCTTTAGTTACACTCCGTTGATAGGCAACTCTTGGGAGTTTTTCAGACTATTTTATGGTGTTCTTTTTCAGTCTTATATTGACATGATGAGCAACATTGTTACGTTAATTCATGAAAATGACTTAAAATCACATTATTTTGTATCTATCTTTTTGTAACTGCACATGTATGTGATGCCATTATCTTAATGGATCAGTAACTGGTACTTGGCAGGCAAAAGAGGCTGGTAGCACTCGATTTTGCATGGGTGCAGCATGGAGAGATACCATAGGAAGGAAGACAAACTTCAGTCAGATCCTTGAATATGTGAAAGAGATAAGGTAATGTGCCACTCTTTTACAGCTTAAGTTTAGTACAATCGCTCATCAACTTAAGAAATTGCTTATTTTTTTTTTTTCCTGACAAAAATTGAAGTATGCTGACTGTACACCTAAACAAGATTTGATTACTTATATATAACCCTTAAATGGCTAATTTTTCATATCAGAGCTCATAAGTAGTGTGTCACTCATTTGTAGGGGTATGGAAATGGAGGTTTGCTGTACTTTATGAATGATAGAAAAGCAGCAGGGTTTGGAACTCAAGAAAGCAGGCCTTACAGCTTACAACCATAACCTTGATACATCAAGGGAGTATTATCCTAATGTCATTACAACCAGAACATATGACGAACGCCTGGAAACCATCAAGCATGTTCGTGAAGCTGGGATTAATGTTTGTTCAGGTATGTTAAGCTAAATCTTAAGTTTAGCAATTGACTTTATCTTATAGAGGTAATAGAGCAGAGTTTCTACCTTTATTCCAAAATATATATGATATATTATTCAACATTTGGGCAGACAAGATACATGACAGAACTATCATCTAAGAATTGGTCTTCTTTTTACAGGTGGGATAATAGGGCTTGGTGAAGCTGAAGAGGACAGGGTTGGCTTGTTGCATACATTAGCAACACTCCCCTCACACCCAGAGAGCGTGCCCATCAACGCACTTCTTGCAGTAAAAGGCACACCTTTGGAAGATCAAAAGGTATTTACTATATTTCTAGAAACACTTTTTTTTATTATAATTTCTATGAATATATCACGTTAATAACACATCATGTTTCTAGTTTGTAGATGTACACTTAGCCATATTTTGCTCACCAACAATACCAAATATTATGAGTGTAGGTTGTCTCGTACAACATAATGCATATTAAGTCATTGCTTTTGTCCGTGAATAGAATGAAATATTTGCTGTTTGTAATAATAATATACTCCGTATTTTCAATGGTACACCGGCACCTGCAACTTTAAAGAGAATACACTTCTAAGTTTCCAGAAGTGAAAGTCTAATATCTGAAGACACTGTTAATAATGAAAGGAAAAAATAATGGTTACTGAACAGGATGTTACTCTGGGTAACACGGTGATCTGAAAAGTGAAAACGTATTTTTTGTCAAATACATATCGCTGCATTAGTTTTGACAATTTCAGAAAAGCAAATGTTGCATTATCATCAAAATGTAAAAATTTCGGATTTATTGTGAATTGCAGGAAGTTGAAATATGGGAGATGATACGGATGATAGCAACTGCCCGCATCACAATGCCAAAGGCTATGGTGAGGTTATCTGCTGGAAGAGTGAAGTTTTCAGTGCCAGAGCAAGCGCTGTGTTTTCTTGCTGGTGCAAACTCCATATTCACCGGAGATAAGCTGTTGACAACTCCCAACAATGATTTTGATGCCGATCAATCCATGTTTAAACTGCTTGGATTGATCCCCAAACCCCCTAGCTTCTCTGATGAAGCAGGTGAGGCTGAACCTTGTCAGGAGGCCGTTTCTAGCTCTGGTTAAATTACGCTTATGTCCCTGAAACAACCATCTTGTATCCTGTCTAGTGACATTTTATGACATAGGTATTAGAGCTATTGTTTTAGCATTTATGCTAGAAAGCGGTGATTTGTGGCTTTGGCTAATGAGTTTGTAACCGAGTTACTCTTTATTAGACATAGTGATTTAGTTTTTGTGATTTGAAAACCGTGGGCTTTTATTTTTTATATTATGGCAAGTTTGATATATCATTGAAATAAACAGCTAGAGTTCACGTAACTCGACATCAAAATGAAATAAACCCAACAAAAAAACTTAAAACGATTTATAGGACAAAAATGGTGACAACTTTTGTTCTTCTGGTAGTAGACTAGAGTCCGAAAAGACAACTACGGTTTTCTGCTATTTCGCTAACTAAAGTCTAAACATGTTGGAGTTCACTTCATAGACGAGGTTTCTAACACAAGTATATTGGAAACAATAGGATCCCATGTAATTGTACAGTAAATGGGATTTCAAGTTTGTATATATTGGTGAGTTGATAGTGTTTAAAGTCCATATTCTTAGTTTTCTGGTAGTCTCCTCTAATCGCCACAAAAATACTTCAAGCGTTAAGTGATCAACATCTTCCATAAAATGCAGACATAAATGCATTGTCCGAGAAACTGGTCACTTTTTGTCATCAACTAGTCCAGAATCCGACTGGGATGTAACCTGTGATGCCAAAAAGAGGTATGGGGACAGATTAATATGGAAACTGTACAAAAAAGAAAAACTTGTAAATTTATAATCTTTTTTAAGAATAAGACGGAAAGAGCGTTATGGGTAACATTTCACACTTTATTAAATCATCCTGTAAAATGTCACTGAAATTAGTTGAATCATGAGGTTGGTTTCAAATGGGTTTTGGATTCACCTTAACTTCTTACAAAGTGAGTATATGATGTTCAAAAGCTTAAAATTGGATGTTAGTATCCCTGCCCCTAATAAGAAAAATACAAGTTATTTTGCAGTTTTAGTGACGTACTTATATATTCAAATAGGCAGAAGTGGCTTTCTTTCGTCAGAGTCTGCACGGTGACTAGCCTGTACATTGGAGAAAGAGAGAATATCGTGCTTAAGGACATTTTTGTCAAGAGCATGAGCATCAAACATGACTAACATTGAACACTCGTACCTCCTCGTTAGCCCCTGCTGCAATATTGATGAATGTCGAGTTGCTTGACCTGCTAAGAATAGGTCTATAAGTACTCACGATTATCTATTAGCCATATCATGATAACACTATTGTAGTGCTCAAAAGCCTCTATGGAGGGGGGTTTAGATATTTGACTGATAGTCAAACGCATTCATTCAAATATGCCAATAAAGAGTTGCAGTTATTAATGATTATGAAGGTGAGATCAGAAAGTGGTACTTGTACCTCTCGTTGTTCTGAATTGGCTCCAACTCCAACACCCCATCTTCTTCCTCCTTGACTTTTGAAAGAGGTGAAAAGAACTGAAAGAAAGAAAAATCGTAAGATGCGGAACAAACTGGAAATATGTGAATCACTTGGCTGTTAACATTTTCATTTCTTGATTCTAGTTACATGGCATGAGGAGTGATTATAAGTCCTGTCTATTTAATACAGCAGATTAATCTAATCTAAGCAGCTCGTAACTATACCTGGTGCATTGAGATGAAAACAATAGAAATTCCTAGCATAAAGTTTATGGTAAGCGTATGTCCAAACAAAGCTGCAGATGCAAAGCCTGTGAAGATTGTGGCAACAGTTGACGAGTACTTTTTCAAAATAGTATCTGCATTTCAACAATAGAAACTTACATTTCATTAACATGTCTTAAATCAATACATTGTGAATAGTTTATAGTCTTACCAGCATATTTAAAGAAAAATGACGATAATATCCCTTGTGCTGCATTGTTTATAATCAAGAACATCGTAGCTTTAGAATGTCCTTGCAAAATATCAAAGCTTTCAGGACCTGCAAAATATCAAAGCATTTAATTATATTTGTCATTTTGCTAACATAATCAAATACCAACATGACTCTTAATATCAGTTGTTGTTAAAGCATGGAAAAGCAGATTGCTCAACCAAACAGGCATTTATGGAGATTAGATAATAAGGTGAACTAGTACCTTTGATAACAACAGTTCCAAGGATTCCTAGGAAGTTGAATATTGCACCATATCCATATAAGAATAGATTCTGAAATAGAACAACTTGACATTAAGTAGCATTTCTTATGCACGTATTATAAACACAGTGGCCAAAAGATAATTGCAATAAATTATATACACAGTTGGATGGATGGATGTGTTACAAAACTAAAAATAAAAAAATACAAGAATAACGTTGATGTGATTATTGGACCATATGAAAAAAAGATTAAGTGAACAGAAATCACTCAATGTGGTTTCACAATATGAAATATAACAGATAAAACTCATTAATTAAGAAGATAATGAACTGATATATAAATTTTTTTTTATAACATTAAGATCACCTGAAGGTAGATGCTTGTGTCGTATTGACTTTTAAGGGCATATTCATTGAAGACCGATGCCATAGATGGAACAGTAACCTGTAGATGGAATTCATTTTAGTACGACATCATCCGTTATATTGAAAAAAATTCCAAGATGAAAAGTAGAATTATAATTGGAAAGCTAGTGACATTTTGACATAGCATTATACATTCCAGTAACATTAATTAACAGAGAATGAAACCGATGACTTACAAATATAAACGTGCAGATATATGCACCCACTGCAATTGGAACATCCAATGTAGTAACACCATCCGGAAAAGAACGCAATTGATTTATGCTAATGCCAATAAGCAACAGAGCAAGAGCTTCCCACTGAAACAAAAGAATTGAATCTGATATTAATCTTAGATATTAAGAACAAGTATACAAGAGATCATTCAACATGGTGATCCCATTGATGAATGTACAAAATCAGAACCATATGCAGTGTGTACTAACCTGAATTATGGAAAATCGACGTTTCATTATTATCTTTAACAAAACAGCAATTACCAAGACCTGCATTTTTTTTTTTTATAGATTGTAGGTTGAGCAACATTGGTAATGAAACATATAAGCTCAAGATGAGAAACTTGCGTGAATGCTAAATAACAAGTTTTTATTTCGGCGAGAGAAGTAGATAGAGGCACGCAATACTTGCAAATGTATGGTCATAGAAAAAACAGAATATAAATTTTCAGCGCGCAAGGGATATCTCATATAAAGTGATAAATAAGCATGAGAAAAGATGCAATAAACAATTACCTTCAGATTGCTCAGCATCTTCACAGTCGCGGGATTAAAATAGAGCTGCACAATAGTTCTCCATAATCAGATATTATGACATTACACAGAAAATATGTTAATACCACAACAAAATAAGCTACCAACAAACGATGTCACGACCAAGTAAACAGCCTATATGCTTAAGGTAAGCGAATCCTCCTTAATAACGGTCTACTTTTTAAAAAGTAGACCGACTCTCCTAACAAGGGTCACAGGTTCAGTTCACTATGATAATAATAATAAGCATGGGATTTAATCCCCTACCACTCTAGTAATATAACTACCAATTGCAAATTACAAAATGACCCTCCACTCAGTTTATAGAATCACTAAGGTGGACGTACCTGCATTGTGAACTTCAGATAGTTGTTGATAGCATAGAGAAGGGCTGGAACAGCAAGAAGCACATTACTGCGGGCTGCCTGTAGAAAGAGTGATGACAGAAATCAACACACGAGCTTACTAGTTAGATGCTTTATCAAAACAGAACCAATGGCTACATCATGTGGTGAAGCTAAGCATATAGTTTGTTTGTGTGATGTTATCAATAGTCGTGCACAGTAGTGACATGAATCAGAAGCTTCAGAGC
Source organism: Artemisia tridentata subsp. tridentata (assembly GCA_021014915.2). Classification (NCBI taxonomy): domain Eukaryota; kingdom Viridiplantae; phylum Streptophyta; class Magnoliopsida; order Asterales; family Asteraceae; genus Artemisia; species Artemisia tridentata. The sequence goes on along the minus strand of CP139503.1, from coordinate 146,575,500 downwards.
TAATCAATAAGAAAATTCCAAAAAATGAGGTGTGCTTATGCACATCTGACTGTTATTACACTCATTGAGAAAACTAGATTCCAACAAATGAGGTTTAAAGATGAGAGAAGATAACCCAACTTCAAAGGGTTTTTCTAACTTGTGCCCTAGGGGCACAAGTTAAGCACACCAAAAGTACACCGGGACTCACATAAAAGTAAACTTGTCTGTACTTTTATGCGGGTTCCTTTGTACTTTTTTGTGGGTCCATGTGTACTTTTAGTATGCTTAACTTGTGCCCCTAGGGCACAAGTTAGAAAAACCCAACTTCAAACTTAAGAAAAACACTCAAGCATAGACTACCAATTATAGGCAGTAGTGACCTAAAAGTGGATAAGGGCTGAAATATCATCATGTCATCATGGGAAAAACAAATAACTCTAATTAACTAAGAAACATGCGCTATACATATAACCGATATCCTTAAATGTTGACTGGGATACCTGTACAAAATTGGCGACTGAAAGAAGTGGCTTCTCTCCCACCTTCTGATTTCTAGCCTGTAAAGCCACAAATTAAACACTTTAAACAACCATTTGTTACAGAAAGACATTACACTACTTTGTAAATTATAAACCTTCAAAGTACACCAAAATGATGCAGAAGATAAAAAATGAACTGCGCTCCCATTTATATTTCACCATTATACAAATATTCTGTTTTTCTTTAGTTACATTCTACTAAACATATCCAGGCACATTATCATAGGACAGAACTTCAGCATATCCATAATTTATGGGCACAAGAAAGAAAAAAAAAATGGAAATACGTGAGTAAAAGACCTCAAAACGATGTACATGGATATCTGTCTAGTAACTTAGAGAATTCATATTCGTTGGGTAGACAATCTGCATTATTTCACTGATAAAAATTCTTATATCTGTGAATAGGATAAATGATCCAACATACTTCCTACCCACAAAATGATCAAGGAAAAGCATGCATCAACTTTTAACCACAAGACGGTAGCAGATTGAACTGACATCAGTTTGTAGCCTTCTTTACTATTTTTAGAAGCGTTTGGGATTGCTTATTAACTAGGCTAACCTGCTTCTTACATTTTGATATAAGCAACTGCTTATCTGATTACTTATGTATAGATCTGACCTGTTTCAAATGAACAGCTTGAAATGAAGTTGCCCATTTCAAGCTGCTTATTTTAAAGAGCAACAAGTATATATGCAGTAATAATAAGCAATTAAAAACACCCCCTTAGAGACTTGAATAAAAACAAAATATGCATGCATCTCAAGACAATTAGAACACTAGCCCTTAACTATATAATTCAACTTGTCTTTAACATAATCAGCGGATAATAAGTAACCCACCGCTATCATGTTAAAATTCGGAAATACCAAGGGCTTAATGAAAGGGATACTATAACAGAAGACTCGAGTAATAATAAAAGATCGCACTGCAAAATAGACATGTGTGGGGAAGAAAATGATTACCTGGATTAAAAGCATAATAAGCGCAAAGACAACCTTTGCAATTTCTGTCAAAAAATTCACACTGATGGGACTAAAATTGAACTTCCCATCCACCTTCGACATATACACCAAAATCGGCTGCCAAAGGAAGAAAATCGTAAGCCACCAAATAAACAACCTCACTGTACTATACAACTTATTATTACCATAACACATCTCGTAAATAAGTGTTCATAATCATCGTACTAACAACCACCTAGTCATACTATAAAGTTTTAACTTATGATATTATACGATCATCAAAAAACCTAAGAGGGTGTTTGGAATAACGTTTTGGAATACATTATCTGATTATCTCATTTGTAACATGCAAATAACCAGAAACCAATGTTTGGCAACCATCTTAAAGACGAAACACAGTTCTGCAAACACGTAACATGTTTTGAAACACAACCCCAAACACCCCTTAAAACACATACACATTCGCTAATAACATAAACAAACACAACAGGAACACGGAAAATCGACCTGTAAACCAATTAACATACAATCACCAACAACCAAAAGCACATTAAGCGCACGCTGCTTCTTGGACAACTTATCGCGGTGGCGATCATACGCCTTAGAAAACGTCTTTGCATATAACTTAGTATGACAAACACTGCACTCTATCATCTCCCCATTTTTCGCCATCTTAAACCTCCCCTATAAAAAATATTTCACAAACACATAAAATAAATATTCATCACCAATATGAAACAGTTGATAATAACAACATTAATAATTACTGTAAGTAACATAATATTTATATCAGTATTAAATGTTAGCTCATAATAATAAAAACATAAAAAAGGAAATATACCTAAATTAGACAATTCTGTGAAGCAAAATCATTGATGTGAGTATTTATTTATGGGAATTGAATTTTGAGTGGATTTAAAGTGATGAATGATGAAGGACTAGTGTAATATTTTTAATAGCTTAAATTTTGAGCACCTTTAAAATGCAAACACTTGTGTTTTTGTCGTTGTTGTGAATGCGGAGTAAATTGCGTTGGATTTACATAAACGATGAATTGAAATGGAGAGGTCACCGACGATTATTTTTGATAATTGTTCCTTTTTATCGAAAATTTGACGAAATCTATTTTATAAATTGTAAATGTTTTTTTTAAAAAGGGATTTTCTAAAATGTGCCCCGAAGTCACATGTTTTAGCGAATAAAAAAGGTCAAATACGAGTTCATTAAATAGAAAATTACATGTAATTATAGTAATTTTTAGATATAATTAATGTGCATTAATTACATTTTATAATTTTATGGAATTTATTAGTTTGATTATCACAACTTAACATGTGCCCCAAAGTCACATGTTTTAGCGAATAAAAAAGTTCAAACACGAGTTCATTAAATAGAAAATTACATGTAATTATAATAATTTTTAGATATAATTAATGTGCATTAATTACATTTTATAATTTTTATAGAATATATTAGTTTGATTATCACACCTTAACATGTGCTTGAGGGCACATTTTAGAAAAACCCTTTTTAAAATGGATTTTCTAAAATGTGCCCCGAAGTCGCATGTTTTAGCGAATAAAAAAGGTCAAATACGAGTTCATTAAATAGAAAATTACATGTAATTATAGTAATTTTTAGATATAATTAATCTGTATTAATTACATTTTATAATTTTTATGGAATGTATTAGTTTGATTATCACACCTTAACATGTGCTTGAGGGCACATTTTAGAAAAAAACTTTTTTAAAATGGATTTTCTAAAATGTGCCCCGAAATCACATGTTTGAGCGAATAAAAAAGGTCAAATACGAGTTCGTTAAATAGAAAATTACATGTAATTATAGTAATTTTTAGGTATAATTAATGTGTATTAATTACATTTTTATAATTTTTATGGAATGTATTAGTTTGATTATCACACCTTAACATGTGCTTGAGGGCACATTTAAAAAAAACCCTTCTTTATTATATATGTTGGAGATGTATATGCACGAAATTATAACTATAAAAAATGAAAGCACGAGTTATTATGATATGTAAGTAAATACACGAGATTGTATGTATGTGAACGACTCATGTTATTCTTTTTATGAGATAAAGTAAGGAGATATGCAAAAGTTTTTTTTTTTTTTTTACTAATGTCGTTCAATAAACAACCCATGTGTTAATACAAATAGCGTCCCAAAAACGTTATTTATATTCTTTGATCTTTCATTAGTTTTGTTAATGACAAATATAAGGAATATCTTTTAGCAAATAATAAATACTAGCTTAGTCTCTTAAGTACACACTTTACACTTCACATATTAACTTAGAATTACAAGTTTAGTAACTTGTTTCCTTAAAAGGAAACTTTAATTCATAAACTATGCCATGACATCATTGTATGCATCACATACAATATCTTTGATATATCTTGGTTAGATATGCAAGCAACATAGTTGACATTTGAAGATCTTGGATGATATGGTAAGATACAACTAAGATATGGTAAGAGACAACTATTACATAGCTGTCACATCCCACGGATCCAAGTGTTATAAGGGACGGATCCCTTTTGAGGGATCCGCCGGATCCGTGAGCTGAAGATCAGCTTGCCTATAAATAGGAAGCTGATCATTTGGCTCACTCATCACTCATATAGCTTAAACACATATATTCATTCAGTACATATCTTACTAACATCATTCATAGTTGCATTTCACTTTGATCTTCCATTTTGTAGAAAGGAGATCAAGCATTCAAGGATCTACAGAACCGTAATCCTTTAGTTGCATTACTGTGTGATCTTGTAGTTTGTTTCACACATCATATCTATCATTTGTAATCAGTGAGTGTGGTTAGTACTTTAGTCCTTAAAGTACAAAGAGTGTAGGGAGTGGTTGTACCCTTGTAAAGAACTCGACATCTAGCTTAGTGTCGGTAAAGTAATTAGGCGACGTCAGGTTGGTTCTACCTTGTGAAAGAACCCGGTGTTTAGCTTAGTACCGGAAAAGGAAGTAAGCGACGTGTAAAGGTTTTCTCCGCCTAGGAAAGGAGTTTGTTTCTTAGTGAAAGATAAACTCTCGAGTAGGAAACTCGGGGAGTGGAGTAGGGCAAGGAATAGAGTTCTTGTAGCCGAACCACTATAAACAACTGTGTCGTGTGGTTTGATCTTTCCTCTCTTTATCTTTTGTTTACATTGTGTGATTATTTATTTGTGATTGTTTCCTTTGAATTAACATATAGTAACAAAGCAAATAAAACTTTAAAAACGGTAAAAACTATTCAACCCCCCTTCTAGTTTTCCACAATTGGCATCAAGAGCTACGTTACTTAAGATCTTTAAAATATATTGTATTTTAAAACTTAAAACGATCCATGGATTTTGAAAACTTTAAAGAAGGGCAATCTATGCAGAGACCACCTCTATTTGAACCAAATTGTTTTATTTATTGGAAAAATCGCTTTGAGACTTATGTAAAGTCAAAGGATATAGATCTATGGTATATTATAGTTGATGGTGATTACAAGCCTATTAGTAATAATATTTCGGGTGGTCGGGATGAAGGAGCTTCTCTTACTCGTCACAGTGATGAGCAAAAGAAACTAATTGCCAAAAATAACGAAGCCAAAATGATGCTTTATAATGCCTTACCTAAGAAAGAATATGAAAGAGTTTTTATGTGTAAAACGGCTAAGGATATTTGGCAATCTCTTATTATCACACATCAAGGGAACTCACAAGTAAAAGATAACAAAATTGATCTTCTTGTTCAACAATACGAACAATTTGTTATCTCTGAAGATGAGACCATTGATAGTGCGTTTGCTAAGTTCAATACTATTATTACATCACTTAAAGCACTTGACGAATCTTTTTCTAGCAAGAATTTTGTCAGGAAATTTCTAAGAGCACTCCATCCGAAATGGAGAGCAAAGGTGACAGCTATTGAAGAATCTAAGGATCTCTCAAGCATGACACTGGATGAGCTCATAGGAAACCTAAAAGTTCACGAAATGATTATGGAAAAAGACTCGGAAATTGTCAAAGGCAAAAAGGAGAAGATTAAGTCTATTGCCTTGAAAGCCAAAGTCGAGTCAAGTGATGATGAGTCTTGTTCAAACAGTGATGATGAAGAATATGCCATGGCCGTGAGGGATTTCAAGAAATTCTTCAGGAGACGAGGAAAGTTTGTAAAACCACCTCGTGATGAAAAGAAATCCTCTCGGAAAGATCGTGACGATAAGAAAGGTAAGGATGATAGGAAATGCTATAGGTGTGGTGACTCCAGTCACTTAATAGGAGAATGTCCAAAGCCTCCAAAGACCAAGTCTCAAAGAGCCTTCGTTAGTGGAGCTTGGAGCGATAGTGAAGGAGATGATGATGATGAGCCTAAGAACAACGAAATTGCACTTATGGCCGATGACACAGAAGAGGTACATTCTGATTCATACTCCTTTATAGATGATGAAACCTTAGAAGTAGAATATAACAAACTGTGTGATGTCACTTTAAAAATCATAAACAAAAACAAGTTTTTGAAAACAAAGACAACACTTTTAGAAAATGAAATATATTGGCTTAAAGAAAAAGCAATAAGAATTGAAAAAGGTAAAGTTAGTAAAGAAACATGTGTGTCTTGTCAAGAACTAAAACTTGAACTAGAAACCTTAAGAACCACACAGGAAGATTTAATCAAACAAAATTCAAAGTTTAAAAGGTTTGATAAAAACATAAGTTGTGCAGATGAAATAATGAAAATGCAAAAGCTACCTCATGATAAAACAGGACTAGGCTTTATGAAACTAGGAACCTTAAATGATTGTAAGGAACAGACTGTGAATAAAACTGATTCAACCAAGTTGGACACCCACGGATCCGACGGATCCAAAAATTTGGATCCGCCAGGTATATCCAAGGGATCCGCGGGTACAGAAGTTGAACAGAAGGTTCACAAAGTCGACCGTTCCGAGTTTGTTAAAGTTACTAAGAAACCTAACAGTAGCATAACCAATAATAAACACAAACCAGCAGTATCTTTAGGAAGAGGTCAAGCTAGAAATGAATATAGAATTAAAACGGATCAACAAAGACCTCAGATGAGTTTTCCCAAACACCCCTTTCCAAAGAGTATAGTTAATTCACAACACACTTATCAAAATAATTGGAGCCAAAACATGTCTAGAAACTTTCATGGTCCTAATTATATGCCGTGGAACAATTGTCCACCTTTTCAGTACATAAACCATGATAATGTCATGTTTAACCCAAACGGACCCATGAGATATTGGGGACCAAATGCTTGAGTCTTTTATGAACTTAGGTATGCTTGAAAGTTGATCTTGAACCTGATGAGTGGATCAAAGATAGTGGGTGCTCAAGACACATGACGGGAAACAAAAATCTTTTCTCAACCTACCAAGTGTATGACGGAGGTAATGTCACATTCGGTAGCAAGCTTAAAAGTAAAATCATCGGAAAAGGTACAATCTCTCATGACTCTCTATCTATTGATGATGTTGCTCATGTAGATAATTTAGGATTTAATCTACTTAGTATAAGTCAATTATGCCGCAAAAAGTATAACGTCCTTTTCAGTGAAAATGGAAGTAAAATACTTAAAGATGGCATAACCGTAGGAAAAGGTGTTTTAAAGAATAATGTCTATGTTATGAAATTAGATAAAACACCTAAAGATAAGTTATGTCTTACCTCCTTGGACGAAAACTCAACTCTATGGCATCGACGCTTAGGTCATGCAAATATGAGGCTTATTCAATCCTTGTCTTCCAAAGAACTCGTTAGGAACCTACCCAAGTTGAAATATGACCAACACTTTTGTGATGCTTGCAAAATTGGGAAACAAATACATAGTAGCCATAAGGCTAAAAACATGGTATCTACATCTAGATGCCTAGAGTTATTACATATGGATTTGTTTGGCCCGTCGGCTATACAAAGTTATGGAGGAAATTTTTACACTTTAGTCATAGTAGATGATTACTCTAGATATACATGGACAAAGTTTTTGAAAACTAAAAATGAGGCATTTGATAAATTTGAAATTCTAAGCAAGAAAATTCAAAATCAAATAGGAAGTAATATAGTATCTATTAGAACTGACCATGGTCGAGAATTTGACAATGAAATTCAATTTGGAAATTTTTGTGATAATAATGGAATAACTCATAATTTCTCGGCTCCTCGTACACCTCAATCTAATGGTGTAGTAGAACGTAAAAATAGAACAATTCAAGAAATGAGTAGGACTATGTTAAATGAACAAAACATACCACAAAAGTTTTGGTGTCACGCTGTAGATACTTCTACATATATCCTAAATAGAGTTTTAATTAGACAATTCTTAAATAAAACTCCCTATGAAATTTATCGAGGCAAAAAGCCTACATTAGGATATTTTAGAGTTTTTGGAAGCAAGTGCTTCATTTTAAACACAAAAGACTATCTCACCAAGTTCGACCCAAAGTCGTATGAAGGTGTTTTTCTTGGATACTCACAAAACAGTAAAGCATACATAGTATTAAACAAGGAAACATCAAGAGTCGAGGAATCATTGAACGTAACATTCAACGAAAGTCCACCTCCCTCTAAGACATCACCTTTGGTAGATGATGACTTAGTTGAAAGTCAAATGGTTAATACTATAGAAAACATTGAAAATGACAATGAACCCGTAAAAGGAGAAATAGTCAATATTAAAGAAACTAAAAGTCATCCATTAGAAAACGTCATAGGAAAACTTAATGAAAGAACATTAAGATCCAAAGCTCAAAATGAAAGTAATTATTTTTGCTTTATTTCAACTATTGAACCTAAAAATATTGAAGAGGCAATAAAAGATGAATCTTGGGTAATTGCTATGCAAGAAGAACTTAATCAATTTATTAGAAATGATGTTTGGACTTTGGTACCTCCACCTAAAAACCAAACCATAATAGGTACCAAATGGGTCTTTAGAAATAAAATGGATGAAAAGGGTATTATATCTAGAAACAAAGCTAGGCTAGTAGCTCAAGGTTACAATCAACAAGAAGGTATAGATTACGATGAAACCTTTGCACCAGTAGCTCGACTTGAGTCTATTAGGATATTACTTGCATATGCATGTGCACATGATTTTAAGTTATTTCAAATGGATGTCAAAAGTGCTTTCTTAAATGGTCTTATTAATGAAGAAGTATATGTTGCACAACCTCCCGGCTTTGCCGACTTTGAAAAACCAAATTATGTTTTCAAACTTAAGAAAGCTTTATACGGACTTAAGCAAGCACCAAAAGCTTGGTATGATCGACTTAAGACTTTCCTAGTTGACCATAAGTATACCATGGGCCTAGTAGATAATACTCTATTCACCAAGAAAAAGGGATCACATATTATTATAGTCCAAATATATGTGGATGACATTATATTCGGTTCAACTTGTCAAGAGTTATGCGACGATTTCTCAAAAATCATGCATGACGAGTTTGAAATGAGTATGATGGGGGAACTAAACTTTTTCTTAGGTCTCCAAATTAAACAATTAGAAGATGGGATATTCTTCAACCAATCAAAGTATATCAAAGATATGCTTAAGAAGTTTGGTCTTGAAGACTCAAAACCCATGAGAACACCCATGTCCTCCGAAACCAAACTCACTAGGGATGAAGAAAATGAATCCGTAGATAGCACTAAATATAGAGGAATGATTGGTAGTTTACTCTATCTTACGGCTAGTAGGCCTGACATTATGTTTAGTGTTTGTCTATGTGCACGTTTTCAAGAAGATCCAAAAACGTCCCATCTTGAAGCCGTTAAAAGAATATTTAAGTACATCAAAGGTACTACACACTTAGGATTATGGTATCCCAAAGGTACGGGTGTAGAAACCATAGTGTATACCGACTCAGATCATGCTGGTGACTATGTTGATAGGAAAAGTACTAGTGGTATTTGTACTTTTGTAGGATATTGTCTCACATCATGGTTCGCTAAGAAACAAACTGCCCTCGCAATCTCAACAACAGAAGCAGAGTATGTGTCTGCAGGAAAGGCGTGTCAACAAGCACTGTGGATGAAACAAGCTCTCGTCGACTATGGAATTGAACTCAACAACATTCCCATTCTTTGCGACAACAAAGGTGCTATCGATTTAAGCAAAAATCCAGTCCAACACGCTAGAACCAAACATATTGAAATACGCCATCACTTCCTTCGCGACAATGTACAGAAGGGAATCATCTCAATTGAGAAAGTTTCCTCAGAGGACAACATTGCCGATATCCTCACTAAACCACTTAAACGTAAACCTTTCAACTATCTTAGACTTGGATTAGGATTAATGGAACCTAGTGATTAGGAGAAACACTAGTATAGACATTAGTTTAGCCACACACGACACTAAACCAAAACATGTGTTCTGAATCCGCGGATCCAATCGTCAACAAAGACGGATCCTTTGTTTGGGATCCGCCGGATCCGCCACATGCTAAGTCCAGTTTATTATTTAATAAACAAGAACAACTACTATTCATTCCTCACTCCAAAACATATCACCTTACTATAACTCGACACACACTTAATCTCCATCATATTTTGGACCATTTTCTTCCACTAATTTGTGTTTCTAACATCACTGTAAGTATTCTTATCACATTTATACTCCTGATCTGCGTCTAGGATTTCCATTTCATGCACAAAACCAAACTTGGGGTATATGCATAATTCTTGAAAAATCATGAAGCATATTTATTGCATTATACTTAAAAACATGTTTTTCTTAGTTAGGAATTGCATCTCATAGCACATTGTCTTAATTTAACAAAAACCCCATGAAAATTTTTTCACTTAAATCTTCTAACGACTAGATAAAATTTTTTTTCTTACATTGTTCATACAAATGCAAAAACGTTATCTTTTAGACTTCACTTGCATAATGTCTCTTGAATGCTAAAGGGAATACATAACTAATATGTATTTTCGGGTACATTCAACCGTAGCTACATTGAAATAGGAGTGTTTGGGTTATCTCTCGTTTGTAAACAAAACTTGCATAAACTAATTTTTCTTGCATCAAAAGGAGTCGAGATAACCGCACCTCCACATTGTCCCCATGTAGGCACACACTAGGAATGTTACACTTCCTTAGATCATTTAAACTAAAACTATGTCACTTTTGTACTTAGGAAAATCATGCCTCCCGCAACCAACTACGATCACAAGAAAACCGTTGACTACTTACCCAAAGTCCACAAAACCAAAGGTTTAACCGATGCCCAAATCGAAATTTTCAAAGTCTTAGAGAAAAAGTATGTTCATGAGGGTAGAGCCGTAGATGCATCTTTTTATGAAGGCACTCAACTTAGGGAACAATTAGCCGCAATTCAATTTGATTCTCTTTTAGACATAGATGAACCAATCATTCCTAGGTTCATACTTGAGTTCTATGCTAGTGTAGGTCTTAGCTCGAGTGATGAAGGGTACTTAAGTCTTCATTTCACTCTTAATGGAAATCTTGTCAATATCCCTCTTGATCAATTTGGTGAGGTCTTAGGAATACCAAGTCAAGGTACATGTGTTTACACGGACAAATGGTCCTTAACAATCTTAGACTCCAATTTCGATAGGACGGCACCATATGCCACTCCTCTCCAATCAAAAGAAGTGATTAGGGAACATCTCTTCATTCCTAAGAACAACCCCACAAGAATGTATCGTGGTCGTGAAGTTGATAGAGATCCATTTGCAATGGAACTTAACGAACTAAGACCCGAATTCAAGAAGATGGAGGATGTGTTAAGGGCAAATGTGATGTGCACCATAGGAAACCGTGATCATATCAACGCTTGTTTATGCCACATGATGTACAACATCTCTACTCGTCAACCCTTCAATCTTGCTTATTATGTTGCCAAACGAATGTGTGACATTCCGGTTCAAAGCAAGATTGAAATGCCTTATGGTATGCTCTTAACCCGACTTTATAGAGCCTTTGCACCCGCTCGTCCAAACCATCTAGGCTTTGTTCCGGATTACAATGAAATTGAACACACCTTCGTTCCTTTGAGTGATTTTAGGGTTAGTGTTGATAAGGGCAAACGTCCTCGTGTTCCAACATCATCCTCATCATCTTCCATGAGTGAAGATGATGGTATGCCAAATTCTAGGATTCCTCCACCCGAATACTTGAGCCATCTTCCTCCAATCCCACATGAATCCGCTGAGTATCGAAACATCAAAGGAATGGTGAAGAATCTGGGGCGTTGGATGATGAAATTACACAAGGGGATGAAGAAGTTGAAGAAGAAGCTGAGTTAATGGAGTGTTTGGTTTTAAACAATGTTGGATATTGTGTTGTTAAATTTCTATGTGTCTTGAATTTATCTGATAATACTTATTGTGTATGTGTAATAACTAACACTTGCAGGTAGATAACCATCATGGTTATCAATTTTCCGGGTGATTGCCTATGTTTGGCATAACACCTAAAACGGTAAGTTTCTAAGTATGGATTAAACTATGTGCAATCATGTGTAAATGTTATCATATTTAGTTGTTTTGCTATACATATTAGATGTTAAGTAAGGTCTAGGTGAATTTTCAGGTTTTCGTCGAAAAACGCGAAATATGACATATGTTCTGTTTACTTTCTTAGTTTTAGGCCTACGGATCCCGCGGATCCCAAAACAGGGTTCCGCCAAGGCTTATCGTTGGATCCGCCATCCGCCTACCTGCGGATTTGGCGGATCCCAGAAAATGGTTCCGCCTTTTATCCACTTTGGATCCGCAGGTTTCCCAGCAAAATTCTAAAACCTTTTCGACTCATCCCGATTCTTAAATCTTAGTGTTTAGTATCATTTAGGATTCATGTACTAATCATAATTCATCTTAGAATCATTTAGGTATTCTTAGAAACTTAGGAACAAAATTTCCCACCAAAATTTAAATTTTTAAACTTTAGGTGTGAGTTACCAAATCAATACAAAGAAGGAACCCTTTTTAGGGATCCGTCAAATCCGTGGACATATCAAATCATAGATTTTCCACTATCCTCTTGTATTAACTGCATATCCAAAACATATTACTCAACCAAAGCTCAATGGATTGACTTCATTGATATGACCTGCACAATTTTCTGTTCCAAATCATTTAGAACCCACATTCTCTATTGGATTCACATCAAATCCAAACACACAGACTCACAAACCTTCTGTCTATAAATTAGCACTTTAGGATCATTTCTTCACACAACAAACACCTCCTCTCCTGTACACTTTAGATATCCTTTTCACCATGACCAAGTCACACAACTCTTCCACATCTAGAACCCCAAGAAGAACAGCCCGCATCAGTGTTAAACCTTGTTGTTTTATCAACTTATCAAACTCTTCATCTGAGGAAAATTCTCCTCTCAATATATCATCACCCATTGCTAGTGAAAATTTTCTTACACTCTCCACCCCAACACCATCACATGTTGTTATACAAACACCACCACCAACCATTACTCCAATGGCCTCTACTCCACCACCGGCTCCATCACAGACTGTTAGATCACCATCACCACCAAAATCACCTAAACTCCAACCCTTGGAATTATTTAGGACTCCTCCTACATCACCACATCTTGATGACTTAGAAGAACTATCACCAAAACTACCCAATCTTCCACCCATGACTTTTGAAGGTCAACAACCCATGCTTTTTCACCCGGTTTACCCGGATATCCATGGCCCTTTATACCATGATGCACAATCATCCCAACCTCAACAAAAACCTCTATCACCCACATCCACTCTAGTTGCCATTGACGAGGCAATGTGGATGAATATTCCTCACACCCAAGAGGAGATTAGTGAAGAGCTCAATCGTCTCTACACTCTCTCGGGTATGGTTGACCATCGCCTTCATGAAGCAATGGACATCCAAAACATCCTTATGAACTCCCTCCAAACACCACAACAACCATCCAACAACAACAACACCCAACCACCATCACCACCACCACCACACAACTTGGACCCTAGTCTTCCGCCCGGCTTCTCAACTCATGATTGCGCACATTGTGAGAGAACGGCTCACTTGGCCCAAAGGACCAACATCTTGGTCCATGAGCTTCAAAACGAGATGAGGTTCATCTTGAACCATGTTCTTGAACGTTTGAACGCAATCTCTCATCCTTCTCAATAGGAGCTCTTTAGATTAGTTGTTTGGATTTTTCTTTTTAAGTTGTTTGTTTAGGACTTTTTATTTTTTAGGATGTCTTCTTATTTGTAACATCATTTCTCCATTGTGACTTTTGTCACAAAATTTTCAATTTATATGAATATGATGTTTTATGCTTATGAGTGATCAACATATTGCATATTATCATTATCATCATGAACTAACATTTCTATATTGCATGCATTATATCTTGCATATGATTGCTTTAGGTACAAATTAACATCAGACACTTAGTTTGACTTTTTAAAGTCAAAACATATTGAAAGGCTTGTTTGGAAGAACACTTAACAAGCATTCTACTTCTTTATTGAAGTCAATTCATAACAAACACTTCATTTGCAGCATATCATACCCTTCAATAGTATACGTTGGTACTCGAGAAGTGAGGAGTATACATCAAGGGGGAGCATCTCATAAGCATCTCATATACTAACCATTTGTTTTGTAGATTCTTGCATCATTTACTTGATTACTCCATTTAGGGGGAGTATAAAACAAGGGGGAGCTCTTAAAGTTCTCAAAATCGCATTCCGCTTCGCTACTCTTTTTGTTTCGACAAAAAGGGGGAGAAAGGACTAAGTTTGCATCAACTGTGAATTATCACAGTACATACATTTTTTACAAAACTTTTCTTTAAATAAACAAACTTAATATATATTTTTAAGAACTCATGCTATATTTATTCTCTTGCTCAAAAATATACTTTATGTTTTGTCATCAACAAAAAGGGGGAGATTGTTAATACAAATAGCGTCCCAAAAACGTTATTTATATTCTTTGATCTTTCATTAGTTTTGTTAATGACAAATATAAGGAATATCTTTTAGCAAATAATAAATACTAGCTTAGTCTCTTAAGTACACACTTTACACTTCACATATTAACTTAGAATTACAAGTTTAGTAACTTGTTTCCTTAAAAGGAAACTTTAATTCATAAACTATGCCATGACATCATTGTATGCATCACATACAATATCTTTGATATATCTTGGTTAGATATGCAAGCAACATAGTTGACATTTGAAGATCTTGGATGATATGGTAAGATACAACTAAGATATGGTAAGAGACAACTATTACATAGCTGTCACATCCCACGGATCCAAGTGTTATAAGGGACGGATCCCTTTTGAGGGATCCGCCGGATCCGTGAGCTGAAGATCAGCTTGCCTATAAATAGGAAGCTGATCATTTGGCTCACTCATCACTCATATAGCTTAAACACATATATTCATTCAGTACATATCTTACTAACATCATTCATAGTTGCATTTCACTTTGATCTTCCATTTTGTAGAAAGGAGATCAAGCATTCAAGGATCTACAGAACCGTAATCCTTTAGTTGCATTACTGTGTGATCTTGTAGTTTGTTTCACACATCATATCTATCATTTGTAATCAGTGAGTGTGGTTAGTACTTTAGTCCTTAAAGTACAAAGAGTGTAGGGAGTGGTTGTACCCTTGTAAAGAACTCGACATCTAGCTTAGTGTCGGTAAAGTAATTAGGCGACGTCAGGTTGGTTCTACCTTGTGAAAGAACTCGGTGTTTAGCTTAGTACCGGAAAAGGAAGTAAGCGACGTGTAAAGGTTTTCTCCGCCTAGGAAAGGAGTTTGTTTCTTAGTGAAAGATAAACTCTCGAGTAGGAAACTCGGGGAGTGGAGTAGGGCAAGGAATAGAGTTCTTGTAGCCGAACCACTATAAACAACTGTGTCGTGTGGTTTGATCTTTCCTCTCTTTATCTTTTGTTTACATTGTGTGATTATTTATTTGTGATTGTTTCCTTTGAATTAACATATAGTAACAAAGTAAATAAAACTTTAAAAACGGTAAAAACTATTCAACCCCCCTTCTAGTTTTCCACACACGACTCATGTTATTCCTTTTTGTATATTTTTTAACTCGAGCGTACATGGACTTAAAATTTAAATACGGCTAAAATTATTATTAGGAATAATATAAATATCAAAACAAAGGCACGTCCTCATGGGTTACTGTGATATAAAAATAAATACACAAAATTGTATATATAGCTATAACGCATGTAATTCCACTTTAAGTTTAAATAAAGATATCTGAAAAATCATTTTTCAAAGATGATTATGTTTTATTAAACGCGCATAATATCTAAAAAATGATATGAATATTTATATTTAAATACCACCAAAGTTAACACCATGTCAGTTAAACAAAGTTTAATATTTCGTCTTACAAAAATATATACAAATATTAATCGATATTAATACATAATGTAAAATATATTTAAAAATCGCGTATGCATAGGTATTGTAATTATATAATTATAAAAGATTTTACATAATTTTATAAAAATTCTTATTTAATAGGCCATGTATGTGTATGCACGAGGTTAAAAACCAATACATGTGACAATGATTTATGAAAGTTTGCAAAATATACATGTTCTCCCGAAGTAGCATCCTTAGACACGTCCTTGACTTTTTTTATTCACTCAAACATGTGACTTTGGAGCACATTTTAGAAAATCCCAATAAAGAATAATGACAAGTCGTCAACGCCACATAACCATGTTTTCCAAGTCACTAAGTCCATGTCATGAATGCCAACTCACCAATAAATCCACCTAACCAACTATACATAGTAATAATACAGGGATTTAATGTAATATCAAGATGGCTCATGATCTAATGGATCAGGTGGTACGAGCTAGGGCTGCAAGGGATGCTAACAATGACAACAACAACAAAAGGAAGTGGGATGACAACCAGGGAGATAATCATGTTTAGCAGCAAAACAAGAGACAGGAAGTGGTTAGGGCCTATGCTGTTGGGCCAAGTGATAAGAAAAGGTATGCTGGAACTCTACTCGAGTGCAACGAGTGCAAATATCACCACACTGGACCTTGCCCCGCTACATGTTGGAACTGCAAAAGGGTCGGTCACCAGGCTAAATATTGTAGGGTCCTTACCCCGGTGACATGCCTTGAATGTGGAGAAAAAGGGGATCTCAGGAGTGATTGACCAAATTTGAAGAATCAGAATAGAGGAAGAGCTCATGGGAGAGCATACGCGTTAGGAGGAGGAGAAGCTCGCCAGGACTCCTAACGTTGTTACGGATGATGCTAATGTTTAAGGAAAGAGTTTCCTGCCTTGCATAGTAAGACCTAAGTCGAGGCCTTCTTGGACTTTATTCCTTGAGCGATTTGCATTCTTATTTTCCTATGAGCTTCGTAGTATTGTGTGGATTTATTGTATCTTTATCCCGGGTTGTGGGAGTTATTTGACTTATGACTATCTATTACTTTATATCAGTGTGTTATGACAATTTCCGTCCGTTATACTCCCAATTTTGCTACCATCTTATAAACCATTTTGCTATCATCTTATAACCTACTTTCACATCATCTTACAAACTATTTTGCTACTTTCTAAACTGTTTTGGATACTATCTTGCAAACAGTATGCCTAAGACTATTTAACTTCTGAGAAACATAATACTAGCTTGACTAAACCGAGCATTGCATCATTAGTCCTCAATTATACAGAGCCTAATTGTAACACCCGGTAATTTTCCTAAGCTTATTTTACTAGCCAATATATTTATTTTTGATTTCCCTTAGCTTTTAAATTTCTTTGAACTTGTTTGAGTTTGAAAAATAGTAGATATCTTTTTAAACGTGAGCGTTATTCATTTATCGAGCCGTCACAACCTAAAATGCACGAAACGAATCGATTTGCTAAATAAATTAACTCTGAGAAAGTTATACGTATTAATACTCGTTTTCATTGGAAAAATGATTTCGGACTCAATGGCGCAAGTCTCGTAATTTAAAATGGAAGTTTGATACACTAAATGGGGCCCACAACAGTTTTATTAAAAGATCTGCAAAGTTACAGTTTCTACCCGGTCTAATAGTTACACCGCCGCCCCCTGAGGTTTCGTTTGTATGAGTTCAACCCCTCAAGGGGGTATAAAAGACCAAATTAGGGCTTCCCCGTTAATACTATCACCCCCTCACCGGAATCCTATTATCCGGCGCCGTCACCCACCTCCGACCAAAATTTCAGCCACCCTTTTCTTGTTAGCGACGCGTAGATCAAGACCCAAGGGATGTTTCTGGAGAGTTTTAGACCGAGAGGAAGCGTTTTGCTCGAGTTTTGGAGATCACCGCCGCTCACCACCACACGCCACCAATTACCACCGTCTTCCCCACCATTTCCTCACGTTGGGTAAGGCTTACGCGCCGTTATTCTTTTTATTTCTTTCATTTTATTAAAACCCTAATCGAATAATTATTAAACTAAACGATTTTAAAACTAAAGCTAATAAAACCTAATGTTTTTCTTAAGCAAACTCGTGTGGATTTAACATTTTAACACCGAAACTTGGGTGACTCGTCACTGAGTCACTTAACTCGCCCGAGTCAACTCACGAGTGAGTTGACTCGTGGCTATATTTATTTATTTGTGTTTATTTCGTTATATTTGAGCATTTATATTGGCCTAGCATATTTGTTTTGATGTTTGGTTTCGTTTGGTTGTCGTTTGGTTGTTAGTCGTATGGCTAAGGTTCGACTAGAGTGGAGCCGTCACTCAAGGGAGTCACGGCCAAGGCATGGGTTAGTTTGTTTGGTTGTGTGTTGTGTTTGTCCGTGTGTGGTTTCGAGTCAGCCATCACTCAAGAGGGTTTTTGTTTGTTTTCGGTAAACCAGGTAGTCACAAAGGGAGTGTGTTGGTTTTCCTGGTCTCGGTCAAGGGAAAACACACCATGAAGGGTCGTGTGTGTTTATTTGGTTAGGCTAGCTGTAGACACCCACATAGGGTGTCGTTTGTCGTGTTTGGTCTCGGCTCAGCAAGACCCGTATAGGGTGCGTTTGATTGAGCTTTATTTCCAGCTCATATAGTCATTAGTTCGTCCTAAAAACAATTTTCACAAATGTGTTGTAAGTATGTTTGCATTTCCAGTCAAGAGTGCATTTTTGATGCCTATGGGCTCAAGCCCAATGTGGGTGAGTTGGGTTTTGGAACCACTTGGGCCAAAGCCCATCCATACTAGTAAGGGTGTGTTTAGTTAATCTTTGGGGCCGAAGCCCAAAGTAGCATTATAAGAGTATGGTTATTGGTCTGAAGCCCAATAACATTCTATAAAGAGTTGTTATAAATTTCGAGTTGTGTATATGAATTATTTATAATTGTGTTATTGAATTTTGAACATTTACTTACTTACTCTTTTGTTATTTGTTTTGGCGTATCGATGATGATGTTGGGTGCTATTGGAGTATATGGGGATTTTGACACCGATTCATTATATTGTAAAATGTTGTAATAGTTTAGTCATTTGAATATTGTTGTAACCGTTATTAAATTTACGATATTAGTGTAGGAATTATTATATGATTTGAGACAAGAGACGGAAGAATATATTAGACTCGTTGAGCTTAATATATTTGGACCCGAGCGGACACAAATTATCCGATAAACCGAATCTAATAATTACGCGAATAATAACGGTATAAAAACTTGACTAAAACCTATAAAAACTTGTTACAGTAATCACGATAACTCGAAAACATAATACAAATGGAAGCGTTACGCCAAGTTTATAAAACCTTTCAACTTTATACACTTATAAAACATTTCTTATATAAAGATTATATAAAACGGTTTTATTGAAACTTACACAAATTATACCTTTGGGATTCGGAGTAAACATCCAACTCATTCATCGACTTATCTTTAGTCTCATATATATTAGATGTCGTTTATTCGTTCATTCTTGATTCTATTCGTTTTGGCATGAGTTACTGTTTGATTGTACATTTTACGACTTCTACACGAGAGCATTTTACTCATTTTCTTCATTCATTTCTATTTGTTTGATTTCGTTTCGCCGACTTTTATCGTCTTAATATTCTCTAACGTCCACACGAGATATAAATGTTTACTTCTTTTATCGCCATTGAAAACTAAACCTTTTTATATTAACACGAGTATTCAACGAACGCTACTTTATAAATTACTTAAGGATTATTTCTGAAACATGCTACTTATTAGGTTGTGCCAATCCAGTATCGTTGTGCCTATACTATTGATACCGTTGTGTTTCATTACTTGATGCTAGTTGTGACATCTTGCATTGCTGCGTACTAAGGTAAGTTCATAGCCCCACTCTTATTTATCTTAAATGTTTTGTAAACTACTTGGGGTGAGATACATGATACTGTTTTTACTATGATCACAATTGTTTGAAAACTGTTCTTTGAACTGAAGACTTTGCTGAACATCTGATAAGCACTAAGTACCGTCCTTGCCAAAAGCAAGTCCCTCGATCATGAACCATTAATCACTTGCGAGTGAGCGCGAATATAGGGATATAGGCCTATAGGAATTGACCCTCCCGCCATGTTGACTAGGTCCGGTCTGCATGTGATGTACTATATTCGATATTATCAAGGTATCTGGAAAAGTACCTTCTTGAGGGCAACTATTATATTATAAATTTCCGCGGTTACTGTCGACTTACGCCAATGTTATTGGTGCCGGTTAACATTTTGCGTGTCATGAGCTTAGTGCATGGTAACATCTGAACTTATGGGTGTAAAACAACGTAGCCCACTTTCTCTGAAACTTGAAATATTGTGATCAACTATTTTACTTTTAAACATATGAATTCACTCAACCTTCGTGTTGACTTTTAGCATGTTTTATCTCAGGTGTTAGATCTTTTCCGCTGCATAACTTACTTTTGGAGGAGCTTGGCGAAGGGCATGGCATGGTCATCGATGACTCTGAAAACTATTTGGAACCGCTTAAAATCCTTTTATGGACCTATATTTTCCGCACTATTATGAGATTCCTACTCCTGACGACATTCGTCGACTTCTTGAGCTAGAACGTGGTACGACTAGCAGAAAAATTAAGTCGAAAAATGTCGACATTCATGCAAACCAAATTCTCCTTAAAGAATTAAGCCCCGACATGAAGCGTTGGGAAGAACTCATTCGCGAGAATGCGTTTGGTACCAGTGGTCACCGTGCTCACCGTGATCACCTCACGACGAGCATTGCTCACATGTTGTATTGTGTTGTTGCGGAAGAACAATACAATTTGGCTTATCTCTTTGTTCATCGTATCATCTCCGCCAAAAACACTCCAAATGCCAATCTTCCATATGGTATGTTCCTTACTCGACTTTATTATAATGTCATGGAACATTACCCTCATCTTGAGAGTGATATTTATGAGTTCGTTCAACCAGTCTTGCGTCCTCTTGTTCATGTCCAACCTCGTCAATCCTGAAGTGACAAGGGCAAATCTCGTAGCTCTTTCTCACTCCCACCTCGTGGTTCTACATCTCATCGAGATGATGATGATGAGGAGGAAGGCACATCATGTGTTAGTGATGCGTGGTTTTGCGACCTTACAACAGGTTTTACCTCTCGAGGGATCTCAAGAGGCTTGCAATCCCCACCAGGCAGTGTACCTGACCGATGTAGTATAGTGTAGTGGCAAGTACCGGGGGATTGATCGTTCTCTAGGGGAATAGTGTCGTTAGGATTGAAAAACTACTCTAATAGGTCTAAGGGTGAGGGAAGATTCTTTTTGTATTTTTATATTTTTATAAAAGCAAGGAGTGGGCGGAATTAGTTGCTATTCAACCCACCCAAATAACTACAAATGCAAATAAAATAAAATAACTGAAAATAAAAAGGTTGTGGAACTTATATGGAGAGAAATGTGTTTACTTAGATTTCCTTACTCCCTAACTATCTTTTACCGGTTGATTAGTGTGTATTAATTGCGTGGATGACGGGTGTATTCCTTAATACCAATCGTGGGGTGGCGTACGTACTTCCCCAACTCTATAAGCTCCTACTTCACTCCTATATCGAGCCGGCTAAGAAGCTCCTAACATGGGATCACTAGAATTCGCTCATGCATTAAATACAACCATAAAAACCTTAGTACGCATTGGTTCATGTTTCTTAAGACGTTCAAGCAAGTTACCGTATAGGAGGTTAGCCAGTTTTCTTAAGCCTAACATCGATAAACAATCATCCAATACAATTAATAACACACCAACAACCAATAATCAATAGTTAGGTTTCATTAGATCTAAGCAAACACAAGATAAATCTAGCCTAGCATGTTAAATAAAAGACAAGAACAAGATATAATCAAACAACACATAAACATATTGAATGATTAATTGATTACTTATCTTCAATTGAACATGGGAGATCCAAGGGTATAAAACCCTTAAAAATGGCAGAAAAATCGTCTTAGGGTTTCTCCTCACAAAGTTGCACACTAATGACTAAAAATTATGAGAATATATATAGAAAATCAGATCTGACGGCGTCACGTTATAGAGCTGACGCCGTCACCTCGCCGCGGTTAGCGTTTCTTGATGGCC
The DNA here is from genome assembly GCA_021014915.2 of Artemisia tridentata subsp. tridentata. NCBI lineage: Eukaryota > Viridiplantae > Streptophyta > Magnoliopsida > Asterales > Asteraceae > Artemisia > Artemisia tridentata. The sequence goes on along the minus strand of CP139503.1, from coordinate 146,553,402 downwards.
TTCTTGACGCCGTCCCCTTTTAATCCTCCAAAATCCTCTCTGGCGCGTCAAGGGTTGACGGCGTCACACTGGGGCTTGACGCCGTCACAGGTACTTTTCCAGCAGATTTTTGAGACTTTGTCGTTTTCTTCACTTTTATGCTCCAAAAACGTCCAAAATGCTTCATTTTCCGGATTTCTTCTCCAAAGTACCTAAAATGACAAAAGGAACGATTTAGGGCAATATTTGATCAAATAAATACGATTTAGGGCTTAAATGACCCCCTAAAAGCGGTACACTTTTCGCTTCATCAAATACCCTTACACTTGAGATTTGCTTGTCCTCAAGCAAATGCGCTTTTATTCTAATCAAAATACAAGTTAGGGGTCATTTAATGCTAACATAAAAGTAATTACAACAAATAGTCGTTCCACTTTAATCATAATAAGCACGGAGATTACACACTAGCACCTCACAAGTAGTGTTTAGATACTCACATCTCTCAGGTGTCATAAAAGTATATCTCATAAATGAAAATGAATAATATCTCTCACTACCTGTCATAGCAAATAGATTACCATAGGCTTGGGAAAGGATCAAAAACCTCCTCCACTAGGCGTAAGCACCTAAGATAAACTATCAAAGAGGGCTTTTAAACGGGTTATAACGTTAGGTGTAGGGATATGATAAACACGGTTTTGTTGGATAAATGATATTTTACTGGTGGCGAGTTAAAGATCTTGATTAATTACATGTACAATATGGCGTTGCTAAGCCAAGACTAGACTCGACTTAAGCTAATGAAAAAAAAATAACAAAAAGATAAAATAAACATAAAATGAAACGGGATGGTAGTCCGTATGTTTTTTTTTTTTTTTTTTTTTTTTTTTTTTTTTTTTTTTTTTTTTTTTTTTGCATACACTCTTGCCCTACCATCCAAAATAATACATCGTAGGGGGGTTGTATCCCCCTTACACTTGAACTTTTACATAACTTTACAATTAACTATTCTAATGACTCGAATTAAGATAATCGAAACACTTGGAGTACTTTTAAAATATTTAGCACAAATGGGGGTAATAATGTTATTTTTCCCCATTACTCCATTACACTAGTACTTTACCCATGAGTCCCAATCATCCCAAAACAATATGTACAAGGATATGACTCGACTTAGCAACCATGTAATCAATTAGATAATTAACTTGGGGTTTAAACAAATGTTGTCACAATAATGCACTAAAAATGAGTGCATACAAGGTAGGCTAAGGCGATTTGGGTGTACATTTAAGTGGGGTGTAAACAAATTCTTACTTTAAGTAAAATGCTTAAAGTTAGAAACGAAAAGATTTGCTCTGAGGGGTGTACTAGGGGTATCGTGTACTAAAAATGAGTACAACGCAAAGGGTATGGGAGAATTACTTGACCAATGTAGCCAATGTAATTATAACAAAAACACAGGTGTAAAACAATGGGTTAATCCTAATGCCTCTTATCATGTAGTAAATCTAACTACACGAATGTAGTCTCACTTGTGGCCTCGGAATGGTCCTAACGCAAGTTCTAGAATCTAAGTGCTACCGGTACACACATCATAGCATAAATGCTTTTCCTACCAATTCTAGGGGCGAACCTCACATATTTGGGGGTGGAAAATTTTTTAGTGGTACGGTTTTGTGCTAGTCATATAACTTCTATCCGTGAGACGCTCATTAAGACCAAAGTTTCACTCCTATATGTTGTAAAAAATTTTAAATTTGGCACTAAATTTGCCTTAACAGGTATTTCTCTCAGTTTTATTACACATCTACCATTAAACAAACGAAAAATCAAGCGTAATAGCATTCTCTAAGGTATCGTACTTTACCCCCCCCCTTACACTTAAGATGAACATTGTCCCCAATGTTCAAATAATAAGATGTAAAAGTAATAAGGTAAAAGAATGAAATCAAATACTCCCCTGATTCGCTCGGTGGATAAAGAGGTAACATGGTTAGATCTTCTTCCAAGGTAATGTTGAAGCTTCAAGATTAAAGCAGCGCCAAAAGCTAGATTCCACATACCTCTCCTTGTCCAAAATAACCTGTTAAACCTGAGAAAACAAACACGAAAACCTGCATAACATCGGCGGGATAAATCTGTATAAGGATATAATGCTTGTGGAATGATTATTTTGCAGATTCTTGGAGTTTATAAGTTAGAGATTTAATAAAGCATTTTATGATTCCGGAAGAAAAAACAAAACTTTCAAAAATTTCAGAAAATTAAAACCTGACGCCGTCAGGTTGTAAAGCCTGACGCCGTCAGAAATGATCTGACAGAATTCTCATGTTAAGTTTCCGAAAAATTTCTGGAAAAACCTATACCTTACTTCCTGGAATTCCTGCAAAATATCATTATGACTCGATACAAGCATTTGACTCAAACAATTACTAATATGTATGTTAATTTAATATTGTTATGATTCATGTTCATTTGTTCTAATAAACCGATTTGGATTTCCCTTACACTTATCTTTTGCAAAATACCTTTATATGTAGTTAAGACGAAGTTAAAAACAAGATAAAGCATTTTCACAATTTAGTTTCGAACATGAATCAATAATAATAAAAATTAAACATACATACGGAAGCAAATAAAATCAAACAAACAAATAAATAAACACACAAAGCAAATAAAGCTTGGGTTGCCTCCCAAGAAGCGCTTTTCTTTATTAACGAGTCTTGTAGCTAGACTCAAAGTCACCGTACATTACGTGACTCCATCATTGGTCACGGTTTCTAGGCCATTCTCATGTCCGGTTTTATATTCCGGTCCTAATTTCAAACAATCCTTGTAGAAACCGGATATCCTTTTCATAACATAGTCTACTCCTTTACTTCTATCTCCATCATTCCTATAGTAGACTGCTTGCTTAAGCTCCTTCTCAACATTTGACAAGTGTTGGAATTGCTCTATCTTATATGGTATTTAGTAGTTTACCTCATCGGTCTCATCCTTAAATCTAACTATCCCTAAGAAAGGTTCATAAGTCATTCTAGAGACCTCAACAAATGGTTTTCCAAAAACTACTTGAGTTAAGCACGCATCGACTATTGGGCGGATATCTTCTACAATTACAAAGTCGGTGGCATAGGTGAAGTTTCCTACATAAACCGGTAATCCCTTAACTCTTCCCGTGAAGTTACTCATCCAACCCTTATCAGGGAGCATCCTATACCCAAGTTGATTTTTCATTATCAAGTTGTAGTGGGCTCTAGTCATGATGTTTATGGGCGATCTAAGGTCGATGTAAGCTTTCCACACATGTAAATGTCCGATGTTGCATGGTATGTTGAGATTAGAAGGGTCGCCCATTTCTATAATTGGTCTACCTAGGAAGTATGGTGTCTCGGGGTCATCGAATAAGTCTGTATGATATGCGCGCTCTTCCTTAGTGGGTAGCCTATTGAAGTAGTCCTCATCATCATCTACTTTTTCAATCTCACTTTTCCTAACTTCTTTATCAACCTCGACTTTCTTAACCTCATCCTCAGGTTCACTATTATCCTCATTCCTATCAATTGGTTTAATAGTGACAATGTTGACGAAGTGGACATGTTTGGATGAAGAGGGGTCTTTTACTTGGGGTCCGCTATTTGTGTTCCTAGCGTCCTTATGTGGAGGTGATAGCACTTGGTTATCGAGGGCTTTCAATAAGTTGTCAATTTTATTGGTCATCTCCGTTTGTTGTTGATTGAATTCGGATTCGAATCTAGCTATCCGAGCTTCTTGAGATGCCATAAATTTGGACATCAATCCTTCAAGATTATTGGTACTACCATAATTGTTGGAAGGATTGTTATTGAAAGTACGGTTTAGGGATGAACCGCTTGATTGAAAACGATTAGGTGGGTTGGAAGAATTGGTTTGTTGTGCGTTTTGGTTTTGTTTCCACCTAAGGTTTGGGTGATTTTTCCATGAGGGGTTGTATGAATCACCGTAGGGGTTTGGCTCGGGTTTAAAAGTGTACCACTTGTCTCCCGCTCCGTCGGTACGCGAGGATGCGTAGTCCGCAAAAGCTTGTTCGGGGAGTTTCACGCAATCACGAGTGTCGTGGGGACCACTACATAATTCACACGAAGAAGTGATTTTGTTCACTTGGCTTGAAGGTTTAGGAGCCTCGTAGGATTTCATAAGAAACTTGACTTGGTCTTCAAGTTCTATGATCCTACGGTCGGAAGTGCTTGAATTGTTCGAAGGCAAAGATATTGCCTTGACCGTTTTATTCAAATCACGGGGATCATTCCAACTTTCGTTGTCATAAAGAGCAAGATCTTCCAGGAGAGCCCATGATTGTTCCGCACTTAGATCACGTAGCTTACCACCGGCCGATTGGTCAATGGTTTGCCTCGTGGAGAGATTGATGTGGTCATAGAAGATTTGGACTTGGAGCCAAAGTTCTATGCCATGGTGAGGGACTTTTTGGAGTAAGTCCTTGAATCGAGTCCATGCCTCGTAGAGGGTTTCGCCTTGACGTTGTTGGAACATCAAGATATTATTCCTTAGCTTGGTAGTTCTTCCTGGTGGGAAAAACTGAGCGAGGAAACGAGTGGTGAGATCATCCCAAGAGGTGATGGATCCTGCGGGTAGACGCTCTAGCCATTGACTAGCTTGGTCCCGCAGAGAGAATTGAAAGAGACGCAGTCGGGTCGTCTCTCGAGTGGCAACATCAAGGTCTATAGAATCAACGATTTTGAGAAAGTCCTTGAGATGTTGATTAGGATCTTCGGAACGAAGTCCATGGAATGCGCATCCGCTTTGCACCAACCGGATGGTGTCGGATCGCAAGGGAGTGACATTGGCTCCTTGAGTGAGCTCAATGGTGTTTCGATAGCCATGGTGGCTAGGACGAGAGTAGTCTCCTAGGGTACGGGCTCTAGGAGGTGGGTGTTGTTGTGGTGGTGGGTTGTTGGGATCGAGGATATTACCACCTTCCATGATGTCGGATGGTAATGGTTACGAACAAAGAAACGAAGAAAAAAGATAGACTAAAGAAAACCTAGAAGAATAAAATAAAAATCTCACTAGAAAGGAATCTAGTGATTAGACCTAATAAAATAAAAATTCAACCTAAACAATAACTATTCCCCGGCAGCGGCGCCAAAAACTTGATGCGTGGTTTTGCGACCTTACAACAGGTTTTACCTCTCGAGGGATCTCAAGAGGCTTGCAATCCCCACCAGGCAGTGTACCTGACCGATGTAGTATAGTGTAGTGGCAAGTACCGGGGGATTGATCGTTCTCTAGGGGAATAGTGTCGTTAGGATTGAAAAACTACTCTAATTGGTCTAAGGGTGAGGGAAGATTCTTTTTTGTATTTTTATATTTTTATGAAAGCAAGTAACATCTCGGGTTTGAAGGAGTGGGCGGAATTAGTTGCTATTCAACTAACCCAAATAACTACAAATGCAAATAAAATAAAATAACTGAAAATAAAAAGGTTGTGGAACTTATATGGAGAGAAATGTGTTTACTTAGATTTCCTTACTCCCTAACTATCTTTTACCGGTTGATTAGTGTGTATTAATTGCGTGGATGACGGGTGTATTCCTTAATACCAATCGTGGGGTGGCGTACGTACTTCCCCAACTCTATAAGCTCCTACTTCACTCCTATGTCGAGCCGGCTAAGAAGCTCCTAACATGGGATCACTAGAATTCGCTCATGCATTAAATACAACCATAAAAACCTTAGTACGCATTGGTTCATGTTTCTTAAGACGTTCAAGCAAGTTACCGTATAGGAGGTTAGCCAGTTTTCTTAAGCCTAACATTGATAAACAATCATCCAATACAATTAATAACACACCAACAACCAATAATCAATAGTTAGGTTTCATTAGATCTAAGCAAACACAAGATAAATCTAGCCTAGCATGTTAAATAAAAGACAAGAACAAGATATAATCAAACAACACATAGACATATTGAATGATTAATTGATTACTTATCTTCAATTGAACATGGGAGATCCAAGGGTATAAAACCCTTAAAAATGGCAGAAAAATCGTCTTAGGGTTTCTCCTCACAAAGTTGCACACTAATGACTAAAAATTATGAGAATATATATAGAAAATCAGATCTGACGGCGTCACGTTATAGAGCTGACGCCGTCACCTCGCCGCGGTTAGGGTTTCTTGATGGCCTTCTTGACGCCGTCCCCTTTTAATCCTCCAAAATCCTCTCTGGCGCGTCAAGGGTTGACGGCGTCACACTGGGGCTTGACGCCGTCACAGGTACTTTTCCAGCAGATTTTTGAGACTTTGTCGTTTTCTTCACTTTTATGCTCCAAAAACGTCCAAAATGCTTCCTTTTCCGGATTTCTTCTCCAAAGTACCTAAAATGACAAAAGGAACGATTTAGGGCAATATTTGATCAAATAAATACGATTTAGGGCTTAAATGACCCCCTAAAAGCGGTACACTTTTCGCTTCATCACGTGTTAGTACCCCATCTCCCACGACCTTCGTTGATGAGCTTCCGGAACTTAATTATATCGATTATCAAGTTCCTCTTCCTTCCCAACAAACCGATCAAATCCTTTTTGAACGACAAACCTCATTGCTCAACGCTACTCAACAAATGCATCAGGAGGTTCGAGGAGGATTCAAGTCCATTGGAAAAGCTTTTAGGAAGATGCTTGGGAAGAAGAAATAGATATGTTTGGTGTGGGTTTAGTTGAACATTGATGTTATTAGACAATTTTGTGTAGTAGTTTTGATCCGATTTATCCGGATATACTTGACATTTATTTTGTTATTTTCCTATATCTTGTATTGTGCTAGGAGTTTAACTACTATCATGTTAGGACCTTATTACTAGTTTCTTTAATATGATATGCTTATGATATGCTTATAATATGATTATGATAGTTTCCAAATGTGCATTATTATTTAATATGTTTTTGTTACTATTTGATCATTCTTAGTATACATGTTCCAAATAGAGCTTGCTGCAAATACACCTTAAAAATTGACCCTTTTCTAAAAAAAATTCATTTTTGGTCGCCTGGGAAAACACCAGATGGGCGGCCCCTTAATTTTACTAGGCGGTCCCCTTAATTTTAAGGGGGGCGGCCTACAATTAAGGGGACCGGCCATCTGGACAGTAAAATTCACTGTTTCCTTTTGCATCTTGTGACCCCTTTTATCTAGCCCCAGCTACCATTTCTCTTAATCACCCAACTAATTTTGGAATATTACTACAAAACTTCAAAAACTTACCAAAACCAATCACATTTTCACATTATAAATTCCCTCCAAATGATAACTCCTCATTTCATCACCCTTCACCTTCATCAAAAACCATCCTAATCCACCATGTTATCACCAAAATCCTCCATCTCTAAGACCTCAAAGAAACAAAAGATTGTCATCATACCCCCTAAACAACTCTTCATTGATCTTACTCAAGAAGACAACACCACTCCATCACCACCACCTAAATGCTCATCTCCTAATGCACCGAATGCACCATCCAAAACACCTTCCACCCATGGCACATCCTCCTCTTCCATACCTTCATCCTCATCCATCAATGACTACATAAACAAACACCTATCCTCACCACAAATGGCACCACCACCAACAACATCACCACCACCTCTCACTCAAGAACCTCCATCCACCGAACTTGCCATTTCCCTTTCACCAATCACACCTCTTGATGCTCATTTCTCATCCTCACCAATCACACCACCATTCTTTGTCAATCCCGTACCTTGGAGCTTACTTGAAGCCCATGGGGATACTTGTCTTTGTTGCATCCACAACCGAACCATCATCTTTGGTCTTAGAGATAAAATGCAATACATATTTTCATGTATTGAGCACATGTTAACCAACCCACCTCCACCACCACCACCACCTCCACCATCTTCACCTATTTCACCACCACCTCCTCCATTTTCTCCAAATTAAGCATATGCAATGCTTAACCAACAATAATTTTTCCACCATTTTGTTTGCAAGCTCTATGAAGGCTCATGTACTCTTGGGATGATTATGTAGTATTATTGGTTGCATTATTTGTTAATTGTTGTATGCTTTACCCATGATGTATTCTAGTATCTTTACTTAATGAATGTCTTTCTTCTATATGCTTGCTTATTTTTTTTGCAATATACACTTGTGCTTCTAATATTTTTCTTGCAAGCATTCCATAGCTCGACTCCTTGGTGCCCTCAAACGAGGGGGAGTACACATCAAGGGGGAGTTCTCATTCCGACAAATTTTGCATCTAAAACTTGTCGGCATAACCTTTTTGATTCTACAAAAAGGGGGAGAAGTAGATATAAACTCACTAAATACTTGTCTAAAAATTAATTTTTCAAATTTAATGAGTTTAGATTTTGTAATCATCAAAAAGGGGGAGATTGTTGATATAAATAATGCCTAAACACGTTATTAATATTTTTCGATATCTCTACGTTTTGATAATCACAAAATGTAAGATCATTAAACGAAAAATTATGACGTAAAAATAATATTATTTAACAACTCAATCACTTAAGGTATGAATAAACAAATGCTTAATGCATTATATGATCAAAGGAACATTTTCTTAATCACTTGATTTTTTATAAAATGACACAAACATTTTATATCTTTTAGAAAATCATTTTTGGAAATTAAAGGAAAATGTTTAATCCATAATAAATTTATGAATTCAAATTTTCAACCAAAAATGGCAAAAATGTTCCAGAAAAACCTTCCCCACAAAAAGACAAAGCTGGGCAACATTCAGATTGGGCGGCCCCCTTAATTATTAAGGGGACCGCCCCGCTCCTCTAGCCCCCCAGCTTTGCCTATAAATACTGGTTCATTCCTGGACTTTTTTCTCACCTTTTGCACCCCAAACCTTCTGTTCTAAATCTCTTCTCATCTTTCTAAATCCTTTCTAAATCCTTTGATCATATATTCTTAAGCATTGGTTTCTAAGTGATCCAAGCTTCTATCATCCAAGTGCAAAAGAAGAATACTCCTTCAACAACTAGAGAAGAAGTATTATAGTTTAATTCATATTATTGTGTAGTTGTGTAAATTATTTGATAAGGTGTTGTGTAGTTGTAATTAGTAGATCAAAGTGTAAGTAAGTAGTGGTGTTGTAAAGAAGTAGTGTAGAAGTTGTGAAGCCGTCGTGTAGAAGTTGTGAAGCCGTCGTGAAGAAGTTGTGAAGCCATCGTGAAGAAGTTGTGAATAAGTCGTGAAGAAGTCGTGTAGAAGTTGTGAGATTGGTTCTAGCTACGATTAGGACCCGACATCTAGCTTTGTGTCGTTAAACCGGTGTAAGCGAAAGTTGTGTAAGGTTTTCTCCACCATAAGGGAGTTTGTTGACATAGTGAAGAGAACTCTCGAGTAGGTGACTCGAGGAGTGGAGTAGGGCAAGGAAGGTGTCCTTGTAGCCGAACCACTATAAATCCTTGTGTTGTGGTTTGATCTTTCCATCTCTATCTTTCATTTCATTTCATTTGCTTTATTTACATTTACTTATATTTGTTCATATTGTTCAAGAGTTGAATTCACATAAGATCGAATCAAAGTTTTAAAAAGTAAACAAAGGTTTTCACAATAAAATTAAAAAGACGTAAAACTATTCAACCCCCCCTTCTAGTTTTCCACAACGTGAGCGTTATTCATTTACCAAGCCGGCACAACAAAAAATGCACGAAACGAATGGATTTACTAAATAAATTAACTCCGAGAAAGTTATACGTATTAATACTCGTTTTCATTGGGAAAATTATTTCGGACTCAATGGCGCAAGTCTCGTAATTTAAAACGGAAGTTTGATACACTAAATGGGGCCCACAACAGTTTTATTAAAAGATCTGCAAAGTTATAGTTTCTACCCCCGTCTAATAGTTACATCGCCGCCCCCTGAGGTTTCGTTTGTACGAGTTCAACCCCTCAAGGGGTATAAAAGACCAAATTAGGGCTTCCCCATTTATACTATCACCCCCTCGCTGGAATCCTATTATCCGGCGCCGTCACCCACCTCCGACCAAAATTCCGGCCACCCTTTTCTTGTTACCGACGCATAGATCAAGACCCAAGGGACATTTATGGAGAGTTTTAGACCGAGAGGAAGCATTTTGCTCGAGTTTTGGAGATCACCGCCGTTCACCACCATACGCCACCACTCATCACCATCTTCCCCACCATTTCCTCACGTTGGGTAAGGCTCACGCGCCGTTATTCATTTTATTTCTTTCATTTTATTAAAACCCTAATCGAATAATAATTAAACTAAATGATTTTAAAACTAAAGCTAATAAAACCTAATGTTTTTCTTAAGCAAACTCGTGTGGATTTAACATTTTAACACCGAAACTCGGGTGAATCGTCACCGAGTCACTCGACTCGTCACTGAGTCACTTAACTCGCCCGAGTCAACTCACGAGTTGAGTTGACTCGTGGCTATATTTATTTATTTGTGTTTATTTCGTTATATTTGAGCATTTATATCGGCCTGGCGTATTTGTTTTGATGCTTGGTTTCGTTTGGTTGTTGTTTGGTTGTTAGCCGTATGGCTAATGTTTGACTAGAGTGGAGCCGTGACTCAAGGGAGTCACGGCCAAGGCATTGGTTAGTTTGTTTGGTTGTGTGTTGTGTTTGTCCGTGTGTGGTTTCGAGTCAGCCATCACTCAAGAGGGTGTTTGTTGGTTTTCGGTAAACCAGGTAGTCACAAAGGGAGTGTGTTGGTTTTCCTGGTCTCGGTCAAGGGAAAACACACCACGAAGGGTCGCGTGTGTTTATTTGGTTAGGCTACCTGTAGACACCCACATAGGGTGTCGTTTGTCGTGTTTGGTCTCGGCTCAGCAAGATCCGTATTGGGTGCATTTGATTGAGCTTCATTTCTAGCTCATATAGTCATTAGCTCGTCCTAAAAACAGTTTTCACAAATGTGCTGTAAGTATGTTTGCATTTCCAGTCAAGAGTGCATTTTGGATGCCTATGGGCTCAAGCCCAATGTGAGTGAGTTTGGTTTTGGAACCACTTGGGCCGAAGCCCATCCATACTAGTAAGGGTGTGTCTGTTTAATCTTTGGGGCCGAATCCCAAAGTAGCATTATAAGAGTATGGTTATTGGTCCGAAGCCCAATAACATTCTATAAAGAGTTGTTATAAATTTCGAGTTGTGTATATGAATTATTTATACTTGTGTTATTGAATTTCAAACATTTACTAACTTACCATTTTGTTATTTGTTTTAGCGTATCGATGATGATGTTGGTGCTATTGGAGTATATGGGGATTTTGAAACCGATTCATTATATTGTAAAATGTTGTAATAGTTTAGTCATTTGAATATTGTTGTAACCGTTATTGGATTTACGATATTAGTGTAGGAATTATTGTATGATTTGAGACAAGAGATGGAAGAATATATTAGACTCGTTGAGCTTAATATATTTGGACCCGAACGGACACAAATTATCTGATAAACCGAATTTAATAATTACGCAAATAATAACGGTATAAAAACTTGACTAAAACTTATAAAACTTGTTACAGTAATCACGATAACTCGAAAACATAATACAAATGAAAGCGTTACGCCAAGTTTATATAACCTTTCAACTTTATACACTTATAAAACATTTCTTATATAAAGATTATATAAAACGGTTTTATTGAAACTTACATAAGTTATACCTTGGGGATTCGGGGTAAACATCCAACTCATTCATCGAATTATCTTTAGTCTGATATACATTCGATATCGTTTATTCGTTCATTCTTGATTCTATTCGTTTTGGCATGAGTTACTGTTTGATTGTACATTTTACGACTTCTACACGTGAGCTTTTTGCTCCTTTTCTTCATTCTTTTCTATTTGTTTGATTTCGTTTCGCCGAATTTTATCGTCTTAATATTCTCTAACATCCACACAAGATATAAATGTTTACTTCTTTTATCGCCATTGAAAACTAAACCTTTTTATATTAACACGAGTATTCAACGAACGCTACTTTGTAAATTACTTAAGTATTATTTCTGAAACATGCTACTTATTAGGTTGTGCCGATCCAGTACCGTTGTGCCTATACTATTGATACCGTTGTGTTTCATTACTTGATGCTAGTTGTGACATCTTGCATTGCTGCGTACTAAGGTGAGTTCATAGCCCCACTCTTATTTATCTTAAATGTTTTGTAAACTACTTGGGGTGAGATACATGCTACTGTTTTTACTATGATCACAATTGTTTGAAAACTGTTCTTTGAACTGAAAACTTTGTTGAACATCTGATAAGCACTAAGTACCCTCCTTGCCAAAAGCAAGTCTCTCGATCATGAACCATTAATCACTTGCGAGTAAGCGCGAATATAGGGATATAGGCCTATAGGAATTGACCCTCCCGCCATGTTGACTAGGTCCGGTCTGCATGTGATGTACTATATTCGATATTATCAAGGTATCTGGCAAAGTAGCTTCTTGAGGGCAACTATTATATTATAAATTTCCGTGTTTACTGTCGACTTACGCCAAAGTTATTGGTGCTGGTTAACGTTTTGCTTGTCATGACCTTTAGTGCAGTGGTAACATCTGAACTTATGGGTGTAAAACAACGTAGCCCACTTTCGCTTAAACTTGAAATATTGTGATCAACTATTTTACTTTTAAACCTTTGAATTCACTCAACCTTCGTGTTGACTTTTAGCATGTTTTATCTCAAGTGTTAGATCTTTTCCGCTGCATAACTTACTTTTGGAGGAGCTTGGCGAAAGGCATGGCATGGTCATAGATGACTCTGAAAACTATTTGGGACTGCTTAAAATCCTTTCATGGACCTATATTTTCCGCACTATTTTTAAAATGATGTAAATTGAATGTTTTCAATTATGAAATTTCTTCTAAAATGGTTTAAGTAAAACCGTTCTTTGTACCTTGTGTTGTGATAACAATCGAGTAGCACCCCGAGACTTGTATGCTTCCGCTGATCCGATCTGGGGGTGCTACACTAATCACCTATGTCTAATTCAAGAAAGATCATGTTATGCTGGGTGTAGTTACCTTCAAATTTTGTTTAAAACAGACATTTCACGTATACCCTTAAAAAGCAAAGATTTCGTGTGTGTATAAACAGTCCATTTCATAGGCAAACATATTGGTAAACACAATAACTAAGTGGACTTTTACCACAACCTTACCACGTAGAGTCAGCCTCATCCTACACCTTATTCTAAGCCGATAAGTCGGGTTATGTAACACCCCCTAAATTATGAGTTGACAGCGGAAGACTAATTGGGGTATTACGGGGAGGATCGAAGTCATAATCATAGAAAATGGCTCAAATGAGGCGTTTTGAAAGTACTTGTCATTCATATAATATTCAGTTACAAAAGTGATATATCAAAGTTGTGAAATCCATAAAAGGAGATAGTAGTTTGAACTGAATGACATAATTTATTTTAAACACCATAAAAACTATAAGTTTATTGCCCGCTCCATGCCTTAACTGCTCCGCTAATTACCTGAGATAAACATGCTAAAAGTCAACAAAATTGTTGAGTGAAATTGTTAGGAATATAAATATTCATATGATGACTCGGTCACCCCGAGTAATCCATTAGCATTAAGTAGCTCGTAGGATTATTAGTATTAGTTAGTTCATTATAAAATCCTGTAGTGAAATGAAATTGAGACTGCTCGACTTCGGAAGCAAATTCGCGTGTAGGCAGCGCTGTCTGTCGTACCGTTGACTCTATCTATTCATTGAATTTGCTTGATTCCATTTTTTGGACGACAAGTTTTCAAGCTTCATTCTCTGCCGGTTCCAATCTTGTTTTTTGCTTGGAAGATTTTATCTTTTTCTGTTTGGATTTTCCTCTGTTTCGGGCCCTTGCTTGCTTGTTCTCTCTCCTCTCATCTTTCTTTCTCGAAGCTTCTTCTTCATTTCTAATCCTATTCAGTCTGATTAGATATGTCACTGAAAGAAAGTGATTCTGTTCCCTCTCTTTTTTCTCAATTGTTCCAATCAGATCCGAAAAATGATAAAGAAATCAAAAGTCAGTGGATCTGAATTGAATCATGATTATAGTAATTTGTGGAGTTGGCTCGGGTCTTTACCCACTGTCAGCTCACTCCACAGCCCACACGGGGCGTCTAAGCTAGTAGTATATATACCCCTTCCCACACATGGGAAGGGTTGGAACTTCTCACACTTTCAATCTAATATACCTTCATTTTCTCTCTCTAAAGTTCCCAACTTCTTATCTCACTCTCTCTCTAGAAATCTAGGCCGAATCTTCATATATCTTGTGTGTTATGATTGTGAATATCCTACAATTGGTATCAAGAGCCAAGGTTTGATTAGTGGTTGAATTCGTGGGTGTTGGTTTCTTGTTTTTTATTTTAGTTCGAATAGTAAACATAGAAAACATAATAGCTTGAGCTTTGTTTGTGGTTTAATGTGTTGTAAGCTTGTACTTTCTTGTTTAAAATAGTTATTGTAGCTTACTTTGGTTATTAGATAGCTCATATCATCAGATTCGTGGACATTTTAGACCTATTCGAAAGTTTTTGTGTTATGCTCTTAGTTGCGATATGAGTGTTCTTGGTTGCGAGTTGTGTTGCATATGTAAGGATTTGCTGTAATTTGGTGTCTGCGATTTGACTTGTAGCCAAAAAGAGTAAAAGACAAAATTCTGTGAAAGTGACATTTTTGTCTGATTGAGATTTGAGTTTTGGTTCTGCGATTTGGTGTTGAGATTTGGAGTCTCTGCGATTTGAGGTTGCGATTTGAGGTCTGCGATTTGAGGTTGCGATTTGAGGTCTGCGATTTGGTGTTGAGATTTGGAGTCTCTGAGTTGAGGTTGCGATTTGAGGTCTGCGATTTGAGGTTGCGATTTGAGGTATGCGATTTGGGTTTGCCAAGACTTTGCGTTTTGACTTGTTGCGGTTTGACTAAAGATCCTGCGGTTTGACTGTTTACGTCAAAACTTCAAACGGCCATAACTTTTGAACCGTAACTCCGTTTTCAGCGAATTACCTGTCAAAATGACCGTGAGACCGAGGAGAAGGACACGTTGAATAAATTTATTTATTCAACCCAACTTTCGAAGCCTGAAATTACTCCAAAATGAAGTTATTGAGGTTTTAAGTTTTCAGACCAAAATTTCACCATAATAACTTGCATCAACCAAACCAAATCACAACTAAACAACATATCACCTAGTTTATCAAGCGATCATCACTCCTAACACACAATTACTAATCATTGTACCGATCCAATTGTTATCATAACACATATCAATTATCATTTCACGGTTTCTTCTTGATTTTGTAAAATCCCGCGAAAGATTTTATTTCTCGGTTTAAATCATAGGTTTGTAAAATCCCGTGCACGTTGATATCATGTCAAATACTTCGGATTCAACCATAGTTGAGGTACTCAAATTGTACGACATGGTTGATAAACATAAGACTTCCAATCCTGTACAACAAATAAACGTGTTTGATTCTGATAATGCTAACATGGAATCGTCGTGCTCGAATTCTCAAGAGAAAGAGTTTCATCAGCCACTAAAATTGCCTGATAATACAAAGGAAAGTTGCATAGAATGTTGTCGACTACTTCACTCACATCTCAAGGTTCTCTTTGAACAACCTGGATTCTTGGGAGGATACAAACGTGCATTCGCATCACTCTTTGGTCAAGATGTTCAGACTTTCACAGTCAAAATGATTCTGTATTTAGATCAACTTGAACAACAACTTGACAAAGGAGAATTTTCTGAAGGTAGATCCATGGCTGCCTTTTTTGTGATCAACAACCAACTCCAAGTGTTCATTGATTCACAATACACTGAGGATTATGATTATGACAGTCAAATGACGAAAAAGTGTTTTGCTAATTATACTGGAATCGAGGTTGACATGTTCAGAGTTACACTAATCCAACTCATGAGTAATGTTAAGGAGTTCATTAATGAAAAAGCACAATACATGGGGAACGAGACAGAGTCAAATAAGCATGATGATAGCAACAGCTCAGGGACTGATATCACACATGGTGTGGATGCAGATGTCAGACCAGTAAATCACCAAGTACCATCTGCTGAGGTACATCTGTCTGATCAACATAATATTCTTTCTAATGAACGACAACATACTGCTCA
Source organism: Artemisia tridentata subsp. tridentata (assembly GCA_021014915.2). Classification (NCBI taxonomy): domain Eukaryota; kingdom Viridiplantae; phylum Streptophyta; class Magnoliopsida; order Asterales; family Asteraceae; genus Artemisia; species Artemisia tridentata. The sequence continues at coordinate 146,537,257 of CP139503.1, read as the reverse complement.
AATTAAACCTACTTATGACACATATCTGTTGGAAAAGACTGATAGCAATATCACATCTAAATCAACAAATATGAGTCATAAGGGGGGAGAAATTGATCAGGATGCTGAACATGATGATGCGTCAAGGTCTTTGCTTACGGCTGAGATTTTCAAATCAAATGATTTGGTTGAAAAAGAAGTTTATAATGAACTTTCAAACAGATTTTTACAGCTTGAAAAACATTGTATTTCACTTGAAATCACAATGCAACAAAAGGAAGAAAGTTTTCAAACTAACCTACCATGTAAAAATCCGGAACTCCCTGATTTCCGTGAATTCTTTATGATAAATGATTTGAAAGCTCAGCTAGAAGCCAAAAACTTAACGATCAACAACCTGAAAAAATGTATTGCTGAGATGTGTGATATGTGTAATGAAGTTAAGGCAAAACATGACAGTGATGTTATTGCAACTAGAAATAGTGAATTGGAACTTAAAGTGGCTGAATTATTTAATGAAAATGAGACTTTGAAATTTCATTGCGAAGAACTGTGTGATTCAATCAAAGAAACGAAAACTAAGACTATAGTTCAGACAACCTCTTTGATTGCCAAAAATGATGAATTCAAAGCTCAACTTCAGGAAAAGGGTTTTACAATTGCAGCATTAAAAAACGAGTTAAGAAAATTAACAGGAAATAGTGTGAACACTAAGTTTGCAAAACCATCAATCTTGGGGAAACCAGTTTTACAACCACTTAGAAACCAATCAGTTGTTAGACAACCGACTGCGTTTAGATCTGAACGGTCAAAATTTTCAAAACCATGGTTTGCCTCCCGAGTTGATTCGAAACAAGTTTTGTCAAAACCAGTCACTTCACAATCTAGACCTAATGTAAAGGAATATGCTTTTGCAAAACCTCATCATATGAGTGCCTCTAGCTCCTCTAGGATTAGTTCAAAGCGTGTGTCATTTGTGACAGCAAAGGAACATGTTAGACATAAAAACTGTGTTCAGAATCACAACCTAGAGGATGCTAAGAAAAACACACATGAAAAGACTAGGAATTTTCCTGTTTCTACGAGTAGTTGCGTATCGATTAAAGCGATTCCCGTAGCAGATCACTCTAAGAATTCTAGATCTTTTTCTGAATCCAAACACTCTGTTTGCTCAACTTGTGAGAAATGTGTTTTTAATGCAAACCATGATGATTGTATAACAAAATTCCTGAAGAAAGTGAATGCTCGTGCTAAGGTTCAATCCTCTAAGACTAGAAACAACAACAAGCCCGTAGAACCAAAGAGTTATACTCAGAAACCTGGTAGGCAGATTGCTGTAGGACAAAGGTCTTCTCTCAACAAGTCTTCCACTGTACATGAGAAACCAAATACTTCTAGATCTTGCCTTAGGTGGATACCGACGGGGAGAATTTTTAAGATTGTTGGTCTTAGATGGATACCTACTAGTAAGCTGTTCACTGATTGCAAAACTAAGGTTGACAGTGAAACCCCAAATGGTTTAGATGCTGATATCACTAACCCACATAAATGCAAACAAACTCTTAATGTTAGTGCAGGTAGTCTTTACTTAAGTGCAGGTACATCGTTCACTCCTTTTAAGGAAAGACTCAGAGTTTGGTTGCCGAAAAGACTGATATCTCACAAATTAGGGGTTCATGAAACTCAACTTTGATGAACATGAAATATGATGTCTGTTCACATCAGTTCAGGCTTCGATTAGTTCAACGAAAAATGACATTTGAACACTTCAGTTCAAGCCTCGGGCCTCAATGTCAACATAATGGCGTCTGCTGACAACTCTTCAGGCCCCGTTCCTCAAAGAAAAGAAAGGTGTATGCTTAAGTACGCTTTATCTTCGGAAGAAGAAAAATCTTTTTGTTTATGACCATTCTCATCAACAAGCTTTATGCTCTTCCCATGCTCATTCAGTCATCAAGTGGATCAACGTAAATTGGAGTATACTCTTATTCACTTGTTCTATCAAAAATGGCAACCTCATATGCAATTTTTGAGGGGGAGAAGTGTGAATAAACTAAATGTCAGTCATCAAGTGAATTTACTTACCGTTGATGGTATTCTTATTCACTCGTTCAATCAAAAATGGCAGTCATATGCAATTTTTGAGGGGGAGAAGGGTGAATAAACAAAATGTTAGTTATCAAGTGGATCTACTTACCGTTGATGGTATTCTTATTCACTCGTTCAATCAAAAATGGCAGTCATATGCAATTTTTGTGGGGGAGAAGGGTGAATAAACTACATGTTGATTGATGTTTGAAAAATGGTCATACGACACTCCTCCAACACCTAATGTTCCACTTATTCCTCAAGGTGTTGATAATGACTCTCATGATCAAGAACCAGGTTCTGAAGAATCTCCTTATTCACGGATTGTTGTTCCTTCCAATGTGCACTCTTTAAATCAACCACAGGAACATAAAGGAAAATGTCGGCTAAAATGTCAAAACGGCTAAGAGGTTGGACATGGAATGTCAAGTGATCACAGAGTTTATTTGGCATCCCTTATTTGAGATTGAAGTAGGTTTCACGAAGGCTTCTACTTATTTCATCATCGAGACTTCATCTATCGATTGATGACTTGCTTGAACTTATAAAATTTATGATTGGGACTTGGATTATCTAGTTATACCCGATGTAAGGAGTTACATTGTAGTTCTCACGGGTTATAGCTATCACTTCAAGGAGTTACATTGCAGTGCTCAGTGTCACACGCAGATGCAGATGTGGATAGTCTCAAGAGGTGTTGTACTTGCTTTGGCTCTTAGTTGTGTGTATAAGGGTACTTATGGGTTTTTCTTCTGCATCGTTCTTCAATCAACAACAGTGCAAGCTTAAGTAACAAATTTGGGGAATTCTACTTCAGTTTCAAGCTTGGTATATCGGGTTTGCTCCATCACTTATCACTTCAAATAGCCTACTTAAGGGTTGGTAAAGATAGTCAGGGAGAGTTTCGGTAGCGGTTGATTCTCACTTGATACATTTGAGCCAATTTTGTTCTTCTCACAAGATTTCAAGTATATGTGCGCAAAATATGTTGTTGATTCTGAGGTATCAAAACCAGCAAGGGGGAAGGAGACATACATCTGAATGCACAACGAGTACACGTGATGAACTTTATACTTCTTTTTAATTAAAGTTATTCCGGGAAGACAAATGTCATGACCGCAGAGAAAATCAGTGTTTTAACTCGTGCCTTTTGGTGTATTATTCCAACTACGTGGGGGAAGAGATGTAAGAAACAGTTTCTGATGATTAAAGAGGTACACAATAGTATGATGATTCCTTTGGTTAGTCGGTATCCTACAGAAGGAAATGTGTTCATCCGGGACTTACTTGATGTTTACAGTACTGTTTTGGTGTTGTCATTTTGACTACATCCGGTACTCAGTTGCTTTTGTGGTATTGTCTTGGTGTTATCATTTCGACTACATACGGGAAAAATTGCTTACACTCGGGACTTAGTTGACTTTGGTGCAACAATTCTCATCTGCAATTTCCTGAAGGGAGAAAAGTGCATTTCCGAGTCTTAATTGATTTTGATGTTACGTTTTCGACTTCATTAATGGGATTGAGTGTGTACTTCGGGTTTTTGAGCTTCATACAATGAGACTGATTGCATCACTTCAACTACTTGGGGGAAGTGGCCTCTCGATACTTTTGGTATGCTTTACTTCAGCCTTCAGCGAGAAGAAATATGAGAAGAATTACTCAAGCGTGAGATGATACGTTGCTGATCTATTTGATGATCCCCTGAACGGATAATCACGATGATTATTCTTAAAAGGAGCAGCAATATTTGATGTGGTTTGCTACGGATTCCGATGTGAACTTATCTAATGTAAGCTTGAAAGAGAGCTTTGAAACTGCTCAAAAAGAAGATTGTCGGTTTGGGGGGAAGCTATCAAAGCTTCACATTGAGAAGGCTCAAGTTCAGACGATTATTCAGGAGCCTCGAAAGCTTTGGTGGTGAAAGTTTAAGAGATGTTGACTACAGACTTCTACAACGTACATAACGATATCCTTATTTCGGTATTCATGTCATCATCTTCTTAAATTGAATAATATATTTTGTACATATCTTAAACCAAAATGTAAATAGAAAATTATAAAACCAAAATGTAAATACAAAAATATAAAACCAATAAAAACCATAACAATCAGAAAAATAGAAAATACCAAAAATAGTTTTTTTTTCAAGCCATGTCTTCTGGTATCGATAACATTTACGGTCCTAGAAATGTCATTCAATAATGACACGGGTCTTTAAATGAAGTTCGAACAGAAGTTCAAAAAGGTTTTCAAAACATGCCTAAATGGCTTGCTATTACTTCTGATATGCAACCCGGTTTTTCAAAATGAGGAAAGCACGTCGGCAAAAAGATGGTTGTTCCTAACAACGGGTGAAGTTCACCCGGGCATGGATTACTTCATATCCGTGCATCCCTGATTTAGTGCACGCTTCAGTGCATTATTTATGGTATAAGAAGAGAAGTCTTCTTTGCATCACAAATTCTTTTCTTTCTATGATTCTTCGGAAAATTATTTGTGAGACACATGGTGGTAACGTATTGTTTGAAATTCTTTCAGACTTGGATTGTTCATAAAGTTTGTCACTCAATCAATGACTACAACTCGTTAACTAGAATTCGGGTCATTGATTGAGGGGGAGAGTGATTTCAAATTTTATATCATCAAACGGGTTTCTTGGTTATCTCATAATTGTTAGAAAAGGTTTTGTAGTTAATAGGGTATTTATTGAAGAGGAACTTACTAAGCTTTATCTCAATTGGCCAAATGTGTTAGTTGTTAGAAAGATTAGGGCATTATGTGCAATTTGCGTATAGTTTCCTAGCTTTATGTAACTAGAAGGTCCATTTGTGTCACTTTGGAATCCTCGTGTAATCCCCTAAATACTTTAAAACTCAAAATCTAAAAGAAGTTAGAAAACCCATTGTGTTTGATGTTCTTGAATACTCCACAGGCATTTGTATGATATGATTGAATGAGTTTCAAATGTTGATTGACTTTTGTTAGTTGATAGCTGTTTAATTGTTGTTGATTTATTGCTTGTGCACTCAGAATATGCTTAGGAATGTAGCTATCGTGTTAGAATCATGTCCCTAAGATCCTGAGTTGAATGTTGAAATATATGTGAATTTCCATGTTCATGATTGATGGTTGATCTTCATACTAAATAGTGGTTTGACTAGGATATGAATATGGTATTATGAGTAGGCAAGCTGCCACGTGGTAGCAAGTAATGAAGAGTGAATCTGTATGTATGTATATCTGTGTTGATATTCTTATGCAGATTTCATGGCCGACACGAATATGCCTGCTCCCGCTCTAACCATTTGATCAGATGTTCAAACTCTATTGACTGGCTTTGATTTCACCACAACAAAAACATCAGCAGCAGCAACAACAACACCTTCACCACCACCACCACCTTCACTTCAACAAAGCATTACTAATTCTGGTCTCGCCGAGTGGGGATCTACAATACTTGCGAAGTTTTGTTGGTGGATGGATAATTGATGATTGACTACTGACTCCCTTAGAGAAGCGAATGATCACATCATCTGTGCGTAAAGGTCAACATCATTTGTGTCATAACAGTTATCTTGTACATAATAAGCAGTGAATTTAATGATACTTGTTTATGTGTCAGTGTATGATTTTTTAAGTCTAATATTTTCCAAACTTATCATACCTGACACTAACAGTCTCCCTCATTGATTGAGGGGGAGCATTAGTATATTCTATTATCAGCACATATTAAACCTGACCACATTTTCTCCCACATTTTCTAAACTTATTTAAATCAATTGGGATAACAAAATCTCAAAAGGTTTGAAATTTCTGATCGGGGGAGAGAATGTGATTTAAATATGCAATCTGATAAAAAATGTGATGTTTTGGAGCTAAATGTAAGCTCTCCCATATGTGCTAAACTCTTTCGTATATCGAGGCACATATTGAGGGAGAGCAAATGGTTTGTGATAGCAAAAAGGATGTGGCATCTCATGTGAGCGCGACTCAGACTTCACCAATGAATTGACGAAACAAAAACTGTCATTAATCGAAAGGACATGTCCTGGCCGGGTAATAATTTCAAGCTGGTCTAACCAGTGATGTAAGCGTGTCTCGAAGAGGACGTGTCTGAGTAGAGTGTACCGTTTCGAGAAACTTTCTGTGGACTTGACCAGGCCGGGTAATAATTTCAAGCTAGTCTAACTAGTGATGTAAGTGTGTCTCGAATCGGTCATGTTCACTGAAAGTGGATCAATTAAAAAAGTGCGAACTCCACCCAACATGTGCAAATTTATAATAAAATCATCCGAGCACATGTTAAGGGGGAGCATTTGAAAAGTATAAAACTCTCAAAGTGTTGGCAAAATGTGTTTCATAATCATAAACACTTTGAGAGATTTTTCAAGGATTTGGTTAACGGCAACATAGGATAGTCATGAAGTTATAAGGTGGCTAAGGTTAGGAAAATCGTCCTATGATCCGCCAGAGCCGGAGGGATCTACCCAAGGACAATACCAAATAGTTAGTATTAGAAAGTCCTTAGGTATGATTATGAAAAAAGGAGTAATATGAGAAAGGAGAAAGAAGGGGTTGAAGAATTAAAAAGAAATGAAATGAGAAAGGGTGAAAAGAAATAGCCCTCCAATTATTCAACCTTAGGGCAGAAACCGGGTTCAATTCATATGCTACTGGTTGTTACTGAGGTAACACCGGTATTGAAGACAAGACGTCATGGACCCAGTGACGCACTGCACTAAACCTTCTAGCCACTCAAGTTCTCTTAAAAGGACTTGTTTCATTCTCACAGGGAACCCTACATAATCTATCGACCGCTCATTACGAGTTATGTTGATATTGAAACAGGAGACACCGCTCCAGTCTCCGACTGCCAAATATGCACTTATCGAGTCTAGAGCCACGAGATGCATCATAAGATCTCATAGGAACACATGCTACTTTTACAATGGTTGTTCAACATTAAGGACACCAGTTGTAATCTTATGAGTCCTACGCAGATTTTAGCAATCTGCCAGAACATTTATGAGGGAATTTACAAATGTAATTCTCAGTGATTGAATGGAAATTCCTGCCAGGGTCAACATCAAACAGCCCTGAAAGCAGGTCACTTCGGCAATTCCTTGTGGACTACGCTTAGTGGTCGCGGCGGTTTCAAACGGTCTACAGTCGTGGAGTGAACTCCAGTGACTCACCTAATCGTTGATGTACTTCGGTAGATCTTGTAAGCCCTCTCGGGGGTATCCGATTTAGGAACGGCCTTGGTAAGGATTAAAGAAAGTTTTCACACTATGCTGTTAACAATCTCGAAGTCCGAACCTGTAAGTACCAGACGCTTTATTGCTAACTGTCGTATGCAGGAATCCCTGGCGGTTGTAGCTGATTGTCGAAAAGATGCCGATCCATCACCCCATGCTCACACTTCACCATCATAAACAAAGACATCATGATAATTAAACGACCTTCAACACTGCTTCTGCAACTCTGATGTTGAAAATCATGATCCAGAAAAGTGTGAGCATGTCGGTCCAAAGTACACAATATCACATGGAGACGATACTGCTGCAAGATGACTTGAAGACGTACGTTGGATGATTATCTCAAAGAATCCTCAAAGATCATCCAAGACAAAAGATCAGTCATCAAAAGTTCACTACTGAATGTACAAAGATTAATGACATTGAAGAATCAAAGACTACGAGCTAGGAAGTCAAATTCATGTAATAGAATGCTAGAATTCAAAGTGTAATTTCCGGGGTGACCTCCCTTAGGGGGAGATTGTTAGGAATATAAATATTCATATGAAGACTCGGTTACCCCGAGTAATCCATTAGCATTAAGTGGCTCGTAGGATTATTAGTATTAGTTAGTTATTATAGTAATTTATGGAGTTGGCTCGGGTCTTTACCCACTGTCAGCTCACTCCACAGCCCACACGGGGCGTCTAAGCTAGTAGTATATATACCCCTTCCCACACATGGGAAGGGTTGGAACTTCTCACACTTTCAATCTAATATACCTTCATTTTCTCTCTCTAAAGTTCCCAATTTCTCATCTCACTTTCTCTCTAGAAATCTAGGCCGAATCTTCATATATCTTGTGTGTTATGATTGTGAATATCCTATAGAAATCATAGAGTTTAAATTTATAATCAGTTCGAACACAAGTATAGGATTGCATGTAAAATACAATCATTTGAAATGGTGATATTGCAGTATAATATATATATTGCCCTAAGTCTTATGACACGCAAACGTTAACAGAGTATCGGGATTCGGTAGGGAACAATCCAAATTAATGGCATGAGTTATAGCCCTCGTGATAATAGGAGATTGCCATCTTCCTATTTAATTCGAATATAATGCATTGCGACTAATCCGACAAGCAACTAAGGCTATCCGTCAAGGTATTAGTGGAATAGGCAGTCAGCCTCCAATAGATCTATTCACTATATTTGCGTTCACTCGCCGTGATTAATGGTTCATGATATAAGGGGCTTTTGGCAATAGTGGGAACTTAGGCAATATCAATCAGGTGTAGCATACATAAAAATACTTGTGTTCTATTTGAGCATGTATCTCCCCCACGGAGTGTAAAGTGATAAAATGAGTAAAAGTGTGGCTATGACTCACCTTGGGTGTAACTGGTGAGGTGAAATGTGAAATCAAGTGAGATTACGGTAACGGCTCCAACACACGACCTGAATAACAGTGAAGTCTGAGAATTTGACTTAATATGAATAGTGATTGTGAAAGTGAGTAACGGATAACGATTTGATTGGTGATGGTGAGAGTGTGATATGCTTAAAATGCTTAAATTTCAAAAATAATATTATATATAATATTATCTTTTTTTTTATGTCTTTAAATCCAATAATATCGTTTCCTCGAAAGTGGTGAAACGAAACGTTAAGTTAAATCGTTAAAATTCGTTATACATAAATATAACGTAACGTGATTAAATATGTGACTGAAACGTAAAAATGCACGTGATTGTGTTGAAAAGTGTAAAATATGAAATTGTAATAAAAATGAAATAAAGTTACAGTTGGTCCATGAACTATTACATATTTTACACTTTTTACCCTAACGGAATTAGCGTTGCACCATTAGTCCTTGGTTATGTATATTTTACATTTTTAGTCCAAAAACTTCCAAAATGACATTCCAAGCTTACTGTTTAATGTTTTAACATTTTCTACCCTTAATTTACTGATTTGGCAGTTTGGGGACACAATTATATAAAATTTACACTTTTAACCCAAATAGTGAAATTACTTTGCAAAACTAGTCCAAAAATCACAAAAAAAATTGGAAAAAGAAATCCGAGAGTTGTAGTAACTTTATAAAGCTTATTTAAGTTTTATTCAACTGCTTATTTGCTGGTATGGCTTATTTTTCACTTATTGGACTTAACGAGTAGAATTAAAGGCCCATTAACGTTTTTAGATCCAAAGGGTTTTAAGGGAAGTTGGGCTTATCATTGGGCTTGTTTTAAGGTTACAAAATCATATTCAAAAGGCTTGTACGACCAGCTTATCGAATAAGCTTAAAATCAGCTTATTAGGCTAACTAGCCCAACCGATTATATATAATAGTTTTAAGGCAGTCCGAGTAGCATAAGCTTTGAGGCTTTTAGAGGGCTTATATGAGCTTATCAAAGAAAACTTAAAACATCAACTTATTAGGTGAGCTTGTTGAGAATCAAGATGTGTAATAAAATTTACATGTCGTATGTATATATTTGGTTTAATGTGATCATTTCTAGTCGACACAGTCAAGGTGCAAAAATAAAATGTAACTTATAAATGTGTAATAATTTATATACGATGTAACAAGAATGGTGAATGGTGTTCATTAAGCATAAAAAATGAATATGTAAATGTCGTGTGATGGTGTAACCATGGTTTCTAGCCTTCCATCATAGGAGGCAACCATGTTTGTGCGTAAAATGAATATTAGAAGCGTAAAATACATAAAAAAAATATATACGTTCGAATTACAATATATACGATGCATGGTGTGATTAAATCGAAGATATGAATTTGAAATGAGTTTATAAAGACTTACAACACCAAATGGTGGGGAGTTTAATGTGTAAAACGGACTAGAACTTGGATAGAATTCGAATAACCCGATATAACTATAAACCAAGGCTTCGAAATGGAACTTTCGACTTGGAATGTGCTCAAATGGAAATGAAAATAGCTCCTGGTCTTCTGAGGTGCTCGAATATGATGTATACTTAGGAGAAATGCATGCAAAACATTATGGTGTGAATGGGATTTAATAGCAAGTGAAATATATGTGTATGTTTGTACACGTATGGTTGTATATATAGGATTTTTGATCACCACTTGTGTCGAATAGTAGTATGTCAGGGAATTAGGACTTTAGAAAGATATGCAATATATTTCTAGGACTTTAGAAAGGCTAGTGAGTGTAGGAGTGTCATATGAATCGAGTTATGTATATATACTTATGTCGACACGCTCCAAAAGGTCCAAAATGATTTAGTAACATGTGATTTTGTTATAGACGGTGAGAAATAAACTTCTAAACTCATAAATGATCATAAAAAAATAAATGGGATAGGTAGAAATGAGTTTAAACCGATTTGGTTAATATTAGTGAAAATGTGAATGAACTTGAAACCAAGTCAAGGACGATTTACTTTAGCCTTCGTTAGGTGGTCAAACGTTCGTAATAAAATGTGAAATTCGACATACTATTTATTTGGTGGGAGAGGAGTCGAGTGATGTAAAATGTACCATATTATGTGTGTCGAATTTTAGAGAAATCAAGGCCAGGTTATGGTGAGCTAGTTGATTGGATAAGTGAAATATATAAACTTATAATTGTGTTGGGTTGGGCTGATGAATAGTACCAGACTAGAAATAAATTGGGCCGAGTATTAATAGGTGATCCGCTTGGTGTATTGAGTGTATTTGATTTTCGTGGTCCGCGTGTGAGCTCGTTTCAATATTTGGTGAATCACGTATCAACGTGTTTGAGTTATTTATAATGTAATAAACAAAAGTTCAAAATTTTCCCATAAAAATGGTTAACTGAACAGTAATGGTGATTAATATTTGATTAACTGTTACAAGTTACAGGGGAAATTTACACATTGCTACAGTACCCACCCGTCATACAGAATTCCGTCCCGGAATTATAGTCTAAAGTAGTTGTGAGGGTTGTCTAGGGAAATAAATGTGGATATTTGTCGCGAATTTGATCCTCGCGTTCCCATGTATACTCTGGTCCTCGCTTAGAGTTCCATCGAACTTTGACAATGGCAATACGGCTTTGCTTAAGTTGTTTTACCTCCCTATCCATTATTTTTACTGGTTCTTCTGTGAACACGAGTTTGTCATCAAGTCTGATTTCTTTTAGTGGGATGACGAGATTTTCGTTTGACAAACATTTCTTCAATTGTGAAACGTGAAATGTGGGGTGTATTCTATTGAGTTCTTCTGGGAGCTCTAGTTTGTAAACAACTGGACCAATCCTTTCAAGGATTTTGAATGGTCCAATGTGCCTGGGATTTAACTTTCCACGCTTTCTAAAGTGTATCATTCCCTTCCATGGGGAAACTTTCAACATAACCCTGTCACCAAATTGAAATTCCATGGGTTTTCGTCTTACATCAGCGTAACTCTTTTGTCTGTCACGAGCAGCTTGTAGTCGTTGTTTGATCTTAAAAATCTTTTCTGTTGTGTCGTGTATCAGTTCTGGTCCTGTGAGTTGTATGTCACCAACTTCTGTCCAACAAACAGGTGATTTGCACTTTCTACCATAAAGTGCTTCAAATGGTGCCGCCTTGATGCTGGCGTGGTAACTGTTGTTGTAGGAAAATTCAGCCATTGGTAAGTGTTTATCCCAACCTTTTCCGAAGTCTATTACACATGCCTGGAGCATGTCTTCTAAGGTTTGGATCGTTCTTTCACTCTGACCATCAGTCTGAGGGTGATAAGCGGTACTCATATCTAACGTGTACCGAGAGCTTTTTGTAGAGTTTGCCAAAATCTTGAGGTAAATCGGCTATCTCTATCTGAGATGATGGAGATTGGAACTCCATGGCGAGTCACTATTTCCTTGAGATACAACTGAGCGAGAGTGTTCATCTCGCCAGTTTCCTTGATTGGTAGGAAATGAGCGGACTTGGTGAGACGATCAATGATGACCCATATAGTATCCAATCCAGTTGACGTCTTTGGTAATTTAGTGATGAAATCCACAGTAATTCTTTCCCATTTCCATACTGGTAGTTCAGGTTGTACAAGTAATCCTGACCGCTTTTGACTTTCTGCCTTAACTCTTGAACAAGTCAAACATTTCCTAACATACTCAGCGATGTCGGCTTTCATGTTTGGCCACCAATAAATCTTCTTGAGATCCTGATACATCTTGTCAGAACCTGGGTGAATAGAGTACTTAGATTTGTGAGATTCATGCATGATGAGATCTCGAATACCTCCGTAGAGAGGAACCCAATTTCTTTCTTCGAAACACAGCATTCCGTCAGATCTTTTCACGAAACCGTTTTCATTTTCTGGCATGCCATAAATTTTCTCATGGGGTCTGTTTTCTTCCTTGAGAGCTTCTGCTTGAGCTATGAGGATTTGTGATGGAAGTGGTGAACAAATGGTCATTCCCAGAGATCGGACTCTGAGAGGTTTAATTCTTTCTTTTCTACTCAAGGCATCAGCCACAACATTCGTTTTACCGGGGTGATAGCGAATTTCACAATCGTAATCGTTGAGCAATTCTAACCATCGGCGCTGTCTCATGTTCAGCTCCTTCTGATCCAGTATGTGTTGAAGACTCTTGTGATCGGTGAAAACCGTACACTTGGTACCGTATAAGTAATGTCTCCAAATCTTAAGAGCAAAGACCACTGCCCCTAATTCTAGATCATGAGTGGTGTAGTTTTCCTTGTTCTTCTTGAGTTGTCTTGAAGCATAAGCTATCACTTTGCTTCTTTGCATTAACACTGCACCTAAATCGTGATGTGATGCATCACAATACACCACGAAATCTTCACTTCGTTCAGGTAGTGCTAAGATGGGTGCTTCACAGAGTTTTTGCTTCAAGAGTTGGAAAGCTGACTCTTGTTTTTCTTCCCAGATATACTTCTTGTTCTTCTGGGTGAGTTCTGTCAAAGGCTTTGCAATCTTTGAAAAATCTTCGATGAACCTTCTGTAGTAACCAGCGAGACCTAAAAATTGACGAATCTCGGTTGGGGTTGTAGGAGATGCCCAACCTTTAACCGCTTCAATCTTGGCAGGGTCTACGTGGATACCTTGACTGTTGATGATATGGCCAAAATATTGTACCGTTGGAATCCAAAATCACATTTGGAGAATTTGGCGTACAACTTTTCATTCTTGAGCAATTCCAAAATGGTTCTCAAGTGTTCAACATGTTCTTCCTTGCTGCGTGAGTAGATTAAGATGTCATCAATGAACACGATCATGAATTTGTCCAAGTAAGGTTTGCATACTCTGCTCATCAAATCCATGAACACTGCGGGTGCATTGGTGAGACCAAATGGCATTACTTGAAATTCATAATGCCCGTAACGTGTTCGGAAGGCTGTTTTGGGAATGTCTTCTTCCCTGACTCGTAGCTGATGATATCCCGATCTCAGATCAATTTTCGAGTAGACACTTGATCCTTGCAACTGGTCAAACAAATCATCAATCCTGGGTAATGGATATCGATTCTTCACCGTAAGTTTGTTCAACTCCCTATAATCAATACACATTCGGAACGTTCCGTCTTTCTTCTTGACAAACAAGACCGGAGCTCCCCAAGGTGATGAACTTGGTCGGATGAATCCTTTATCTGACAGCTCTTTCAACTGCTCAGACAATTCTTTCATTTCAGAGGGTGCCAAACGATAAGGTGCTTTTGCAACTGGCGCTGCTCCAGGCACCAAATCAATTTGAAATTCTACTTGTCGAACTGGTGGAATACCCGACAAGTCTTCTGAAAATACTTCTGAAAATTCCTTAACTACTGGCACTTCTTCGAGTTGTTTCTCTTTTGATTCATTCTCCGTCACCTGAACCAAAAACACGTGACATCCTTTGTTCATGTACTTCATTGTCTTGATATACGAGATGATGTTGAGTTGGGTTTTACTGTGATCGCCACGAACGATAAGAGTTTCACCGTTGAGTGGAATTTGGACGACCTTCTCGTCACAAATGATTCGGGCGTGGTGCTTGGATAACCAATCCATACCAATAACGACATCAAAGCTACCGATTTGAATAGGCATGAGATCGATGAGAAAAGGTTTGTATAGAAGTGTTAGGGTGCAACCTTAGATCATTGTATTGGTGCTTATGAGGTTTCCGTTAGCTATTTTGATATCGTAGGTAGTGTCTAGTTCTACAGGGGCAATATTAAGCAGTGAAGCAAATGAAGTAGACACAAAGCTCTTATCTGCTCCAGAATCAAATAATATTTTAGCATTGTGTTGGTTCAGTAAGAATGTACCCATGACGACGCCGTGGTCTGGTGGTGCATTCCCGTCACCAAGCACATATGCTTTCCCACGAGCAACGTTGTTCGGATTCTTTGGGCAGTTGTTCTTGTAATGCCCCTTCTCGCCACAACCATGGCACACTACTGCTATCGGCTGTGTATTTGCACCTGTGGCTCTGCAGTTAATAGTTTTATGACCCACTTTTCGGCAATTGCCACAAATTGCGATACAAGGCCCAGTGTGATGTAGTTTACATCGGTTGCACTGGGGTTGCTTTCCGGTATAACCGTTTCCTTATGTGGGTGCAGCAACATAAGCTCTAGCGGCTTCCTGTCTGTGATTCTGTTGGTGGTGGTGGTTGTTTCGATTCTGTTGGTAGTTTTGGTTACGGTGGTTGTTGTTGTTGTTGTTGTTGTTGTTGTTGTTGTTGTTGTTGTTGTTGTTGTTGTTGTTGGGGTTCCTGTTGTTGTTATAGTTGTTGTTGTTAGGGTTCCTGTTGTTGTTGTTGGTGTTGTTGTTGTTGGGGTTTCTATTGTTGTTGTTGGGAGTGGTGGTTCCACGATTTTCCAGACTTCGTTTGTGATAACTTTTTGCGGAGGTAGAACTCTGTTTGATTACCCGTTCCAATAATCGTTGAGCTAGTGCGATAGCTTCCTCCAGAGTTGCTGGGTTTGACGAGGTGACATCTCCCTCGATGCTTTGAGGCAGTCCCTCAACGTATCTTTCCAATGTCTTTTCAATATCAGGCACCATAGCTGGATATAGTACCGACATTTCTTGGAACCTCTTGTTGTAGGCTCTTAGATCATTCCCTTTTACAATCAACTGTTGGAATTCCTCTTCTAGTTTCCTTATTTCTGTACGGGGGCAGTATTTCTTTAGCATTTTTGTTTTCAGTTCAGCCCAGGAAATTTGATATGCTTCCTCCACACCCATGGCCTGGGCGGTAGCATTCCACCCAGACAACGCATCTTCCAGAAGCGTCCCCATGGCAAAGGTGACCTTGTTGTTATCTGGACAATTGCTTCTCATGAATATCGTCTATGTACGCTCAAACCACTGAGCTAGTTCGGTCACTCCTTCTGAACCTTTGAAGGAAGTTGGCTGGCAACCTATGAAGTCTTTATATGTGCACTTGCGAGTCACAGATGCCTCGCCTCCAGCTGTAGCCCTGTTGTTGTTACTTGAGCTAGCTAGGGTAGCTGCTTGAGTTTCAAGAGCCGTAGCAATGCCATCGGCAACCAGTTTTTGAACAGCTTCAGGAGTCATTGCTGTTGCGGAAGTGGCAGTTTCTTTTCTTGTGCGAGGCATTTTTCTGTTAATACCACAAGAAATATAGATTTAGAATTCACATAATGACCATGTTAGAACAAATTGAGTAATACGGTGAGTGTGTATACGAGTCCTAAAAATATTGTCACAATGTGAAATTACAATCAAAGGATTCTCAATTGGTTGTAATTTCTAAGGGACAAAGTGATTCATCATCTACAAAAGCAGAAGTTCAGCAACTTCTCTTCATTCATCATGTTTATTTGAAATTTTCTTTATTTTATGTTTGTGATTACATTCTAATTGTAATATTCGAAGAGCCATAACAATCACAAGTAACATCACGACATGTCTGAATACACTTACAATACACATGAACAAACATAGTAACATAAATCGACATCAATATATAGTAAATCAAAACCAACAACGTATATTAATAACTTGATCAGTTGTGTTACATAACAGAACGATACAAGATTCTTTATTAATGCCACACGCTGCAGGCTAAGATGCCTTAAAACTATACAGATGTAAACTATGTCTAACTGCTGGAAGTCTCATCCATGGGTCCTGTGAGTTCTGAAATCTAATCCAGAAGCCTCTGTATGTCAGTCTAATGCTGGACTTGCATGTCTTCCACGAGGGTCTCTAATGTATCGGCTCTGTGGCACACTCGTAAGGCTTCCTCATTCCTTCTATGTCCCTCCCATTATAACATTATCATGTGGGAGCGTGTTACGAATAGTTTTGACTGAATCGTCGTTAGACTGTCTTGAAGATCCATCCTGTTGGATACGAGGGCATGTAGGGTGCCATCAACCGTCTCGGGGCGGTCAAGCGGTACTCTGTCAACAATGCTCCGAAGTGCATCGATTTGATCCTCATGGCGCTCCAGATGCGTCATGATGGTGGATGGAATAGTTGTGGGGGCAAATGCTGCCCTAGAGCTCTCTCCAGTCTCGAAGACTCGGGCTGGAGGAGTGAAACTAGGTGGGAATAGTAATGATGGTGAAGATGGATGACTGGGACCTGCTATAAGAGCCCGGCTCTAAGAGGGTAGATCCTCTTCTGGAGTCAGCTCGCGCTGGTGAGGTGTAAACGGGTAAGTCTGGGTGAGTTGGTTGAATAGTTGGTCGGGTCGTAGTGGTGGTAATGCACCCTGATACTCGGGTGATGATAGGGGCGTCATCCCGATCATGTCTAGGGGTGAAGTAGGAGAGTAGGGTGGATATGGTGGTATAATCGGCACTGGGTGTAGGCGTACCCTCTTGCGAGGTGTATGCTTCCTGATAGGGCCATTGGGATGGGTCTGAAATAGTTTCATAAATGGTTCGGGCTCATAGGGTGCTAAGATCCTGACTTTTCTGCCCTGGAATATCGGTGAAAGCGGGGGTGGTGGAGTAGGTGATGGTGTATCTGAATCCTCTGCAGGCAGCCATTGCCGACTCTGCATGTACTGGTCATCAGTAGGTGGGAGCAAACATGCTGGTCTCCTGGTGTGATGGTGAGATATGTGCCCGTAAAGCTAGTACATACGGGTCTTTGGATATGGGTGAGTCTGGGTTACCTATTATAATAGGTGACATGGGTGGTGTAGCGGCAACTTCACCCTCCTCGAAGGGCTCCGTTTCGTCTGATGGGGTGTTCGGCACTGTTGCAGCCGAAATGCTGGGAACTATGGGTGAGGTGATAGATGATAAGGTGTTCTCGGACTCCGTGTCCGACGAGATACTAATGTGAGAGACTGTAGACATGGTACTGTAATAACCCGTAAATAGTAAATGTAAGTAATCAATAACATCAGGGGTGCGGAAATAAAGGTGAAATAATCAAGTATGTGAGAGTAAGTGTAAAATGTGAAGATTAATGTAAAAATAATCTTAATAGGTAATGTACTGAGCACGGTGATATGCAGGCACGGAGGGCGTAAGGTGGTATGGTGTAAAAATTATTCATTTTGAAAGTGTAGTTATAGTCAAATGTTTGAAAACATTTGGTTCTCTATAACCATGTCTCTGATGCCAATCTGTAACACCCCCTAAATTATGAGTTAACACCGGAAGACTAATTTGGGTATTACGGGGAGGATCAAAGTCATAATCATAGAAAACGGCTCAAATGAGGCGTTTTGAAAGTACTTGTCATTCATATAATAATTCAGTTACAAAAGTGATATATCAGAGTTGTGAAATCCATAAAAGGAGATAGTAGTTTGAACTGAATTACATAATTTATTTTAAACACCATAAAAACTATAAGTTTATTGCCCGCTCCGTGCCTTGACTGCTCCGCTAATTACCTGAGATAAACATGTTAAAAGTCAACAAAATTGTTGAGTGAAATCATAGAGTTTAAATTTATAATCAGTTCGAACACAAGTGTAGGATTGCATGTAAAATACAATCATTTGAAATGGTGATATTGCAGTAGTATATATATTGCCCTAAGTCTCATGACACGCAAACGTTAACAGAGTACCGGGATTCGGTGGGGAAAAATCCAAATTAATGGCATGAGTTATGGCCCTCGTGATAATAGGAGATTGCCATCTTCCTATTTAATTCAAATATAATGCATTGCGACTAATCCGACTAGCAACTAAGGCTATCCGTCAAGGTATTAGTGGAATAGGCAGTCAGCCTCCAATAGATCTATTCACTATATTCGCGTTCACTCACAGTGATTAATGGTTCATGATATAAGGGGCTTTTGGCAATAGTGGGAACTTAGGCAATATCAATCAGGTGTAGCATACATAAAAATACTTGTGTTCTATTTGAGCATGTATCTCCCCCACGGAGTGTAAAGTGATAAAATGAGTAAAAGTGTGGCTATGACTCACCTTGAGTGTAACTGGTGAGGTGAAATGTGAAATCAAGTGAGATTACGGTAACGGCTCCAACACACGACCTAAATAACAGTGAAGTCTGAGAATTTGACTTAATATGAATAGTGATTGTGAAAGTGAGTAACGGATAACGATTTGATTGGTGATGGTGAGAGTGTGATATGCTTAAAATGCTTAAATTTCAAAAATAATATTATATATAATATTATCTTTTTTTTTATGTCTTTAAATCCAATAATATCGTTTCCTCGAAAGTGGTGAAACGAAACGTTAAGTTAAATCGTTAAAATTCGTTATACATAAATATAACGTAACGTGATTAAATATGTGACTGAAACGTAAAAATGCACGTGATTGTGTTGAAAAGTGTAGAATATGAAATAGTAATAAAAATGAAATAAAGTTACAGTTGGTCCATGAACTTTTACATATTTTACACTTTTTACCCTAACGGAGTTAGCGTTGCACCGTTAGTCCTTGGTTATGTATATTTTACATTTTCAGTCCAAAAACTTCCAAAATGACATTCCAAGCTTACTGTTTAATGTTTTAACATTTTCTACCCTTAATTTACTGATTTGGCAGTTTGGGGAAACAATTATATAAAATTTACACTTTTAACCCAAATAGTGAAATTACTTTGCAACACTAGTCCAAAAATCACAAAAAAACTGGGAAAAGAAATCCGAGAGTTGTAGTAACTTTATAAAGCTTATTTAAGTTTTATTCAACTGCTTATTTGCTGATATGGCTTATTTTTCACTTATTGGACTTAACGAGTAGAATTAAAGGCCCATTAACGTTTTTAGATCCAAAGGGTTTTAAGGGAAGTTGGGCTTATCATTGGGCTTGTTTTAAGGTTACAAAATCATATTCAAAAGGCTTGTATGACCAGCTTATCGAATAAGCTTAAAATCAGCTTATTGGGCTAACTAGCCCAACCGAATATATATAATGGTTTTATGGCAGTCCGAGTAGCATAAGCTTTGAGGTTTATAGAGGGCTTATATGAGCTTATCAAAGAAAACTTAAAACATCAACTTATTAGGTGAGCTTGTTGAGAATCAAGATGTGTAATAAAATTTACATGTCGTGTGTATATATTTGGTTTTATGTGATCATTTCTAGTCGACACAGTCAAGGTGCAAAAATAAAATGTAACTTATAAATGTGTGATAATTTATATACGATGTAACAAGAATGGTAAATGGTGTTTGTTAAGCATAAAAAACAAATATGTAAATGTCGTGTGATGGTGTAACCATGGTTTCTAGCCTTCCATCATAGGAGGCAACCATGTTTGTGCATAAAATGAATATTAGAAGCGTAAAATACATAAAAAAAAGAGTTAACTACATTTTTGGTCCTTGTGGTTTACCGGGTGTAACGATTTTGGTTCAATAGTTTGAAAAGTAACGGATCCTGTCCAGAATCCGCCTACCCGTAACACTTTTGGTCCATTTTTACTAACACCGTTAGTTTGAATTTGTTTAACTGTTAAATATGAGGGTAATTTTGTTATTTGGTTTATTATATTAAAAAAAATGTAAGAGGTTTATACTTTATAATTTATACCCACCCACCAATCAAAAACATCCACTCAGCCCAACACATAAACACATTCGTATACTCTCTCTCTTGTTATTATCCTTTCCCAGATTTCCAGCCAAATATCACCGGCAACCACCCCCAACTCCGGCGACATACCGAGACACGAAACACCACTACACCATACTACTCTTCATATTCTCCCTTTTTCTACTCTAAACACACATCAAATCTAAACACTCATCCCTCACATCAACACGTTTATACTAAATCTAGAAAAAAAAAAAAAAAAAAAAAAAAAAAAAAAAAAAAAAAAAAAAAAAAAAAAAAAAAAAAAACCCATCAAGATTTGAATCAACATAACCATCAAACACTTTTTTCCTTCATTTCAAAAGGCCCATAAATCCGAAAATTAAGTTAACTTAAGGTGAGGGTTTATGTTTATGTGTGTTTTTTTAGTCTTTTTTGTTTTGTTTTGAATGAAGATTAAGTTAACTTAAGGTGAGGGTTTGAGGAGATCATGTCTTTTTTGTGTTTATGAAAGTGGTATTGGTGGTTGGATCTTGGCATGGTGGTGGTGGCACTTTTGTGATGATGGTGATGGGTTTTGATACCAGTTCTAATCGAAAAACACAAACACAAATAACAAACAAAAAATCGTCCCTTGTTTCCTTTTGTTGCGAAGACCGAACCACAAACACAATAATCACTGGTTTGTTTCCGCACATACTAACCGAACCCCAAACACCCTTTTTCCTTTTATTCAAAGCAAACAAAGATCACAAGTTTGTGGCTTCTTCAATATTCTTTTATAAGGAATTCGAAGCAAATCTGAGATGTCTATGTTTTTATTTCTTTTTCAATTCGAAATTTGTTGGCGGGTTTAGGAGGTTGAAGTTGTTTGCTGATAATGGTTGACGTGAGATGGGATAAATGTGATGTGAGGTTGTTTGTTGATGTTGTTTTGTTATAGCTGCTGGTTGTTGTTCTTCCATTTTTTTTCTTTTATGCTTTGACCAAGGAAGACTGATGTGGTCTGAGGTTAAAATGGAAGTAAGTGAAAGCTAGGTAAAGTTGTATTTGGTTAAGTTTTTATTGTGGGTTGGGTTGGGTTGGTTTTGATTTTGGTTTTGATTTGTTGATTTGGTGATGATTCTAGCTTTGTTGAGAATATGAACAAAATGATGTTTAATGATGTTTGTTAATGAGAAGATAATGTGTTTTTTTGTGTGTGGTGGTGAAGATGGAAGGTTGGGGTTGTGTTTAATAATAATAATAATAATGTAAGAAAAAGAAATAATAAAGGGAGTGTATTTTAGTTATTTTCATTATTAAGTTAAGGGTATTTTAGTCATTTCACATTTTTTTAGCTAGTCAAACTAGCAGTCAACGAAAAATGGACAAAAAGTTTTTCGGGTCATCGGATTCTGGACAGGATCCGTTACTTTTCAAATTATTGGACCAAAATCGTTACACCCGGTAAACCACAAGGACCAAAAATGTAGTTAACTCTAAAAAAAATATACGTTCGAATTACAATATATACGATGCATGGTGTGATTAAATCGAAGACATGAATTTGAAATGAGTTTATAAAGACTTACAACACCAAATGGTGGGGGGGGGGAGTTTAACATGTAAAATGGACAAGAACTTGGATAGAATTCGAATAACCCGATATAACTATAAACCAAGGCTTCGAAATGAAACTTTCGACTTGGAATGTGCTCAAATGGAAATGGAAATAGCTCCTGGTCTTCTGAGGTGCTCGAATATGATGTATACTTAGGAGAAATGCATGCAAAACATTATGGTGTGAATGGGATTTAATAGCAAGTGAAATATATGTGTATGTTTGTACACGTATGGTTGTATATATAGGATTTTTGATCACCACTTGTTTCGAATAGTAGTATGTCAGGGAATTAGGACTTTAGAAAGATATGCAATATATTTCTAGGACTTTAGAAAGGCTAGTGAGTGTAGGAGTGTCATATGAATCGAGTTATGTATATATACTTATGTCGACATGCTCCAAAAGGTCCAAAATGGTTTAGTAACGTGTGACTTTTTTATAGAAGGTGAGAAATAAACTTCTAAACTCATAAATGATCATAAAAAAATAAATGGGATAGGTGAGAAATGAGTTTAAACCGATTTGGTTAATATTAGTGAAAATGTGAATGAACTTGAAACCAAGTCAAGGATGATTTACTTCGGCCTTCGTTAGGTGGTCAAACGTTCATAATAAAATGTGAAATTTGACATACTATTTCTTTGGTGGGAGAGGAGTCGAGTGATGTAAAATGTACCATATTATGTGTGTCGAATTTTAGAGAAATCAAGGCCAAGTTATGGTGAGCTAGTCGAGTGGATAAGTGAAATATATAAACTTATAATTGTGTTGGGTTGGGCTGATGAATAGTACCAGACTAGAAATAAATTGGGCCGAGTATTAATAGGTGATCCGCTTGGTGTATTGAGTGTATTTGATTTTCGTGGTCCGCGTGTGAGCTCGTTCCAATATTTGGTGAATCACGTATCAGCGTGTTTGAGTTATTTATAATGTAATAAACAAAAGTTCAAAATTTTCCCATAAAAATGGTTAACTGAACAGTAATGGTGATTAATATTTGATTAACTGTTACAAGTTACAGGGGAAATTTATAGATTGCTACAGGTTACATTGCTAGCTTTCCTAGAAACAACCCACCGAACAGTGTGGTCACGATTAGTGGTTTTGTCATACTATTAGAACCTTGGAGACTACAATTAGGACAATAATACTCATAGAAAAGAACATAGAGAACGAAGCTCTACGAGGTACGGATAAGAGATTTGAGACCCGGTCACATGGAACCCGGTGTTTCATGGACAAAAGTAGATTACAACATTTTGGAAGATAGAGGGATTTAGTTATGCACAAGACCGTCAGTAAAGTTACACTGATGTGAGACGTACACTGCTAGAATTTCAAGTTGGAGATTACGGACAGGGAAGTTAAACGTTTGAAGCAGAGTTATATTCCGATCATCAAGGTTCGATGGAATTCTAGAAGAGGTCTTGAATTCACCTAGGAACGGGAAGACCAGATTCGCCGCAAGTACCCACACCTCTTCACAAACACTGCACCGACATATAACACAAACTGAATTCCGGGACGGAATTCATTTAACGGGGGTAGACTATGACAACTCGCATTTTTCAGGTTCATACTTGACCATAAACTCAAAACATTTTACTTTGAACGCTTGAACATTTACTTTAACATATAACCGTTAAGTTAAATCTTGTAAACCGGAAAACAACTTTAAATGTAAACCGTCACTAGACTAAGTTTAGTCTACGTCAAACATGTACTATATGACTTTTACAAGCAAATTTTATAAGTCTATACATTTGATTTTACAAATTTTACGTAAAATGTCTATGTCTTACATTTAGGTTCATGCATGCATGCAACACTTAACCAATCCACCATCTTTGCGTTATTATACACAATAACACTTATAACATTCAAAGAGGGTATCAAAAATAGGGATTTGGTATATTGGTTGTTCTTTGTTATCGTTGTTGTTATTGATTTGTTCATGCAAAACTATATGAGGTCGGCGGAAGGCCGATAGTAGCTTTCTCATAAGCAATGATACGATGATGATAGAGGAGGATATGAATGATTGATGTTGCATTTGCATAATTCAATTGTTTGGGAGAAATAGGAATAAAAAGACCTCTTCTCCCAAGACAGCACCAGATCTTGTTAATTCTCTCTGTAATTACATTTGCAATCTATTAATCTTTATTTACAACCACTTCCCTTTTTTTCACCTTTTCACGTAACATACCAAATATATACGATTTCTTGGCAGCCTGGATTTTAGGGGATCATATCTTCAATAAAACCAACTTATTTTATACGATCTACTTACCGAATTCCTACTAGGTTATTTACAGAAGGTTAAATATATAAACCTTGTATTGCAAGTAAAGATCTTTCATTTAAATCTTGCCATGCATTAGTTTTTTTCATTAAACGTAAAGATGACAAATAGAATTGAACGTGTAAAATACGTTAAATAAATGTTATATGTATGATTGTGCTATGGTATAAGAGGTCTTGGTTTATGGTATTTGGATGAAAGTAGAACAAGGAGCTAGTTTTGGCACAACTAGCTAAATATGTGTTAGACTAGTTGAGATTAGCTAAGGTATGTAAAGATTATATATATTGTGACGAATGTGTTAAGTGATGACTAAGTGTTATAGTGTGAATGTAACACCCCAACCAATATCGCTGTTAAGGTGCTTAGTGAAAGCTATAGTATGTTAAAGTCCGTTGGACTAGTAATTGGAGGAATATAATGCTTATATGTATGAATGATGTATGATAGTATGTTATACTCGTTTTACTTACCAAGCATTTTCGCTTACGTGTTATATTGACATGCTTTGTAGGTTTATTTCGAAGAAGGCAAAGCACTTGGTAAGGGCCTAAGATTCGGAAGCAAGTACTAGAAGTGTTTGGTTTATGCATAGGAGCTTAGTACTAGGTACCTGTTAGGTCACCATAATAGATATAACACAAGAATAAATAAGAGAGAAATAAGAGATAGAAAGATATGGTCGATTACTTCATTAGAAAGAGTAGCAAAGGTTCCTTAGCATATATGAATAACCAACACTCTCCAAAGGAGAGGATACATAGTATTTATAGTGTTTCTATGCTAGGGCAACGCCTAGCTTTTCTATCAAATACTTAAGGCTCGGCCCATGGGCCTTCTACAAGGGCCGGCCTTCTTAACTAACTTAAAGGCCTAATATTTAAGCAACCTATTACATATAATATGACCAACACTTTACATAAAACGTATTCCCAACAATCTCCCCCTAAGGGTTGGTCATCAAAGGTTGCTTGACGTCTTCTTTGCTTCATTGGCTTCGACGTCTTTTGTATCTTTGTTCTTTGTTCTTTGTTCTTGTTCTGTGTGATGTGATAA
Organism: Artemisia tridentata subsp. tridentata; assembly: GCA_021014915.2. NCBI lineage: Eukaryota > Viridiplantae > Streptophyta > Magnoliopsida > Asterales > Asteraceae > Artemisia > Artemisia tridentata. Next base: position 146,512,021 of record CP139503.1, on the reverse strand, counting down.
TGTTGTGATCTTCCTTTCATCAACGTATTTGTCTCTGGTGTCTTTACGTCTTTTCCACCATGCTCATACTTCTTTTGACTTTGATCTTTGTACTTCAAGTGATTCTCATTCTTTAGCTTTGATCTTTGACTTATGAACTTTTGCTTTGATCTTTGATGAGAAGTGTCTTTGAACTTTGAATGACATTGATGTTGGTATGAGCATGTGGAAATGGAATGCTGTTGATGATAGTGGTGGTAATTATGGTCACAGATAGCTGGAACTCCTAGTCTCCATTAGTACCTGCATGAAAACAGTTAGCAATAAAGTTTCCAGCACTTACAAGTTCGGACTTCGAGATAATTAACAGCATAGTGTGAAAACTCTCTCTAATCCTTACAAAGGCTGTTCCTGAATCGAATACCGCCAAGAGGGCTTACACAGATATACCGAAGTATATCAATGATTCAGGGTAAGCTGCTGAAGTATACCGAAGTATCACCCCACGACTGTAGACCGTTTGAAACCACCGCGAACACTAAGCGTAACCCACAAGGGATTACCGAAGTGACCTGCTGTCAGGGCTGTTTGATGTGGACCCTCGCAGGGATTTCCATTCAATCACTGAGAATTACATTTGTAAATTCTCTCATAAATGTTCATGGCAGATTGCTAGAATCTGCATAGGACTCTTAAATTTACAACTTGTATTCTTAATGTTGAATAATAAGTGTAGAAAAGTTTAAGTGTTCCTAAGAGATCTTTTGATGAATTTCGTGGCTCTAGACTCGATTAGTACGTTTTGATTTTAGTAGTCGGAGGCATGGAGCAGAGTGCCTCCTTTTCAATATCAACACATCTCGGAGTGAGAGGTCGATAGATTATACGAGGTTCTCCGTGAGAAATGAAACAAGTACCTTTTGAGAGATACTTGAGTGGCTAGAAGGTTAAGTGCAGTGCATCACTAGGTCTATGACGTCTTGTCTTCAATACCTAACCAGTAGAATGTGAATTGAACCCGGTTTCTACCATAAGGTTGAACATTTGGAGGGCTATTTCTTTACACCCTTTCATTAACTTTTCTTTTTAATTCTTCAACCCCTTCTTTCTCCTTTCATTTCTTTTCCTCTTTTTTCCAATATACCTAAGGACTTTTAGTTCTAAACTATTGGAGTTGTCCTTGGGTAGATCCCTCCGGCTCTGGCGGATCATAGGACATAAACCTAATATTAATCACCTTATTACTCCATGATTATCCTAGATTTATTGATCAAATACCGTAAAACCTTTTGTAAAATCTCTCAAAGTGTTTATGATTATAAAACATATTTTGTTAACACTTTGAGGGTTTTCCATTTTCATAAATACTCCCCCTTCACATGTGTTCATGGGTTTTTAAGTTAAATTTGCACATGTTGGATGGAGTTCCCACTTTTGAATTGATTGATTCTCAGTGAACATGACCACTCCAAGACACGCTTACATCACTGGTTAGATGATGTGTGCTCAAACACACATCATTTTTTATACCGGAAATCTTGCTAAAATGGACTAATAACCATAAAATATGTGAAATTATATTGCAAATATGTTTGGTATGCATTATTATGTCTTGCAGGTACAAGAGTTTGAAAACAAAGCAAAAACAGTGATTTTCGGATGAGTTTCGATGATGTTTTCGCGTTTATCGAGATCCAAACGAAGTCAGAAAAATTCCCCAAGCACTCCATTGGAAAGAGCATGAAATTACGAGTCCATCGGTAATTTGTATGGATTATCGAGGAAAAAGACGGAATTATGAAAGATTAAATGAAGGCGAAATTGGATATACAAGCAAAAAGCCCAGCCCAGCAATCAATGGGTAAAAGAAATTCAGATCCACATATAAACACATAAGCAATGCTACCCTAGTGGTTGTGATGTAGGTGTGTGACCTGAAGGTCTAGGTTCGAACCCTGCTCCTGGCAAAATTGATTTTTACAACATCTGGCCGCTGCTAAAATGTCCTATTCGTCCCTGTTTGGCTGAGCAAAATTACGAAACTGCCCCTGAACGTCTCCAAGGATTGGCTTCCAAGTGGCAAGCTTTCAACCACTTAATTTGGCTCGGAGGAAAAGCTAACTTTAAATATAAGATTGGAGCAGCCAACAGACCAGGATCTATCATTTTTCCTTCTTCGTTCTTTTTATTTTTTTAGCTTTTAGATTAGTTTTAATTTTATTTAAAATAGTTAAATTTTGTATTAAATTTTGATAATTTAAGGTATTAATCTTTGTCTATTTACTTTTATGTCTTTTAAATTTCAAGCATTTATTTTTATGTTTTAGTTAATTACTTTTTATCTCTTAATCTTTAATCTTTACATCTTTCTTATCTTTTTAAATACAAGTTCTTGCAAGTTATTATAAATTTGTGTTTTATTTTCAGAAATTTTTTAAAAATCTCTAATTTTAATTTCAAATTTTTACAAATTTTATTTTTGCTTTTTAGTATCTTTTTTTAACATTTTCTATTTTCGTCACTTTTGGGTTTATTTTTATAAAATCATTTTTTTTATTAAAATTTTGTTTTTATATTTTCTTCTAGCTCCTAACAGTATTTCGTAGCTAGGATAAATTTTTTATAATTTTTTGATTTCGTTTATTATTTTTAATATATTTTTTTAAACAGTTTTAGCTATTAAATCATTAAAATTACTTTCTGCAGTTTAAAAATTCGGTTTTTATTTTTAAAAATTAGTTTTTATTAAGTTTTAGTTCTGGTAAAAATTTTGGAATTTATTTCGAAATTTTCATTTTTTTTTTATTTTTTTTAAACTATAAGTTTTAAAATCTTATCATTTTTTTATTAACAAAGTTTTAATCTTTTTACTTATAAAATGATTTTTATGGCATCTATCCTACATCCTAAGGCGTGGAGCTTAAGGGACTTATAAGTTAGCTTATTTTTTAAAGTTTAAAGATTTAATAGTTTTTATTAAGCTATTTAGTATATAAAGTTTGCAACTTTATTAACTAATTAGTTAAGTAAGGGGTTTTTGCATATATATCCTTCTGAAAATGCATAATTGCATATATATCCAAAGTATGCATAAAAACCATTGTACTATGTGCATAAAAAACTTGTACAAAGGATATATATGCAATTATTCACTTTGGAAGGGATATATATGCAATTCTGCCATTAAGTAATAGCTAATAAAGGATTAATCTTTAGTGTTTGTTTTAATTTATAAGATTGGGTGGTTTTATTTGTCTCATTTCATCAAGCGGGTTCTATTTTCTTACTCTTTTTATTCCTTAGTAGCTTTAGTTAGGTTTTGTTTAGATTATTAGTTTAGATAATTATGATTATGTTTGTTGGAGTTATTGTTGATTATAGTTTAATTATTATGAGTAGTGAGTAGATTTATATATGTTTGTTAAGTGATGGTGATTTGTGAATTAAATGTGAAACCTTAGAAATTATTAGTTGATAACCTTTGGTTTACTTGGTTTGATTTTTAGTAACTTTAACGGGCAAAAGCCGTTAAGGTAACTAATTATCTAAACCAAGTAGATTTTACCTAGGTAAAAAGAAGTGTTTTCAATATAAACCAACGTTGTGAGAAAACATTCCTTTTTAAACGGGTATTCAAAGGTTGTTGATTAATAATTTTCGGATTATTTTTAGATCGTTTTAGTTGGTTGTTTTAACGGCCAAAACCAGTTAGGATAATTGATTATTTAGATCAAATAATTTTACCATTGTTTTCAATATAAGCCAATGTTGTGAGAAAATGATTTATTTTTACGGGTATTAATTAAAAAATGGCTTAAAACGAGAATTCACACTTTATGATCTTTTCACCACTCTTGGCAAGCATATCTTTTAATATCATATTTTTAGCTTAATTTCATCGTCATTAGTTGTAGTTTCCCATTTAAATTAGTTTAAATTTTAATTAGTTAAAATAGTTTTTTTTAATCTCTTAAAACCAAACCAAAAACAACGACAATCAAGCATTAAAACTAAAAACATAAATGTAGTTTTCAATTCAAATCTTGTCGAGGAATACGACTCCTGAAGATTTATTGTCATTTGTCCTCAAGTGACCGTTTTATCTATGGGAAATACTTCAAAATTAAAACTGTACTAAACGAACCAATCATTAGACCAGCTTGAAATTATTACTTGTCCTGGTCATATTCACGAGGAATCTCTCGAAACGATACACTCTACTTAGACAAGTCCTATTCAAGACACGCTTACATCACTGGTTAGACCAACTTGAAATTATTACCCGTCCAGGACAAGTCCTTTCGATTACTGACAGTTTAAGTTTCGTCAATTCGTTGGTTAAATCTGAGTCGAGCTCATACGAGATTCCACACATCTGTTACCATATTTTAATCACATTTTATTCTCCCCCTCAAAAATAGCATATTTATGTTGTTTTTGAAAAACATGTTGATTAAAATATGCTTTTTGAGGTTTGTGGGAAGAATCCAACAAGAACTTTTCGTTATGAACAAAGATTGTCTCAAGTACTCCCCCTCAATAAGTGAAATAACTTTTTGAGATTTTGATTACGAGAGGGAATACTTGTTCTTTTGAGCAGAATTATGAGAAAAACGTAGAAATTTGATTAATTATACTCAAAAGTAAGAAGCTTTCGCTCCTTATATTAGGATTGAGGCACTGACGCGTACCTCAGGGTACTTTCTTTACAAAGAACGGGTTGTGCACTGTTATGTGTGCACAAGCCATAATGTTTTACAAGCAAAAATAATCAAAAGAATACCCCAAGTCTTACATCAACCAATGTTTTTGAAGACAGTGAACACTGGATCAGGTCGTTGAAAATTTCTAATAGGGAATGATGGTCTGCCTCCAACATAGCTTTCTAGCCTCCACATCTGATCTCTGAGTACAAGCCTCTTCTCAATCTTCAGAATGAATTGACGAACTTCTCGCATTTGAGTAGTCGTCCACCTGCTAGTCTTATACAGCTCCCGATCTCTTAACCGAATGACTAGTCCATCTCGAACCTTCTTGAGTGTGTGGTCGCAGAACTTGTGAACTTCTTTGAATCCCATGAAACAGTTGATGCTGTGATCACTTTTGTAGACAAAACCAAAGGTTGGATCTTTCTTCAGGGTATACTGAGGTTCTTTGTTGATCTCTGGAAGGTATAGAAGTGGTGCGGTTAAGTTTAGCTTCATTTGATAGATCTCGACCCCAAGTTGCAAGTCTTCAACGCGTTCCTGAATGATCTTTCTTCTGATGTAGTAGAGCAATGAAGTGTTGAATGCGTACTGAAGATCAATTGAGAAATGATGCATCTTCCCTTGAACTTTGATGAGATACATATCTTCAAGATCGTTAAGGTTCAAATCATGGAAGTCTGCTTCTGAGAATGAGTAAATCTTCTGATCATGTATTCTAACTCTAATTTTATGTAGAAAGGTATAATAAAACTTCTTTTCTGCTTCAATGCTAACCACACCAATTATTCTGTGATCGCTCATCATCGGAGTTGGAGACTTTTTTGTAAGTTTGCTTTTGTACCAGGTTCTCCTTTTCTCATACCAGTGGTAGATTCCCAGATGCGCATCTTGATCATACAACACTTTGTTTGTAATGAAGAGTCTTGTTGCTGTTTCTTCGATGGCCGGTTGTAGATATCTTGCAGCAGGAATCAAGGTTATTGACGTTGCATACTTAGGTTGACACTTGCTGCCGTGTACAAGAAGTTCCATATCGTTGTTGAAGAAGAAGCTGTAGGGAATAGCAGGATGATCAGAAGTTCCAATTACTGGCAGAGGCTTTGTCCAATCCGTAAAGTATGGTTCTTTGTGTTGAGAAGTATTATCAATCACATATGTGTCCGGATTTGTCCAGCTGATATCATTCGACATTGCACGTGCAATGTTTTCCAAGTGGTATTCGAGCTCAGCTGCACTTGAGGATCGATCTTTGAGCAAGTTGAATGCATCATTTTTTATGCGACGAAGTTCTCCTTTAGTAAGCTTCTTGATTCGTTGATCACGTTTGAGTTTTTGTGTGAACTCAAGTGTGCGTCCTTCGATCATGGAGTCATCGTCGACATATGGTTGAGCACTGACGAGTTTATCAAACCACTCGTTTCCCTCAGTCGCGTCATCTTCAAGCCATGTGACAACCTTAGGTTGTTTGTTCTTTGACTTTTTTCCTTTCTTAGACGTTTTAGCTTTCGACTTTGGTGGAGAGTCTGGTTGATATTGTGGTTGTTGAAAGTCGTCCTCATCATTGTACTCAAAATGATGGTTGGCTGTTGTTGTGGTTGCTGATAGGTTAACAGGTTCCTTGTGTTGAGAAGAAGAACCACCGACATTCCTTGGTTTCTTAGCTTGTGAGTTCAGATCAGGGTCTTCATCTTCTCTTGGTCGTTTTCCTTTATCAGCATCGGCTTTGCATGACTCCTTTGAGATATTAGCCTAGATAGCATCAGAAATTGCAATTTGTTCAGGAGTCGGTGTTGTAAGACTTGACAATCTATCAAACAATTGTATCTGTAGTTCTTCAAGTGTTGGTTCCTTTAGCTTTGATGGTTGGGTTTGTAGGACGAGTGGAACTGTAGCGACAACATTTTTGAGAAGACCGTCGATGTTTGGATCGAGATATTCTTTGACTTTCTTGGATGTGATTTTGGGCAAATACTTTTTCAGGTATTCTTCCGTATTTCCCTTGATAGCAGTGAACATCTTATCCTGAACGTCATCGGAGAGGAACTCATCAACTTGAGCTTTTGTGCTTTGGAGCTCAGTCACTTATCCAACAAGACCGATAATCATATTTGTCAATGTTTCGATCTGGTCTAGAAGCTTGCTATGTTTCTTTATTCGTGCTTGCTTCACAGCCTGTTTCACCTTCATTGATGCTTGTGAGACCAAAGGATTTATTGGTTTCTTGATGGATTTGCTTGTGGATGTTGTATGTGTTGGTGGTGGAGATGAATGAGTTGAAGACTCAATGATATTTTCTTTAATTGTTTTGTCTTTTGGTGAGGTTGGTGGAGAATCTATAGATGTGTCATCAGGACTTTGAGGAGATGTTGGAGGAGATGTTGGAGGTGTCTGTATCTAGTTGTCAGTTTCCTTTTCTAACTCCTCCTGCTCTTTCCGTTTCTTCTCTTCCTCTTCCTTAGTTTTCTTAGCTAGCTCCTTCTCTTCAGCAGCCTTTTGCACGTCTTCATCTGTCACTAACTCCATATTGTCATCATTGTCTTCATCATCCATAACAAAGTCATCAGTGTGATGAAATTCTCCCTGGTCATCTTCGGTGGCCATCTCTGTGTCTCCTTCCTTACCAGGTTGATCAACCAGATTAGAGGAGACAATCTTTGAAGAACCTTCACCCTCACCAGGTCGATTAACCGAAAGAGGTTGGGAGACATCACCAGCATGTCCTGACCCACCGGGTTGATTTGATAGGTCCTATTTCTAGCTTAACACAATGTAAACTACCACGTACAACTACTAAACAATAACTATAGATCGAATAAGCAATAGAGAATGAGAGAGATGAGATGAAGAGAAAGGTTAATCTTATTCACGCATAATATTGACAAAGGTTCGACTTACATGAGAATAAAACCAACAAGAGAAATGATGTCCTAAGCTTGGTATTTATAGGCAAAGTGTTAAGGCAACACTTTGCCATCAAGCTTCTAGAATCTAACAACTAGACTCACGGCCCATGGGCTTCTTATGTGGCCGTGAGCTATAACCAAACCTAAAGCCCTATTCATTTAGCAACCTATTACATTAAATGACCAAGACTTGAAATAATATAAAATGTGTTCCCAACAATCTCCCCCTAAGGATTGGTCATCTAGGTTGCTTGACGTCATCTTTGCTTCTTTGGCTTCGACGTCTTTATAATCTTTGTTCTTTGTTCTTGTTGTGATGTGATATGGTGTTGTCTTGATCTGCCTTCCACCAACGTTCTTTCATCTTGATGTCTTTATGTCTTTTCCACTATGCTCATATGTCTTCTGACTTTTGTTCTTCATATATCAAGTAGTTCTCACTTCATAAGCTTCAATCTTTGACTTGTGAAAGTTTGTTATTCCTTGATCTTTGACTTTTCTTGAGTTCTTTGAACTTTTGTTATCTCTTAGTCTTTGTGAGAACTTTTCTTTGGGATATGAGCATGATAGAAATGGTGGTGGTGGAACTCCTGGTCTCCATGATTATCTGCAGTGTAAACAGTTAGTAATAAATCACCCGGCACTTACAGATTCGGACTTCAAGATCGTTAACAACATAGTGTGAAGACTTTCTCTAATCCTGGTCAAGGCCGTTCCTGAACAGGAAGATACACCGAAGTGTATCAACGATTCAGATGAGTCGCTGAAGTATACCGAAGTATCACTCCACGACTGTAGACCGTTTTCAAACCACCAAGCGTAACCCGCAAGGGATTACCGAAGTGACCAGCTGTCAGGGCTGTTTGATGTTGACCCTGGCAGGATTTCCATTCAATCACTGAGAATCACAGTATGTGAATTCTCTCATGAATGTTCTCGGCAGATTACTAAGACCTGCGTAGGACACTCTTATAATTTACAACTGGTGTTCCTTTTGTTGAACAACCAGTGTAACAATGCTAAGTGTTCCTAAGAGATCTTTGATGTATCTCGTGGCTCTAGACTTGATTAAGTGTGTTGGGGTTTGATCGATACACTATAAGGTGGTTAAACCTTTTGTACTTTGTGTATATGATATATTGAATGAATATGATTAAGTATGCGGAATCTACTTAATCACACTTAGAAGGTTATTATGGTTATGGAAATGGAACAGTTGTGTTTGTTATATGATAATGAACAATGAAAGCTTATCACCAAACGATTCAATATTATTAAGATAATAATACGAGTGATCTTGAGTTATCACTAGGGTTACAACCTTGAATCTTATGTTTCTATATCTTGTGATATTTGTTCTATGTTCTTGAGAGTTATTATCTAAACACTTAATAATTCACACACTCTATTTTACACACACACTTTTGTCACAAGACTAAGATCTTTCTTTTATAACACAAGAAAGATCTTTACAATATTGTTAAGTCTTATCGAACGCTTGCTTTGAGAGTGTCAGTCATTAAGATACAACTTGTATCTATGTATACAACTTGTTCTGTGAATATAACATTATGACTGATCACATGGGGTAAGATATTATCTATCGTATATTGTTGACTTTAATACACATAATATCTTTTCATACTTATCCGCTCAGCAGCAGAAAGTTAATTACCAGCAGCAATGTTAACACTAGCAGCAGAAACCACCAGCAGCAATGTTAACGCTAGCAGCAGAATCCTTCAGCAGCAGAATGTTTAATGCTAGCAGCAGAATCAAACACTAGCAGCAGAAACCAAATGCTCTAGCAGCAGAATCATACTTAGAGTATTTCTTTGAGTAAAACCCGATATTAAACTTCTTGAATATTTAATTCCCAACAATCCTCCCCTAAACATGTGAATCCTTTTCAACATGTTTCTGAATTAAATTATGGATTGTGAAGATCTTTCAAACACTTCTGTTTCTTCAAGATTAAATATCTTTCTCAGTAACTCATCTGCTTTCTGTTCTTCAACTTTAACAATATCAATACACATCTTCAGGCTTCAAACATTGACCTAAAAGATGGTGCAATTTCCTTGGATGGAGGAATTATAAGAGGCAATGGTGCTGTGTATCTTGGATGCTTGTTTCAACAAGTGAAATCATCTATCAGCATGCCTTTGCAAGTGATGAACAAACGTGGTGAACTGAAATTGAAACTTTTCTTCGTTTGACCTAGATAGAACTTTCTCCTTTGGAATGCTTCATCCCTTCTGAATATATATAATACTCCAGAATAAGCTCTATTCTTGTCATTTTCAACCTCCATGTTATCATCTTGTATGCTCTTGTCTTTTCCTCCCTTTCATTGGTTAATCTTCCTTCTTTGGGATTTATTTCTTCTCCTGAGATATTACCTCCCCTGAGATGCAAATAACATTTTATCCTCCCCTGTTTGGAAGATCTCTCACTATGTACCAAAATATTTCTCTCCATCATCTGAGATATCCATCATAACATGTTATCAGACAATGTTGTACATGTAGCCATCAATTCCTTAAGAGTTTAAGTTGCTGCCCTCATCACTTCTAGGTGTGTTAACTCCTATGAGAGGTAATTCATGGGGCATTTGACTCATGGTCCATCAATGGATGGTTTTTTGTGAGTCTCTTTGAAAATCCTTTTAAGAAACTTTTGCCTTAGCAGTATGTATATGATTTTATTATGAAAAACCATACTGCTGTTAACCATTTTGAAGGGATTAAGTGTATAACAGACACTTAATCATAATTTCGATTTAAAGCAACCTCTGGTTGTGTGAGAACCAATGTTTTCAGTTATAAATAATTGCATGTGTAAAGATAAACCTATTCAAAAGGCTTTCTTGACAGGGTTTCCAACTCATAGTAATTGTTGCCTCTAACACAAGTATTAGATTCACTTTTACTTGCTGTTCTTTCTATCAGATGTCCTTAGACTTGCTCATTATACTTAAAAGTATAAAATGATAGAAAGTGAGTTGTATCAGTTACTATCTGATCAACTAAGTCATCAATTCAATGTGAAACATCATAATCAAGCTTCAAGAAAGAAGTTTTAAGGAGGTTAGAAATTCCTAAACCTTTTCTATCATGAACCTATTATGACAGCAACTGATATTTTCATTCTGCTGCTTCCATTTCACTTGAAACATCCTTTGTGTTCACATGTTCATACCTGAAATTGTTAGTCTAAAACCAAAAGAACAATGTACAAAGTACTTGTCTTGTATTATAATAATCATAGGACTAACTGTATGAATAACACAAATTAAATTTGTACTAAAAGCACAAACTTTTTTTTAATAGCAGAAGTATCTTTTAAAGTCAGCAGCACAAACAAAAATTTATTTACAAAAACACAAAGTTTAAAATCATTGAGGATTAAGCATTCCAATACTTGCTACCAAGTACTAAAACCTTCCAACATCAAAAGCTTTGGTTAGCAGATCTGCAAAGTTGAATTCTGAAGCAATTTTAAGAACTTGAATTAATCTTTTCTCATTGTAGTCTCTTATAAAGTGATGTCTAATTTCAATGTGTTTTGTTTTAGAATGTTGCACTGGATTTTTAATAATGCAAATAGTACTACTATTATCAATATGAATAACAGTGTTCATGAAATTGTACCCATAGTCAAGAAGTTGGTTTTGAAGCCATAAGACTTGAGCACAACAACTTGCAGCAGCTACATATTCAGCTTCAGTTGTTGAAGTAGCCACAGTTGTTTACTTCTTACACTGCCATGAGATAAGTCTACACCCAAGGAATTGACATCCTCCAGTTGTTGACTTTCTGTCCAAGCTAGCACCAGCATAATCACTATCTGAAAATGCTACCAAGTCAAAAGGTGACTCTCTAGAATACCATGGTCCCAACCTAGGTTGACCCTTGAGATATCTAAAAATTCTCTTGACTGCTGTTAAATGAGAAACCTTTGGAGTTACTTGAAATCTTGCATAAACACAAACAGAGAACATGATGTCAGGTCTTGATGATGTAAGATACATCAAAGATCCTATCATAGATCTGTAAGTGTGTACATCTACATTTTCTCCATCTAAGTCTTTTGGAAGAGGCTTCTCAGAGTCCATTGGTGTGCTTGCCATTTTTGAATCAGTAAAGTTGAACTTTCTAAGTATCTCAGCAACATACTTATCTTGACTAATAAATATGCCTTCATATGACTGTTTAACTTGCAAACCCAAAAAGAATGTAAGTTCCCCCATGGAACTCATCTGAAACTTATCATGCATAAGCTTCTCGAACTCCAAACACATCTCCTTCCTTGTAGATCCAAAGATAATGTCATCCACATACACCTGTACTAACAGAAGATCCTTCTTGTGCTGTTTGATGAAAAGTGTCTGATCAATCTTTCCTCTTTGAAATCCATTTGCTTTTAAATAGGAAGCAAGTGTTTCATACCATGCTCTAGGTGCCTGATGAAGGCCATAAAGAGCCTTAACTACTCTGTACACTTTGTCTGGATGGTTAGGATCAATGAACCCTGGAGGTTGTGAGACATACACCTCTTCTTCAATAGTGCCATATAAAAATGCACTCTTGACATCCATTTGGTAAACTGTGAAGCCTAAAAATGAAGCATAAGCTAAGAAAAGCCTAATTGCCTCAAATTTTTCTACTGGAGCAAAAACTTCATCATAGTCTATCCCTTCTTGTTGTGTGTACCCTTGGGCTACTAATCTAGCCTTATTCCTAATCACTATTCCCCTTTCATCCCTCTTATTCTTGAAAACCCATCTAGTGCCAATTACCTTTGCATCCTTAGGTAAATCAACTAGCACCCATACCTTCTGAATCTTGAACTGAAGAAGCTCCTCTTGCATAGCTTCTACCCAGCTTGAATTATCTAAGGCTTTCAGAATGTTCTTTGGTTCATCTTGTGAGAGAAAACATACAAACAAGCAAGAGTTTGAAAACTCATGCTTCTTTGAAGCATAAAGGGCATCAAGAAGCCCTTGTTGGTCTGAAGACATCAGTTGTTGTCTTGTCTTCACACCTGATTGTACATCTCCAATCACATTTTCTAGGGAGTGGACTTTGTGAATCCTTGTGTGTGGGGTTGAAGGAATTTGATAGGTAGGTGTGATATTGCTCAAATCCACCTCATTATCTGAGAAATCTGCTTCATTTGAGTCTGAAGGGCCAGCAGTAGAATCATTTGGCCTAGCAGCAGAATGCTCTGTCTCAGCAGCACTATCATCAGCAGAAACATTTTGTTGTTCCTTTGTTCCATCTTCCTTGTGTTCACTTTCAACATCTTCTTTAGCTTTACCAGAAGAAGATTCATCATTTGTTGAAGCTGAAACCACACTGGTACTTATTGGCATCCATATATAATCTTGATTTGTCTCCTTGTCTAACCCTGCCTCATTTGTTGTTTGTGAACCTGAAAAATCATTAGTTTCTGCAACAACAGGCACATAATTCATTGATTTGGTTAGAGATTCAAGATCAAATAGCCATTTTGGTCCTTGACCTTCTACATTGGATTTATCTTCCAAAAACTCCACATGTAGATTTTCCTCTACAATCCTAGTTCTTGTGTTGTATACTCTAAATGCTTTGCTATTAAGAGAATATCCAACAAAGAAACCTTCATCTGCTTTACTATCGAATTTTCCTAAATGGTCTAAGGTATTGAGAATTGTCACATGACATCCAAAAGGTCTAAGAAATCCTATTGCAGGAGTTCTACCTCTAAAAAGTTCGTATGATGTCTTATTGTGAGGTTTAACAACTAAAACTCTATTATGAACATAGCAAGCAGTGTTGACTGCTTCAGCCCAAAAAGTTATAGGTAGCTTAGAATCAGCTAACATAGTTCTAGCAGCTTCTATTAGTGTTCTATTTTTCCTTTCAGCAACTCCATTCTGTTGTGGAGTTCTAGCAACACTAAATTCTCTCCTAATACCATTTTCTTTGCAGAATTAATCCATAACTCTATTTTTGAACTCTGTCCCATTATCACATCTAATGACGTTTACTCTTTTATCTACTAGGTTTTCTATCTCAGTAATGAAAGTCTTAAGGATGCTAGGTGTCTCATCCTTAGTAGCTAAAAAGAAAACCCATGTAAATCTACTATAGTCATCAGTAATAACAAGACAATATCTCTTATGTTGCATACTTCTAACATTTGTAGGACCAAACAAGTCCATATGAAGCATAAACAATGATTGATTGATAGAGTTAAACAACTTGGGCTTACAAGAGGCTTTGTGTTGTTTGCCTTTAAGACAAGCAATGCATGTTTGATCATTTTCAAATCGTTTTTGAGGTAAACCTCTTACCAAACCATTCTTAACAATCTGATTTATGGTTTTGAAGTTAATATGACCAAGCCTCCTATGCCATTTCATTGATTCATCCAATGAGGCCTTTGCAACAAGACAAGTTAAATCCTTTTTTGGAACAATGTTCTTCATGTCTACACTGTACATATTGCCCTTTATAGGAATTTTAAGAAGCACTTGACTTTCATCAGGCATCTTAAAATCTGGAGAAAGTACAAGACATTCAGTGTCACAGAAAAGAACCTTGTTCTTTTTGTCACACATTTGTGAGACACTAAAAAGATTATAATTTAGCTCTTGTACATAGTACACATCTTCAAAATCTAAATTTCCAGTTTTGATTGTACCTTTACTGGAAATTTTACCACCAACACCTCCTCCAAAGGTAACATAGCCTCCATCTAATGATTGAAAATTTGAGAGATAAGACTTGTTGCCTGTCATGTGCCTTGAACATCCACTATCTGAGTATCCTTGATCCTCTTGTTGATCAATTGAATGTTCCTGCACATAAATGAGAAGTATTAGTTTCTTTTGGGGACCCAAGCCATTACTGACTTGGATCTGCCTCTTGCATCAATGTAATTTAATTTTTTAAGAACAGTTGATGCAACATTGGATTTAAGAATCCAACATGCTGAGGCCTTAACAGCATTTGCCCTGTTTTCCCTAGCAGCAGAATGAATTACATGCTTAGCAGCAGAAACTGCTAGCTTTGTAATTGTTCCCTTAATTTTCCAAACTTGTTTTGGGACCACTGCTTTTGTTTGAATGGGCCTTTGAACAGTCTTTGATGCATTTGTATAAAAAGATTTTGCATTTTTAACTGTTGGTCTTGGGTTAACAGTCATGAATGGTCTAGCAGCAGAAACTGCTTTGACAACTGCTCTGGGTTTAGTTCTCTTAGACTTAGAGTGAAAGTGAGGTTGAGGAGTTTGCCTTTTGAAGTTCACCCTATTGTTTTCATACCCAGATACCCATTTGTTACAGAAAGCTGCAAGATGATCAAAACTACCACATGTGTAACAAGCTTTATTATAAAAGGAAAAGTCATCACCTAATTGGTTAGACTTGAGGCCATTCCAATTTCTTTGGTTACCACTGGGCTTGCTAGTGGATCTATATTGTTCACAATATTTAACTGGTTGCCTAACATGTTTAATGTTTGAACTAGGCTTAACAGTATCCTTTTTGATCACTTTAGGAACCCTTGTTCCAGCTTTCTTAACTACTTCAGGTTTAGACATAACCTGTTCATCTTCATCACTATCAGTTGTACAATCCTCAACAACTATAGCATCTCCTTTCTTAACAAAGGACACCTTGTCCTGAAGAAGTGAAGTTTTATTTAAACTCTCACTTACTTTTTCTATCTTAGGACCCTCAGTAGACTTAGAACCATATTCCATAATTGGTTCTTGAAACTCAGCAAAACCTGTGTGTGCTAGGTCAATACCTGGAGGTGAAGGAACACCTCTGTATGGTGGAGGAACAGATTTGTATCCTAAACCAGACTTAGCTTTATTGATTACTTGAGCTTCCCAAATCTTATTAATTCCCTCTGAGGCATAAGCTAAAGCATCTACTGTTATCTTAACATTTTCACTATTATTTAGGGCTTTAGCTAATGCTGCTCTTTCTGAATAAATTATTTCAGCTTGAAAATCTATTTTTCTTTGGAGAGCATTCATATCATCAGCAAACTTAGACTCATTTTCTTGAAAATGTACAAGTTGTTTTTCAACAACAGATATACCTCTTTTATGATTACCTAAGTTGGCTAAAGCATCACATAACTGTTATAGTTGATCATCAAATCTCTTTTTAAGATCTTCATAAGCTTTAAGAGTAGAGCATAATTCAGTACATTTAATTATGGAATTTACCTCTGAATCAGAAAAGGCCATTAGAGCAGTCTCAGTAGCTACCAGTGCAGCATTTGTTGGTGCTTCCACTTCATCAGCCATGAAGCTCCAATCATAATTGATACCATCTATGGCTAGCATAGCCCTTGGTTCTTCAACTGCGATTTCCTTCTTCTTCTCTTGCCTATACCATGTGCTTCTATTGTCCTGCTTCCTTGGGTTTCTACATTCTTTAGCAAAGTGTCCTAACCTGTGACAGTTGAAACACTCTACTTTCTTCTTATCAAACCCAGCAGTTTCATTACCATCAATGGTAATCTGCTTACCAGTTCTCTGCCAGAACTTCTTAGCCCTCATGCTAAGTAAAGCAACCTGTCATTTGATGTCCATCTCTTCCAAATCATTATCATCCAACTGATCAAGATCTTCATGAGTTAAAGGAGAACCACTAGTTTGACTAGACATGAATACATAGAATGCCGGATCTCCAAGTCCTGCAACATTATTTTGTGAACTAGTAGAAGGACCACCATAGATAGCAGTAGAAACACCTTCATCTTCATCTACCTCTTCTGATTTACTAATACTAGGAGATGACAAGAGTGCCACATTCCCAGAACTAGTACTATAGATTCCAGACTTCTTTAGACTTTGTTCAACAATTTTGAAGTTATTGAACAAATCATTGAGTTTCATGATTTCAATGTCTGGTTTGTTCATCCAGACAACCACATGAGTATGGAACTCATCAGGTAGACTTCTCAAAAACTTCATGTTGAGATCTTCCTTGGCTATCTCAACACCCAACACAGCTAACTGACTGACAAGCTTATGTAATCTTGAGAACAGCTTATCAAGTGATTCATTGCTATTTGAACTAAAGTTTTCAAATTGTTGTTTTAGCAATGTCTTCTGTGTTTTCTTGGTGGTTTCATTACCACCAAACCATGCACAAATCTCTTCAAAAAGAGTTTTTGCATCTGGATACTTGCTAAAAGATAGCATTTGTTCACCAGGAATGGTCATAAGCAACAAGTTTCTTGCCTTTTGATCATTCCTCTTCTGTATCTTTTCATCATTGTTAGCTGGTCCAGTATTCCTTTTTCTTTCAGTTTTGCCTTCAAGAATAATATCTGTATAACCTAGTGTAAATGAATCACCATACAGAATGATATCCCAAAGAGCATAATCTTGAACCATGAAATATTGCTCAATTCTCAACCTCCATAACTCAAACTCATTCTGTTTGTTCATGGGCAACTTTGCAGCAACATTTGTAGCAGTATCTTGTGCATCAATTTCTATTTCTTCTTCTTCTAAATCAATAATATCAGCCTTGCTCTGATACCACTTGTTGGGGTTTGATCGATACACTATAAGGTGGTTAAACCTTTTGTACTTTGTGTATATGATATATTGAATGAATATGATTAAGTATGCGGAATCTACTTAATCACACTTAGAAGGTTATTATGGTTATGGAAATGGAACAGTTTGTGTTTGTTATATGATAATGAACAATGAAAGCTTATCACCAAACGATTCAATATTATTAAGATAATAATACGAGTGATCTTGAGTTATCACTAGGGTTACAACCTTGAATCTTATGTTTCTATATCTTGTGATATTTGTTCTATGTTCTTGAGAGTTATTATCTAAACACTTAATAATTCACACACTCTATTTTACACACACACTTTTGTCACAAGACTAAGATCTTTCTTTATAACACAAGAAAGATCTTTACAATATTGTTAAGTCTTATCGAACGCTTGCTTTGAGAGTGTCAGTCATTAAGATACAACTTGTATCTATGTATACAACTTGTTCTGTGAATATAACATTATGACTGATCACATGGGGTAAGATATTATCTACCGTATATTGTTGACTTTAATACACATAATATCTTTTCATACTTATCCGCTCAGCAGCAGAAAGTTAATTACCAGCAGCAATGTTAACACTAGCAGCAGAAACCACCAGCAGCAATGTTAACGCTAGCAGCAGAATCCTTCAGCAGCAGAATGTTTAATAATAGCAGCAGAATCAAACACTAGCAGCAGAAACCAAATGCTCTAGCAGCAGAATCATACTTAGAGTATTTCTTTGAGTAGAACCCGATATTAAACTTCTTGAATATTTAATTTCCAACAAAGTGCTTATTGGTTTTTGTCGTCAGAGGCATGGTGCAGATTGCCTCCTTTTCAATATCAACACATCTCGGAGTGAGAGGTCGACATATAATGAAGGGTTCTCCGTGAGAAATGAAACAAGTGTCTTTTGAGAGACACCTGAGTGGCTAGAAGGTTTAGTGCAGTGCGTCACTGGGTCCATGACGGCTTAATCTTCAATATCGGTGTTACTGTAGTAACAACCAGTAGCATATGTATTGAACTCGGTGTCTGCCCTAAGGTTGATCATATGGAAGGCTATTTCTTTTCACCCTTTTCTTTACGTTTCTTTACTTTTCTTTTTCATTCTTCAACCCCTTCTTTCCCCTTTCATTTCTTTACTCCTTTTTTCATCATACCTAGGACTTTTCTAGTACTAAACTATTGGTATTTTCCTTGGGTAGATCCCTCCGGCTCTGGCGGATCATAGGACGGTTTCCTAACCTTAGTCACCTTATATCTCCATGACTATCCTATGTTTGCCATTAAAACCAATTCTTTTGAACATCTCTCAAAGTGTTTATGAGTGTAAAAACTTATATTGTTTACACTTTGAGAGTTTTGTATTTTTCAGAAATACTCTCTCTTAACATGTGCTCATAAATGTTTAAAGTGAATTTGTACATGTCGGGTAGAGTCAGCACTTTTAGAATTGATTGATTTTCAATGAATATGACCTTTGCGAGACGCGTTTACATCACTAGTTAAACTAGCTTGAAATTATTACCCGTCTCGGCCATATTCAAAGAATAATCTCTCGAAATTGGTACATTCTACTCAGACAAGTCCTTTGCGAGACACGTTTACATCACCGGATAAATCGGCTTGAAATTATTACCCGTCCCGGACAAATCTTTTCGATTACTGACTTTTGATATCGTCAATTCGAGGGTTCATTCTGAGTCGAGCTCATGTGAGATTTCAACTTTTTATTACCATATTTTAATCACATCTTTATTCTCCCCCTCAAAAATAGCATATTTATGTTATTTTTGTTAAACTTTTGATTAAAATATGCTTTTTGAGGTTTACGGGAAGAATTTCAAGAACTTTTATGATTTGAACAAAGATTTTATTGTTTCAAGTACCCCCCCTTAACAAGGGCGTACTTGTTCTTTTGAGCAGAATTTTGAAAAACTTTGAAAATTCTGGTTAATTCTACTCAAAAGTAAGAAGATTTCGCTCCTTATTTTAGGATTATGGCACTGAAGCGTACCTCAGGGTCCCTTCTTTACAAGATCGGGTTATGCACTGTGATTTGTGCCCAAGCCATATTGAACAATCATACAAGCAAGAATTATCAATCAAAGAATATAACAAACTCGTACATCATCCCGCCCTTCCGAATGTAGTGAAGACTGGATCAGGTCTTTGGAAGTTCCTAATTGGGAATGATGGTCGTCCTCCAACGTAACTCTCCAGCCGCCTCATTTGGTCTCTATAGAACAGCCTCTTCTCTATCTTTTGGATAAACTGACGAACTTCTCTTAACTGAGAAGTTTTCCACCTGCTTGTCTTGTACACTTCTTGATCACGAACCCGTATCGCCAACCCATCACAAACCTTCTTTAGCGTGTGGTCGCAGAACTTGTGAACTTCTTTGTACGCCATGAAGCAGTTGATCGTGAGATCGCTCTTGTAAACAAACCCGAAGGTTGGTTCTTTCTTCATGGTGTATTGAGGCTCATTGCTGATCTCAGGAAAAAGTAGTTCTGGTGCGGTTAGATTTAGCTTCCTCTGAATGCGTATTGAAGATCAGTTGTGAAGTGTTGCGTCTTTCCTTGAACCTTGATGAGGTACATATCTTCAAGGTCATTAAGATTCAAATATGGGAAATCTACTTCAGAGAACGTGTAGAGCTGCTGATCGTGTCTTCTAACTTTGATTTATGTCAACAAGGTGTAGTCATATCTCTTTTCACCCTCTAGACTGACCACAGCAAGAATCCCAAGGTCACTTTTCACTGAAGTAGAAGACTTCTTGGAGAGTTTACTCTTGTACCATGTCTTCCTTTTTTCGAACCAATGATAAATACCTAGTTGCGCATCTTGGTCATACTGCACTTTCTTTGGAATGAAGAGTTGAGTAGCAGTTTCCTCAATGGCAGGTTGTGTGTAACTTTCTGCTGGTATCAACGTTATTGAGGTTGCGTATTTTGGTTGACATTTAATTCCGTGTATGAGTAACTCAAGATCATTGTTGAAGAAGAATTGGTATGGAATAGCAGGTTGATTGGAGACTCTGATTACAGGCAATGGCTTCATCCAGTCTGTAACATGTGGTTGGTTGTTTCTTGAAGTGCTACCAACCATAATTACATCTGGATTTGTCCAGCTGAACTTACTGGACATTGCTCGAGCAATGTTCTCCAAGTGATATTCGAGTTCAGCTGCACTGGATGACCTATCCTTGAGCAGGTTGAAAGCATCGTTCTTGATGCGATGAAGTTTTCCTTTGGTCATTTTCTTGATTCGTTGGTCACGCTTGAGTCTTTGTGTGAACTCAAACGTGCTACCTTCGATCACCGAATCTTCTTCCACCTGAGATTGAGCATTTGCTAGTTGATCAAACCATTCATTTCCCTGTGTAGTGTCTTCATCCAGCTAGGAGACAATAGTAGATCTTTTGGAAGTCTTCTTACTGGATTTAGATAAAGTGGCTTTTGTCTTGGGAGGTGAGTATGGTTGATCATCGTGTTGTTGAAAGTCGAAGTCCTCAGTAGAAGTATGCTCATATTGATGTTCCATTGCTGTAGGTCCTGATCCCGAAGCCTTTGATGGTTGAGTGGCTGTTGTTGTTGACGGACCGATGGGTTCTTTAAGTTGTGAGCCAGATCCTTCGACACCCTTTTGTTTCTTTGCTTGAGTGTTTGGATCTTGGTCTTCGTCCTTTCTTGGACGTTTACCCTTATCAGCCTCAACTTTACATGACTCCTTTGAAATGTTGGCTTTTCAATTGTTCAAATCTCATTTGCTCTTCTAGCCTTAACTGCGCTCGTCTTTCCTCATCAGCCTTATGAGACTTACGGCTTTCTTCTAGTGCTATCTGAGTAGCTATTTCTTCTTTATAGAATTGAGGTTCTTCATCGGTCTCCGTTTCTGAATCGGATCCCTCTTCCTCAATAATCTTTCCTTCTTCAGGTTCAGGCTTAGCTACCGTAACCGGAACTCCTCTTTTAACAATTTTATGAGCCGACGGTTTGATTTTCTTTGACACACTAGATGTACTTTCAGTCTTGCTGCTTTCCTTTGAGCGAGTCCTAGTTGATACATTCTCATCATCATATTTGCAAAAACTGTGAGGATGTTTTTATACACTCTGAGGATGTTAGTCCTTTATAACTTGTGTATGAGATACTTTGAGTGAATATGATTAAGTATGCGGAATCTACTTAACCACACTTAGAAGGATATTGGTTTTGAGGAAATGGAACAGTGATGCTTGTTATTGGAGAATGAACACAGAAAGTATAACACCAAATGATTCAATATTATTGAGAATAATACGAGTGATCTTCACTATCACTAGGGTTACAAAACCTTGAATCTCTATGTTTCTATGACTTATGACTGATTGCTATGTTTGTGTTTCTTCTTGTTCTTAACAGATATATATTTTCTAAGCATATGCACACTTAATATCTTAGCTAAGATCTCCCTTTTATAATCCAAAGGAGATCTTTACAATTTGGATAAGTCTTGTCAACTACTTGCTTGTTATGTGTGTCAGTAACTAAGATACAACATGTTCTGTGTTTACAACTTGTTGACTGAACACTTATCTAAGATATTATCTATCGTATATATTTGACTTTTATACACAAAATATCTTTTTCATACTTATCCATCAAGCAGTAGTATACGCGACACTTATCCATTCAATAGTAGTATGAGTCACTCCAACAGCAGTATCTGATACACTAGCAGTAGTATTCTTGTGGCAGTAGAATCTCCAACACTAGCAGTAGTATGAAATACACTAGCTGTAGTATTGAATACACTAGGGAATTTTCCTTTATGCACCAGCAGTACTAACCTTGTGAACATTCAATTCCCAATACTAATCTTCAGAACATTCAATTCCCAACAAAAACCTACATGTCCCTCTTGGAATGCTCTATTATAATCCTTGTAGGCTTTTGTTGTCTTGACCTTCTCTGTCAACAAAGCTTCAGGTAACCTCATCCCTTGTTTACGAGAACTGCCTTTAGGAATGTAGATTTGCCTGATGGTCTTGTCTATTTTGAAGAGATGTATATCTCTGTCTTTAACGCGTGGAGAGATGTCTGTGTTGTCGTCAAGAAGATGATGGATGAGCAGCTAGGTGAAACGAACAAACGGGATTTTGGTTAAAGGTTTTTAAATTTGGTAGACCAGATCATACCAGATAAGTTGAGAAATGTCAACATCTTTCTGATTAACTATTCCCCAGAAGATTTGAAGATAAGATAGACGGGGGTTCTCGTGACCACTTTCCCTTCCAGAGACAGAACGAGCTAAGATGTAGTAGATTGTTCTCCCGGGTTGTGGGATGAGCTTAGCTTCAACCCTTGAGATCTTTGTCAATGGTTTGTCTTCTTGTAAATCATAGCCTATCTCTATAAGGAAATTGAGAACTTCTTCTTCAGTGGGTGATGGGTAGAATTTATTGTCAGGTTGAGGAGCTTTTGGTAATAGCAATGCCTTCTGGAGGTAGTCTTTATCGACAGTGACTTCCTTTCGGTCCAGCGTGCATGTGAAATATGTCTCTCTTAAGTCCAGCTATAGAGTATTCCACATTTGATGAATGTAGAGCTCGGGAATGTTAGATGACTTGTCCAGCATGCTCCTGCATTTGTGTTGCTTGAGAACCTCTATTGCTATTTGGCAAGTTGGTTCTGCACACTTGATTTTGTGAAATTCTACCCTTGTGTTGCTGTTGCCAATCTCCACCTTATAGCCTTGTGGGAAAACTTCAGCCTTTGTGAGCATTGGGAGAGGTTGTTGTTGTGGTGCAGCCATTTGAGATATCTGAAACATCATTCAACCACAGATTTGTAGGATACATGAAAGTTAGCAAATAGTTAACTTGTTGTTTCACATGTGATCCTTTTATTGCTTAGTTTGATTTTAAAAGTTTAGACATAGCAATTTGATTCATGTTATTGTTCAAAGAGCAATTTCGACAATTTTCAACTTATGTGAATTTCGATAGTAGAATTACGACAGATATCAAATTGTGACAGTTTGGCCAATTTCGACAATTTTACAAATTCCGACAGAATTATGGTCCAATTTCTATAATTTTGACTTTTGATGACATGTGGCCAATTCCGATGAAAAAGATCTCAATTGTGATAAGTCTTGTCCAATTGCGATAACCACATGAATTGCGATAAATTATGTCCAATTGCGATAAAAATATGGAATTTCGATAAACTTGCCCAATTGCGACAAAATCTTGAATTTCGACAAGTTTTGGGCAATTGCGACAACTTTATCCAATTTCGATAGATTTCGCAATTCCGACAGAATTTATCCAATTTCGATAGATTTGGCAATTTCGACAGAACTTGTCCTATTTCGATAACTTTGGCAATTTCGACAATTTCTTATACAAGTAATTTCGACAACTACTGTAGACGTACATTTTTCCTGGTTCTTTGTCGAAATTTGGTCTTCCTATTCAATTAAACCAATTCACAAGTTATTCTATGCTCATTGAACCCTGTATATCAAACTAAATCTCAACAACACTCAATTCCGACAAATCCTATTCAGCATATTATCGAAATTCATCAAAACTTGTTAAAAGTTTGTTTGATTTGTTCCAATAGTTTCACATGATGTTTCTGAGTCTTTTGGTCTAATTCTTAACACTTTTTAACCATAAAATTGACAGATAACACTCATACGAGTTCTCCTTAAACCATAATCATCTAAATTGCATCAATTGTGCTTCTGGGTTCGAATCAAGAGTTAAATCATGTAATTAGACACATTTAAACAATATCCCAACAACTTAATTATACTACAACACACTTATACGTTTTTCCCCAATTCGACGTATGAACCCTAAATTCAAACATGCATCAATCGCGTTTCTGGGTTTAATTAAATGCTCATAACATGTTAAGAGACTAATTCCGACCAAAACCCACTAATCAATTGCATCTATAACACACAGAATCAAGAAATCCGATTCAAGATAAACCCTAAGTCTAAAACATTCGATTTTGACAAATTGAGCCGTTGGATCTTTAAATCCTTCAAAACTGTTGTTTATAGTCATACAAAAAACGTATATTCACTCACAAATTTAAAGAAACTTGAACGGATTTATAGGTTGAATTCTAGCCGTGGATTGCGTAGGTGTAAGATTTTAATGCGGTGGGTGAAAGTATTAATGACTGCGCAGAGTTGTAGTAAATGCCTTATCACCCTTTTTGTTAAAATTTTAATCTTTCCATCTTTTACGTATCTAGTCCCTAAACCATGTTGTTTTACAATCTAAGTCCTAACTCACAATTTTAAACTTTAAACTTAACATGTTTTTGGCAAGAACAGCTTTAATACTCCCCCTCGACTTATGAGTATTTGAAAACATTTTTAAGATCAAGGAGGGTATTACCCAGATGATTTTACCACCATTTATGAAGCAACAATTTTAAGGAAATTATGCAAGTACAAATTTTAATGAAAATTTTAAAATTTAAATTTCTTACTCCCCCTCAACACTTGTTTAGTAAAAAAATTGGTAATATTTTGAAATGAACAAAGTGTTGATGGAAATTTTGTACTTGCATGGTGTTTTTTTTTTTTTTTTTTTTTTTTTTTTTTTTTTTTTTTTTTTTTTTTAATAAAGGTTAAATGGAAAATCTTTTTGTGTTTTTTATTAAAATATTTACAAAGATAGTTTTGGTGTTTGATTTTCTTTAATTGTTTGTAAGAAAGTTGTTTAAGTCTTCTGGAGTCAAACACCTCATACCAATCTGGTGAACCAATTCCACAAATCTTGCATAAGGCAAGGCTTTGGTGAATAAGCCTACCAGTTGGTATTCTGTACCCACAAAGTGTTCCACATGCTCCTTTATGAAGTGATACCGAAGTGCAATGTGCTTGGACTTCGAGTGCTGAACGGTGTTGCACGAGATAGCAATGGCACTCTTGGAGTCACAATACATTGGAATCTTGTTGAATACATAACCATAGTCCATCAGTTGTGATCTCATCCAGATGACTTGAGCACAACATGCTGACATGGCTACGTATTCAAATTCTGTTGAAGACAGTGATGTACAATCCTGCTTCCTTGACTGCCAAGAGACAAGTTTGTCTCCAAGGAACTGCACTCCTCCAGACGTACTTTTACGAGTATCTAAGCAACCTGCATGATCAGCATCTAAAAATGCAATTAGTTCGAAGCCAGAATCCTTCAGATACCAGATCAACAAATTAATGGTTCCCTTTATGTATCGAAGGATTCTCTTAACCTCAGAGAGGTGTCTTTCAGTTGGTCTAGACTGATAGCGGGAGCAAAGATATGTGGCAAAAACAATATCTGGTCTGCTGGCTGTTAGATACATGAGTGACCCAATCATACTACCGTATTTGGTAGGGTCAATTGGTGTTCCATGTAAATCAGTATCCAGCTTGGGAGATGATGCAGACATTGGGGTATTATACGTGTCACAACTTGTCATGCCATGCTTTTTCAAAATTTCTTGGGCATATTTGGATTGGTTTAAGAAAATACCACGGGGTGATTGATGAACTTGCAGTCCTAAGAAGAACTTCAGTTCACCCATCATGGACATCTCAAAGTTTTGTTTCATTAATTTAGCAAAAGCATTTGATTATTTCTTATGGGTTGAACCAAAAATGATATCATGCACATAGATTTGAACTATTAAAATGTCCTCCCCATGTTTTTGTATAAACAGTGTTGGATCAACAGATCCTTTTGTGAAATGATTAGCAATTAGGAATGCAGATAATTTATCGTACCATGCCCTGGAGGCTTGTTTAAGGCCATAGAGGGCTTTCTTGAGCCGGTACACGTGGTTCGGATGTTCTGGGTCGACGAAGCCCTCTGGTTGTGTGACGTACACCTCTTCACGGAGTTTTCCATTTAAGAATGCCGTCTTCACGTCCATTTGATATACGGTGATATTCTTGTGAGTAGCATATGCCAGAAACATTCGAACGGCCTCAAGTCTTGCCACTGGTGCGAAAGATTCCTCAAATTCGATATCTTCTTCTTGATTGAATCCTTTAGCAACCAACCGAGATTTATTACGAATAACTGTGCCATCAGCATCTAATTTGTTCTTCCAGATCCATTTCAGTCCGACAACGTATACTCCGTCTGGTCTTTCTACCAATTTCCAAACCTCCAGACGCTTGAATTGATCAAGTTCTTCTTGCATTGACTCAATCCAATTGTCGTAGGTCAGAGCTTCTTTAATGTTTTTCGGTTCTGCTTGACAAACGGTGAGTGCATAAATGCAAGTTTCACCGTCTGTGTGGAGTCTTTTACGTGTCATGACCGGATTGTTTGGATTACCAATCACGTTCACTAAAGAGTGATCCTTGGTCCATTTGTGGGTTGACGGGTAGTGTTGAAAATTTTGGTGCATATATGACGGATCCAAATTGCTTGTTGACGACTCTGCGATATCTGGAATGGTGGGAGCAGGAGCAAATGGATTGAAGAAAGCATTTCCATCATAATGTGCGGGTGTGGGTACTTCAGAAGATAGGAGGGGATCTTCAGCTGCGGTCGCAGTATTAGAAGCTGTTTTTTCTACTGATGTTGATGTTTCTGTTGGAGGTGCATCTTCAGCAACTTCTGTTGTTGTAGTTACTGTTGTATCAGGTGCTTGATTATTGACGGGTTGTGCAGCGGAACTGGTGGATACATCTGAAGCACGACTAACGAAAGAATCATCGAACAGCGGAGCAAACAAATCTTTCAAGTCCTTGCGGTTAAGAGAGAGAGGTGCAGCTGATTGATCAGGGAAGTTCAGACGGTTAGAATCGGGTCCTAAGCTATTTTGCTCAGAAGCCATATCCGTGAGTTCATCAAAATGAGCGTGTATGGTCTCTTGAATTTCTCGGGTTCAACGGTTCCAGATACGAAATCCTTTAGAATTCTCGCAGTATCCAACAAAGATCCCAATATCAGCTTTGGCTTTCAACTTTCCAAGGTCATCACGATCATTATTTGGGTAACAGAGGGCCCAAATACATGAAAGTAATTTATGTTCAGTTTTCTTCTGTGAACAAGTTCATATGGGGTTTTGTTGTGCCTTTTGTTGATCATGCAACGGTTTTGGGTGTAGCAAGCGGTTGAGACAGCTTCAGCCCAGAAGTAATCAGGTAATTGAGCATTGATCAACATCGTCCTTGCGGCTTCCACTAACGTCCTGTTTCATCTCTCGACTACTCCATTCTGTTCTGGGCTACGTGTAATTGATGTTTGGTGTTCAATTCCTACTTTCTCAAAGTATTCACAAAGAGTGTGATTCTTAAATTCGGTTCCGTTGTCTGTTCTAATTTTTCGAACGGTGTTGCGTAGCTGAACCTGAATTTTGGTGAGAAAGGTGATGATCATCGGAGGAGCTTGATCTTTAGTATGAAGAAAATAGACCCAAGTCCATCTTGAAAAGTCATCGACGATTACCAATATATAACGCTTCCCGTTGATTGTTTGAACTCTCATCGGGCCACACAAATCCATATGCAGAAGTTGGAGAACGTGATCGCTACTGTGCTCGAATGAGCACGAGTACTTTTCCCTTGTTCACAAGCTGGACAAAGGTGATCTTTGGCATACCGGAATCTTGGAAGACCGTCGACTAACTTATGACGTGCACTATGTCAACAAAGCTCCCTTCAGGCGGAGAAAACCGTACAACGTCGATTATCCTTATTTCCGACACTAAGCTAAATGTCGAGTACTAATCTTAGCTAGTACCAATCTACCACGATCCACACGATCCTTAATAAATCACACAATCAACACACTTGACTCGATCTACCCGATCTACTCTTGATCCACTTGATCAACACACAAGCCCACAAGCTACAAGAGATCTCCAAGATCTCGACAAGATCACAATGATCTACTCTCACAAACTACACAAAAGAAAATCAACTTGGTGTATGCTAGGATACAACAAGTATGTAACAAGTGTTACAAGTGCACTAACTATAATTACAACACTTTGTATCTTCTTTGATACTTTGTGTTCTTCTCGTGCACTAGTATATGAATGAAGGTGATCACTTGGTTGGATGATTGTATCACTCTTTAAACAAAAGAAAACTAAACTAAATGATCAAAGGAGAGAAGATGTGATAAGAGTTTTAAACTCAGAAAGTTGTGTATGAAAAAGGATGCACAAAAACTGTGAGGAGGGCTGGTATTTATAGGCAGAAGAAATTTGCCCGTTATAGGGTCATGGTACTACCAAATACCACACGGTACCACTAAATTTAGTGGTACCGTGCCAGACAAGGACGCCCCAATTTTTGTTTTTAGTGGTGAAAGTTTATTTGGGGAAGTTTGGAGCTGATTTTGGAGGGAAAAATAGCTGTTATGATTTTTAAACTTATTTTTACAATAAAACATTTCTTTGTAATTCAAAAATAATTTGTAAAGTATATTTTTGAAAAAAATGTTTTGTCACATTAAAAATGTGAAGTTTGAAACACAAATTCACTTATTTGATCATTTGTCAAGTTGTAAATTTGTTTGTTCATACCTAGAGTGATTCACGTAGAAACGAGATATTTCGACTAAAAACTTGTTTACGTTAATTTTGACGTAAAGTGTTTTCACATTTTGTTATCATCAAAACGTGGAGTTATCGAAAGATATAAATAACGTTTTTAGAACATTATTTTCATCAACAATATTTTTTAAACCGCAAGTCGTTACGAGTCGTGCCACCCGTAGCTTTAAAGGTAATTGAGTTTAGTTTCATTAAAAATACTTTCAAGGGTTGGTTAGCAATAGATTTTTATAAGTTTGTTAAAGAGTAACAAGATGTCATTTTTGGGTCATGTCGTTTCCGCGAAAAGTTTTAAATTTTTAGTCAAATCGGGAAAGGGGCATTTCACAAGTTCCATATTACTAATTTTATTTTTAATAACCATGGTGTCAAATCTTTTGTTGATTAATCTAAAGTGGCCGAAACCTAGTAACTTAAACAACTGCCACACTCATGTAGACGAGATAAAACTTTTTTTTTTATTTATTTAAATTTATTTGCATCAATCATAATCAATGGCAAAGCTTAATGGAAAGCTTAATGGAAGTACATGATTCATAATAATGGCCAAGCTTAATAGAGACATAAGAGTGCCCCGCTCCCCAATCCATGATTTGGTTACTTAGGTTGGCCATAATGGCAACCCTTGGTTGGGTTGTTCTAGCCTTCGAGCTGCCTCCCCCCCCCCCACGGTGACTTTTGTAGCCGCGTCCCCCCCCCCTAATTTTTGCTTGATTCGATTAGTCAGACGACCGGATGGAGATACAAAGTTTGTGTGTGTGAGTTTTTTTAATTAATTTTTGAGGGGTATGTTGTTGTGACCGCGGTTACCTTAGTACGGGCATTTGGTCATGCATTTGGTATAAGAGAGAGAAGCTGATGTGGCATTAAGGTGACAAGGTCATAAGGTCACCGTAGGGTCACCATTACTACTGGTCTTATGTTACTCCGTATTAAAGTGACTTCTTGTACTTTTCAACAACCTCTCTAAAACAACTGCCACACTCATGTAGACGAGATAAAACCTTATTTTATTTTATATTATTTTTTTAAGTTTATTTGCATCAATCATAATCAATGGCAAAGCTTAATGGAATGGCCAAGCTTAATAGAGACATAAGAGTGCCCCGCTCCCCAATCCATGATTTGGTTACTTAGGCTGGCCGTAATGGCAACCCTTGGTTAGGTTGTTCTAGCCTTCGAGCTGCCTCCCCCTCCCCCCACGATGACCTTTGCAACCGCGTCCCCCCCATTTTTGCTTGATTCGATTAGTCAGATGACCGGATGGAGATACAAAGTTTGTGTGTGTGAGTTTTTTTAATTAATTTTTGAGGGGTATGTTGTTGTTGTGACCGCAGTTACCTTAGTACGGGCATTTGGTCATGCATTTGGTATTAGAGAGAGAAGCTGATGTGGCGTTAAGGTGACAGGGTCATAAGGTCACCGTAGGGTCACCATTACTACTGGTCTTATGTTACTCCGTATTAAAGTGACTTCTTGTACTTTTCCTTGTACTTTTCAACAACCTCTCTAAAAAGAATTTATTAGTTTGACCATCCTAAAATTTGTTTTATACATTTTGGCCCTCCAAAAAGATACCTTGAAGCTTCGTCACCGATCACAATTCAAACTTATGAGACCCGTTGTAAAAAAATATTATGAAATGCCACTAAAAGACCTTGAAAGTAGTCTGGATAAAAGGGTAAATGAAGAGAGATCTCTTTAAGTTACTTTAGTGTATGCAACTTAACTAGTATTTTCGCTATCATTTATAGACTTGTTTTTTTTACCATCCAAGATGTTTATTTAGCAAGGTTTTAACTAAGCTTCCTTATGAAATGTTTTGGAATTTACGTTAGGCCATCTCAAAGTAGTTTGAATAGATGATTTTGGAGTATTGGTGAATATTTCCTCACCCATTCAATTGTTGCATTTAAAAAGATGAGATGAAAAAGAATTGAGATAAGAAGATGAATAAGAATTTTGCAAGAAGGTTTATTGTTTCATAACTTCATATTAAATCAAAAGGTTTAATGTTATTAACTAAAAATAAACTTTCTCCAAACTACTGTGTTTATACGTGGATTAAAAATATATATTTTATTACATGTTACAAATTTTTAAAAAGTATTCCAATATGCATATTTGGATGATGTGTCACACTTCAAAATATGACATGTGCCACTGTGTTGTGACTAGTTACAATTTTTTTTGAATTTTTTTTAATTTTTTTTATAACTTAATGAAATTTTTTTAGCACAAATAAGAAAATGATACATTAAAAGGGTTCATTTATTTATTTAAAAGAAATACTAGAAAACGATACATGTCATTACCCTATATATAATTTAGCGTCGAGTTTTGCTACAAGAGTTTTGCTACAGTTGTTGTAGCAGTGTTGGGCTCGGTTTTGGGCTGTGGGCTCCCGCTTTTGCCCTTGCGTTTGTTCCCTCGCTTCTTTAGATATCAATCCGGGTACCTACCATCTCATTTGTTCTTGCACGTTCTACTGCCTTCTACCGGAACCCTACTTGGCTGCCGGTGTTGTTTACTTGCGGATCGGTTATGGTCTTTTAGATTTCTTTTGCTTATGTGCCTGTTCTTTGTGGTAGTTACTGTTTTTGTAACACCCCAACCCGACAAGGGCAAAGGTGTCACATATACGGATTCTTATCAGAACAAACACAGACATTTGACATAAATAATACAATGAAAATCCAAGGTTTACAACTGAAATCAGAACTACGAGCTTTACATTACAAAATTTCTATGTCTAATATAAGGTTCTTCTAGTCATCTTCCAAAAGCTAATGAAGTCTTCTAAAGTCAACACTTTTCACCCAACTCCCAGCTTCCAACTAAACCTGCCGCGGAAAAAGAAACGCGGCTGAGCTACACGAGCTCAGTGAACAGATATAACGGGGTAACAAACAATAATAATGAAATAGGGAAGATGGAAGGAATCGTACATGATGTAATAATAGATGAGAAGAAATATGAGGGTTATACAGAGATATCAGAAAGTATGGATAGTATCATGAGTAATGGTGAAGTAATCAAAAGATCCCATCAAGCCCAAACATACCAAGCCCAGTACAGAGATAAGTCCAGTATCATGTCATAGGGTGTTAGTAATGAAAGGTAAAGGTCATAAGTCTATAAGGTGCATGAAAAACAGTAATCCTCTACGAGCCCAGAAACATGAACATGAAATCATAATCATACCGCCATGCAGAGAGATGTTCCTATCACTAATCCCAGAAATCAGAAATATGGAGTGATCAGCTCTCAGAGTTGTGAAAGACGTGTATCGCACACACCATCAGTCACCATGCATATCATAACATATCATAACATGAACATAATACAGAAACAAATCTAGGATGCATCCATACGCCCCTGGTGGCCATAACTCCCAACACACCAAATAAAATACAGAAGAGGGACGGGACAGGTCATCACTCTCCTGCCCTAGAGTCATGCCATCGGTGCATCGACTGACATGGACATGAAACCCTCATGCCTAGTGAGTGGCTCGTAGTATCAAACTGTGGGTCAAGGTCAAGTATCATGTATCCAGTATTTAATTTAGTTTCATAAGTCAATTTCCATTTCAGAATATCAGAGTTCATAATCAGAGGTTCATATCAGAGGTTCATACCATAAAGGTTCCATGTCAGAAAGGTCATATATCAGAAATGTTTAATATCAGAAAGGTTCATAACAGAAAGGTCATGTATCAGAAAGGTTTAATATCAGAAAGGTTCATAACAGAAAAGGTCATGTCAAAGGTTCATAATATCATGAAAGAAACCAGAAAGGTTCACAGAATCAAAGAACATGGCAGTGAATCAGAAATCAGAAATGAGACGAAGGCACCTTACTAAAGAAGGGCAGAATATCTGTACCTTATTAGGAATGCAAAAACAGAAATAGAAGCACAAACAGATCAGGATCTCTCCTTCTTCACACCTAGAGGAATAGAAGACGGAATTACAGAAGATTCTAAGTCAGATTACCATTTTAATAACTTTCTATTTTAGGCAGGTTTCCTTATTTGGCAAGTTTCCATACTTTAGGGTTTCAAATGTAATTCTTCCAAAGTTAAAGGTCAAATATGTAATTATCACATTCATTCTTTTTAATCCTTCATTTATTCAGAATGTACGTCTTCAATACTTCAAGTTTGCCAAATTACATTTTATACCCCTTAGTTTACAAAATTTCCATTTAAACCCCTTAATTCATAATTTTACACTTTAAATTCTTATCTTATCCATAATTACCAAACAAGCCTCATATTTTATCAAAATACAGAATATAACTTCATAATTACTTATTGTACCAATCCAGCCCCTCAAGTTTCAGAATTTACACAATTAGCCCCTTAAGTTTACAAAACTTATAATTTAAATCATAATTCCATATTAATTACATATTAAGCCCATAAATACTCAAATTTACCCAAAACACTTTTAATATCATTATTTACTCAGGACAACCTCAACTTTCCAGAATTTACACTTTTAGTCCCTCTAGTTTAATTAATTACAAATCGGATTAATATATATATATATATATATATATATATATATATATATATATATATATATATATATATATATATATATATATATATATATATATATATATATTTACCCATTTAACCTTTTAAATACCAAATTTACATATGGACCCCTCATTTTATATTTTGTACGAATCAGACCTGGTCCAAATAACTTATAAAAATTATCCCTTGAGTTTTTAAAAATTACAAAACACCCCTTATCTTTTATTTTTCCAATCGGTATATACTTAAAATCATATAAACCCTAAAATTAATTATGCCAAACATTGTATCATCATTAAACAACCTTACACTCATTAAAGATCAGATCTTGCCCAAAACCCTAACCCTAGATCGAATTAGGGCTTTTGTTTAATTTTCTTATTTCTTTGTTTTTATAAAACCCGATTTTGAGTAAATTCCACAAAACACGATTTAGGCCTCCAAAAATTCGACCACCATTTTTCACATGTTATATGAATCATATAGGACCTAGGAAAAATCATAACACACCCTGGAAAAATCGTATGGATTAAATATAGAATTATTACGTTTTTAGGTTTATAAATTTATTAATTCGTAAACGGCTTATAGATCATGCATGGCTTGTTTCTATCATTTTATACACGACTTATATGATGTATGGAGTGTGAGAAAAATACCAGACCAGGTATGAAACAAGTTGAACAGGCCAAACCAAAAATGGACTTCTCGGCTAGGATAAAAACGACAATAAATTTCCCACGAGCTCAAACGCAATCAATAAACCTTGGATTCAATTTTCGCAGATCATATATGATGTATGGAACTTAGGAAAAATAGAGAATGAATTTTAAAAGGGCCGAAAGAATTAAAATGGAATATTACCTCACTTGTGAACAAAATTCGACAATAAAAGATTCAAGGCCCTATAAATTGAATGGCCAATTTTCTTGGCTTCCTAGCACGACCAAGAACTCAGGAAAATTATGCTTGGACCTCAGAAAATTCGGATGGGATGAATGGTGATTTATTTTGGATTTAGGGTTTCTTCGGCAAGTGAATAAGGGAGAAAAAAAAGTATATAATTTATATATGGATGATAGAACCGAATTAGGGGGAGGGGAGGGCATTAAATTCGGTCCCCAATCAATCAAAATTAATTTTTGCATAACTTCCTTTTTTATTTCATGTTTATCCACAATTTTATATAACTTAATTTAATTTAAATAATACTTATTTATAAATATATATATAATTCGGTTATTATAAAGTTTTAGGGGATCCAAAATATTTTTGAGTCATGTACAAGTATGTTAAATGATGTCCCATAATTATTTTATATCATATATAATTTAATTACAAAGGTTTTGTAATTATTTTGGCACTTATATAGGTTTTAATTTAATTTTTAAGTTGTAGGGGCATTTTGGTCATTTTACATGTTTTCAGATTTTCGGGTATTACAACTTCTTCCCCACTAACAAAAAATTTCGTCCTCGAAATTTGAAGTCGCCAAGTTAAGCGGAGTCGTAGCAAGTCGCAAAAGATCGTCACGAACATTTCCACGCCCGGGGAGGTTCTTCCAAAAGGATCGTTTATAAGGAAACATGAACATGATTTTAGATCCAATTAACTGTATCAACAGTAGAGAGCTCTACAAGAGTTCAAGATTCATAGCTGAGGTAAACAGAATGCAAAACGAGAGTTCAAACTTATCCAGATCTCTAATGAACGAAGACAGAGTATATGAACAGGTAGGATGAACCTAAAGTCTCGCTAATCGCGGATATTCCAACGGAGACCAAGTTCTAAACTCATTAAGTACTTCCCAAGACATCCTATGGCCACAATGAAGGCACGTTATATGGTGTAAGTATTATCACGTTAATAATACCAGCACCACATAATTATGCCTTCATGATGATCATACTTTATCTCAAGTCGTAAGCAATCCCCTGTCTTAGTCCACCTAGTACTTCTACAGTCTCAGAGGTTAACCAAAGCAATGTCATAGCAAAGCACGAATCAGAGTGATGCGGAAACGATGATACTTAGATAAATGCCTTATAGTCTACCCATTCCTCACCGGTCAGAACTTAAATTCCTATAGGGAAATCCTAGAGCAATTCTTACAGGTTATCTTATGAGCGCCTACAGTGGAAACTTAGTGGTCCAAACTTCACAGGTCAAGGGTAAATGTATTACAAGTCGCAGCCTGGTCTCTGATACCATAATTGTAACACCCCAACCCGACAAGGGCAAAGGTGTCACATATACGGATTCTTATCAGAACAAACACAGACATTTGACATAAATAATACAATGAAAATCCAAGGTTTACAACTGAAATCAGAACTACGAGCTTTACATTACAAAATTTCTATGTCTAATATAAGGTTCTTCTAGTCATCTTCCAAAAGCTAATGAAGTCTTCTAAAGTCAACACTTTTCACCCAACTCCCAGCTTCCAACTAAACCTGCCGCGGGAAAAGAAACGCGGCTGAGCTACACGAGCTCAGTGAACAGATATAACGGTAACAAACAATAATAATGAAATAGGGAAGATGGAAGGAATCGTACATGATGTAATAATAGATGAGAAGAAATATGAGGGTTATACAGAGATATCAGAAAGTATGGATAGTATCATGAGTAATGGTGAAGTAATCAAAAGATCCCATCAAGCCCAAACATACCAAGCCCAGTACAGAGATAAGTCCAGTATCATGTCATAGGGTGTCAGTAATGAAAGGTAAAGGTCATAAGTCTATAAGGTGCATGAAAAACAGTAATCCTCTACGAGCCCAGAAACATGAACATGAAATCATAATCATACCGCCATGCAGAGAGATGTTCCTCTCACTAATCCCAGAAATCAGAAATATGGAGTGATCAGCTCTCAGAGTTGTGAAAGACGTGTATCGCACACACCATCAGTCACCATGCATATCATAACATATCATAACATGAACATAATACAGAAACAAATCTAGGATGCATCCATACGCCCCTGGTGGCCATAACTCCCAACACACCAAATAAAATACAGAAGAGGGACGGGACAGGTCATCACTCTCCTGCCCTAGAGTCATGCCATCGGTGCATCGACTGACATGGACATGAAACCCTCATGCCTAGTGAGTGGCTCGTAGTATCAAACTGTGGGTCAAGGTCAAGTATCATGTATCCAGTATTTAATTTAGTTTCATAAGTCAATTTCCATTTCAGAATATCAGAGTTCATAATCAGAGGTTCATATCAGAGGTTCATACCATAAAGGTTCCATGTCAGAAAGGTCATATATCAGAAATGTTTAATATCAGAAAGGTTCATAACAGAAAGGTCATGTATCAGAAAGGTTTAATATCAGAAAGGTTCATAACAGAAAAGGTCATGTCAAAGGTTCATAATATCATGAAAGAAACCAGAAAGGTTCACAGAATCAAAGAACATGGCAGTGAATCAGAAATCAGAAATGAGACGAAGGCACCTTACTAAAGAAGGGCAGAATATCTGTACCTTATTAGGAATGCAAAAACAGAAATAGAAGCACAAACAGATCAGGATCTCTCCTTCTTCACACCTAGAGGAATAGAAGACGGAATTACAGAAGATTCTAAGTCAGATTACCATTTTAATAACTTTCTATTTTAGGCAGGTTTCCTTATTTGGCAAGTTTCCATACTTTAGGGTTTCAAATGTAATTCTTCCAAAGTTAAAGGTCAAATATGTAATTATCACATTCATTCTTTTTAATCCTTCATTTATTCAGAATGTACGTCTTCAATACTTCAAGTTTGCCAAATTACATTTTATACCCCTTAGTTTACAAAATTTCCATTTAAACCCCTTAATTCATAATTTTACACTTTAAATCCTTATCTTATCCATAATTACCAAACAAGCCTCATATTTTATCAAAATACAGAATATAACTTCATAATTACTTATTGTACGAATCCAGCCCCTCAAGTTTCAGAATTTACACAATTAGCCCCTTAAGTTTACAAAACTTATAATTTAAATCATAATTCCATATTAATTACATATTAAGCCCATAAATACTCAAATTTACCCAAAACACTTTTAATATCATTATTTACTCAGGACAACCTCAACTTTCCAGAATTTACACTTTTAGTCCCTCTAGTTTAATTAATTACAAATCGGATTAATATATATATATATATATATATATATTATATATATATATATATATATATATATATATATATATATATATATATATATATATATATATATATATATATATATATATATATATATATATATATTTACCCATTTAACCTTTTAAATACCAAATTTACATATGGACCCCTCATTTTATATTTTGTACGAATCAGACCTGGTCCCAATAACTTATAAAAATTATCCCTTGAGTTTTTAAAAATTACAAAACACCCCCTTATCTTTTATTTTTCCAATCGGTATATACTTAAAATCATATAAACCCTAAAATTAATTATGCCAAACATTGTATCATCATTAAACAACCTTACACTCATTAAAGATCAGATCTTTCCCAAAACCCTAACCCTAGATCGAATTAGGGCTTTTGTTTAATTTTCTTATTTCTTTGTTTTTATAAAACCCGATTTTGAGTAAATTCCACAAAACACGATTTAGGCCTCCAAAAATTCGACCACCATTTTTCACATGTTATATGAATCATATAGGACCTAGGAAAAATCATAGCACACCCTGTAAAAATTGTATGGATTAAATATAGAATTATTATGTTTTTAGGTTTATAAATTTATTAATTCGTAAACGGCTTATAGATCATGCATGGCTTGTTTCTATCATTTTATACACGACTTATATGATGTATGGAGTGTGAGAAAAATACCAGACCAGGTATGAAACAAGTTGAACACGCCAAACCAAAAATGGACTTCTCGGCTAGAATAAAACGACAATAAATTTCCCACGAGCTCAAACGCGATCAATAAACCTTGGATTCAATTTTCGCAGATCATATATGATGTAAGGAACTTAGGAAAAATAGAGAATGAATTTTAAAAGGGCCGAAAGAATTAAAATGGAATATTACCTCACTTGTGAACAAAATTCGACAATAAAAGATTCAAGGCCCTATAAATTGAATGGCCAATTTTCTTGGCTTCCTAGCACGACCAAGAACTCAGGAAAATTATGCTTGGACCTCAGAAAATTCGGATGGGATGAATGGTGATTTATTTTGGATTTAGGGTTTCTTCGGCAAGTGAATAAGGGAGAAAAAAAAAGTATATAATTTATATATGGATGATAGAACCGAATTAGGGGGAGGGGAGGGCATAAAATTTGGTCCCCAATCAATCAAAATTAATTTTTGCATAACTTCCTTTTTTATTTCATGTTTATCCACAATTTTATATAACTTAATTTAATTTAAATAATACTTATTTATAAATATATAATTCGGTTATTATAAAGTTTTAGGGGATCCAAAATATTTTTGAGTCATGTACAAGTATGTTAAATGATGTCCCATAATTATTTTATATCATATATAATTTAATTACAAAGGTTTTGTAATTATTTTGGCACTTATATAGGTTTTAATTTAATTTTTAAGTTGTAGGGGCATTTTGGTCATTTTACATGTTTTAGATTTTCGGGTATTACAGTTTTTTTTTAATAGGTTATTTGTTCATCGTTTGCTTATGTGTGCTTGCTTACCGGTGTTGTTTACTTACGGATCGGTTATGGTCTTTTAGATTTCTTTTGCTTATGTCCCTCTTCTTTGTGGTAGTTGCTATTTTTTTTATTGTAGGTTATTTGTTCATCGTTTGTTTATGTACTTACGGATCAGTTATGGTGGTTTTTTTGTGCTTCTTGCGTACGGATCGGTTATGATGCCTACTCTTTTAGATGTCTTTTGCTTATGTTCATCTTTTACTTATGTGGCTACTTCTTTTTGCGTAATCTGCCGGTATTTTGTTTCTTTATGGCTTATGATTTGGATCTATATTGTCTATCCCTTTTAAGGTCTGATATTGGCGCTTTTTTGAGCCGTCTTTTGCTTTGTCGTACCTTATTTGCGGAACCCTACTTGGCTGCCGGTGTTGTTTACTTGCGGATCGGTTATGGTCTTTTAGATTTCTTTTGCTTATGTGCCTGTTCTTTGTGGTGGTTACTGTTTTTTTTTGTAATAGGTTATTTGTTCATCGTTTGCTTATGTGTGCTTGCTTACTGGTGTTGTTTACTTACGGATCGGTTATGGTCTTTTAGATTTCTTTTGCTTATGTCCCTCTTCTTTGTGGTAGTTGCTGTTTTTTTTGTTGTAGGTTATTTGTTCATCGTTTGTTTATGTACTTACGGATCGGTTACGGTCGTTTTTTTGTGGTTCTTGCGTACGGGTCGGTTATGATACCTGCTCTTTTAGATGTCTTTTGCTTATGTTCATCTTTTACTTATGTGGCTACTTCTTTTTGCGTAATCTGCCGGTATTTTGTTTCTTTATGGCTTATGATTTGGATCTATATTGTCTATCCCTTTTAAGGTCTGATATTGGCCTTTTTTTTAGCCGTCTTTTGCTTTGTCGTACCTTATTTGCTGAACTTTCCCTTATGTGGCTGCCTTTTGTGGTGTTTTTTTTTTTTTTTTTTTTTTTTTTTTGCCTTATTTGTTCGGCTTTTGCTTATCTGGCTGCTTGATCCATTTTTAGGTCTAATATTAGAATTTTAGATCTATAGCTGTTTTTTGTGGTTTATGGTTTAGACCTTTGGATGTTTTGTGCGGCTAAAAAATATTATCTTGATGTTATTTTGTATCACTCTTTTATTTACTTTAGTTTATAATTTCTTTATGTATGTTTATGCAGTTACTCTTTCATATTGTGATGCGTTTGTTAACTCACTTGATATGTCACCTATAGCTGTTATTAGTTGAAATGGCAGATATGAGTGCCATATCAAGTGGTGTAACCAGCGTTTCATATTTTTTTCCTCGCGATTCAGTATACTAATTTGCCTTTTTCTTCTCTGTTGGTGCCACAGTTGCCTTACAGAGGTATTCGCGTCACAATTCTTGAATGTCATAGTATGAATGCTAACTATGTAGCTGGACCCGTTTCGCAAACACGTTCAGCTTAGTTCGGCTATTATATAATCAGGTGGTGGCAAGGCAATTACCGGACGGCATAGTGTAAACAATACCTAAGCAACCGGTCTTATTTTGCAGCCACCACCTCTTTTCAGCTGTCTCTGTGCAGCGACTGGGATAATCTTCTCAGCTTACATTCTCTGAACACATGTTGCTTGGCAAGGTAACTAAGATTGTGGTTGCAGCCATGCCGTGTGTTTAGTGTTCCTTGCAAAGGTTTCGCCAATAGAGTTCTTAAATATCACGGTATGAATACTGGCTATGTAACTGGATCCGTTTTGCAACTGCCCTCGATTTAGAGTGTTTCAATGGCTAGCAAATGAGAGAATGCAATGGAGAATGTGGTAACTACCTCCTTTACTCTTGCACTCTCCTATATATAATGGAGCGTGGAGTTTTGTTACAGTTGTTGTACCAGTGTTGGGCTCGCTTTTGGGTTATGAGCTCCCGATTTTTCCCTTTCGTTTGTTCCATCACTTCTTTTAGCCTTTTTCCAATCACTAACAAATGATAGAATGCACTGGAGATTTATATGTGTCTCTTCCCTGTGGTTCTCTTGGTAGTTGTGCAGATGTTCTTTGTAAACTTTTGACAGCTGCTGTAGAAATGTTGTGATTTTCATATGAAATAATTAGCACGCATGGATGTTTGCGCAATAGGCTGTGATGAGTCTGTGAGTCTGATTTAAGAACTGAATCCCTGGCACTTGGCAGGGCAAACTTTCAGATTTGCAACCGTGCCAGGTGTATTTATTTCTTCCGATCGCTTATTAATATCAATCCGATGATATAAAACTCATAATTTCTTCACAGATCTGAGCTAAAATGTTTGAGTTTGTCACTTATTGGTTGTAAACTTTTTACGACTACTGTAGGAATTTTGTGATTTTCATATCAAATAATGAACACGCATAGATGTTTGTGCAATAGGCTGTGATGAGTCTGTGAGTCTGATTTAAGAAATGAATCCCTGGCACTTGGCAGGGCAGACTTTTAGATTTGCAACCGTGCCAGGTGTGTTTATTTCTTGCAATCGCTTATTAATATCAATCCAATGATATAAAACTCATACCTTCTTCACAGATCTGAGCCAAAATGTTTTTATTGCTTATTGGTTGTGATAACCTGTCATGAATCTGTCACTCTGGTTAAAGAAGTTACTATGCAGCTCTTGGTAAGCCAATCTTTTAGATTTACACCTGTCCCAGGTGTATTTACTTCTTGCAATCAGTTTTTAATATCAATCCAATGATATCGAATTCTTAATTTATCTACAGGTCGAAGTCAGATAATGTAAAACTAAAGATTGTAAAAAAAATAGACAGAATATCAGTGATGGATGTATGGCAACCAGTCACGGTTACTGCATATATGCAGCTATACCCAATTTCGTATGGTGTATACATCCATCATTGATACTTTGTTATTGTTTTTTGCACCGGGCAATTTTTTTACACTCAACTGTGTCGCTTCATATAATTGCCTCCTTTCAACTACCACTGTATTTACATGGTATTTACACTCACCATTCATAGTTTTTAAATCTTTGCGTACTGATTGTCTTCATATACATAATTTATTTATATTTTTTTATTCTTCAGGTTTCTCTTCTTGCATATGGCAATGACCAAAAGTTAAGGACCGGTTAAATTTCACAACCTCTTTTTATATTTACTGTATTCATGTACATACTTTGATCACCTTTTTCTATTCTTCAGGTTACCTGCTCCATCTACATGCCTGTTCTCTGTGGTTTACATGCTGATATAAACTTTTCTTTGCCCCAGTTTCAATTCATAATAGAATGCACTATATATATATATATATATATATATATATATATATATATATATATATATATATATATATATATATATATATATATATATATATAACATGTAAAATACATAAATACATACACACTTTTTTTTTGGGTGCATATCTTTGTTATTCATTATTCTATTAAAAGGTTTACACTAACACTATATATATATATATATATATATATATATATATATATATATATATATATATATATATATATATATATATATATATATATACTTTTTACTAGAAGAATTAATAACAAAGATATGTGCCAAAAAAAAAGTGTGCATCTATTTAACACATGTTATATATAACAAAACACGGTCACTGATAATTGAGTACAATTTTCGAAGATGAATGCGAAGCGAAATAGTATAGTCTTAGAAATGATTTGGTGCAGATTACTTCTTTACACTATGCTATTTTGCTTCTCACTGATCTTCTAAAATTCAGCACTATTGTTGGCCATGAATTTTTATCAGAGGAATGCATATCTCGCACAGAGTAAAAGAAAACCCAAAACACACGTAAGGGAAAAAAAAACAAGCCTACAGCCCAACACTGACTCCAACACTATACGGTTCCTCCTATGTATTGCTTCGAACAGTAATTTTTCTTCGATAGAAGTTATTCCTTTTTCTGTCTTTCTAAAATGCCTTTTTGTCAATGGTTTGCAGCTACGGTATTTAGGCAATGATGATAGCTTTGCACGTTCCCATTTTTCCAGCTGTGCATTCGTTGGCAGGGCAACTACGCTATCAATTGCAGCCACAATGCACTATTCATGCTGATCGCAAACGTGCATATCTGAGCCTTGCTGACGTCAAAACGTCTGGGTCCTCACTCAACTGTGGCCCCTGATCTGAGGTATGTTCGATTGATTTATCTAACGGTAACCATTTACTATCCATCAATCGATTGCTAATATCCTTTATTAAGTTAAGAAAAAAACAACAGTTAATATTCATTATGGTTTACCATCGCTTTTCGCTCCAGGAATAGTAACAGCTACTAATATGCCATCTTTGTCTATTTCCAGATATTAACAATTGAACTTACGCGGCAACCATACATTGTTTTTTTTTGCATATTCATAATTGTAGTGGCACAAATGCTTCTGGTCAAAAATATACTTCAATTCAAAAAGAAGGATGAGAAGCGGAAGAGAATGCTGCGATAAGTAGTTTGATCCAAATTTCTTCTTCGCACCATCCTCTTCCGTTTCCCATCTTTCTTTCAGACTTGAACCATATTCTTGGCCAGAACAAATTGTGTCACTACATGTCCGCCTATGCAAAAAAAAAATGTTAGGTTTTACTGGCACATAACATAAACCTTTTGTATCCGCCCTTTGCCAGGTAAAGAAAATGTTTCCTCTTATCTCTTGCTTTGACCACTAATTTTTCCTCAATACAGGTTATTGCTTTTTGTGCCTTTCTAAAATGCCTTTTTCTGAATGGTTTGCAGCCACGGTGTTTAGGCGATGATGATAACTTTGTGCATTCCCATTTTCCCAGCTGTGCGTTCGTTGGCAGGGCAACTACGGTATCAGTTGCAGCCACAGCGTACATTACAAGCTGATTACAAACGTACATATCTGAGCCTTACTGACATCGAAACGTGTGGCACTTCACTCGACTGCGACTCCTGATCTGAGGTATATTGGATTGATTTATCTAAAAGTAACCATTTGCTGTCCATCAATTGTAACTTTATATACATTTTACCCATATTTTTTCATCTATCAATATCTGTAACAGGTCATGTATTCAACAGCAC
The DNA here is from genome assembly GCA_021014915.2 of Artemisia tridentata subsp. tridentata. NCBI lineage: Eukaryota > Viridiplantae > Streptophyta > Magnoliopsida > Asterales > Asteraceae > Artemisia > Artemisia tridentata. Next base: position 146,468,007 of record CP139503.1, on the reverse strand, counting down.
TGCTACACGCAACACATGAATACACCCAGGATCATTAATCTGACCTTCACCTCGAATTCCTTTTGGTATTTTAATCGTCTATCAATATGTCTGGTGCAGACTATTGTCTAAAGACTATTTGAATAACAAAAGGGGTTTGAGGTGGAGATCAGATTTTCCACCTATATGTCGATTAAAAAAAAAAAAACTAAACATAAGAAACAAAGATTATTTGGTACTTTTTTTTTTGCTGATACTAACAATACATGTCATATGTTTACAGTTCTTGAAGAAAGGTGGGAAACCTGAGAGGATAGTGTGCCATATACTTTGGCACAAATTACTTCTATGCACTATCCTCTTTTGTTTCCCATCTTTCTTCGATAATTGACCCATACTGCTAATCAGCATCTATTCTCCACCTCCAATTGTCGATACACGACAGCAGGTTAACTTTCGGATGCGCATGACATTAGCTTTTACTATCACCAAAAAAAAAAGAAGTAATAGATGCCCTTTGTTTCTTATGATAAAATTCTTTTTTTTTATCAAATGCCTCGCAATTAAACTGTCAGTTGATAAGACAAAACAATGTATGGAACTTAAACATAGTTACTCATTCTAAATTCCCATACAGTTCCTTTTGTTCTTTCAACAACCTAGCAGCTCGCTTGGTGCAAGCAGTTGCACAAAGGAAGGTGAAACAACAAATGGAACTGTAAGGGGATTTAGAAAATTTAACTAAATTTTTGAATGAATAAATGAGCTGGGTGCCACATTATTAGCGGTCTGGGAAAGGCTAAAAGAAGAGATGGAACAAACAAAAGGCAAAAAACAAGAGCCCACAAAACAAATGCGAGCCCAACACTGCTACAAAAACTGTACCAAAACTCGACGCTCCATTATATATAAGAGAATATTGTCACCCGATGGACTTGATGAGTTCTGAACCATCCCCGTATTCCCATGATAGCCGCATTCAATTCCTGTTCTTCAGGTTCGTATAGCCATTCTCATTATTGCATTCATCTATTTTAGGTTCTTCTTTTTTCTGACTTTCTAAAATCCCTTTTTCTCAATGGTTTGCAGCCACATTCTTTAGGCAATGATGATAACTTTGTACGCCTCCATTTTCCCAGCTACATGTTCGTTGGCAGGGCAACCACACTTTTAGTTGCAGCCACAACATGCATTTAATGCTGATTATATATGTACATATCTGAGCCTTACTGAGATCAGAACATATAGCACCTTGCTCAACTACGCCTGCTGATCCAAGGTATATTGCATTTGTGCCATTTCATGATCCAATGTATATTTAGTAATTATATGCTCCTATAGTAAAAACTGTCTATTCATTTCAGCATAGACGATTATTCTAAAATCCTATGGTACACCCAATTGTGCAAAGAGATTTGAAACGACAAAACGACCTGTACAGAGTCTCAAACCAGCTGCCTGCATTCCTTTTTTACTTCTATTCAAGTTACAGGCTCATAAAAAGAAGCTGAAGATCAAAAATATACAAAATATCAGTGATGGATGTACCGACACCGAACATAACTGCTGCCGGTTTTGCATGGTGTCTGCATCCATCATTGATATTTTGTTGCTATTTTTGTCCTGTCAAAGTATTCATACTCACATTCTCAGTATATTTTATTGCCTACGACCAAAAGATAAGTGTTACTTAGATCACTATGGTAAATTTAAAATACAGTTGCTGTTCGCATGGATAATCTCCTTAAACATTCTAACCATTACTGCTGTCGCGCTTAACTTATTTTCCTTTTTTTTATACCAGTGAATGATGCACAGTTATCTACTCCTGCTGCCATTTCTCGAACAGTTACAAATCCTGTAACGAGTGCTAGGCAACCAGTCAGAGCACACAGAACTGATGTTAACTGCCAACACACAGGTTAAGTAATGTTTGTTGCTTTTTTCGCGGTTGAAACTGACCCTGCTCCTACTGCATCTTCTAACTATAATCCTGTTTCTCAATCGTTTGCAGCCACATTCTTTAGGCAATGATGATAACTTTGTACATCTTCATTTTCCCAGCTGCATGTTCGTTGGCAGGGCAACCATACTTTGAGTTGCAGCCACAACGTGCAGTTAATGCTGATTATATATGTACATATCTGAGCCTTACTAAGACCAGAACATATAGCCACATGCTCAACTGCGCCTGCTGATCCAAGATATGTTGCATCTGTAGCATTTTTATGTCTTAAACATTCTAACCATTACTGCTATGACACTAAACTTATTTTCCTTTTCTTAATACCAGTGAATGATGCACAGCTATCTACTGCTGCTGCCTTTTTATGACAAAACATGCGCAATTATCTACTCCTGCTCCCATCTCCTAACTACAATCCACACTTTCAAAGTGCATCCTCTACTCCTGCCACCATTTCTCAAATGATATTGTTTAAACCATAAAATTTCTACCCACATAACTTAGCGTTTGACTGCAACAACCATAGTTGGGCAGCGCTAATATTGTGCTGATAGAAACCAGTTCGCAGGCACTCCAATTCCGGTACTTAACCTTTACCAGACTCACTGATTTCGCTTGTCAGCTTCTGATATGTACATCTGGTGCACCACATATTGATTGCATGTTAATATGCAGACTTTTACAAGGCAAAACTGAAGTGTTCTATGTACACTGCAACTGATCTAAACGATCTAAACTTTACTCCTAGACGTTGCCGCTGGTACTGCAGATGATCTTATGCAACTGTCAGCTGTTGGTAAGAAAAGCATTCAATTACACCAATTGCATTCAAATGCTACAATACCCATTCATGTTATACAACGCCTGTCAATATTAGCAATTGAAGACTATTTGGTATTGTTTCATTCTTGATACTAACATTTAATATACTGTCTCTACAATACTTACTTTTTTTCGTGCATATTTATGCCTGTCACTACACAAAATGTTTTAAACACAAATATGATGCGATTATAAAAGATAGATGGCAATTACAAGAGAGTGCTGTGATAAGTGCTTTGAACCAAATCACTTTTTCGCACCATCCTCTTCTCCTTCCCATGTACCTTTTTTAATCAAACCATGTTATTGATCACAACTTTCTGTAAAACTCCATCTACAAGTATGCATAAATAAACTTACCATCGTAGATATCATGCGTCAATTTTTAATATGCGCAAATAAACAAAATCAGATATTCTTCATTTGCTAATATTGACAGGCGCTATAGCAACATCATGAACTAGCCTACAGGTAATGCCATAACTAAGCAGAAATAATCCAAAATTTTTTTTCTTTACTATCAATCCTTCACATTCAGTTGCTTTTCGTAATATGTTATATGTTTTAATGCTCAGGAAATTTATGCATTCCACGGAATTACAAATTGTATGGATTCCTGTGTTCTTAGCAACCTATTTGCATTAAAAACAAAAACGTAAGTACCACACTATCACTTGACTTAAATTCTGAATTTTATTTATTGAAATATCTTACAATCAACATAAATTTCCTTCACATAGAAACTAGCCTTTATTGAAACACATATCTTACAATCAACTAGCATTAACCATAAAACATCCTCCAATTGCAGCCACACACTTAGAAACGCATTACACCCTGAAGTTTCATAATAAACACATCATTGTTACGCGCATTTAGCCCAAATTCAGCTGCTATTAACCGCATCTGCATGAGTTTCTGTTCATCTTTTACTATCACTTCTCTTAGATACTCTGCTGTTTTCTGAGCATGAGTATTTCCAACACCTTCAAGCTCTTGAATAAAAGTAAGCCTGTCACGGTTAACACCAGCCAACCTATCACAGATCACACTCAGTTGCTGTGCCATATGAACATCCTCGATACTAGCTTGACGACAATACAAAACTAATATGTCAGACCAACTATTAGAATTGGCCTCAACTCTTAGCTGATCACACTTAGGATGCCTAGACATTTTCTTTTCTTGGTTTTCCTACACACTTATCAAATGAGTTATGAAAACAAATGTCCATTTCAGCTATCTTAAATAGGAAAACCAAATCCAAGACAGACAGTCACGAGATTGTCTTCTAAAAGCAAAAAAAACAAAATGCCCATATCTATAATGCACACTACCGACATCTACTCACCCATAATTGGACATTACTGTTTTGCAGGTTTCGTACTTATGCTCACAGACTTTTTTACAAATGCCAGATTCTTGACAGGTATCCAAACTTACCAGCCACATATTATAGACTAATTTATTCTACCTTGCCTTTTTCAAAGCATTAAACATTATTGAACTGAAGCTTTTAAAAGTGGCCAGAAATAAACAAACAAATGTTAACAGTATATCTTATCTATCATTTCTTTATTCCTTGCTAATGAACCTCTCGCTTGGTTTGATTGGTTTTAGTGATTAAGTAAGTTATTGCAGTGAATTAGTACATGGGAGGTGCTAATCTTATTAGTTATGCAACTATGATTTGAGATCTTCGATGTTCATTTATCTGCTAGAATAGTTCTATATAATTAAGATCATGGATGATTTCTATATTAATTTACTGTTGTGTGCTTGCCAATTTACAGTTTATGATCTAATGATATTTCTATTTGTTTGTTAATTTGCAGAAACACTGCTTTCCTTATATGGTGCTCATACCTGTTCTAATTAGATGTTCTATCCGTCGGTCAAGTGGCTGCTGCTAAGGCGCCATGCTGTGAGTTTCTTTCTGTTTATGTATCTTTAGGCGTTTAGTGTTTATAATGTTTTCTGATATGTATTCTGTACATGTTTTTGTAGCTGCTACAGAACCTTCTATTTGTTTTCCTAATGCTGGCCGTTCGCAGGTACAGACATCGTCTTACTTTCTGCTGAATCAGCTTATCAAATAAACATTAGTATAATAAGCTGTTGTGATCAGTCATTTTTTTTTGTTTGCCACAGAAGTGGCTAACCACTTTCCTTAATGGTGCTCATACCTCTTCTAATTATACAATTGCCGTTTACAGATTACATTCGTTGTGTCGCATCCGTATGGAATGTGCGAGAAGCAGGGAACGCGGCCAACCACCATTCCGATTACTTCCATTTGTATATGTTGTTTGACTTAGGTAGTAAAAATTGAAGGGGCAAGATTCATTGTATAACACAGCAGAACAACCAACAAACATACCAAACACTTCGTCGCCCCGCCGCAACGCGGCGGTTCGACGCACATCTCGTTTCATTCATTTTATGGATACATCTATTTATAAAACTTGTGTGTAGCTAGCATTTCACTTTATTTAATAACTTAAAATCATGTAGATTATTTTTTTTATAAAAAAACATTTTTTTCCCTCTTTTAACTTCTTTTATTTGCGGGCTCGTAGATGTTTTTGTTTATTTTTTTCCAGATATAAGTGATATTTTTATTTTTTACTTCTAACCTCTTTAAATTAGACATAAACTTTAACTTCTTTTCACTTTTTCAACAAAAACCCAATCTATTTCTCTCTAAGGTGCTGTTTATTTATTCAGACATTTTATGTCTGAATCTGAATACCACTTCTGAATCTGAATTAGTGGTCCAAAAGTCTGAATCTGAATTATTTTAGACTGTTTGTTTTTATAAAATATCTGAATACATTTAAGTGAAAAATAGCTATATTTTTACTCAAAATAAATTAATTAAAACTATTTGTATAATATTCTTATCATATAAATTGACCAAAACATACAGCATCCACACCATCCACCAAAACATTATCCTCTTCCTCTTTGAGATCAGGAAAACTCACACCATCCGGCAACTCACACCATCCAACAAAACATGATCTTCCTTCTTTATTTTACATGTAAAATCGAAAAATGGTGTGAATGGTTTTAATTAATAAGATCGAACATGATTTTCTTCATTTGCTTCATCCTGTACTTTCCTAGATGCTATCAGTCGACTTCATTTGCATGTGAATGGTTTGAATTAATAAGATCGAACATGGTTTTAATCTCAAGAAGGGTGATAGCTGGTGGGTGGCGGTGGAGATAGGTGGTGGCCGGTGTTTGACGATAGTTTTTCTTTTTTCAGATGTTTTCAGATGTATGCAAAGATCTGACCGAATTAGAGCTTTTTCAGATATTTTCTTCTCTGAATCTGAACAAAAAACAAACACTATTAAGTCTGAAAACCTCTGACCGAATCAGATTTCAGAGGTTTTCAGACTTTTTTTACAAAAACAAACAGCACCTAATTCATTTCTTTCAAAAAAACATAAAAAAATAAACCGTCTCTTTCTTACATATGAAAACTTTAAATTTACCTCTGTTTGCGCAAATGTGATTTGCAAATAAAAATATAAAACTACTCAGAAAGGCAAATTACACCTAAATAGTCAATGTTGAAACAAGGACACCTAACAATAACCCTGAGTTAAACTTTCCGTATCATCCACTTCACTCCGACCACCATTTCAACACCCAAAAGCACACCTCGATTGATTGAATACACACTTTATCAACGGGATGAACTCATCACTCAACACTCTCCACCATTCACCACCATCCACCACCCCCAAATTCCACCGCACCACCACCACCTCCCGCCACCTCCGCCGCCACCTCCGCCGTCGCCATCCCGACGGTACCACCTACTTCCCCACCACCCACACCTCCTCTTCCCCTTCCTCCACCTCACACAACCCAGACACCAAGCTCCACATGGTCATCAACCTCGAACAATACATACCCAACAAAACCTCGTTATCACTTAACAACTTATTGAAAACTATTAACTTTAATCAGTTTATTAAATCCGGAAACGACGCCGTTGAGGATATTAGGACTTTGGTTACTGTGGACAGTGACCGAAGAGTTGTCGTTTCGTGTCGTAAGTCAACGGTGTGGTTTTTTGGTCAACTTGTTGGTTTGAGTTTAGTTGGTGTTGTGACTTTTAAGGTTTTGGTGAAGTTAGGGTTAGGGTTAAGGAGTTTGTTTAAGGGGAGTGGGGGTGATGGAGAAGTGGTTGTTACGAGGCGCGATAGGAGTTTAGGTGGGAGAGAAGTGGTGGTTAGTACTTATAAGGATTCCAGGAGTGAGGGGGGGAATGTGTCGGTGAATCCGTTGTCGGGTGGGGAGGATTTGATGGCGGGTTATTCGGAGTCTATGGTGAAGAAATGGGAGAAAGCGAAGAAGAAGTTACCGGATTGGTGGCCGGAGGTACGTGGTGCACCGTTGGAAGGGGTTGTTGATAAGGAGGAGAGTCAAAGGAAGGCGAATTCGTTGATTAGAGGTTGGTTGTTTTTTAAATGTGAAAAACATGACAGTGTTGTTGATACAAGTTTATAATGGTGTATGCAATGTTTTTTGTCTTTTGATATGTATATATTTCTCATATTCAAGAAAAGCTTATGGTTTGATTATGTTGTTACGTTATTATGCTTTTAGTCGGTGTTGTTTGTTTGCTAATTGAGAACTTTGAATGACCCTATGCAAGTTTGGTGCTTCGTAATTTTTGTTACTTTAATTCAAGGATATTGTCATGTAGGCCAACAAGATCATATCAACGTTTTGGTTTCTTTCACTTGCATAGCTTAACAAAATGATTTATTATCATGTAGTTAAACTATTGAAAATGAAATGACGTACATCTAGTTGTGGTGGTATCTCGCATTGCATAATAGTTGGTCCGTGGTCTACTTTGCTAGCTATGAACCGCTTTAAGGTTCTGACTTGTTGAACTTTCATAATCCTTGACTTTGATTTGTTAATTTAGTTGACAACCAGTGCTTGTTTATGTAGGATTAATTTTGACACTTTGAAATTACTATATAATCATCTTTTCATTTTTTCTCACATGTGTCACCAACTCAGTTAGTGTACTCATTTCAGTGTTTTGGGACTGCATTATCATGTTTCCATATTTGTATAAAGTCGGTAGGCATGGGTTGTGGGTTATTGTCATTTATTATAGAATTGCATTTGTCGTAGGTTTCGTGATTGTTGTTGACTTCCTTCATCAAATTACATCTTCCTCAACTTGATTTCCAGCAATCATGGATTATAGAACAAGTGGAAAAGATATACAGGAAGATGATATAATTTTAGTAAGTAGACTCTTCTAATCTTCCTACATACATTAACTGAAGCATCTTCATTAAAAAAAAAGAAAAAAGAATCTTTGTCTCCAAATGTCTAATTTTTATGTCCCTTTATAAAATCTCTGTGCGTCAAGTTCTGATTCTGATATTGAACTGGATTTTCTTCTGTTTTTGTGGTGAGCAGTTGCGTCGAATATGCAGGATGTCCGGAGTAAGAGTATTCATTGACACCAGTAATTCACGAGATTCGATTTATCGTGCATCTGTCGACTTTACTATAAACACTTGTGCCAGGTTTGTAAGTTTTAGCTTATACTAGTTTCAGCATACTTGTTATTTATGTATTTGTTTGTTTCCTCTGCTTTGTTAACCAAGTAATGTTTACAGCGTAGCAAGCCATTCTACATTTGTTCAAATTGACGGTGAGGATGCTCGAGAGTTCATTGCTGGACTTGCTGATAATATTGGTCTTGAAAGTTTGCGTGCTGCTAGAATGGTAGCTGCAGCTGTTGCTGCCCGTACACGTTCATGGCTCTTACAGGCTTGGGTGAGTTATAGTACGATTTTGCTTGGGTAAATTTTATTTTATTTTTTGATTTAGATTAAAACTTAAATGGAACAAATGTTGTATTTGTCACTAATTAGTAACAAGTTAAAAGTCGCCCACACTTTTTTATTTAACGTATACAACCTTGTTGGAGTTTGATACCAATTATTCGAAGTTTCTTGATAATCATAAATTCATGATAGTTATTAGTCAGTTATCTAACATCTGGATAATTATTGGTTATGAACCTTGTGAAGCTTCGAATAATTGGAAACCAGACTCCGAAACCTGCTAAATTGTTGATAATTGCGATATTATTTCATCTGACGTAATCTGTTCAGCCGTTCTAAAAACAACCCGCTTCAACCCGAACCTCTTTTGACTTTTGATTATTTGCGCAACTTGTTCATCTTTTCACCTCTAACAAAAGTAAACAATAAGCCCTTGAAAACATGGATTGGGATGGTTGCACATTCTGTTGCTTTAACTCTGGGCATCTTAAGTTATAGACCTTGTTCTTGATGTCTTATTTTTCAGGCTCTGGAAATGCAAGGTAAGCCTATTGAAGCAGTGAATGAACTATCGAAGTTATGCCTGATTCACAGAATATTTCCGCCAGAAGAAGGCTCAGTAAGTTTTTTGGTTACAAAGTAAAGTTTGATGATTCGTTCTCTTTGTTAGTTTACTGGTCTGTCTTACCAATTATGATTTCAACTTGGGTATGAGGAACTTGAAATTTAGTTTTTCTGGGTTGCTAAGTTAAAGGCTACCATGTTGATCCTTACTATATGGGACATGTTTATCTCAAATACGCCAACTCAAATCATTTTAGCTAGAAGGTCACGGGTCAAATGGGTTTAAAGTAGCCGAAAGTCTCTTTATAATGCATGGAACCTTTTAAAGTGCTTTTTATTTATGCAAAGAGTTGGGTTAGTATTGTAATACTACCATTTTGTAATCATAATAAATCCTTTGATTGTTTATAGTTTCTTTCAGAAAATGGACAAATAGGTGTTTGCAGGTCAACCAACTCGATTTGACCCGTTTCGACTGTAATAACGATGGCATATTGACATGTAACCAAATATGTTTCAACCTTTTACACAACCCGCTTAACCATCCATATTGCCACCCCTAGATCCTGTTTGCTAAGTTTGTTGTTTATCTGAATTGCCTTCTCTGAATGATGGCATTTTTGGGTTGTCAACTGGTATATAATCTGGTAATTTGGGATCAAATTTTGGAAACTTGTTTTCTAATTCGATTTCATTGGGTGGTGAGCAAACCCTCTGCAGTTGCAACTTTTGTCTGGAAGGAGACCAGTGGAAGGTCTCCTAAGAAAACCAAGAAAGAAATGGACCTCAAATAATTTTGGTTTATTATTTTGGTGCAGCCTGAAATGGAGATGGTAGCTCGTGGGCTCGAAAAGAATCTGAAACTGGAACAAAGAGAATATTTGCTGAAAATGATAACAGGCGTGTCTAGTGAAGAGAACCGCAGAAGTCTTGTCGAAGCGTTAGGTTTGGTATGTTTACTTGCTTCCATGTCAACTGTAGTATGCATTTCCCCATCTAGAATAAGTACAGCGTTTGAATAGACACGTAATAACACAAAGTTGTTTCGCTAAATGTTGACATACCCTTTGGTAAAAATAAATAGAAGTTTTATTGACCGAAGTTAACCAAGATCAAATAAAAGTAAAACATTTTCTTTCATCCATGTAGGAAATATCAGCTGGAAGTGTTGTTGATCAGCAAGAAAACGCGACTAGTTAGCATGACAGAAGAATCAAGAGCTTTAGTTTCAGCTCAAGAGATTATTAGTAATATAAGCTGTATTGAAGTGCAAATGATTATGAATGCTTGGTAAGCTTCTGTAGCAAAACAAAAATGTTATTATGTTTAGTGTCGCCAGCATCTTTTAGTTTAGGCTGTTTGTATGGGACCTCACCTTTTCTGCTTTCATTTAGCAAATCTATCTTAATTTTGTTCTCCATTTGTAAGTGTTTCTTTCTCTGTTTTGCTCCTCTTTTTTTTTTTCCCTATCTATGTACGATTATCGAGGAATACTAAATAAAGTTGTAGTAGCTAGTTGCTCAATTATAAGTCTACAACTGGGTTTGCAAGTGGTTATAGAGTTTATTTCTGTTAAGTGATGACCCAAATGCGTCACTCCAGAGTTGCCCCCACCATGGACAAACAGGGCAAGAAGCGGTAAAAGGGGTACGCTGGTTAATATGGCTGGGTTGGGTGTATAAACAGTTTACGGTATTTCTAGCTGTGTTTTATTCAAACAAGCCTTAAATATTATTACAAAGTGCAAGCATAAGACGATATATCCGGTGTAGACAGTGGAATATGTAATATTGAAACCTTGAACAACATTTATTTACATGGATCATTTTGCTAGCCTTGTGTGTTTTGTTATCCATTTTGAATACGTTTATAATTGTTTTGCAAGTTCATCGTTCAAATTATATTTTTCTGGGTGGTATATATGTTATAAAGAATGAATTTAATGAGAATTTGATTTATGCTTCTATTGCCGATTATAGAGTATGATATTTTGTTTGATATAAGATACTCTACATTTTAATCAGTCATTCTTGAATGAGGGCATCCTTTGCCGTTTAGCACTTTAGTGTGTAGCATCGACTATATGTATGATGAAATAACTTTTAATGGGTGCGAGGATCTGGTCACGAAGCTCCTTTGTTGCACCCTTAAAACAGAAGCTATTAACTACCAACTAACCCACATGCCTGAATCATGTGTGTGTCTGCCTTTTGTAAGCTTGGCTCCAATGAGGCCACTTGGATAATTCTAGGTCTGGTGGTGTTCTTATTCGCCACACCATCTGGTAAATGGTTTTAGTATTGTTCTCATGTACATCTAATGGTATGTGAGGTGCTCACAAACTTAGAGGTTGTAGGTTCAAGCCTCGCTGGGGGCATTTGTAAGATATATTGTGAGATATGTGGTATACGTGTGAAAAAATTGTCGGTTCTATAAAAAAAAGAAAAAGAAAATAAATAAATAAATAAAATCTAAAACCCATATAATCTAAACCCGTGCGTGTACGTAACCTTATAAATTGCTGAAAATACATTATAATTTTCATTATTTTATACCAAGAAATGGAGCCTTTATAGTTTTTGATTCTAATCGGCCAACATGATCCAAGGATTTTTACTACTAATATATTATAAATAACAAATACATTAGACGAGTACCCGTGCATAGCAACGGAATTTTCTAGCGGCAAACAACTATGGATGCGATAAAACGTGAAATAATCAAAATGCATAGCAATGACTTATCTAGCGGCAAACAAGAATAAGTGTTTCGTGTAACATTATACATAAACGTGTAGTTGAGTACATATGAAATGAAGCTTATCTCAACTTTATCAGTACACAAAAACTTCAAAGCAAGGAAAGAAATTTAACGTGAGGTCGTCGGCATTGACCAGTGACCACCCACAAACCATCCTTCCTCTTCATAACCTGTTATAAATTTAATCCAAGCACAATTAGAATGATTGTTATATAAATTGAATCCAAGCACAATTAGAATGATTGTATATAAATTGAATCCGCACAACACATCAATTATAAAAACTAATTCATGAATGTGATTTCCCCTAATTTTTTCAAGGGTTTAACAACACAGCCAAGTATAGGATTTAAATTCAAAAATCATAACTTATTTTGGAATGATTTTTGAATGCGTCGCAATTAATGGTGAAGTTGAAACTGCCGTTTTTGATTCAATGATAATTAGAAAATTAATGGTAGATGTAACCGATTATATTTGATTGAAAGAGTATTGAAGAAGCTTTGACTTCGTTTGTGTTTTTGAAAGAGTAAAGTATTAAAAATTATGTGTTTGCAAGAGATTAAAGAAGAAGCGTATGAAGGAAGAATCGTATTCAAGAAGCTTTCCATTCATTGAGAAGGGTAGTTTAGGTAATACATTAATTTAAGTTTTTTCACTTTTCATTTCTTTACTTGTTGACCATTTTTCCTTTATAATTAGTTAAGAAAGATTAAGATAAGATAAGTAGTTTAGATACTTAAAAATAACTGTGTTTTACGTATATATTTTTTTTATTGCTTTTATTCAGGTATGAATATATTCTCTCTGCACCATGGCCATTACTCAAGGATTAATTTGTTCAACTTTTAACCTTAAGTATCCGTGATAATTAGAAAATATAATCCGACATTAACCTTGCAATCATAACCAAATTTTGATAATTAATTACTCCCTCCGTCCCAAAATTATTGTCCCCCAACAAAAAACACATTCTTTTAGAAAAATGTCACTATCACTACTTTCTCTCTCTTACTTTTTTGCCAAATGACAAGTTTACCCTTAACTAATTAATTAACACTTCTTTAAAATTTGCAATATTAATTTTAACCAAGGGTAATATAGTACTTTTACCAAACTCCACTACCTATTCACTTTCTATTTTTGGTATGAGACAATAATTTTGGGACGTCCGAAAAAGGAATAAGAGACAATAAAATTGGGACGGAGGTAGTAATAAATAACTATTGTACGTAGTTTGCTTCAAGACTATGCTCGATCATTTGCTATATAAAATAATCATCTCACGATAAACCATCAACAAAAGCAAAAGAAATACAACAAATATACAAAGATTACGTTATCAAAAAATCAGACGTCTAAGCAAACCTAACATTATCCCAAGATAATCTATAGTAGCCCATATTTGTTCTTCAAAAAGAAAAAATAAAAAATCTATCAAGCTACTATTATTTACTTATCTTATATAAATTTCAACCACTGATCTAAAATTCTTCCGCTTCCTTCTACCTCTTGCGAAAGCGTTCTCACTACCTCCATCTCAGGTGTCGCGAACAAGGATTGTTCTTTTAGCTTTAAGGATACGTCACATGTACGTACATTTAAATCCAGAAAAAAAATCTCGGTTGATGACACCCGAGATGAAGGCGGCGTTCCAACTGATTCAACTAAGCACCGAGTTAGATACAAATTCCGGCGGCGGCTACACAGATTCCCGCGGGATCTACAAAAAAACACATAGAAATACAAAAAACACATACATCTATAGAAAAACATTCATAACGGAAAAAAAAAATGAGACAAACCTAAGATTCCGGCGGCAGCTACACAAATTCCGGCGAGATCTACAAAAATAGAAATAAATCTATTAAAAACCTTCAATACTAAAAACAAAAAACCTGTTTGTGATATAGATCCGGCGGCGGGGTTTGGTGGGTGTTGGTCTCGGGCGTGGTGGGTCTCGGTGGAGAGGGGAGTTTCGATGGTGGTGGCGGCGATCTAAGTGAGCCTTTGGGAGTGTGTGTGCTAGAAAGAGAGAAAGGAAAATAATGAGGGTTTGTGTGTGTTTCGGGTGTGTGTTTATATTTGGTGTGAGGAATGACAGTTTCGACTTGCATTTTAATGTTCTGTGCATTAATGTCCAGCCTATCATTGCCATATAGCACAATATACTGTCATTTAAGTGTAGTCAACTTATAAACTATATTTGGAATACCGTGTCATATAAATGAGAAATGGTTATATACTGTCATTTATGTGTATATTTGGAATATACTGTACGCATGGTTATATACTGTGAATGAAAGTCAACTTATAAATATTAAATGAGATTGTTCGCATGGCTATTTCACAAAGCATATTTTCAAGCTTTCAAGGGTAGAATAGGCAAAACATATTTTCAACATTTCACAAAGGTTGACTTGTTCACTTTTCCCCTTTGACCATACACCCATTATATGTAGTTAAAATAAATACATTAAAATACAAAAAAAAAAAAAACATCCAAATGTTAGATCAAACCATATTACAAAAAAATATATTTCACATTTATCATTTAACACACTATTTTAGGTGAATATCTACCATAATAATTCTATAAAAATCAATTATTAAACATATATAAACAAAAATATTCACTAAATTTGACTTATCTCAAAAACCCTATGCGTGTTCCGACATTTTGAGCAACTAATTCACGTGGATTGAATCCACCAATAATTGTTCCATATACCTTAATGTTGTTTGTAAGCCTTGCATTTTACACATGGGTCAATTTCATATATACACAACTTAAACATCATAATGACATATTTACCTAAAACATGCTTTAACTGAATTGTATGTTATGTATTCAAAACATGTATTTTGGTTATATATGTCTTTTTAATATTTAGATCGAGTATATATAGGATTATCCCTTAACATAATAACTTTTTTTTACTTAACATAATAACTTTTTTTTTTAACTTCACTAACAATACATAAAATGTGTATCTTAGAGCATCCTCATTGTATAACTTTTGAAAAACTTCTCACTATTTGAGCAAGTCTTTTAAAAAGCTTTTTTGCATTGTGATAAAAGCTTTGACAAATGCTTTTTAATGAAGACTTAGTATACTCAAAGCTATTACTAAAAATCTTTCCACTCTTGCAACGTCTTCCAAACATAATTATTTATTCCTAAAAGCCTTTTATTAAAGCTTGTTAGCATTGAAGTTAACTTTTATACTTGAGCATTGCATATGCTTTTAGTGTTTTATATTCTGCAAAATAAATTAGGGAAAAACAAGGGAACCAACATTCAGAATCCTTACAAAATTTAAAACGACAGGTTTATGATTTAAGATCATTTGAGGACCAAACTTTTTTTACATACCAAGGGACTAATCTCCACCCTCCATCTTTATTTGATCTAATGGATGAGATTAATCCCAACAATTTAAAAAACCCACTTTCATCCTTTTTTTCCAAATATTAATATCTTTCAAACCGTTAATCGTTAAGCGAAAAAAAATATGCCGTTACGACGAGCATTTAATTATCTTTCTATAGATAGGCAATTTGATATATTTTCGACAATTTTTTTTTTTTCATTTTTTTACGTTTTTTTTCGTGGCCGAAAAAATCATATATGATATTACATATCATATATGATATATCATATATGATATATATGATATATCATATATGATATATCATATATATCATATATGATATATCATATCATATATGATATATCATATATGATTTTTTCGGCTACGAAAAAAAACGTGAAAAAAATGATTTTTTTTTTTTTTTTGTCGAAAGTATATCAAAATGCCCGTCTATAGAAAGATAATTAAATGCTTGTCGCGATGGTGTAATTATTTTCGCTTAACGATTAACGGTTTAAGAGATATTTAAATTATAAAAAATGGGTGAAATATTAAATGCTTTTAATCTCAACCATTGATTTTTTTTAGATGGATGGTGGGGATGAGTCCCTTGGTATGTGAGGAATGTTTGGTTTCTAAAATAACTCGACTTTTACTAAAAAGATAAATAAACATATAATTTAGGAGGATATTGCAAAACTTAAAAAAAATCCCTATGCAAAGAAACCATTTACTCATTTAGTAACAAAATCTATTCCATTTTTATTTTCGCATAATATACCTATAAAAAAAAGACAAAAAGGACCCATATTTTTTTTACAGTATATACAAAACAAAAAGTCAAAACGTCCCTCTCTTCCTTTCTCATTAAAAAAAAACTATGTCCAGTTTCTTCCGCGCTCGGCGCGTAGGCTACACCGCCGCAACACTAACCATCCTCACAACCGGATCATACCTAACCCTACGTGCACCTCACGCATCTTCCAACAACCACGGCGGACCAAACGGACAATTGGAGTCTCTCCGTCGTAAGATCGCCGATCCAACGGCGGTTGTCCCGTCGCGCGGGGAGCAGAAAAAGCATCTGATCGGTGCTGAGAGGAGTAATCCGCTTGATATACTTGTGGTTGGTGGTGGTGCTACTGGTTGTGGTGTGGCGCTTGATGCTGTAACTAGAGGTTTGAGCGTTGGATTGGTTGAGCGTGATGATTTCTCTTCTGGGACCTCCTCTCGGTCTACCAAGCTTATTCATGGAGGTACTATTGTTTTCTGAATTGTTGTTATATAGTTTAGTTAGGGTTAGGAGTTTGTGAATTTTGAAATGATAATGCTATTGTTGTTTGCGTGTTTTCGGATGTTATAAATAGGAGCGTTTAAACAAAATTCGTGTTTCCATTATATTCTAAACAGTAAACCTAAGTTTATAGAATCGGTTTAGGCAATTTAAAAGTTAACGAGCCACGATATTGTTTTGGCTAGGGCTAATTACACGGAAGTGTATTTAACGTGCCACTTTTTTGTAGTTCTGTGTAGCCGACTTTTTTTTTTTTTTTTTTAAATTCTGTGTAGCCTACTTTTGAATTCCGCCTGTTCCGTGGGTGACCAGTTGTGTGTATTATTTGACGAATATACCCCTCAACAGTTAAATAGGAGTTTGTAAATTGAAGGGTAAAATGGTCAAACAGTACACACAACTGGTCACCCGATGATACACTGAACAAACTGAATTCAAAAGTTGACTCCATGGATTTGCAAAAAAAAAAAAAGGCAAGTTAGATACATTTCCTTGTAATTAGCCCGGTTGCCTATGGTGTTATACTCAGTTACACACATACATTGGAATTGGAATTTTATTTTGAATTGGCACGATTCAATTAATTTGTGGTCTATTTTTTTTTTGTTTTAAGTTATTGGTGTTGTAAGTAGTTTATATTTAAATATCTTTTGGGGATTCTTTATTGAATCATGAAAATATAAAACTTATACCGGATTAGTTTGGGACCATGTCACTTGAGTGCATTGTAAATTTGTAATTAAATATGAGCTTTAAAAGAAATATGGACCCTCTCTTCCTAATTTAGGTTGTGCATTGACACTCTTGACGAGAAATCTAAACCTTGAAGTTTATTATTTGTGGACTCAGAGTTTCAGGAAGTAACTGATAACTATACTAAACTTCATAACTGAGAGTTATCAGTAGATAATGGCCTTAGTATCAGATTTAACATTAAAATACTTAACTGTTGCCTTAGTTGGGAAAGGAGGGAGTATTTGTTTAGCTTAAGAGAGGCTTTATCAGTAGATAATGGCATCTGTAAGAAAGGTAAAAGGTATCTGATATAGTATAGAAGCCAAATAAGTATCGCATGTGCAATCGATACTGTAACAGTCAGAATATCACATTTCCGTTTACAGAAAGATATAATTTGGTTGGAAGGTGTTGAATCAATGTAGTTTCCAGTCGCATTTTGTTTTAGTTTGGCTTTAAATTGCGGAGTAAGCAACCAGTGACACTAAAGGACTTTCATGAATATTTTAGGTTTCTTGTGCTTAAATGTAAACTTATATTTTTTTTGGGTAAAGGGGATTACCCCGGTAAAATATATATAATCACAATAGTTGAAGTACAATGGAATGTGGCTGAGATACCACATTAACCTCAAGCAACACTTGAACTACCAAATATAAACTTATATCTCAGAGGGCTTCTTGAGTTTTCTTCTTGAAGAGTCTTGCATAGTGCTGAAAAGAAACGGAGTTATTACAACGAACTGATGATTGCACGACTGGTCAAGGATTCTGAAAGTGCTGCCTTGATAATGATAAAGCTTTTATCTAAAATGATAAAAAGGAAACACCAACTACCAACGTTTTAGTATGAGTTTAAATATTATGAAAAAGATGACTATTAATGATGTTTATTTGAAATGGTAAACGTAAAAAGATCTGAAACACATGCTATTTATTTCATGGAAAGTAAAGGGTAACTTCCATAACCATTATCTCAGGCGTCTTCCCAATTCACCTTTATTTGATAGGAAGTAAATAAACGTTTTCTCTCTAAATAGGTGGTATTAAACTAGACAACAGCTAGTGATTTGTTGAGTGACCCCTAAAGAGATCGTTTGAATGTAATGATGATGTATTCAGTAGTAGATGACCAGGAATTTTTTTGTAATATCTTCTAAAAGAAGCTCATGAATATGCATCATTGCATCCTAATAATTAGTCATAATAGATGGCCATCTTCTTAATTTTGCTTGCAAAATCAGAGAGGGGGCCTCCGTTCATTAATTATAATGGAATATTACCTTCCATCTGTCTTTAGCAATGCAAATATCTACTCATTGGTTTTATTTCTTTTAGGTGTTCGCTACTTGGAAAAAGCCGTATTCAATCTTGATTATGGGCAGCTAAAGCTCGTTTTTCATGCACTAGAAGAGCGTAAACAGGTTATTGATAATGCTCCCCACCTGTGCCACGCTTTACCCTGCATGACACCATGTTTTAGCTGGTTTGAGGCACTATACTATTGGGTGGGCTTGAAAATGTATGATCTGGTGGCAGGGCGACGTCTACTTCATCTGTCTAGGTATTACTCTGCACAAGAGTCTTCTGAACTTTTCCCAACACTTGCGAGGAAAGGCAAAGATAGAAGTTTGAAGGGAACAGTCGTCTATTATGATGGACAAATGAATGATTCACGGGTGAATGTTGGGTTAGCATGCACCGCTGCATTGGCTGGGGCTGCTGTAATGAATCATGCTGAAGTTGTATCTTTTATCAAAGAGGATGGCGGGGAGCGGATAATAGGAGCAAGAATTCGGGACAACTTATCAGGTAAAATTAATAGTGTTTATATCTGATGCCACCAGCACATGATGCGCATGTAATATTAGTTCATGTTCCATTTTTTGTTTCTGCTGTCTTGCTATAGACAGCTGTATAAAGAATTAAACATAAACCAAGACATCATCTAAGTTCTGTTAATACTTTAATTACCTCACGGGTATCCAGTCTTATATTCCCAAATTATATATTCTTGGGGATATTTGTTATTGAAACATTTTATTTGATTCTTACTCTTTATTTATTTACAGGCACAGAGTTCGATACATATGCAAAAGTGGTTGTTAATGCGGGTGGGCCATTTTGCGACTCTGTTAGAAATCTCGCTGATAAAGATGCAAAACCGATGATCTGTCCAAGTAGTGGTGTGCACATCGTGCTACCTGACTATTATTCTCCTGAAGGAATGGGCTTGATTGTTCCAAAAACAAAGGATGGACGTGTTGTGTTCATGCTCCCTTGGTTAGGAAGGACAGTTGCTGGTACAACAGACTCCAATACAAGCATTACCATGCTTCCTGAACCTCATGAGGATGAAATTGAATTTATACTAGATGCCATATGTGATTATCTTAATGTTAAGGTTTGTAGCATTGTAGGTTCCATTATGTAGTTAGGTAGCCTTTTACCTGTAACGAATTCTAATTTAAGGATTGTTTAGGTACGACGCACAGATGTTCTGTCTGCTTGGAGTGGTATTAGGCCTTTGGCAACAGATCCAAATGCAAAGAACACAGAAAGTATTTCGAGAGATCATGTTGTGTGTGAAGATTATCCAGGTTTGGTCACGATTACTGGTGGAAAGTGGACCACATATAGAAGGTAGGTTTCTTAGGAAGATTCTCTAGTGTTGTCTTAAAACCAAACAACCGTTTTTATGCGTTTTTCCAAATCTGCTATAGCTGTTTATTGTTTGTAGCTAACTAGCAATTTCAGTCAACAAGTCACTCACCAATATTTGGCAAAAGGGGCGGGTTGGGTTGAACTGAAACAGTGTCTCTGAATTTCTAACACTCTTATATAAATAACTAATCTTAAAAATATGATTCCAAAACCTATAGGATTTTGCTAACGGTTTTAATAAAATTGATTTAGGAGGTTTATCATAAAAATACACTTTGGGTGACTTTTATGCATTTGACCCATTTTATTATTTAATAATTTTTGTCTATATGCTGACACAATAGAGTTTTATATATTTTGAGCCATTAGAATTAAGACATAAGCAAACTTACTCATGCATAAGTAAATGGGTTGAAATTGCCACCTGCCCACCTCTACTCACCTTTTGGCCGGTCAATTTGTATCACTTACTAGGTCTTTAGTCTACTATGCTTATGTTAAACTTTTGTTCTGTCAGTAATGTGCTAAATATAACGCTACTGCAGCATGGCTGAAGATGCAGTTAATGCAGCAATCAAGTCTGGGAAGCTGAACCCAGCAAACAGTAGTTTAACATCCAATGTATGTCTTGTGGGTGGCGATGGATGGGATCCTGCTTTTTTCACCGTGCTTGCTCAAGAATATACACGCATGAAGGTGTCACATACTGGAAAAGTTGTTCCTGGGGTCATGGATACTGCCGCTGCTAAGCATTTATCTCATTCGTATGGTACCAAGGGTGAAAATGTAGCTGCCATAGCTCAGGTTTTTCTCTTCCTTCATTACATGTGCTACACCAGTCCTTTATTTTTCTTGCCAATTTGATATTAGTAAAAATTTCATTTTGACTGATGAAAATTGCAACATTTCCTGTTTTGGCAACTGATTCTAAAGCTTTAGTTTTCTTGGAAAGGATGAAGTATACTTTTTTTCTATGTTGTTGATGGTTCTTGTTAAATATATATCATTTGACCTCTAAATGGTTTTGTTGAACTTTTATATCTTGCACTGTTCCTTGTAGAAAGAAAATCTGGGTAAGCGGCTTGCCCATGGATACCCATACCTTGAAGCCGAGGTTGCCTACTGTGCTCGGAACGAATACTGTGAATCTGCAGTAGATTTCATTGCTAGGAGATCCCGTCTTGCTTTTCTCGATACTGATGCAGCAGGCCGAGCACTGCCCCGTGTGATTGAGATACTGGCAGCTGAACACAAGTGGGACAAGCAAAGGCAGAAGCAAGAGTTCGAGTCAGCAACAAGGTTCCTGGAATCTTTCAAGTCATCAAAGAATGCTCAGTTCCATGATGGCAAACATACATAATGAGATCTTTGAACAGTAGTTCACTCACTCCTGGTATGTATCCGTGGTTTCTTGTACTTTTACATATCAATTAAAAGGTGTACCCTTTGTGTGAACATTTGTACTGTTTATTAGAAAGGGGTTACTCTACCCAGTCTTATATAAACATTGTTAAAAGAGAAAATATGCCACCGATCTTTTAAATGGCTCTTGCCACTTTAACAGTTGGAAAAGGCAAATTACCGTCCAAATCATATTAATAGGGTAAATTTGTCCAACTATTGGGATTGGTCTTATTTGCCACTGAATAATGTTCTTTTCGTTGGAAATAGATCACAAAAATGTATTTTGGCTCTTGGTATTCGCGTATTAATAAAATTTTTCTCTGAGTCTAGTCTAGTCGCATTGAAAGCCTTTGAAATGATCGGTGATGAATCTGCTTTTTTTATGTATCTTGAAAGTCAAATATACCTTTTCAACCAACAATTGTAGTCAAACAACCTAAAAAATACGCATATATGCGGCGTGACTACAACTCGTGCCATAAATGCATTTACAAAACTATCTGAGGAACCCTTAAAATACATTGACAATTACTTGCACTTGTTCTTTGTTGTAGGTTGTAATAAGTAGACCCAAGGAGGTGGAAAATTTAGGTTTGTTCTTCCAGCTGGATGCTCGCCTTCCTGTTTGGTATGGTATGCAGCCAGTACACAATACCATGTGGTTATAGCTTATGGATTTATAAGCTTGCCTGATAAGTAATTCTTCAACTTCTTATTTTTAGACATTACATGGGAAATAATTGGAAAAAAGTGGTTCATGTATTTTTTTTTGGTTACAAGAATAGACCTTTTTCATAGCTTATCTTTTTCTTGGTTCTTCTATCGTGTTATTCACAAGGTATGACACTTGTGACATTTTTTTTTTTTTTTTTTTTTTTTTTTTTTTTTTTTTTTTTTTTTTTTTTAAATTTTATATATCATCATCGTTCCCTAACAAATTATTAATAAAATGACCAAAACTCTGATTAGTCAACAGTGAAGTTGTATTTACCTATAGGCAGAAACCCTTTGTGAAGTCCGAGTTTTATTCGCGAAACATTGATGGTTGACAACGATGACCGGTCCACATTACCCGTCCTTAGAATTTATGTTGTCTTGATTTAATGTATGCAAAAATGCTTGTTTAATTAAGACTTGAGAGAGATAAGAATATTAGAGGTGGCAATAATTTTTTTTTTGAACATGAGGTGGCAATAATTTGAGACCCATTATTTAAATATGGGTCTAGTTAGTTGTTAAATCTTTATTAGAGGTTGTGTCTTTCTAAATATTATACATGGGACTAATTGGTTATTTAATAAAAAGTGCAATTATATAACAATGGGTCTAGTGGGTAAAAAAAAAAAAAAAAGCGGGTCAATATATATATATATATATATATATATATATATATATATATATATATATATATATATATATATATATATATATATATATATATATATATATATTTTATTTTAAAAATGACCAAAACCCATGTAGACTCATTTTTCTAGAAGACTCATCTAGACCCCTAACCCGTTTAGACCCAAACTCATCTAGACGCGCGACCCATCTATTTTGCCACCTCTAAAGAATATGATATATAATTTTAATTATTTTTAGTCATTCCTGATGATTACGTATTGAATAGTTTGATTCAAGTTGGATAAAAATGAATAGAATTGATAAATTGACGTAGTGTTTAGTATGCATGAATCGAAGTTGCAATAGAATAAATCATTACGATGGAATGAACAAATGTTGTTTGTTTTGAGTTTTGTAATGGAATGTTTTATTCATTGGTCCATTCAATTACGTCTGTAACTATCAATTTCATTACATTGCTACCTCTAGTTTTTCTTCATTTCATTACGACATGGAATCACATTTTCTCATATTTCATTTATTTCATTTATTTCCAACGTTCATTACATTGTACCAAACAACATGCGTAAATGCTTTATTCCACTATAACATAGCAACCAAATAGGATAATGGAACAATAATGACTCATTCAATTAGTATGTTTATTACATTACATCGTTGATTACATTCTTTTATCAATTCTTTACGTTTAACCAAACAAACCCTGAGTGTTTTCTTATGCTTCAGTTTCTTTGATCATTTACTTGTTCGATAGCAAATAGGCTAATTTAAAAACCAGCATGATACGCGTAAGCAAGTAAGAACCCGCGTATTTTGACATAATTAATGACTCATTTTGTTTTAAGAGTGCAATGTGTGGTAGAGATGAATAACACGTTATTCGTTTGTCACCTCAGCGCCAACTCATCAGGTTTCCAATAACACACCAACAAATAAAATACATTCCCTAGCAAAAACCCAATAACATGTTATTGGTACTACAAAATACTTCACAAAAAATATCCACTCACAAAAAAAAATAAAAATAAAAATAAATAAATAAACAAGTGGGACGAATGGCGCTAGTGATTAAACCTACATAGCGTACCAATAACACACGAATGGCATGATACTCGGTGCAGTATAACGTGTTGTTCGTCCATTGTTTGTACCTATGGTAAAGAATAATTTACCACACTGAGCTCTCTAATGAAACCTAATTAGCATAGTTGGACAACTCTACCTTTACATGATCTTGAAAAGATGTGGCAGGACATCCACTTTCTTAAGGGGGGCAATCTTCAACATGCTGGGTAAACGGGAAACCCGACTCTATCCCGAGGAAAGGCTGCACAACGTAGTAGTTAAGACCGAAGCTTTTTGTAGTGCTAGCATGAGACATAATTGAGACCGATACGAAAATAAACAACTTTGGTTTAAGAATAAACAAGTTTAGATAAAAAAAAAAAAAAAAAAAAAAAACAGTTCAACCTGTGTAACCTGTCTAATAAACAAGTCAGGTTCGGGTTTGTTTGATGTTAACGAGTCAACACGTCACTCGATAACTATTTCAGTTTTTAAAAATTATAACATAGATATTGAAAACCGAAAATAATTAGCCGGAGTTTTAAATTTGTAGTTAGTTAGTGAAGAAATAAATGGATTTGTGATTTAATTTTGAATTTTATTGGAGAGTTCACGTATATTTTCATTCGTTTTGTTATTAGTATGTAAATGTGGTTTTCTTAATACGGAGTAGTATGTAAATTTGGGACATACATTTAATTTTGATTTATCAAAAGGCATGTGTCTCAATGGTATATCATGTTCTGTGAGAAGCTCCTCAATCAAATAGATGTAGGTTTAAATCCTTCTTATGACATGTGAGATATATTTGTGGTATTAATATTGTGAGATAATTAAAAATTGTTGGGAATACGTTTTAGTAATATCAAGTGTCGGTCATTTAATTTGTGTAATAGGTTGCTATTCTTAGTAGGCCTGTATGTTAAATAGAGATTATGGTCCATGTAGCAAGCCCATGGGCCTTAACTTTTGTTGAACGTGTGGATGGAAGGGACTAGGGGTGTTGCCCTAGCCTTCCACTCCTATAAATACTCATGTACTCTTACACTTATGAGTGTTGGTTATTCATATATGCTACTAAACATTTGCTACTCTTTCTTATGAAATAATCGACCATCTATTTATCTCTTACTCTCATTTCTCTCATATATTTACTTGTGTTCTACTATTATGGTGACCTAACAAGTGATATCAATCGCCTAAAGATCATTATTTTGTGTGTTTTAAGTCGTACGTACAAAAGGTTTGGTTTTTATTGGTTATATTGCAACTAAACTTTGTTTCTTACACTAGTTCTTAAAGCTTGTACAAGTTTTAAGGATTTTTTAGTGTTTAGAGATCTAGTTAACAGTCAAAGTTAAGTTATTTTTAAGTTTTTACATGTTTTGGTCATAGTTTAGATTATTACATTTCATTGAACTTTTAGATATCTTAGTTTAAAGTTTGCAACTTTCTTGTTCTTTAAGTATTTTTAAGGATTTTTGTTCGTTTGGAATTGTTTAGAAGGTTATCTTTAGTCGTTAAAAGTGTTTTTCAAAAAACTGTCAATCCATCGAACTTTCACCTAAGGTTCATCGAACTTTGCTAAAACGAGGGTTTATCGAACTTGGAACATTAAAGGCTCATCGAACTTTGGCAAACTTTGGATCATCGAACTTCATCAAAGATACGTTGTTTACTCAGTACTTTCCTTGCTTGTATAAGCTTGTGAATTACTTCGACTAAGGGAAAATCTTCTAATTTGTATAAGTTAGATAGATTGCATCGAACTTGCATTGTTCATCGAACTTGCAGTGTTTCATCGAATTTGCACTTTCTCAAAGAACTTGCACTTTCATCGAACATACTGTGTTCATCGAACTTGTAACTCAATCCATCGAACTTGGACTACGTAAACTTCATCGAACTTACAACCATTAATTTACATCGAACTTGGACTTTAAACTCTGAACAGTGACATCGAACTTACATCTGTGAACAGTAACATCGAACTTACATCAGTGAACAGTAACATCGAACTTTCTTTATAACAAAAACCAAATCGCATCAACTACAACACTCTTCACAATTATCTACAAGATCCATAACAACACAAGTTAACAATCACAATCATGTCTACAACTACTTTCCTCAGCAGTATCCTCAACAACAACAGTATCCTCAGCAACAGTAGTATCCTCTACAACAGTAGTATACTCAGCAACAACAATATCCTCAACAACAGCAGTACCCACAACAACAACAATTCTTTCCACAACAACAATTCATTCAACTAAAACCATATCTTCCACCACAATTTGCAATGCAATCATTAACTACATTTCCTCCTCCATCTAAAGAACCACATTGGTTTGCTCAAATGTGTGCGGCAATCAGTAGCCAACAGTCGATTCATGAAGCTGGATCACTTGAACGACCTCCAATGCTTACTCATGGAAATTATGTTCAATGGGCAACTCGATTCTTTAGGTTCATCGAACTCTGGAAACCTCATGGCAAATATCTGAAGAAGGTTATACTTAAAGGTCCTTTCCAAATGCCAACAATAACTTTTCCTTGAGATCCACAAGCTATTCCTCTAAGACCTGAAACTGTTACCACCCTTCCTGAGAATCAACAAACTGCAGAACAAATACTTCACTGTGAAGCTGATGAACTTGCAATGGAGTATATTGCTCTAGGTATACCTAATCCAATTCTCCGAAGTGTTGATGCTCAAAAAACTGCAAAGGACATGTGGGAACATATACATCTCTTGATGGAAGGCACTACACTTAACCAAGAAGACATGGAATCCAAACTTTATCTCGAATATGAAATGTTCATGATTGATCAAGGGGAGTCACTTGAGTCTTATTATCATCGATTCACAAACATCATTAATGCCTTGGACAGACACAACATCATCTTACCAAAGATTGCAATCAACACGAAGTTTCTCAATTGTCTAGGTCCTGATTGGCAAAAGTATGTCACATTTGTTCGTCAAGCCAAAAATCTTCATAATGCGAAGTATGGATTGTTGTATGACTATTTGAAGCACAATCAACCTGAGGTTGATAAAGATAGAGCTATGCGTGCAACACTTACACCTTCGAATCCATTAGCACTTATGGCTCAATCTTATTGTGCTCCATATCCACCACCTAATCACCCTGCTTACCCTCAACAATCACCCTCAACCCAAATCGTTCCATATGATTCATCACATCAATCAACTAACACTCAACTAGTTCCATACACCAACTCAGATTCCATGTTCTACACACAAACAAATGATGAGGACGATGATGCATTCAACTCATTGAATCAAGGATTTGCTCTCATTGCTCGAGCCTTCAGCAAAATTTCAAACAAATCCAACAATCGTCTCTGTACTTCATCTAACACAAGGAATCAAGCTGTTATACAAGATGGACGGGTGGAAGTGCAGAATCGTAATTATGGACGACAGCTGGGCTCTAGAGGTTACGCGGGTAATTCAGGGAATGGACAAGTTGGTGGAACTAGGAACAATGCAGGTGCTCCTCAAAGAAGGGTTGAAATTGTTGAAACTGGAAATTCATCAAATGGGAATACAGGGATCAGGTGCTACAACTGTAATGGCAAGAGTCATCTGGCTAATGCATGTCCAAAACCAAGAACCAGAGGCAGTGATTTTCACAAACAAGCATTACTTCTTGCACTTAAGGACGAAGCTGGTGGAAATCTCACTGACAAAGAAAACAGTTTCATGGCAAATGCATACTCAGATGATGATATGGAAGACTTGAAAACTAATGCAGCAATTATGTTGATGGCAAACATGCAGGAACTTCACATAAGTGACACATGCCCAGTCTATGATACTGATGGCTTGTCTCAGGTACCCAATCCAAATACATGTTTCATACATGAACTGGTATCTCCATCTGCATCTACGTCAGACAAGCAACACTTTATTCAAGACGATTCATTGCTAACTCTTCAAGAAGATGATCAAATTAACCCTGTTGTTACATTTGATGATCCAATTGAGAACCTTAACAATGATCAACTTGAACAGATTGAAACTTCGTCTGATCTAGATCAAGAACTCATGACCTTGCTTATGACCACCCAATCCCATGTTGAGAAATGTAATGAAATCAACCATAAGTTAAAAGCCACAATTGCATCATTAACTGCAGATCTTGAGTGCTCTAAAACACAACTCGCGAATTTTGAAACACAAACAAAACATGAACAAAGCTTTGAAGTTGCTTTTCAAAATGCATACATTAAAGAACAAGAGTTACAACATCAACTATGAGAGTTAGTCGCTTCCAAAAATAACTTGGTTTCTCAAATGGAACAAGAAAAACTTGAATTCAAACAACAAGTTGAACACCTCAATTCTGATCTTTCAATAACAAAAACGGAGTTGTTAACATGTCAAGCTAGTTTTTCCGAACATAAACAAGTGTATAGGAAACGAATTGATTCTTATCTTAATGAAATCATAGATTTGGAAAGAAAATTAAAAGAGTTTCAAAAAGTTGTTTACAAAACTGGTGAGTCTCTAACAACAATTCAAAATTTTACTTTAAAGCAAAATTCCCAAGGTTATGGTTTTGCTCTTGGTGACGATAAACCACTTTTTCTGAACAGAGTATTCAAGGAAAATCCGAAGTTGTATAATGCAGAACATTTCTTTGATGATTCAATTATACGTGTTGTTGTATATATCTGTGAGGAAGAACAGGAATAGGAAGACGAGAGTCAATAAAAAATGAGAAATTTTAAGTTTAATAAACCATTTGATTATTCAAAATTGCCTCATATTTTTGACACTTTTGTTCCTCAAAAAGAAAAAAACTGAACAACCTTGGTTTATCACTCAAATTCATGCATCTACTTCTGATGTTGGTCCCGTTAAACCAGTTGCACAAATAAATGGCCCTTTACCATCCTCTGGTGAAATTCAACCATTACCAAAACGTTGCCTTGTACTTCGGTATTTTGACACGTTTATGGAAGACATAAATTTTTTGGAACAAGCAATTGAACATAATTATGAGATAACTATTTCAACTTTTCAATCTGCTTACGCAAAAGAACAGAGATAAATTTTTCAAACACAATTTTTACCTCATGTCGAACATTTGCGTCTTTGTGCAACACACTGGGAACGGGAACTACAAAATGAAGTGTCATCTATGATGAACATTTTCAATGCAACTGAAAATTCAATTTCCAAACAAAAACGTCGAAACAAAATTCTTCAAAATGAAGCAGATCGACTATTGGAAGATGTTCTCAATTCTGACATTATCTCGGTGATCATGAATTCTATTTATGAGTCTTGTAATTCTTTGCTTATTGCTGACCATCATTCCGAGGATGAAAAGTTGAGACACGAGATTAAGATTTTAAAAGCTGAAAATATAAGAATCATTCAACAAAATGGTGATGTTCAAAGTAAACTTTCAAAAGAGATTTTTCAACTAAAACAGAAACTTCAATGGTGTGAGGCTCAAAGCATTGATTTTGAATTAGCCTTACAACACCAAAAAGAAAATATGGGTTTTGAAAACAATGTGTCCTCAAAAGTTGAAAATCTTGATGATGAGAACGCAGTCTTACAGTGTCAAGTGCTCAAATATGAAAAAGAATTTGAGACTTTAAAAAATGAGTACAAAACAATTTATGACTCTTTGAAAAAGACTCGGTCTCAACTCTTGAAAGAAAACACTGATTGTAGGAAAGCCCGTGAAGCCACTGTTCGCTTAAATAGAGAACTTGAGATGAGACTACAGGATCAGAAACACATCATCATTGAATTAAAAGAGAAACTCCAATTACTAGAAAAAGAAAAATCTGTTAACGCACCAGGAATGTACAAGCTAGACACCACATCTAGGCAGAACGTTACAAACACAAATCAGACCACTAATTTGATTCCTTCCACTTCTACAGGAATAGTCACCACTACTAGCGTTAGCAGATCAAAGCGTAAGAGCAACAAATGGAAGAATAGGATCTGGCAACGTAGAAGCGGGAAACTAGAAGCCCGAGAAGTAGAAGATCAACTTAGGAATTTGAATAAAACGCATGTTGCTTCTGATTTAGATTCGAACTTAAAAACTTGTAATTCTAATATCGATGTAACGAATGCTCAGACTTTGAATGTTTTAAACGTTAATGCTTCTTGTGTTTTCTTTCGTAAAAGCATGTTATCTGGTGATCATACGAAATGTGTTGCAAAATCTATTTTATCTCGTAATAGGAAAGTTACAGCTGGCAATACCTCTAGGCCCACTAATGCTTCTAAGTCTATGCTAGGAAAACCGCCAGTTGTAGTTTCTCAAAATGCCTTAGATACTCCCATAGTTGCGAATACAAATCCTAAGATAGTGCAATCACCTAGCGAATTCACTAAGACAAAAGCACGAAAAAGTTGGACATGGCAACATTGGCTACAAAGGACACCTTGTTTTAAATGGATACCTAAAATTGTTAATGTGTGTTCTTCTAACCCAAAAGAACCCACAAATTCTTTGGGTTCCACCCTTACCGTTATTCCACCTTCTTCGTCTTCGTGTGATGCAGGTGATCCAAATCATTCTATGGATTGTTGATAGCGGCTGTACCCGACATATGATTGGAAATCTCAAACTGTTAGTAAACTTTGTTGCAAAGTTCATCGGCACTGTTAGATTCAGGAACGATCACTTCGCTGCTATCATGGGCTATGGAGATTATGTCAATGGCAACATCGAAATTAGTCGTGTGTATTATGTCGAAGGCCTTGGTCACAATCTTTTCTCAGTCGGTCAATTCTGTGATGGGGATTTGGAAGTAGCATTTAGAGAGAAAACATGCTTCGTTCGTGATTTACAAGGAAATGATCTAATGTCAGGCTCTCGTGGAACAA
Organism: Artemisia tridentata subsp. tridentata; assembly: GCA_021014915.2. Classification (NCBI taxonomy): domain Eukaryota; kingdom Viridiplantae; phylum Streptophyta; class Magnoliopsida; order Asterales; family Asteraceae; genus Artemisia; species Artemisia tridentata. Next base: position 146,437,278 of record CP139503.1, on the reverse strand, counting down.
GTCTTTACACAATCTCAATGTCTGATATGATTGCTTCTTCTCCAATATGTATGCTCTCCAAAGAAACTTTAAAAAAATCATGGTTGTGGCACAAACGAATTTCTCATTTGAACTTCAAAACCATGACTGAACTTGCACGTCACAAGCTAGTCGACGGTCTTCCAAGATTAAGTTTTTCCAAAGATCACTTATGTTCCACATGTGAACAAGGAAAAAGCACTCGTGCACGCTTTCCCTCAAAAACAGAACCCAGTACTGATCACGCACTTCAACTACTTCACATGGATTTGTGTGGCCCAATGCGCGTGCAGACGATTAATGGCAAACGCTACATTCTGGTAATCATTGATGACTACTCCAGATGGACTTGGGTTTATTTTCTAAGAAGTAAAGATCAAGCTCCTCCTATGATTATCACCTTTCTCAAGAAAATTCAAGTTCAGCTTCGTAATACGGTCAGAAAAGTTAGAACAGACAACGACACTGAATTCAAGAATCAAACTCTTCGAGCGTATTTTGAAGAAGTAGGAATTGAACATCAAACATCCATTGAAAGAAGTCCAGAACAGAATGGGGTTATTGAAAGATGCAACAGGACGTTAGTGGAAGCTACAAGAACGATGTTGATTAATGCTCAACTTCCGGATTACTTATGGGCTGAAGCTGTCTCGACTGCATGCTATAATCAAAACCGTTGTATGATCAACCAACGCCACCGCAAAACACCTTATGAGCTAATCCATAATCAAAAACCGAATATAAAATACTTTCATGTATTTGGTGCTCTTTGTTACCCAAACAATGATCGTGAAGACCTTGGCAAGCTCAAAGCTAAAGCTGACATCGGTGTGTTCATTGGATACTGTGAAACCTCTAAAGGATTTCGCATCTGGAATCGTCGTACTAGAGTAATCGTGGAAACCATTCATGCTAATTTCGATGAACTTAAGGAAATGGCTTCTGAGCAAAACAGCTTAGGACCCGCAACTAACCGTCTAAACTTTCCTGATCAATCAGCTGAACCTCTTTCGCTAAACCGTCAAAAATTGGAAACCTTGTTTGCTCCATTGTTTAATGATTCATTTTCATGTCGTGCACCCGATGTATCCAATGTTTCCGCTGCACCACCTGATAATATTCCTCTACCTGATACACCTGCACCAACTACTACAACCGTTGCAACAGATGCACCTCCAATTGAATCTCCGACAATAGTAGAACAAACCGCTTCCAACACTGACAATACAGCTGATGATCAACCTGAACATGAAGTACCTGCACCTGCAAATTATGATGGAAATGCATTCTTCAATCCATTTGCTCAGGCTCCCACCATTCCTGATATTGCAGAGTCGTCTACACGCAACTTGGATCCATCTAATATGCACTCTCTTTATCAACATCACCCTTCAACACACAAATGGACAAGAGATCGTCCCTTAGTAAATGTGATTGGTAATCCAGATAATCCAGTCATGACACGACAAAGACTTCACACGGATGATGAAACCTGCATTTATGCTCTTACCGTCTGTCAAGCTGAACCAAAGAACATTAAAGAAGCAATGACTTATGACAACTGGATTGAATCAATGCAAGAAGAACTTGATCAATTCAAACGTCTTGAAGTCTGGGAATTGGTAGAAAGACCCGATGGAGTCTATGTTGTCGGACTTAAATGGATTTGGAAAAACAAACTTGATGCTGATGGAACAGTAATTCATAACAAATCGCGTCTGGTTGCCAAAGGCTTCAGCCAAGAAGAAGGAATTGATTTTTGAAGAATCCTTTGCACCAGTGGCTAGACTTGAAGCTGTCCAAATGTTTCTGGCGTATGCTGCCCACAAGAACATCATTGTTTATCAAATGGACGTGAAAACTGTATTTCTAAATGGTAAACTCCGTGAAGAAGTGTATGTCACTCAACCAGAGGGCTTCATCGATCCAGATCATCCAAATCATGTGTACAGACTCATGAAAGCCCTTTACAGCCTTAAACAAGCCCCGAGGGTATGGTACGATAAACTGTCTGCATTCTTACTTGCTAATCACTTTACCAAAGGATCAATTGATCCCACACTGTTTATTCAAAGACACGGGGAGGACATTTTAATTGTTCAAATTTATGTTGATGACATCATTTTTGGTTCAACACATAAAAAGTACTCAAATGCTTTTGCAAGACTAGTGAAACAAAACTTTGAAATGTCCATGATGGGTGAACTAAAGTTCTTCTTAGGACTTCAAGTTCATCAATCCTCCCGTGGTATTTTTCTAAACCAGTCCAAATATGCTCTTGAGATTTTAAAGAAACATGGCATGACAAATTGTGATACTTATAATACCCCTATGTCTGCCTCATCACCAAAGTTGGATGCTGATTTACATGGGACACCAGTTGACCCTACAAAATACCGAAGTATTATTGGGTCTCTCATGTATCTAGCAGCCAGCAGACCAGATATAGTATTTGCCGTATATCTATGCTCCCGTTATCAGTCAAACCCAACTGAAAGACACCTCTCTGAGGCTAAAAGAATCCTTCGATACGTAAAGGGAACCATTAACTTGGGGATCTAGTATTCGAAGGATTCTGGTTTTGAACTAATAGCCTTTTCAGATGCTGACCATGCAGGTTGTTTAGATACACGCAAAAGTACTTCTGGTGGTGTTCAGTTTCTTGGAGATAAGCTAGTATCTTGGCAGTCAAAGAAGCAGGATTGCACTTCATTGTCATCAACAGAGGCAGAATATGTAGCCATGTCAACATGCTGTGCTCAAGTCATTTGGATGAGATCTCAACTCATGGACTACGGCTATGTATTCAACAAAATCCCGATGTACTGTGACTCCAAGAGTGCCATTACCATCTCCTACAACACTGTTCAACATTCGAAATCAAAGCATATCGCTCTCAGATATCACTTTATCAAGGAGCATGTTGAAAAGGGTACAGTTAAATTATACTTTGTGGGTACACAATACCAATTAGCAGACTTATTCACCAAAGCCTTGCCTCATGCAAGATTTGTGGAATTAATTCATCAAATTGGTATGCGATGTTTGACTCCAGAAGATCTGAAAAACTTTCTCAAATATCCTTGAAAAGTCAAACATCAAAACAATTTTTTAAATATTTTATCAAAAAACAAAATACAAAAATATAAAACTACTACTAAAAAAAAAAAAAAAAAAAAAAAACGCAAGTACAAAATTTCCATCAACATCTTGTTCAATTAAACAAATTAATCATTTTTTCCGAACAAGTGTTGAGGGGGAGTATAAAATTCAAATTTTAACATTTTCATTAATATTTGTACTTGCATATTTCCAAAAGGATGTTATTTGCAAAATGTGTTGGTAAATCTATCCTCGTAATACCCTCCTTGATCTCAAAATGCTATCATATTCTAAAGTCGAGGGGGAGTATTGGAAAATTGTTTGTAGTCATAAGATATTGAGTATGTCTATTTTTTTGTGAGTTAAAGGGACTAAGGATAAAAAAGATACTTGGTTAAGGGATCAATGGTGTCAAAACCTCAAACTTCAATAGTTAGTCAAAACTAACTTTGACCACTCATTTATCACACCTGCAAACACATTTAATATCACACCCACCTTTATCAACGATCCATATTGATTCTTCATATCCATTCAAGTTTTTACAAATCTGTAAATGTTTATACAATCTTTGTGTAATTATAAGAAACGGTGTTTGATAATTTTAAGATCCAACGGCTCAATTGATCACAATCGTAAATTTTATGATTAGGGTTTATGTCGAATTGGGGAAATTCGATTGGGTGTGTTAGTGTTTAATTTTTATGGTGGGATATGTTCATAATCAAGTGTTAAACATGTTTCAATCCTTTAATTGCTCCCAGTAACAACAATTGATTGAATTTGAATTTAGGGTTCTTACGACCAATTTGGGGATTTCTATATCTGAGTGTTTTGGACTAAATTGATGAGTGGGAAAGTGTTCTTAGGAGATAAGAAACAATAATTGATCACTAATTTCTACCCAGAAACACAAATTAGTCAAGTTTGATCATTAGGGTTTATGATGAACACGTTCAGGACAAATCTCTCATTTTCGTGGTTAAATTTTGTTAATTTTTGTGTCATTTCACTTAGATACATCATATCAAGTCTCTTGAATCATCGCATGTAACATCTAACATAAATAAATTCATATTCAATCTTAAGTGTCTTAGGGTTCATCGAACATGCATGAATATGATGATAAAAATGTTAAATTGATTATTATCATGCTTAATATGTTGTTAAAAAGGGTTTGTAACATTTGTTTTTAACCTAATGTGACAGGAAAAGAAATTTCGATTGAAATCCATCGAACATGTACGTCTACAAGTGTCCATCAATGTTTCTTGTGTACGAAACATCGAAATTTGAAAATATATAAGTTCCATCGAACATGACAAATTCATGGAACTTAGTCAAATTCATTGAACATGTCATATTCCATCGAACATGACAAGTTTGATTAATCTGACCAAATTCCATCGAACTTGTTGAAGTTTCATCGAACTTATCAATTTTCATCGAACTTTTAATATGTCATCGAACATTCTTAAATCCATTGAACTTTCAAACTTACGTCAAACTTGTGGACAGTTCATCAAACTTTTAAATTCATTGAACTTTTACAATTCCCATCGAACTTTCAGAAAGTTATCATACTTGTGTCTGGACATTGAACTTAGAAATAAAAAGAATTGATTAATTGACTTGATTTATTCACAAGTGCTTTTCACCAATAATCAAAATCACAAATCAAGGACATATAAAATCAGGAAATCAAACATAGTGTCATATATAGTGTCAAAACTGTCACAATGTGCTAACACATATGTACTTTGTATGTTTATGTCTCTGTTTTGTCATTTCAGTTATCACAAATGGCTGCTCAACAACAACTACCAATGCTCACAAAGAAAGACATCTTCCCATAAGGCTATTCTGTGTCTATAGGCATCAACAATACTCGAGTTGAATTTCATAAGATTTAATGTTCTGAATTGTCATGCCAGATTGCTATTGAGATTCTGAAGAATCACAAGTGCAAGAATATGCTGCAGAAGTCTTTCTGTGTCCCTGAATTCTACATCCATCAGTTGTGGCACACAATTCAACGCATCATTAATGAAGATTCATTCACCTGCAAGTTGGATAGAAAAGAAGTCACTATTGACATCAATTATCTTTGTATGTGTCTACTTCTACCTGAGGCTCCTAAACCCAGCATGATATTCCTTGAAATTCCATCGGAAAAGACTGTTCTTGACTTTCTGCGGGAAATTGGCTATGATGAACAGCCAACAAAGCCACTCAAGTCTTTCTCTAAGGTTGAGGCCAAGTACATTCCGCAACCATGGAGAAAAATCTACTATATCTTGGCACGATCAGTAACAGGGATAGATAGTGGTTACGATCATCCCCGACTCTCTCATCTTCAAATATTATGGGGAATCGTAAATCAAAAGCAAATTGACTATGCACGACTCATCTGGGATGACATAGTTTTTCAAATTCAGAGCCACTTCCTCACTCCATTAACCAAAATCCCATTTGTCAGATTCACTAAGCTAATCATCCACCATCTTCTTGACGATAATGAAGATATTTCCCGTCGTCTGAATGACCCCGAACAACACTCTATTGCCCTGGATAAAACCGTTAACAAAATTAATGTTCAGGCAACGTGTACTCGTAAACAAGGGAAAAGACTTCCTGACAATCTTCTCACTGACAAAATCCTGAAAACACTTGCTTATAAGAAGTACAATGAAGCATTCAAGGTTGGAAGGGTAGGTTTCCATCACTATGAGGTTGAACCCTCAGAAATCAAAACCCGAAGCAAACACAGTAGCAAAACTGGAAGCACGGAAAGCACAACAAAGCAAAAGAAACCTGCACCGCCAAAACTAAAGAAAAGATATGTGCCTGCAAAAGTTGCTAAGCCTGAGCCAGAAGAAGAACAGATTGTAGAAGAAGAGGAATCTGGTTCTGAGACTGAAACCAATGATGAACCAGTAATCTACAGAGAAGACATTGCTACCAAAATTGCTCAGGAAGCCAGTCTTGAGTCGCTTGCATCTGATGAAGATAGGAGAAGAAAGAAAATGCATGATGACAAGAAGAAAATGGATGAAGACATTGATAGAGATTTTGGTGATGATCAGACCCAAGGAGGTAATATGGAAACCGAGGTGATAGACACAAAGAAATTAAAGAATAAGTCAAAGGAGAGTGCCTCACCTGCTGTTCAAACCCTCATCATTCCGGTTAATCAACCCGGTGGGTCAGGACATGCTGGTGATGTCTCCCAACTTCTTCCGGTTAATCGACCCGGTGAGGGTGAAGGTTCTTCAAAGATTGTCTCCTCTGATCCGGTTAATCAACCCGGTAAGGAAGGAGGCACAGAGATAGCCACCGAACATGACCAGCAAGAATTTCATCAAACTGATGATTTTGTTATGGATGATGAAGACAATGATGACAATATGAAGTTAGTGACAGATGAAGACGTGCAAAAGGCTGCTGAAGAGATGGAGCTAGTCAAGAAAGATAAGGAAGAGGAAGAGAAGACACGGAAAGAGCAAGAGGAGTTAGAAAAGGAAGCTGACAACTACATACAGACACCTCCAACATCTCCTCCAATTCCTGATGACACATCTCCAGATTCTCCACCAACCTCACCAAAAGATAAAACCATTAAAGAAAATATCATTGAGTCTTCAACTCGTTCATCTCCACCACCAACACATACAACATCCACAAGCAAATCCATCAAGAAACCAACAAATCCTTTGGTATCACAAGCATCAATGAAGTTGAAACAGGCCATGAAATAAGCACAAATAAAGAAACACAACAAGCTTCTTGACCAAATCGAAACATTGACAAATATGGTTACCGGTCTTGTTGGACAAGTGAACGAGCTCCAAAGCACAAAAGCTCAAGTTGACGAGTTCCTTTCCGATGACGTTCAGGATAAGATGTTGACTGCTATCAAGGGAAATACAAAAGAATACCTGAAAAAGTATTTGCCCAGAATCACATCAAAGAAAGTCAAAGAATTTCTCGATCCAAACATCGACAGTCTTCTCAAAAATGTTGTCGCTACAGTTCCACTCGTCCTACAAACTCAACCAACAAAGCCAAAGGAACCAACACTTGAAGAACTTCAGATACAATTGTTTGATAGATTGTCAAGTCTTACAACACCGACTCTTGAACAAATTGCAATTTCTGATGCTATCCAGGCTAATATCTCAAAGGAGTCATGCAAAGCTGATGCTGATAAAGGAAAATGACCAAGAGAAGATGAAGACCCTGATCCAAACTCACAAGCTAAGAAACCAAGGAATGTCGGTGGTTCTTCTTCTCAACACAAGGAACCTATTAACCCAACTGCCAACCAACCGCCAAAGCAATCTGAAACCGGTCCAACGGCAACCGAACATCATTTTGAGTACAATGATGAGGATGACTTTCAACAACCACAATATCAACCAGACTCTCCACTAAAGTCGAAAGCTAAAACGTCTAAGAAAGAAAAAAAGTCAAAGAACAAACAACCTAAGGTTGTCACATGGCTTGAAGATGACACGACTGAGGGAAACGAGTGGTTTGATAAACTCGTCAGTGCTCAACCATATGTCGACGATGACTCCATGATCGAAGGACGCACACTTGAGTTCACACAAAAACTCAAACGTGATCAACGAATCAAGAAGCTTACAAAAGGAGAACTTCGTCGCATAAAGAATGATGCGTTCAACTTGCTGAAAGATCGATCCTGAAGTGCAGCTGAGCTCGAATATCACTTGGAAAACATTGCACGTGCAATGTCGAATGATATCAGCTGGACAAATCCGGACACGTATGTGATTGATAATACTTCTCAACACAAAGAACCATACTTTACGGATTGCACAAAGCCTTTGCCAGTAATTGGAACTTCTGATCAACCTGCTATTCCCTACAGCTTCTTCTACAACAACGATTTAGAACTTCTTGTACACGGCAGCAAGTGTCAACCTAAGTATGCAACGTCAATAACCTTGATTCCTGCTGCAAGATATCCATAACCGGCCATCAAAGAAACAACAACAATACTCTTCATTACAAACAAAGTGCTGTGCGATCAAGATGCGCATCTGGGAATCTACCACTGGTATGAGAAAAGGAGAACCTGGTACAAAAGAAAACTTACGAAAAAGTCTCCAACTCCGGTGATGAGCGATCTCAGAATAATTAGTGTGGTTAGCATTGAAGCAGAAAAGAAGCATGATTATACCTTTCTACATAAAATCAGGGTTAGAAGACAAGATCAGAAGATTTACTCATTCTTAGAAGCAGACTTCCCTGATTTGAACCTTAACGATCTTGAAGATATGTATCTCATCAAAGTTCAAGGGAAGATACATCATTTCTCAACTGATCTTTTGTACGCATTCAACACTTCATTGCTCTACTACATCAGAAGAAAGATCATTTAGGAACGCGTTGAAGACTTGCAACTTGGGTTCGAGAGCTATCAAAGGAAGCTAAAATTAACTGCACCACTTCTACACCTTCCAGAGATCAACAAAGAACCTCAGTATACCCTGAAAAAAGACCCAACCTTTGGTTTTGTCTACAAAAGTGACCACAACATCAACTATTTCATGGGATACAAAGAAGTTTACAAGTTCTGCGACCACACACTCAAGAAGGTTCGAGACGGACTAGTCATTCGGTTAAGAGATCGGGAGTTGTATAAGACAAGCAGGTGGACAACTACTCAAATACGAGAAGTTCATCAATTCATCCAGAAGATTGAGAAGAGGCTTGTACTCAGAGATCAGATGCGGAGGATGGAAAGCTATGTTGGAGGCAGACCATCATTCCCTATCAGAAATTTTCAATGACCTGATCCAGTGTTCACAATCTTCAAAAACATTGATTGATGTAAGACTTGGGTATTCTTGTGATTATTTTTTGCTTGTAAAACATAATGGATTGTGCACATATAACAATGCACAACCCGTTCTTTGTAAAGAAAGGACCCTAAGGTACGCTTCAGTGCCTCAATCCTAATATAAGGAGCGAAAGCTTCTTACTTTTGAGTAGAATTAATCAAATTTCATATGTTTTTCATAATTATGCTCAAAAGAACAAGTATTCCCTCTCGTAATCAAAACCTCAAAAAGTTAATTCACTTATTGAGGGGGAGTATTTGAATCAATCTTTGTTCAAAACTATAAGTTCTTGTTCATTTCTTCCCATAAACCTCAAAAAGCATATTTTAATTAAAATGTTCTTCAAAAACAACATAGATATGCTATTTTTGAGGGGGAGAATAAAATGTGATTAAAATATAGTAACTAATGTGGAATCTCATATGTCAGTAATCGAATGGACTTGTCCTGGACGGGTAATAATTTCAAGCTGGCTAACCAGTGATGTAAGCGTGTCTCGAATAGGACCTGTCTAAGTAGAGTGTACCGTTTCGAGAGATTCTCCTTGAATATGACCAGGACGGGTAATAATTTCAAGCTGGTCTAACCAGTGATGTAAGCGTGTCTCGGAGCGGTCATGTTCACTGAGAATCAATCAATTCAAAAGTGCGAACTCCACCCAACATGTGTAAATTTCTATTTATAACTCATGAGCACATGTGAAGGGGGAGTATTTCTGAAAAATCCAAAAACTCTCAAAGTGTTAAAAAAACATATCTTATATTAATAGACACTTTGAGAAATTTTCAAATGAATGTTTTTATGGCAATATAGGATAGTCATGAAGTTATAAGGTGACTAAGGTTAGGAAATACGTCCTATGATCCACCAGAGCCGGAGGGATCTACCCAAGGACAACACCAAATAGTTTAGTACTAGAAAGTCCTTAGGTATGATTGAAAAAAGGAGAAAATATGAGAAAGGAGAAAGAAAGGGTTGAAGAATTAAAAAGTTATGAAAATGGGTGAAAAGAAATAGCCCTCCAAATATTCAACCTTATGGCAAAAACTATAGGTGATGTTGAATATATAAAAACATATTAAACAAATAAACGCAACGGATACATCACCTAGAGACGGATCCATATAGCCATATGATCAATCAAATAAATTAATATATCTATTATACCTTTGAAGCGTGATCACGGATGCACCAATAACACCAATATCACCAATATGAAATTGAGAAACCCAAGAGATCAATGAGGTTGATCTCTTCTAAGAGTGTTACACACTACACGTCTTTGATCACCAAATAGATGCTAGTCTTTGCCTTGTAACCTTTGAACTTGCAACACATACAATATGCTAGTCTTCGACTGACCTGATGATTTTCATTTTAATTTTTACATTTTATTTTTACTAACTACTAATGTATTATGCCAGTTTGAACTTTCTTAACTTAGGTGTGTTTAAGTCTTGATAGTATTATAGATTCCTGCAATTCCTGTGGATACATCAATTATGAAGCTTAAACGTTCTCATCCACAAGAAGTTGATTTTTGCTCTTATACAAATAATGGAGGATCATACCGAGCAAATCTCAGGGGAGTTTTTCTGTTCTAATTCTTTTATTTTCCAGTTTTTAACCTTTGTTACAAACAACGAGGACGTTGTTTAACTTAAGTGGGTGGATTGGAGAATTAGAACACTTACTTGTCCTAAACTTTTTCAAAAAATTATGCTTAAAATGCGCTTAATATATCAAAATTAAAAATTTTTAGCATGTTTTTGTTTAAGATCTAAGTTGCATAGCTGCACACATAACGTTATTTTCAAAAAATTGTGATTTTTCAAAATTCACAAATCTATGAGTGTGCCGGTGACTTGTAAACTTTAGAACTTGGCTTGTATACTATTCGAGACCACCATAATAAGTATTATTTTTATAATTGGAATGACTTGTCTAAATTGGTAAATTTCTAGGATTACACCCAAATAGCCTTTATATGTTATGTGTTATTAGCTAACTACACTGGTTAGTTAACCCCCGTATAAACCCTTTTGTTACTCTCACTTTTAGAGTAAGATACCCATAGAAAAACACTCAGAGCCATTCCTTTCATTTCTTACACCTTTGTTATAATGTTTCGTTACACCCTTACACCTTAGCTTACCCTGTAGATTAAAATCCGTGGTTGGTTAATTGCTTTAGGCAAAGTGTGTTTCCTTACATTATCTGTGTTCGCGTGCGTAATTCATTATCTATGGTTAGGTCGGGAAATTGCACAATGCAATTGGAGTGAAAGTAAATATTGTATATCTTTGAGTCTTGTTTTTCGTGTGTTTACTATTTTCACTATTACCGTTATTTCTGAAGTCATGAAAAGTATGGAAAAATTATCCAGAATTATCGTTATAGTGATGTGGTGAAATTTTACACATCTATGTTTATGTTTCAAGTTAAAAAAAAAAAAAAAAAAAAAATCCAAAAAAAAAAAAAAAAAAAAAAATGAAAAGAAAAGAAAAAGAAAAAGGAAAAGTTGGAAGCTTGTTTTAACCAACTTATGTAAAGTTTTGTATTAAGTGGTTGATATCACCACTATTTGTTATATATTATATCTATGGATTGAATGGGAGTTGAACGTTATGGGAACGCCAACTAAGGTTTATTCTTTGATTAAGATCTTGTTGAGTATAATTCGTGTCTACCTAAAGCGTGTGTTTCAAGTGTTAAAGCGTGAGTTATTCAATGATATGAGTCTTATTCATGGGATGGTTGGGATAGTGATTAACCACACTTAGGATTTTAATTTATTTGTTTTGTTTATTTTTCATTTTACACCAATTTATATCCCAAATATTATCCATACCCTATATTATTCTTTATCCAAACCTTTGATTTATTGAGATTAGGGATTTGAGCAATCTTAAGTATCGTAGTCGTGGATTCGGCTATGTATTTATGATTTTGTCGCCCTTTTTGATATAATATTATTGGTAAAGATTACTGAGAATGATTAACCCTTAAACCTAAAAACCCTTTTTACCGCTTTAGACTTGTTATTCCTTGGCTTTAGTGGGGGAGATGTGTATACTTGCCAAGCTTATGATAGAATATTCGTCACGACTGGACAGTTAAACGATTAGATTTGCTTTTATCAAATTATTTTATTTTATTTCTAATTCGTTAAGTGTTTGGTTGTGTGATTATGATAAAACTGAATACATGCTTAAATATAAAAATAAATCCTAATATCTTTTAGGATACATATTTTCATAAGATTAATTCTAAGGTTTACTTGGGGACAAGTAAAGTTCAAGTGGGGGGATATTTGATGAACTCAAATAAGTACATTTTATTATCATCATTTATCCTATTTATTTGACTTGTTTTATTATATTATGTATGAGAATTGATACTTAATCATTTACTTTTGTAATTCTCAGTTAAAAACAAGCATTTGGTGAAACTTAGCTATTATGGACTAAAAATGGAGAAAAATGATCAAGATTGGAAAAGGTTGCTGAAATGAAGAGATTGAAGACCATTGCCTGACTTTGAAGAATGCACGCATGCAATTCTGTCATGCGTTGCATATGAAACTTTGGTCAACGAAGAAGAACCAACTTGTTCTACTCCAGATGCGCCGCATTATACTTCTTACATACGGCGCATCACTATCAAGATTTCCCCAGTTTCGATCCAAGATACAAGAAGACATGCGCCGCATACAATTATGAAGATACGCCGCATCTCAAGGCGGTGTACGAATATTCTGGAATATAATAACCTTGGACCCCACGTGAAGTTAAGTCAATGCGCCGCATCTACTTATTCAATGAGCCGCATCTTACCTCAGACAGAAACTATAAATACCCCAAGGCCAGACGAATTTCAGAGACTTTTCACGTACGTGCCATATATCCCTAGACGAGCGAACGAATTCAGACGAATAGGCAGCACAAGACACACCCAAACGAAGATACAAGAGCTGTAAGAAGGTCCTGCATGTGTTTAATTCATTAAGTAGCTTTGTTTCATTGTATTAGTACACTTCAATTCATCATGATTGGTGGCTTGTGTAATGTGACAACGGAAAGGTTGCACTCCTTTAAAACTGCTTTCCCATTAATTAAAGTTTATATGTTGATGTCTTTGGTGACTTTTATTAGTGCATTGATAACCTCTGTGTCTATTAGTGGCTTGTCGTATGTGACTACGGAAGATCATATTGCTCCCACGGTTATAACTAACTTGATCACTTAGGAATAACTTTTAGACATAAGTAATCATTAAGGGTTTACTCGCCGATAAGATTAGAGCCAACGAGAAAGGGTTAATTACATACACTTCATATAAAACTAGCAATAAAACAAGTGACAAGCTACTTAATTATCAGGACAGGTCTTCTTATTGTCTCAAGTATTTATCTGTGTACGTGCGTGCTTATCGCTGATTCGTGCTCATTAGTTTAGTTTATTATTTAATTGCAACCAAAACGCGCCAGTCTCTCAGGCTGAACCCCCCTTGCGTTAGATTAGGTTGTATAATTGACTTAAGATATTAAAATACTGATTAGAATAACTAGATAATATGTTCCACTCTTAGTGATCGACACTCTACTTACCATTATATTCATACTGACTGGGTACACTGCTCGTTAAGTGTGTGTGTTATTGATAAGTCGGCTAAATATAAATTTAAAACTTGAGTAGGCATTAATACTGCTAAACCGCAACGACACATCACGCGCATCACAGACTCTAGAGCATAACCCCAAAAGGACATTGGCAATGTTGTTAGACTCATCATAGATCGAACCATGTCTAGCAAAGTTCGATTTCTCCTTTTAGATACACCATTATGTTGTGGTGTGTATGGAGGAGTGAATTGTGAGACGATCCCACACCTTTTTAGATGATCTAAAAACTCTTGACTCATATATTCACCTCCTCGATAAGATCGAAGAGCCTTTATGGTCTTGCCGAGTTGATTTTCTACTTCATTTTGAAAGACTTTGAACGTTTCAAAGACTTCATGTTTATGCTTAAGCAAGTAAACATAACCATATCTACTGAAATCATCAGTGAAAGTAATGAAGTAGTTAGCTCCTTCCCTAGACGTTGTTCTAAATGGGCCACATACGTCAGTATGTATGAGTCCAAGTAGATCTTTAGCTCTTTCTCCAACATGGGAGAAAGGCTTTCGTGCCGTCTTACCAGATATGCAAGAAATGCATTTATCAAACGACTCTTGGTCGGTTGACTCTAAAAGCCCATCGCATTGCAGCTTCATAATGCGTTTCTTGTTTATGTGTCAAAGACGGCAATGCCATAGAAAAGTGAAATCCAAGTTACGTTTGGATTTCTTTTTGCTAACATTATATATAGAACCATCGTTTGAAATAGAATCACGCATATCAATTTCAAAAATACCATCATGAGGAATAACATTAAAATAAAAAACATTATCCTTAGAAACTGAAATGCCAAAATCCGTAAAAGTATGAATGTAACCATCATCTTTCAAACGTGAAAGTGAAACAACACCTCTAGTGATAGCAGGTGCAAAATGGCAATTATTCAAAACAATAACTAGTCTATTAGGGAGGATGAGATCAAAGCTCCCTATCGCTTCGACAGCTGCACGGTTGCCATTACCAACGTACAGGTTCAAAGTTCCTTGTTTCAACTTCCTGCTTCCCTTAAGACCCTGCACATTATTACAAATATGAGTACCACAACCTGTATCATATACCCAGGATTTGTTAGGAAAAGTATAGAGTTCTATAGTGAAGATACCTGATGTGCTAGCGCCTCTAGCTTTATTCTTCTTTAACTCTTCTAGGTAGACCAGACAGTTCCGTCTCCAGTGCCCCTTCACTCCACAGTGGTGGCAGGGGGTGTCCTTAGCCGGGTGCTCCTTCTTGGCAGGTGGGGGGACTTTTGGTTTGGGGGCGTAAGCACGCTTACCCTTGCCCTTACCTTGTCCTTTGCCATGTGCCAGCGGCTTGTTCTTTTTCTGGATTCTGCCTTGCTTGATAGCTAGGACCATTGGAGCCTTCTTGGGCATGCCTTTTTCTGCAAGTTTAAGCATGTTGTGCAGTTCGGGAATGGTCTTGCCCATGCTGTGCATGTTGTAGTTCTGCACAAATTGATCATAATCCTTCGACAGTGAGGTAAGAATCAAGCTCACTCCAAGGATTTGAGGCATGGGGTATCCCAGACGCTCCATTTGGTCCAGATAGCCTTTCATTTTCATGACATAGCTACTGACCGATTGGCCCTCCTCCTGCTTGCAAGCATGAAAAGCTTTGACAGTGTCAAACAGTTCTTGCTCAGCTTGCTGTTCGAACATGGTTTTCAGTTCTCTCAGCATGTCAAATGCTGCAAGGTCCTCTAAGTTCTTTTGGAGCTCAGGGATCATGCTTGCAAGCATGAGACAAGCCACCTCTTGTTGCTCATTAACCCTACGAGTGTAGGCGTTACGAACAGTAGTGGAGGCATTAGCAGGAGGTGCTTCAGGTAAAGCTTCTTCCAGATGGTAAAACTTTTGTTCAGCCTTGAGGACGATCCTCAGGTTGCGATACCAGTCCAAAAAGTTGTTACCATTCAATTTCTCTTTCTCAAGAATTGATCTGATTGACGAGTTGTTGATGGTTTGATTAGGATTTGTCATCTACAAAATAAACAAAGTTCAAATTTTAGTAAGTTTCAATA
This sequence comes from Artemisia tridentata subsp. tridentata, assembly GCA_021014915.2. Taxonomy (NCBI): domain Eukaryota; kingdom Viridiplantae; phylum Streptophyta; class Magnoliopsida; order Asterales; family Asteraceae; genus Artemisia; species Artemisia tridentata. Next base: position 146,421,587 of record CP139503.1, on the reverse strand, counting down.
ATTAATCCTTTTTAAAATTAACTACCCAAGTTTACCATATTAAAACAATTAATTTTACGAAAAGGCTAAGATCCTCATTGAGGTTCCACCATCACATCAGTTGATATGCTAGCAGTGGTGGATTCAATAGGTAGGTAACGTCGACCAATTGCATTACAAGTGCAACTCTTAGAACTTTATGGGACTCATGGCACTAGTGAACAAGCAACTAGTGTCAAGCTGGCATGTTTAGTCCCATCTTTGCCTCGGGTTAAGGTCTAACCACTTAACTCGATTAAGTCATCCAATTTGAAAACGTGTGAGAATATATCTAGGTCCCACGCATAGAGAATAGTCACCTTGGGTTACAATTCAACCTAGGTCCCACGCATAGGAAAAAGGTAATTGCAAGTGTTCTCAACAATTGGACGGCATGACTTAAATTTTGACGGGTAAAATATTTGATGTGGATCAAAAAGTGTATGAAAGAAGCATGCATTCATTCTTCGTAGCACAAGTTAAAAACTTTTCTTAACTTAAGTCTAATCATTGTTTTAATTTATGTGTGTCAAGTTCTCCATTTTCAAGACTAATATAAATCCTAAGTGGATTATAATTAAGTTTGGACAATACAATAAATAAATAAACAAGCTTAACAAGTTTAAGTGTTATTTAGAAAACAATGATTTTAAGTTTCAAATCCAAATTTAAACTTAGTTAAACTAAATCATAAGACTTAGTTTAAATTGGTTTGTGTTTCGTTTCAAGTTTTTAGAAAACAATTTTCGTTTTACATATAATCATAGCATATATAAAAGTACCCAAACAAACACACAACCACAATATGCAAAGCCTCAACCGATGAAAATCCTATGCTCGGTCTCGTGAGCCATCACGAGAACTAAAGGTCAACTAGGGACATGATACACAACCACACGGAGGGCTCCCACTTGCTCCAAGACAATCAAGAGCAAGTAAAAGCCCATTATGCACATGAAATATAGATTCTGTCCGCCCAGAGTTTTTGTCTTTGGAGGCCCAAAACGCCTAGAAGAGTCCTCCCCTTGCTTCGGTCCAAACTACAAAGTTGTAGGCCCATGTCTTGTGAACCTGCAGAAAAAAAATTTAGCCTAAAACTCCTTACCAATCTCCTGGAAATCACATTTTTCTGCAGTGTGTCCAGCAGCCATTCTTCGGTCTTAAGCCTTTCATTCTTTTGCCATTCCATTCCAAGCTTCGGTTACATAATATATGAAGTAAAATACAACTAATCTACTTGCTATCTATTGTAAAAATTCCCAAACAATGGCAAAACCAAAATGAAATACATTACATAAGAGCCGAAACAATGGCAAACCCAAAAACAAGAAATTAACGACAAATCACAACAACACATGGTACAAGTGGTCTAGGTTTTCATCGGCTTTGCATATACACATAATAATACAATAATATTATGAAAAAAACAAGGTGTTGGCTAACTCCATGGACAAACATGCATGTATTTTCCATGGATACAAAATTAATAACAAGAATTCAATAATTAGCCAACGAAACGAAGAAATTAATTAACTAGAATTAAAAACCCCGTATGGTACTCGTGTCAAATGGCCTTAGGTTCAAAACCCATTGATATTAGGACCTTCTAATTATCATTTTACCACAGAAAATTAAGCCATAGGGGCTATTTTGAAATCGTTTCACAAATCGATCAAAATAATGCGTTTTAGGCCATTTTACGCGTACCCGACAAGTAAACCAATTAGCATATGCATAACAAATGGCTATGAGGTAAAAAATCACAGATCTTAAGACCTCTTTAGGGTCGACTTTTGTGAGAAAATGGAGCCCTAGGGGCTGTTTTAATTTGTGGTTTCATAAATCATCAAAAAACACCCGTTTTAGCCACTTTTATGCATACCCGATAATCATATGACACATATGATGGCTCGTGATACCACTATAGGTAATGTTGAATATATAAAAACATATTAAACAAATAAACGCAGCGGATACATCACCTAGAGACGGATCCATATAGCCATATGATCAATCAAATAAATTAATATAACTATTATACCTTTGAAGCGTGATCACGGATGCACCAATAACACCAATATCACCAATATGAAATTGAGAAACCCAAGAGATCAATGAGGTTGATCTCTTCTAAGAGTGTTACACACTACACGTCTTTGATCACCAAATAGATGCTAGTCTTTGCCTTGTAACCTTTGAACTTGCAACACATACAATATGTTTATGCAAAGTGGGATGGAAAAATAAAACCCTAGGAGGGGGAGGGTGATGATGCCGTGACTATAGAGAGGGAGAGGGAGAGATTCTCTCTTCTAATGTGGTAAGTATTAAAGTGTAATTGATATCATTTATTATTGATTGATCTTATCAATTACACATTTACACTTAGCATCTAGTAAAAGCACCATAAGCCCCTCCATAGGCCGGCCATAATAAGGGCCCACAATGGGCTTGCCCATTGTTGGTCCAATCCAAAAACGCTAAGTCTAACTTAGTATTTAATGGCCCGTTATAGATCCCGAGTTACATAGTCGTTTATATATTTTAAATATGATAATTACAATCTATAAAATGATGTCTCTGTGTATAAGTGTGTGACCCCATAGGCTCACATATGTCTAGCCATATAATTATTTATTATGACACGAGCATACTCCAACAGAAACTGGGTTCCATTCATATGCTACTGGTTGTTAATAAGGTGATACGGGTATTGAAGACAAAGACGTCATGGACCCAGTGACGCACTACATTTAACCTTCTTGCCACTCAAGTTCTCTCAAAAGGACTTGTTTCATTCTCACGGGGAACCCTGCATAATCTATCAACCTCTCACTACGAGTTGTGTTGATATTGAAACAGGAGACACCGCTCCAGTCTCCGACTACTAAAATCAAAACGCACTTATCGAGTCTAGAGCCTCGAGATTCATCAAAAGATCTCTTAGGAACACTTAAACATTTCTATACTTGCTGTTCAACAATAAGAACAACAGTTGTAAATATTTGAGTCCTACGCAGATCTTAGCAATCTGCCAGAACATTTATGAGAGGATTTACAAATGTAATTCTCAGTGATTGAATGGAAATTCCTGCCAGGGTCAACATCAAACAGCCCTGACAGCAGGTCACTTCGGTAATCCCTTGTGGGTTACGCTTAGTGTTCGCGGTGGTTTCAAATGGTCTACAGTCGTGGAGTGATACTTCGGTATATTTCAGCGGCTCACCTGAATTATTGATATACTTCGGTATATCTGTGTAAGCCCTCTCGAGGGTATCCGATTCAGGAACAGCCTTGGTAAGGATTAGAGAAAGTTTTCACACTATGCTGTTAATGATCTCGAAGTCCGAACCTGTAAGTGCTGGATGCTTTATTGCTAACTGTTTTCATGCATGTTCACATGGAGACTGGGAGTTCTATTACTACTATTACCATCATCAACAATACATCAATTTCCACATGCTCATACGGACATCACAAAGAAAGTTCTCACAATGATCAAAGCAAAGTAAAGTTCAAAGAAAGATTCTATGTCATGGAAAAGTGTCTACAAAGTTTAAAGATGAAGATCAAAGCAAATGAATTGAGAGCTACTTACGTATGAAGATTCAAAGTCAAAAGAAGTATGAGCATATTGGAAAGGCGTAAAGACACCAAAGGCTAAGACGTTGATGAAAGGCAGACCACTACCTTACCATATCATAAAGAACAAGAACAAAGAACAAAGATTGAAGAGACGTCAAAGCCAAAGAAGCAAAGAAGACGTCAAGCAACCTTTGATGACCAACCCTTAGGGGGAGATTGTTGGGAATACGTTTTAGTAATATCAAGTGTCGGTCATTTAATTTGTGTAATAGGTTGCTATTCTTAGTAGGCTTGTATGTTAAATATAGATTATGGTCCATGTAGCAAGACCATGGGCCTTAGCTTATGTTGAACGTGTGGATGGAAGGGACTAGGGGTGTTGCCCTAGCCTTCCACTCCTAAAATACTCATGTACTCTTACACTTATGAGTGTTGGTTATTCATATATGCTACTAAACCTTTACTACTCTTTCTTATGAAATAATTGACCATCTATTTATCTCTTACTCTCATTTCTCTCATATCTTTACTTGTGTTATACTATTATGGGTGACCTAACAAAAATTTCCGTTCTAAAAAAAAAAAAAATCTAACTTTGACTTATCAATGTAACAACCCACTTGACATATTTAGCCAAATGGGTTACGCGGTCATAAATGGGTTATACATGTATAACATGTTCATGTTAGGGTTGAGTTTATTCACACGATTAATAAATGAGTCATGTTTGGGTTTAGGTAATGTTTACACCATAGGCGGAGACAGGAGGTGGACAAGGCACGTGCCCTCCTAGCGGAAAAATTATGGTGTAAATTTCTTAAAATATCTGGATATTTTTGTAATTTGCCTATTTAAAAAATCGATTTGTAGTGTAGTTTCTAAAAATTATCAAAATTGCCTCGATCATAACTTTTTAGCTCCGCCCCTTATGCTTGACACGAACAAAACTTGATTGCCATCTCTAATTCACCTCACCAGTTAATGAATGAAGTTTTCGTAGGTTAATGAATGAAGTTTTTGTAGTTTATGTTATCCGACAAAGGTAAGTTTCTTTTGTTAAACATCGAAACCTAGAACCTCGTACGGGATATTATATTATTGATACGATATTTATAATGCGATTACATAAAAACCTTAGAAACCATAACGGACGCAAAACCCACAACCGGACTTGAGCCATCTATCGTCTAATACCTCCCGCAATTCTTGCGGCGAAATCGCAAAAGCTCGAATTGGATTACAAAACCAAAAATATTAAAGCAATAAAATATAACGAAAATATCTTACAGCAAGCAGAGACAAATCTTCAAGTAAAACCAAAATCAGAAATAAGTAGCAAAAACATTAAAGCAATAATTAAATTGTGGAAGACATTCGGCACCAAGCGGTAGCAATCTTTAAAAAGTAGCAGCGAAAGCAAAATGGAAACATTTTTTTTAATGGTGAGGGTGTTTTAATTTTGATGGAAGCTTTTTTTATGAACAAATAAAAATGATAATGCAAAACAATTTTTTTTTTTTTTTTTTTTTAGGTTTTTTTTTTGGTATTTAGAGCTCGGATACCATATTAAACATTGAAAACCCCGTAGGAGATATTGTATTATTGATATGATATTTATAACGCGATTACATAGAAACCTTAGAAACCCTAACGGAACCAAAGCCATAACCGAACTTGGGCCATTTATTGTCTAATATCTTTTACTCATATGTGTGTGGTTTAATTGAAATATCATTGTGACCGAGAATGGCAGCGGTCCGCCGCGTTGCGGGCGGGCTTGTTTTTTGGCAAAATCAAGTAAAAAACAAAACCGTAGACGCATATGTTTGGCAATGAGAGCTACAAACAATCTCAATACGAATTAATGTTGAGTAAAAACACCACCAATGTCATGTACAAATTCCGAACCACACATACTAAAACAAAGCATAGGGAAAAAAATCTCGGCCAAGGTAAAAAACGAATTCGACGCCAAATAACTTTGCACCTCTCAGTTTCATTCCATTGTCTCATAACTTTTCAAAACAGTTTAAATAATTGCATATATGTGTTTATTAAACTCTCCATCTTTTCGCTTGATCTTCTGCATAAGTAAGCTAAATCCAAACACCTGAGATAAGATTTTGTTAAATTTTCATTTGAAATACCAAAAGATGTCAGATGGCTACTGCATTCGATTAAAAATTATGCAGCAATATTTAATAAAACAGTTTTGAAAGTCACATGATTAAGAAGTAAAAATACATTTTGGGACTGGGAAAAATGGGTAGCTTTAGGTACAGGCCTAACTTAAACATTGGTCCAAACATGTTTAGTTTTCTATAGGTAATCCGTACAGCTAATGTAATATAACTTATATTTCGTTAATAATCATCCATCATAACTAATGTTCGAAGCGAACGGCATGTGAGCATGTTCAAATGTAAAGGTGGCTGTTTCGACTCATCTATTATGCTTTTAATTCAAATGCTATTAAAAGCTCATAAGCTACATGTTTTTTCCGATTTTCATATAAAGTCATAACCCCGAAAAATAAGCTAATCCAAAAATCGCCTACATTTTTATAAATAGGTCCAATTCATTTGTATTTTATTTGTAGTAGGTCAAATTAGTAAAAACTATAGCATATGCTGAATTCGAGATCAATTAAATGGTCGAAAGTCGGCTCTTGCGTATTTACTACTGTAAATCGCTTATTGCTTCCTAAATCAGTTCAACTATTTAAATACTAAACATACCAGTTGCTTATAAGAGTTAAAGAAAAATTTTAGTCCTGACCTCAGTGTTGTCTTTACAACGCAATAGAATGAAAAAGAAATAATATGGAAAAAGTCGATCAGAAGGATAAATAAAGCATACCTTCTGGTCAAGAAGTTGGCCGATACAATTTTTAGTTATAGAACCCCTGCTGCAACAACACTGATAATAGCCCTTCCAATTGTTTTGTTTATACAGCTAAGTTTCATGGTGGGTGATCAATTTACTCCCATCAGTCAAAATTCTTTCCAATATTAACAAATCCAATCGGCCAATTTTTAGGATCTGCAAAAGAGAAAATAAATTTCTATCTTCACAACTACCTTCAACATATAACACATCAAACACCAACCAATTAAATGGTTGACAAATTAACTAATACCTTAAATTGACAATAAGCATGATTGCATAGCACGAAATCTGGTATCATTCCTCTATCTTTCATTGTTGTCAAGAGACGGTCCGCAACAATACCTTTGCTGGTTCCCTATCAAAAGGAGCAAAAAAATATGTTGGTCAGACTTTTCTCAAATCAATCGAAAATAATAAAAGATGTCAAAAAATCAAGTGATTTTTCATCAAATATATAGAAAGGTTGACTCTGAAGTCAAACTGCTTTATTGTTGGTTTCATGTAGAAAACATCAGCTATTGCTGTTTCAAATATTGAAGGTCCAACTTAACCAAAGCTTTAGACACTTTTAAATAGAACCTTCGCCTATTTCCTTTTTTAGTGTTATTTTAATTTTTACCTGTTGGATAAAAAAAAGCCTAAGCGACCAGTTCATATGCAATGCGTCAAAATCGCCAATTTTATCAGTTTTACCAAAACTATATCTTCTTCTATTTCCATTTACAGAATGTAACCAAAGGCCTGAGCAGGCTAATATATACTATTGTTCAGACTAAAAATAGGCAAAAAAGAAGGCAAATACTAACTTGTGGTTTGACTTCCATGATGTTTTGCCCACTCTTGACAGTAACAGGTTCATTAGCAAGAACAGTTTCCAGATGATCCAAAAGCTCCTTAGCTTGACACGAACCAAAGTCTGGATCAGCATATTTTTCTCTACAAAATTATACCGAATTGCTGCTCTAGACTTGGGTGTGCATCATCTAGAAAGTCGATGTCATAAGTATTTATAATATTATTTTCATATTCGAGCATGCATATATCGATCTGAATAAAAACATATTAATCATCTACAGGGCATAGATAGAGTGGAATACCTTCAAATGACCACTGGCTAACTCCATTAGCGACCCCTAGCCATCTGCTTCCAGCAACAAAGCAGGCATCATCTCCACCTGTCAATGCCTGGAATTATTATTTCTATTACTAATCCACATGATTAGTTCTTATGCTAAATAATAATTAATGTACCAATTATGCAAGTTAGAAATCCAATGCATATTGAAATTGTAGAACAGAAGTGATTGTAGAACAAAAGTCATTATTAATATACAAATAAATGGTCAAAGATACAGACTTAATGAATCACCAATAAAACCAAAATCCTTGGAATTTGTTGTAGTAACTTATTTTTCTCACATGCAAACATGATAAGCAAACTTTATGTTAAGCAACTATAGACTTCTCAGTAAAATAATGGTTCGAAAGCTAGTAATGAAAAACTGAAAATACACATCTAAGAAAAACTACCTTATCTGGATGCTCCAACAAAGCTGGACCGGATAATAGGAAACCGCCAGCGAGATATATATCCTCCCTGATAAGTTATGCAGATTGTCAATATTCTACCCATAAGGCTTATGAAGTTATTGCTGCCCCGGAAAATACAAAATAGTATTTACAGGAGGTAATCTCAATGGTATTAAACAGTAATTAAATATGCAGCAAAGAAGTATGCAGAAGGTGAAAAGCTGTGAACAGCACCGTTCTATTATGGCTTCAGCGGCTAACAGTAAATCCGTGTCTTCTGATGATTCAAAAAGTTCATCGCTACTTACATTTTCCTCAGTTCTCTCTTCTTCCAGTACTGGGTCATCGACACTTTCTGTGAGCTAGAAATCATAATCAAAAAAATAATAATAAGTGAGTTGCAGATATTACAGACATGTTATTCTGACTCATAACGGTCTTTAGAGGTGAGACATAGCATAAAATTAGCCAAGCAGTAATTTAGACAAAGGCTAAACATTCACTTTTACCACGATCATTAGCAGTGTATTACATCAAGAATAGCATTTAATGACAAAGGTAGCATAAAAGAGAAAGAGTATGTTTGTGTAGTACTCATTCAATCTAATGACATTGAGCAATTATAATCACATACCCACATTTGCATCCACGGTTAATAACATTGACCGATTATAAACATTTGGATTTAGCGTACTCTTATTTAGCGTAATTCATATATAAACAAAATTCCTACTTTTACGTACTCTTATTTAGCGTAATTCATATATAAACAAAATTCATTAAATTTTTATACCTATGGCGCAGGCGATGTATGTTATGCCACAAACCCTTCCCATATATCCCCATCAGCAACTGCACACCTGAGAAAGTAGTAGGCTTCTGGTGAAACTTATCTCACCATAATGAACCTTGGACGTCGATGGTACCCATGTGCCTGCAAATATTCAGAAAGCAATAAACATGACTTCTTCCAATCACCTCAACCCCATAATATTATAAAATAACAAAGACGTAGATGAAATATTACGTACTCACGAACTGGCCTGATTCTTCAGTGGAAACCTACACAACAAAACGGGACACAACACTTATCCAGCGACAACGTAGAGCGTAAAATTGAGAACTCCTAAAACCTTCACAACATACAAATTCCTAAAATAAGGTGGATGAACTTTTACCTTGGAAAGTTTGTAGACGTAGCCTTCAAAATGACCCCTTTTGACCTGTTCCTAATATGTAAACCGACATGCACGCTTCTGGTCGAATCTCCATTTGTGAGCAGCATACGCGTTTGTGTGAGTGCCTGTAGTTTGAAAGTCACATTCAACACTCGGGTACACATAGTAATGTATTGACATAAAATGAACACCAACATATCGTACCACCTGAATCTGATCAAAAGTACCAAACACATTTTACCTGTTGGTGGAGATGCTTCTTATGTGGATGTTATTGTGTGCACATGGGTAGGAGCAGTACCGCTGGCTCCTGTATGGTCACCATATTCTATGTCTCCCTCAACTCTAACTTGACTTATGATTCCAGCACGAAAATCTAACACGACCGGTCCACGTCGTGTATTCCCTAATTCCGAGGAGAATATCTGAAACACATTCATACATTTTGCTATGCAAGTTATGTTTGGAATCTGTATATGTGCAAGTAAACAGAAACAACTAACCAAACAAATGTTCCAACAAATGTATCCTGAACCGCACTAATGCTTTCATTAGTCCTACCATTTCTATGCCAATGAAAAAGGTTCAAGAAACACATCATCATAGAAAAAAACAAATCAAGTGATGGTGTAAATCGTCGAACATAATCGTAAAAGATAGTGCAAGAAATCCGATAATGGTGAAACACGCAACGAACCTTCGTTGGCACACGCACGCCGAGCAGACGCCGTGCTCATAGCAGCTCGTCTTTTCGGCTGTGCTGTAACAGTTGCAGGTATCTACAGATTTGACAAACATTAAAATGCGGTTGCTATAATCCAACTAACTTACTACTACTATTACTGCTTCCATCAAATTAGCTATCTTAATGAAATAAACTGATTTTGGGCATAATAAATTCCAATAACTTGAACCAATCCATACATTGCATTAATACAAATAATTTGAGAAGCTCAAGCATAGCAGCCCCATCGGAAATAGCGCATTGGTTTTGCCGCAAAGACTTCTTTTTTGCTTTGCTCTTGTTTTTCCCTAACCCACTCTTCCCGCTCCCTTACACACTAACTTAGTAAAGTTTGCATATCAATTGCAGACAGAAGCCACATATTAAAGTGCACAGACTCAAAAAACATTTACCTGAGAGGTGGCAAGCCATTGTATTATAGCCTTAAGTTCAGGGTCTCTCTCGGATGCACCACAACCCCAATTTCCAGTAACAATTCCTACTTCATCTTCAAGCTTCATGTTTCAACGATATCGAGCTTAAACAAATACCAAAGATATTTTCGTCGGTTAGCATTTTCTTGGATAACCAAGTAACACAAACCAAATCAAATCCACCTTCATATGACGCCTAAAAAAACGACATAAGCGCTAAATGCTTATTACTTACTTCATCCCTGCCCGACTTCCTGGTTGTTGTCGCTGTGCTGTCTTTGACCATAACCTGATCACGAATCAAAACATGTTAAAAAAACAGTAACGGTTTAATAGTAACACGTTGCAGCCGATATCATCTAACAAAAGGCATACTAAAAATTACCAGTTGTAATGGTTATCAATCCACTATTGCAGCCGATATCAAGATAACTTTTTCCCTTCAAACCATTCCTTCTTCATAACCTTTATTCTAGGATCTTCCTCCAAACCTTGGTCAATATGAAACATAAAGTGAATAATCAAAATTTTCCATTCAAATTACTTTATCATATCAAATCAATTGATAATCAAATTCTCGAACATGCTTTGGCAACAATCACTAAAAGAGCACACATCCAAACACTCAAGCTTCAAACAATCAGAATCCGTTTTATCGCGACTACTCTTGAATAATTATGATTAAAAGGCTACATACCTTTGCATATCCGGCAAGCACAAAACCCCAAAATTGGAACCCTAAGACGTTAATCTGAACAAAATCAAATAAGCTCATAAACAACAAATCTAATTAAATAATTATAATTAAAAGCTTACATACCTTTGCATATCCGGCAACCAAAAGCCCCAAAATTGGAATCCCAACTCTCATGTTCCGACATCTGGTGATCTATGTGTGCGTGTGCGTGTGAAAGACTACTCCCGAATATTCTAGCCATCTATCTAACGTGATCTCCTTTGATGGGTTAAACCCAATTGCTACGGATCAATGGAGCAGACGGATCAATGGTGCAGGCTAAAAATGGCCCAGGAAAAATGGCGGGAAAAGCCCAAGGGAAAACGGCGTCGTCATCACGTGGTTTAATATAAACTTATAATATCATTGTGACCGTTTTTGGCCAATCCAAATTACATACCTAGTGAGGGACGTCACCACACAATGAACTACCAATTTTTTGTCATTTGAGCACACCTTAAAAATCTTGGTTGCGGAAACAATATTAGTAACAAATATAAGATAAAATTGCTCATTTGCGGATGGGGAGAAAGAAGGTAATTGTTTTACGTATATTCTTTTCATCTTTGCCGAAGCTGCTTACAACTCCTACTAAACTAGACTTTCTTTATGTTTATGAAAGTTAATCCCATTTTAATATGTTTCTTCTCTGGACAGCTTATACATAAACAAATCGTTTTAAGAATGAAATCGTTAAATCTACTTTATGATACCTTTTTCGGGTACAATAATGTAATTAAAATGGTTCTGCAAATCACTTTTAAACGATAAGCATTTCTGTTAGTGCAAATATAAAGATATTTAAACTAAACGCTGTCTCTTATGTTTTAATGATAACAAATATATAAATCGTCAAAACATATATTTCTCAACACTTCTTGTCTTAGACGTCTCGAGTCTTCTAGGGCTTCAACAAATGTTCGAATATGTTTGTTATGTTGCATTATGATCAAAACATCTAACAAACTATTGAGAATGTTTAAAATGTATTTTGGAGTCACCAATTAAGTATTTACAATCACGACGAGAATTAAATCCTCTATCTTTCTTCTAGAACCTTATTTTACATTTTATACAAGACATGGACATAAATTTACGACCAAAGAGCTTGTGTCCTAATGGTACCCATGTGTGAGATGTTCCCCAACAAAATGGTTGTGGGTTAAAGTCCGTGAGACTGATTTTTTGTATTTACTATGTGAGATAGTCGCTGTTAAAAAAAAAAGACATGAATTTACGAACTAGCCTAATGATCAAAGTTGCATATACATTGCATCAAAATTCTTGCATAATTTTATAAACTCTTGCATACTTTTATAAAGAATTTTATCAATCTTATTTAACTTTATTTCAAACAAAATGTTTTATAAAATTTATTTTGACCATTGGCTAGAATCTTTCACTTTGAAAGTAATTCAAATATCATCTTTCATTGAAAGATGGATTAACCACACTAGTAATAATGCAAGACAAAAGAGAAAGGCATCAAACGTCTTTTAGCATAAAAACACTCATTAATCATTTTTGGCATTTGAGTGTTTACCCACTTTAGGAAAGCATCAAACATGTTTTGTTTCAGCTCTTATTTAGGCAATCTAGAATGGAAACATAGTAAACACAAGTTGAAATACATTTCAAAACAGATAGTTTTTGGTAACCAGATGGACCCACGGATCTTAGGATTCGTGGATCCGTGGTACACTATACCTGATTTGTTTCTTGCCTATTTAATCAACTCATTTGGCCACCATTAAAAATGAAGATTTTGTAATGTCACATTAGACATTCTCAAGTTTGCAAAACCCTCACTAATACTTGATCATAATGCTTCTAACTCTCATTTGTTGAAAACATACTAGCATATGAAGATCCACCAAAACAAGCTTTAAGCTCTTGTCATCTTCATCCATTAAAAGCACACTAGCATATGAAGATCCACCACAACAAGATAAGAGCTATTGTCATCTTCATTTATTGAAAGCTTTATATCAAGAGAAGATCAACTATATCAAGCTTTGAGTTCTTGATGTCTAGATTAGTTATACATATCCATTAGACAACCATGTATTGTATCACCATTATACAACACCATGTATCACCACTATACAACACCATGTATCACCAACCATACTCCAAACCAGACGTTAGATATGTTTATGTCTAGGCCTTAAAATACAAGGATTATAGGTTTGCTGTGTTTAGATCTTGTAATAGGTTTGTTGTATTTGGGCCATAAAACACAACGAGTTTTATTCTACCCAAAGAAGAACTCGATATATAGCTTAATATTGGTAAACTTGCAAGTGACGTTGTAAGGTTTTCTCCGCCGATAAGGGAGCTTGTTGAACTAGTGAAGAAACTCTCAAGTAGGAAACTCTGGGAGTGAAGTAGGGCGAAGAGAAGTTTCATGCCGAACCACTATAAATCATCATGTCCGGTATCCATGTATCAAATTAACCATGAAGGGGGATATAATATGAAAAGTTACAATTGTTTGATAATTAGAAGGTTTTTTTTTTTATTTATTTTTATTTTTTTTTATATTTTATTTTATATTTTATTGAATATACTTTGTTGTATTAGCTTGAAAGTTTTATTTAAAAATTAAATATAATTAATTTTTTAACAAGTTCTAGATAAAGAAATATTTTTTTGACAAAGATAAGTCGGTGTATTTTTTTTTTTTCTTTTTTTTTTAAAAAACTCAAAGGTCTTCTTTTTTTTTTTTTTTTTTTTTTTTTTTTTTTTTTTTTTTTCTTTTTTTTTTTTTAATTTAAAAAAAAAAAATGAAAGGACTTGGTAAAACTAAAAAGTGTGAAAAAACTAGTTCATTTATAAAGAAAATTAGGTTAAGTATGCATTGTTATGTCTAATACACAAAATGAAGAAAAATTGTTGGGAATTAAATGTTCTGAAGATTAAGTATCAAGAATTACAAGTATTAACAGTTCCAACTGCTGATAAGAATTCTCTAACAGTTCCAACTGCTGATATAAATCTTAGGACTGCTCAAGTTATAACTAACCGTTCCAACTGCTGGTACAAAGAAGAGACTGCTAGTTGATACTGTTGAGTTGAGACTGCTAGATGGATAAGTATTGAAAAGATATTTGTGTACTAAAGTTAAGAATATACGGTAGATAATATCTTACCCCATGTGCTTAGTTAACAAGTTGTGTACACAGATACATGTTGTATCTTATGTACTGACACACTGAAGATAAGTTAGCAAGTAGTTCGACTAGACTTTAAGAAATATGTAAAGATCTTCTTGGACTATAAAAGAAGATCTTAGTCTCGATATTATGTGTGTTCAAGTGTGTTATTATTTTAGAACTCATATAACTGTTAGAACTAGAACAAACACAAGAATATCATAAGTGAGAAAAACTTAAGATTCAAGGTTGTAACCTGATGAAGCGAAAAGTGTACCGCATTTAGGGGGTCATTTAAGCCCTAAATCGTATTTATTTGATCAAATATTGCCCTAAATCGTTCCTTTTGTCATTTTAGGTACTTTGGAGAAGAAATCTGGAAAAGGAAGCATTTTGGACGTTTTTGGAGCATAAAAGTGAAGAAAACGACAAAGTCTCAAAATCGGCTGGAAAAGTACCTTTGACGGCGTCAGGGATTGTTCTAGACGGCGTCATGGCTTGGCAAAAGAGGTGGATATGAAAAATACACATGATAAGCCAGAGAGTTTTACAATGGAAAGTCTGACGGCGTCACCCTTTAAGGTGATCAAGGCCATCACGGTTTAAGCTAAAGAGGGACGGCGTCAAGCCCTATTCTGACGGCGTCAGCCCTTGATAGGCCAGAGCGGATTTTGGAGGACTAAAGAGGGACGGCGTCAGGAAGACCATCCGGGAACCCTAGACACGGCGAGGTGACGGCGTCAAGATCTACAACGTGACGCCGTCAGATACTAAACTCTATATATAGTTTTGCAATTTTTTGTCATTAGTGTGCAACTTTGTGAGGAGAAACCCTAAGACGAATTTCTGCCATTTTTAAGGGTTTTCATACCCTTGGATCTCCCATGTTTAATTGAAGATAAGTTTTCATTTAATCAATCAATATGTCTATGTGTTGTTTGATTATATCTTGTTCTTGTCTTTTGATTAACATGCTAGGCTAGATTTATCTTGTGTTTGCTTAGATCTAATGAAACCTAACTATTGATTATTAGTTATTAGTGTGTTATTAATTGTATTGGATGATTGTTTATCGATGTTAGGCTTAAGAAAACTGGCTAACTTCCTATACGGTAACTTGCTTGAACGTCTTAAGAAACATGAACCAATGCGTACTAAGGTTTTTATGGTTGTATTTAATGCATGAGCGAATTCTAGTGATCCCATGTTAGGAGCTTCTTAGCCGGCTCGACATAGGAGTGAAGTAGGAGCTTGTAGAGTTGGGGAAGTACGTACGCCACCCCACGATTGGTATTAAGGAATACACCCGTCATCCACGCAATTAATACACACTAATCAACCGGTAAAAGATAGTTAGGGAGTAAGGAAATCTAAGTAAACACATTTCTCTCCACATAAGTTTCACAACCTTTTCATTTTCAGTTATTTTATTTTATTTGCAATTGTAGTAATTTGGGTTAGTTGACTAGCAACTAATTCCGCCCACTCCTTCAAACCCGAGATTTTACTTGCTTTTATAAAAAAATATAAAAATACAAAAAGAATCTTCCCTCACCCTTAGACCTATTAGAGTAGTTTTTCAATCCTAACGACACTATTCCCCTAGAGAACGATGAATCCCCCGGTACTTGCCACTTCACTATACTACATCGGTCAGGTACACTGCCTGGTGGGGATTGCAAGCCTCTTGAGATCCCTCGAGAGGTAAAACCTGTTGTAAGGTCGCAAAACCACGCATCAAGTTTTTGGCGCCGCTGCCGGGGAATAGTTATTGTTTAGGCTGAATTTTTATTTTATTAGGTCTACTCACTTGATTCCTATCGAGTGAGATATTTATTTTCTTTTTATTAGATTTCTTTAGTCTATCTTTTTCTTTGTGCCCTTTGTTTATAAAACCATTTTCATTTGTCACCATGGCGGATGAAATTCCATTTAGATCATTAACAATAGAGGAACAATTACTTTACACGGATAGATTTGCTTCCTGTTGTTCCAATGAATTTTTAAGTGATCTTAGATATATACAAGAGGAGATGGGTGTAAAGTTTGATAGGTTTGATGAATTATGTGCATGTGCGGCTTCTATTAAACAATCATTGTTAGGATCAACTCCTTTTAGTGAAACCCTTTGGAAAAAATTTGAGGAAAGCTTCCTAACCGTGAACCATAAGTTGAATGAATTGATGGGTTTATATACATCACAACTTGAGGGAACAAATGAAGAGGATTTATCCGAGTATAGGTACCATGAGCAAGAAGACCTAGTTTTTAAGAACATGGACCTTGAATTGGACCAAGATTGTGAGATGGTTAGTGTTGAACTACCTAGTTGCATGAGTGGGATAGATTTCACCAAAACATATGACACGCATGAGGAATCCTTTAGGCAATTGGAACATAGTAATCAAGTTGAATATTACTATGAATCGGACTTAGAATTTCAAATGGCTAGAGAAGGATTTGAGATACTTAGGAATGTGTTTGGGTTAGATCCTACCAAAACACATGATGAACATATAGGTGATTTAGATACTATGGAGAATGAGGTTAGAAATGAAAGACCACTAAATACCCCACAAATCCTACCATCATTTGAGGTTAACACACCGCCCATAACTTACCCGGAAAAAGTAGAAGAGACTATAGGAACCCCAATAGAGGTAGAGCCCTTGGACCAAACACAACTAGAAGAAATAGGTTTGAATACTTGTAGTCACAACCTTTCTTTTAGTTCTATGGAAGTTCCTAGTTTTGATGAACCGGAGCCTCAACCGAGACCCTTACCCAATTTTCCATCCTTGGATGAAAAGTTAGGAATTAAAATAGGTCCCGATCCACCCATCAAACCATATAGTCCGGGTAGTTTTACGATAAAGGTAGTAGACTCTAAGCCTTGTAGAGAGGAAGCTAACATAGGAGTGAACCATGACCTTACATACTTACATCACCCATTTATGATTGATCACAAGAAACATTATGGGTTTAAACCGGGTTTATTAGGTCAAAGTGGATTCTTAACTTGGAGTCTCTCGAAGTTGATAGAAGATGATCCCTTTCTAGGAGAAAACTTCAATTCACCCATTGACCCAATTGAACTAAGTAAGGTTATGATGATTGGATCCCACATCTTTGAGCATATAATTCATCCACCACTCTTTCCTCACGCGGCATACTTCCACCGAGATGGTGTGTATCGCTACTATCACCCGCACTTAATCCTAAGTGTAGGAAAAACCTCTCCTTTATCCGTTAAATAAGGGTAGAGTCAGGCTCGTGACTCGAACAAAAACAAGCGCTTCTTGGGAGGCAACCCAAGCTTTATTTGCTTTGTGTGTTTATTTATTTGTTTGTTTGATTTTATTTGCTTCCGTATGTATGTTTAATTTTTGTTATTATTGATTCATGTTCGAAACAAAATTGTGAAAATGCTTTATCTTGTTTTTAACTTCGTCTTAACTACATATAAAGGTATTTTGCAAAAGATAAGTGTAAGGGAAATCCAAATTGGTTTATTAGAACAAATGAACATGAATCATAACAATAATAAATTAACATACATATTAGTATTTGTTTGAGTCAAATGCTTGTATCGAGTCAGAATGATGTTTTGCAGGATTTCCAGGAAGTAAGGTATAGGTTTTTCCAGAAATTTTCCGGAAACTTAACATGAGAATTCTGTCAGATCATTTCTGACGGCGTCAGGATTTACAACCTGACGGCGTCAGGTGTTAATTTTCTAAAATTTTTGAAAGTTTTGTTTTCATAAAAAGTTTTTATTAAATCTCTAACTTATAAACTCCAGGAATCTGCAAAATAATCATTCCACAAGCATTATATCCTTATATAGAATTTATCCCGCCGATGTTATGCAGGTTTTCGTGTTTGTTTTCTTAGGTTTAACAGGTTATTTTGGACAAGGAGATGTATGTGGAATCAAGCTTTTGGTGATGCTCTAGTCTTGAAGCTTCTACATTCTCTTGGAAGAAGATCTAACCATGTTGCCACATTATCCACCGAGCGAATCAGGGAGTATTTGATTTCATTCTTTTACCTTATTTACTTTTACATCTTGTTATTTGAACATTGGGGACAATGTTCATCTTAAGTGTAAGGGGGGGGGGGGGGGTAAAAATACGATACTTTAGAGAATGCAATTACGCTTGATTTTCGTTTGTTTAATGGTAGATGTGTAATAAAACTGAGATAAATACCTGTTAGGGCAATTTTAGTGCAAAATTTAAAATTTTTTACAACATATAGGAGTGAAACTTTGATCTTAATGAGTGTCTCATGGATAGGAGTTATATGACTAGCACAAAACCGTACCACTAAAAATTTTTTCCACCCCCAAATATGTGAGGTTCGCCCCTAGAATTGGTAGGAAAAGCATATATGCTATGATGTGTGTACCGGTAGCACTTAGATTCAAGAACTTGCGTTAGGACCATTCCGAGGCCACAAGTGAGACTACATTCGTGTAGTTAAATTTACTACATGATAAGAGGCATTAGGATTAACCCATTGTTTTACACCTGTGTTTTTGTTATAATTACGTTGGCTACATTGGTCAAGTAATTCTCCCACACCCTTTGCGTTGTACTCATTTTTAGTACACGATACCCCTAGTACACCCCTCAGAGCCTATCTTTTCGTTTCGACCTTTAAGCATTTTACTTAAAGGAAGAATTTGTTTACACCCCACTTAAATGTACACCCAAATCGCCTTAGCCTACCTTATATGCACTCATTTTTAGTGCATTATTGTGACAACATTTGTTTAAACCCCAAGTTAATTATCTAATTGATTACATGGTTGCTAAGTCGAGTCATATCCTTGTACATATTGTTTTGGGACAATTGGGACTCATGGGTAAAGTACTAGTGTAATGGAGTAATGGGGAAGAACAACATTATTACCCCCATATGTACGTTAATATTTTAAAAAGTACTCCAAGTGTTTCGATTATCTTAATTCGAGTCATTAGAATAGTTATTTGTAAAGTTATGTAAAAGTTCAAGTGTAAGGGGAATGCAACGCCCCTATGATGTATTATTTTGGATGGTAGGGCAAGAGTGTATGAAAAAAAAAAAAAAAAATCGAAAAAATCAAGAAAAATACAAAAAAATGAGAAAAAGAAAAGTAGAAAAAACATACGGACTACCATCCCGTTTCATTTTATGTTTATTTTATGTTTTTGTTATTTTGTTTTTAGCTTAAGTCGAGTCTAGTCTTGGCTTAGCAACGCCATATTGTACATGTAATTGACTAAGATCTTTAACTCGCCACCAGTAAAATATCCCTTATCCAACAAATCCGTGTTTATCATATCCCTACACCTCACGTTATAACCCATGTAAAAGCCCTCTTTGATAGTTTATCTTAGGTGCTTACGCCTAGTGGAGGAGGTTTTTGATCCTTTCCCAAGCCTATGGTAATCTATTTGTTATGACAGGTAGTGAGAGATATTATCCGTTTTCATTTATGAGATTTATTTTGATGACACCTGAGAGATGTGAGTATCTAAACACTACTTGTGAGGTGCTAGTTTGTAATCTCCGTGCTTATTATGATTAAAGTGGAACGATTATTTATTGTAATTACTTTTATATTAGCATTAAATGACCCCTAACTTGTATTTTGATTAGAATAAAAGCGCCTTTGCTTGAGGACAAGCAAATCTCAAGTGTAAGGGTATTTGATGAAGCGAAAAGTGTACCGCTTTTAGGGGGTCATTTAAGCCCTAAATCGTATTTATTTGATCAAATATTGCCCTAAATCGTTCCTTTTGTCATTTTAGGTACTTTGGAGAAGAAATCTGGAAAAGGAAGCATTTTGGACGTTTTTGGAGCATAAAAGTGAAGAAAACGACAAAGTCTCAAAATCGGCTGGAAAAGTACCTTTGACGGCGTCAGGGATTGTTCTAGACGGCGTCATGGCTTGGCAAAAGAGGTGGATATGAAAAATACACATGATAAGCCAGAGAGTTTTACAATGGAAAGTCTGACGGCGTCACCCTTTAAGGTGATCAAGGCCATCACGGTTTAAGCTAAAGAGGGACGGCGTCAAGCCCTATTCTGACGGCGTCAGCTCCTGATAGGCCACAGCGGATTTTGGAGGACTAAAGAGGGACGGCGTCAGGAAGACCATCCGGGAACCCTAGACACGGCGAGGGTGACGGCGTCAAGATCTACAACGTGACGCCGTCAGATACTAAACTCTATATATAGTTTTGCAATTTTTTGTCATTAGTGTGCAACTTTGTGAGGAGAAACCCTAAGACGAATTTCTGCCATTTTTAAGGGTTTTCATACCCTTGGATCTCCCATGTTTAATTGAAGATAAGTTTTCATTTAATCAATCAATATGTCTATGTATTGTTTGATTATATCTTGTTCTTGTCTTTTGATTAACATGCTAGGCTAGATTTATCTTGTGTTTGCTTAGATCTAATGAAACCTAACTATTGATTATTAGTTATTAGTGTGTTATTAATTGTATTGGATGATTGTTTATCGATGTTAGGCTTAAGAAAACTGGCTAACTTCCTATACGGTAACTTGCTTGAACGTCTTAAGAAACATGAACCAATGCGTACTAAGGTTTTTATGGTTGTATTTAATGCATGAGCGAATTCTAGTGATCCCATGTTAGGAGCTTCTTAGCCGGCTCGACATAGGAGTGAAGTAGGAGCTTGTAGAGTTGGGGAAGTACGTACGCCACCCCATGATTGGTATTAAGGAATACACCCGTCATCCACGCAATTAATACACACTAATCAACCGGTAAAAGATAGTTAGGGAGTAAGGAAATCTAAGTAAACACATTTCTCTCCACATAAGTTTCACAACCTTTTCATTTTCAGTTATTTTATTTTATTTGCATTCGTAGTAATTTGGGTTAGTTGACTAGCAACTAATTCCGCCCACTCCTTCAAACCCGAGATTTTACTTGCTTTCATAAAAAAAATATAAAAATACAAAAAGAATCTTCCCTCACCCTTAGACCTATTAGAGTAGTTTTTCAATCCTAACGACACTATTCCCCTAGAGAACGATCAATCCCCCGGTACTTACCACTACACTATACTACATCGGTCAGGTACACCGCCTGGTGGGGATTGTATGCCTCTTGAGATCCCTCGAGAGGTAAAACCTGTTGTAAGGTTGCAAAACCACGCATCATAACCCTAGTGATATTTCAAGATCACTCGTATTATTATCTTTAATAATATTGAATCGTTTGGTGATAATCTTTATGTGTTCATTGCTAACTAACAAACATAACAATTCCATTTCCATAACATACACAACCTTCTAAGTGTGATTGAGTGAATTCCGCGCACTTAATCATATTAACACAACATATCATATACACAAAGTTGACAAGGTTTAACCACCTTATAGTGTATCTAGGGTCCTAACAAGTGGTATTAGAGCAAGGCTGATATTGTTGTTTTTAGAAGAAACAGAAATGGATGTTCAAGATGTTCAAACCAATGTTGCTGCAAAGTTGCCCATGATCAAACCCAATGAGTTTGAGTTATGGAGGATGAAAGTTGAGCAATATTTTATGGTTCAAGATTATGCTCTTTGGGATATAATTCAGTATGGTGATTCCTTCACTCTAGGCTATTCAGATGTTCTTATTGAAGGGAAAACAGTTAGAAAAAGAAATACTGGACCAGTTTCAAATGAAGAAAAGATACAAAAGAGAAATGATCAGAAAGCAAGAAACTTGTTGCTTATGACCAATCCAGATGAGCAGATGCTATCTTTTAGCAAATATCTTGATGCAAAAACTCTTTTTGAAGAGATTTGTGCATGGTTTGGTGGTAATGAAACTACCAAGAAGACACAGAAGACATTGCTGAAACAACAATTTGAAAACTTTACTGCTTTTAGTAATGAGTCTCTTGATAAGCAGTTTTCAAGATTACACAAGCTTGTCAGTCAGTTAGCTGTGTTGGGTGTTGAGACAGAGAAGGAAGATCTCAACATGAAGTTCTTGAAAAGTCTACCTGATGAATTCCATACTCATGTTATTGTCTGGATGAACAAACCAGAAATTGAAACAATGAAACTTAATGATTTGTTCAACAACTTTAAAATTGTTGAACAAAGTCTAAAAAGGGGTGGAAATTATGGTACTAGTTCTGGGAATGTGGCACTTTTGTCAACTCCCAGTGTTAGTCATTCAGAAGAGGTAGATGAAATTGAAGGTGTTTCTAATGTTACTTATGGTGGTCCTTCTACTAGTTCACAAAAGGATGTTGCTGGACTTGGAGATCCAACATTCTATGCCTTTATAACCAGTCAATCTAATGGTTCTCCTCTAAATCATGAAGACCTTGAACAGGTAGATGGTGATGATTTGGAAGAGATGGATATTAAGTGGCAAGTTGCCTTACTTAGTATGAGGGCTAAGAAGTATTGGCAGAGAACTGGGAAGCAGATTAGCATAAATGGTAATGACACTGCTGGGTTTGATAAGAAGAAAGTGGAATGTTTTAACTGTCAAAGGTTGGGACACTTTGCTAAAGAATGTAGAAGCCCAAGGAAGCAGGATAATAGGAACACATGGTATAAGCAAGAGAGGAAGAAGGAAGTACTGGTGGAAGAGCCAAAGGCTATGCTGGCTATTGATGGTATTGGATATGATTGGAGCTCTATGGCTGTTGAAGAGGAAGCACCACCAAATGCTGCTCTTATGGCCAATGAATTTGCTCTAATGGCCTTTTCTGATTCAGAGGTAGATGCCATTTCTACTTGTACTAATTCATGTCCTAATCTTAAAAATTATGAAGACATTAAAAAGAGATTTGATGCTTTTAGAGAAGAGTTAATTGATGCCCTTCATAATTTAGCTAATCATAAGAGATGTGTAGGAGTTCTAGAAAAACAAATCCAACATTTTCAAAAGAATGAATCTACTTTTACTGATGATTTGAATGCTTTAAAAAGAAATGTAGAATTCAAGGATAAGTGTATTGTTATAATGAATGAGTCACTAGCAAAACACAAAAGAGAAAAAGAAAATGTTACTTTAACTGTAGATGCTTTATGTAATACCCAAAGATTCTAAAACATGTTAAAAGACCAAAATGCCCCTACAATCTTAAACTTTGAATAATAAGCTTATAAAATACCAAATGAATTCCAAACTTCGGGAGATGATTAAGATATGAAGTAATATTATTTCCACGACCACATTTGACATTTTGTGAAGTACCAAAAATTATATTACGCACATCTTGTACCGAAAGTATATTATATATGTTAATTATATTAATTAAACTTTATATATAAAGCAAATACATTTAAATGATTTAGGAAAATAAGGAAATTATAGCAAATTGATTGGGTCTTGATTTTGCCGCGTTTTCGAGCCCATTTTCCCCCCTCACTTGGCATTATCCTTTTTATCAATAACAAACTAAATCAAACCCTAAAAACAATACCAATTGAAAATAAAAACACACACAAAAATCCACCTCTTTCTCATCCGAATTTCTGGAAGCCTAGGACCATTTTTCTGGTGTTGATCATCATTCAAAGAAGCTAAGAAAAATAAGTTTGAGGTCGTGCTTTGCTTGGTTCGAACGTGGTGTATTTTTTTCCTTGTCGCTAATCGCATCCGAGAGGTATAAATTCCAAATAATTATTTCAATCATCCTAAAATTCGTTTAGCATTTTTCTTACGTTCCTCATATTGTATATGATCTGTGAAAAAATATCTACAAGGTTTTTGGATTGCTCGTTGGATCGTGGTAAATTTATTGGTGTCGAAAGCTTGAACCGTATAACACAAAATCACAAAGCTTCGTCCTTTCATTCTAAAATATTCCTGGTATTTTTCTAGCACTCTACACATCATATATAACGTGTATAAAATGATAGATCCGAACCATGCATTATATTTGGACCGTATAATAATTTATGTATTCGAAACCCTAAATACGTAAATATACTATATAAAATTCATGCGATTTGTCTGGATCTTTTGTATATTTTTCGTGGGTTCTAAATACATCATATAAGATCACAAAGATGGTCGTTCGAATTGTGGAAACTTAAAATCTTTGTTTTCGAATTAAGTAGATTATCGGATATATTTGGAAAATAAAGGAAAAATATGAAAAACCTAAAAACCAATTCGAATTAGGGTTTATATAATTAGATCTGGACTTTTAATGCACTTGAATTATATTGCAATGATTACATGATGAATTGGATAATTAGGGTTTAGTTTTGATAATAAAAAGTATATACCGATTGGAATAAAATAGTTAAGGGTGTGTTTTGTAGTTATTCAAACTATGGGGATATTTTTGTAAGGTGGTATAAATCTGAGGAAAAATGTATAAAATATTCTAGAAGGGTATTTTGTGTTAATTTGGTAATTAGAAGGTTTAATTGGTAAATATGTAATTATGTTATTTCGAATTGAAATAAATTAAAATAAGGGGACCAAAAATGTAAATTCTGGAAAATCAAGGTGGATTCAAATAATTATTTATAATAAGGGTGTAATGTGTAATCTTGGGAATTTATTGGCCTAATGTGTAATTATTAATAATTAAGGATTGAAAATGTAAATTAAAGGGTTTAATTTGTAAACTAATTAACTTAAGGGACTTGGTGTGTAATTCATATAAATTTAAGGGTGTGATCGTACTAAATGATTAAATTAAGGGTACATTGTATAAAATTGGAAAAACTAAAGGTTTGATATGTAATTATAAATATCATAAGGCTTAAAATGTAAATTATGTAATTAAAGGGGTATAAATTGTAACTTGTAAAATCTAAAGGACTAATGGTGTAATTCTGGATAACTTAAGAATTAAAATGAGCTACTTATGATATTTTCATTTTAAACCTTCATCTTTGGTATAATTACATTTAAAACCCTAAAATATGGAAAGTTGTTATAATTAACCCTAGACTTTTTATAACTTGCTAAAATGTACCCTATTTCCATAATATTATTAAATAATGACTTAATCTAAACTATAATGCCTTAATCTTTCTAAAAACGGAAACTTACTAAATTTGGAAACCTGCTAAAAATAGAAAGTTACTTAAAATGGAAAGGCAGTTAAAACCTATTGTAATTCTCTTCTACTCCTTTAGGTGTGAAGAAGGAGAGGTCCTGATCCATTCCTGTATTTGCTATCTTTTGTCTTTGTTTGCTTTGCAATAAGGTACAGATATTCTGCCCTTCTTGTTAAGGTGCCTTCGTTTACTTTTGATTTGATTCGTATTAGGGTTTCCTAAGCCATTGCTATGCTCCCTACACTTTGAATTGTTCATTTGATTCATTTTGACCTTGAACCTTTGGCATTTGAACCCTTGATATTTGGACTTTGATATTGATTTGATGACTTAGACTATTTGAACCTTTGTAATGATTTGGACCTTTGACCCTTCAGTTTGATACCCGAGCCAAAATTTGTTTCCTAGCCATGAAGGTAACATGGCCATGTCATTGATGCACCAATGGCATGACTCTAGTGTGTATTTGAGTGATGTTACACACCGTCCCCATTTGCTACTACATGCGCGCTTTATTATTTATATTGGCCAGGATTATTTGTTTGGGGGGCGTATGGATGCATCCTAGATTTGATTTGTTTCGAGGGATATATCATGATTATTATTTGATTTGATTTGGTGATTGATGCTGTGTGCAATACACGTCCTTCACATATATTTGAGAGGACTCCCCTCTATGGTTACTATTTGATTTGTTTGGGCTCGTGGTGGATTTCTGACCTACACTTTCATTTCTTACCTTGTATCCTTTGCTTATACCTTATGCTATCCCAATGCACCATATTATATCATGTTCATTTCATTTGCTTTCGTTTCCATTTGTTATATATCTGTTCACTGGGCTTTTTAAGCTCAGCCGCATTTCCTTTTCCTGCGGCAGGTATCTAAGCTAGGAGCTGGGATTTGCTATGGGATGAGAGTAGAGCTTAGATGGAGTTTACCTTAGTTATCACCCTTATGTTTCATGACATTTGTTTAGACTTGGTTTCGTTTCATTATTGGTTTTCCTTTGAATTATTTATCATCTTTTGGAACTTATGTATTTGGCTTAAGCCATGTTGGCTTGATTTCTTTAATGCATTTGTTTAAGACTTCCGCTGTGTATTATGTATGTATGCTTTGATTTGTCACCATAATGTGATGCTTCTACCCTTGCCGGGTTGGGGTGTTACAATTATGGTATCAGAGCCCAGGCTGCGACCTGTAGTACATAAGCCATGGCCTATGAATCATATGGACCCTAGGATTCGACCCTTAGGACTTAAGTTTTGACTGGTGAGGATTTGGGTAGACATAGGTTTCTGTTTCGTCTTTCCTTTCGTGCCTATTCTTCCCTATTTTTGCTAATTGTTTTAATGATCATTCAGATGGTGAATACACGTAATAACGAATACCGTAATGGAGAGGATGGCCCTGATTTCGAAGCCATGATATCCGCTGCATTGGCTACTGCTCTTCCTAAGTTGGTGACCCAAATCACAAATGACATCAAAAATGGTGCGAGTTCATCAGGTGGTGGTGATGGCGGTGCTCCACCTACTGCTCCACCTGCTGGTATTCATGTTTGGATCGAAAGGTTCAATAAGCTCAAGCCTCTATCTTTCAGGTCTGCTGCCACTCCCACTGAGGCAGAGGACTGGATCACTCATGTTGAGAAGTTGTTTAGGGTTTTGGGTTGCGCGGATGAATTCAAGACGCGCTTGGCTACGTTTAAACTGGAGGGTGATGCACTGAGTTGGTGGACAACGTATGTTCTGTCACAGGAAGGGGATTTCGCTGATACTTGTTCTTGGGAGGATTTTTGTGGCATATTCTATAAGCAGTATATTCCGGTGGCTGAGCAGCAGAGGTACGAACGTGAGTATGGGACTATTCGTCAGTTGGATCGAGAGTCGTCGGGGGAATTCATGCAGAGGTTCATGAGGCTGGCTAGTTTTGTTGGACCCGATGTTACGGGTAATGCTTTTCGTCAGGCTAAACACTTTAAATGGGCATTGAAGAAGTGGGTGTTGGAGCGTATTGTGAACACCGAGTATGAGGATGTTGCTGCAGTTGCGAACGATGCCCACAACATTGAGATGTTGCATGCTGATGGAGGTTCGAATAAGAGAGACAGGGATGGAAATCGGGTGAACTACAGGGGGCAGGGTCATCAGGGCCAGAGTCAGGATTATAGGGGTCGTCAGGACCAGGGATATGATCAGAGGGGTCGTCAGGATCGGGATTCTTATCAGAGGCGTCAGGACTTCAGGAGCCATGATCAGCGGGGTTCTGGTAGGAGTGGGAATAGCAACCCACGTCAGTTTCGTGATCAGCAGACTCGGGGTTCTCAGTCGAGTCATCAGTCGGGTTCTTCAGGTCAGAAAAAGCCTGTTGAGGCTTTACCTCCTCCTCCTCTTTGTTCCACTTGTGGAAAGCCTCATCCGGGGGTTTGTCACAAGGCCACTGGTGGTTGTTTTACGTGCGGGTCTCTTTCTCATAAGATGAAGGACTGTCCTCGGGGGAGGCATATTACACCGACAGACCCGGCTAGGCCAGCTCCCATTACGGGTCGGGTCTATACTACTACTCGTGATAAGGCGGCGAGCACATCAGGTACCATTACCGGTTTTCTTTACATTGGTGATCATGCTATATTTATATTATTTGATACCGGTGCCACACATTCCATAATATCTACTTCATTTGCTAAGAAACTTAATGTAACCCCAACACCATTAATTAACCTTATATCCATCTCTACACCCATGAAAACCCAAGTAATCATTGACCATGAATTTGTGAACTGTCCCATACGTTTTGATGATTGTGTTCGTCCCGCAAATTTGCTTCCCATTGATATGATTGATTTTGACGTAATCTTGGGCATGGATTGGTTGGCTACTCATAAGGCTACCATCGACTGTCATGCCAAGAATGTGATATTTGGCAATATTCATCATCCTGACTTTGTCTATCATGGTTTGCAACCTCTTAAGTCAGTTAAGATCATCTCGGCTATGAAAGCCAGAACTTTGATTTCGCATGGTTGCCTTGGTTTTCTGGCATCCATTAAAGATACCTCTTTGGATACTCCGAGCATTGATAGTCTCCCTATTGTGCGTGATTTTGCCGATGTGTTTCCCGATGAGCTTCCTGGCATTCCTCCTGCTAGGGAAGTCGAGTTTGGCATTGATCTTATTCCAGGTGCCGAACCTATCTCCAAAGCTCCTTATCGTATGGCCCCCATTGAATTAAAAGAGTTGAAAGAGCAGTTACAGGAACTATTGGAAAACGGTTTTATTCGACCTAGTGTTTCTCCATGGGGTGCGCCTGTTTTGTTCGTAAAGAAGAAGGATGGAAGCATGCGTCTCTGTATTGATTATCGTGAGCTTAACCGCATCACGATCCGTAATCGTTATCCTCTTCCGCGCATTGACGATTTGTTTGACCAGTTGCAAGGGGCGAAGCATTTTTTGAAAATTGATTTGAGGTCAGGTTATCACCAGCTTCGGGTGAGGGAGCAGGATGTTCCCAAAACTGCCTTTCGCACTCGTTATGGTCACTATGAATTTCTGGTTATGCCTTTCGGTTTGACCAACGCTCCTGCTGTTTTTATGGATCTTATGAACCGAGTATTCCGCGAGTATCTTGATAAGTTCGTTATTGTCTTCATTGACGATATCCTTGTGTATTCGAAATCTGAAGAGGAGCATGAGCAGCATCTTCGGATTGTTTTGGAGATTCTTAGGCAGCAGAAATTGTATGCCAAATTTTCTAAGTGCGAATTTTGGTTGAGCCAAGTTGCGTTCCTTGGTCACATTGTATCTGCTGATGGTATCACCATGGATCCATCAAAGGTTGAGGCTATCACCAAGTGGCCGAGACCTACCACTGTGATCGAAGTGAGGAGTTTTCTGGGTCTTGCTGGCTATTATAGACGGTTTGTTGAGGGATTCTCGCGTTTGGCTTTGCCATTAACGCAACTGATGAGGAAAGGGGAGAAGTTTGTCTGGACTGAGGAACGGGAAAATAGTTTTGAGGAGCTGAAGAAACGTTTGGTATCCGCGCCTATTTTGACTCTTCCATCTGGTTCGGGTGGTTATCAGATCTATAGCGACGCGTCAAAGAAGGGTTTGGGTTGCGTCCTTATGCAGCATGGAAAAGTTATTGCCTATGCTTCGAGGCAATTGAAACCTTATGAGGAGAACTATCCGACTCATGATTTAGAGTTGGCTGCTGTTGTTTTCGCGTTAAAAATCTGGCGGCATTATTTGTATGGTGAGTCGTGTGATATCTTCACTGACCACAAAAGCCTCAAGTATATCTTCACTCAGAAAGAGCTTAATATGAGGCAGAGACGGTGGTTAGAACTTTTGAAGGATTACGACACTAACATTCAGTATCATCCGGGTAAAGCCAATGTAGTGGTTGATGCTCTTAGTCGGAAGTCCGGCATGATAGCAAGTCTTAATTTTGAGCCTCGGATTCTTAATGACTTGGAGATTCTTGATGTTGAGTTTTGTATTCAGGGTTGTGACGGATATTGGGCTAGCCTTAAGGTTGAGTCCAATCTCATCCTGCAGATTAAGGAAGCTCAGAAGGAGGATGGCGAACTTTGGTCTGTGGTTCAGAATGTTAAGGAAGGTAAGCAGACAGAGTTCACGGTAGATGATTTTGGTGTGGTATGGTTTGAAGATCGGCTTTGTGTTCCTAATGATTCCGAGCTTCGCGAGGCTATTCTATCGGAGGCTCATAGTTCCCCGTTCACTATTCATCCTGGTTCCACCAAGATGTACAGGGACCTTAAGCAACATTTCTGGTGGAGTGGTATGAAGCATGATGTGGCTTCTTTCGTGTCTAAGTGTATGACTTGTCAACAAGTCAAGATCGAGCATCAGAGGGCTAGTGGTTTGTTGCAGCCGTTAGAGATTCCGACATGGAAGTGGGAGGAGATTTCTATGGATTTCGTATCGGGGTTGCCTTTGACTCGTAGAAGACATGATGCGATCTGGGTAGTTGTTGATCGACTAACTAAATCTGCTCATTTCTTACCGATCCGTATGTCCTATGGTATTTGTAAATTGGCGGAGATCTTTCAGCAGGAGATCGTTAGACTTCATGGTATGCCGTCAGCTATTGTCTCAGATAGGGATCCACGGTTTACTTCTCATTTTTGGAAAGGGTTGCATAATGCTTGGGGTGCACGTCTTAAGTTTAGCACGGCTTTTCATCCGCAGACAGATGGTCAGTCAGAAAGGACCATCCAGACTTTGGAGGACATGTTGAGTGCGTGTGCTTTAGAGTGGACTGGGAGTTGGGACGAGTATTTATGTTTAGTGGAGTTTGCGTATAACAACAGTTGGCACGCGAGTATTCGTATGGCTCCTTTTGAGATGTTGTATGGTAGGAAGTGCAGGGCTCCAGTTTGTTGGAATGAGGTACGTGAGCATATTATTGAGGGTCCCGAGTTGGTTCAGATCACTAACGAAAAGGTGGATGTTGCTAGGGAAAAATTGAAGGAGGCTCGTGCTCGTCAGAAGAGTTATGCTGATAAGCACCGTCACGACTTGGAGTTTCATGTTGGTGACCGTGTGTTCCTTAAAGTTTCGCCGTTTTGTGGGGTTAAACATTTTGGGATCAAGGGCAAGCTTAGTCCTCGATTCATCAGTCCTTTTGAGATTCTCGATCGTATTGGAGAGGTTTCTTACCGTTTGGATCTTTCGCCTCAGTTATCGCATGTTCATAATGTTTTTCATGTATCTCTTCTGAGGGGATATAATTATCATCCTTTGCATGTGGTATCTTACCCACTCGATCGGATTCAGCCGGACATGTCTTTGTCCGAAGAGCCGGAGGCTATTTTGGACCGGCAAGAGCGGGTCATGAGAAATAAAGTCATTCCGTTCGTAAAGGTTCTTTGGAAGAATCACCTAGAGCGCGAGGCTACCTGGGAAACCGAGGAATCGATACGAGCTAGTTATCCTCATTTTGTATTCTGATCTGGTATGTCTTTGTTTTGCTTTCCGTTTCATTTCATCTCTACTTCTTTGCAAATTTCGAGGACGAAAATTTTTTTTTAGAGGGGAAGAAGTTGTAATACCCAAAGATTCTAAAACATGTTAAAAGACCAAAATGCCCCTACAATCTTAAACTTTGAATAATAAGCTTATAAAATACCAAATGAATTCCAAACTTCGGGAGATGATTAAGATATGAAGTAATATTATTTCCACGACCACATTTGACATTTTGGGAAGTACTAAAAATTATGTTACGCACATCTTGTACCGAAAGTATATTATATATATTAATTATATTAATTAAACTTTATATATAAAACATACACATTTAAATGATTTAGGAAAATAAGGAAATTATAGAAAATTGATTGGGTTTTGATTTTGCCGTGTTTTCCAGCCCATTTTCCCCCCTCACTCGGCATTAACCTTTTTATCAATAACAAACTAAATCAAACCCTAAAAAACAATACCGATTGAAAATAAAAACACACACAAAAATCCACCTCTTTCTCATCCGAATTTCTGGAAGCCTAGGACCATTTTTCTGGTGTTGATCATCATTCAAAGAAGCTAAGAAAAATAAGTTTGAGGTCGTGCTTTGCTTTGTTCGAACGTGGTGTATTTTTTTCCTTGTCGCTAATCGCATCCGAGTGGTATAAATTCCAAATAATTATTTCAATCATCCTAAAATTCGTTTAGCATTTTTCTTACGTTCCTCATATTGTATATGATCTGTGAAAAATATCTACAAGGTTTTTGGATCGCTCGTTGGATCGTGGTAAATTTATTGGTGTCGAAAGCTTGAACCGTATAACACAAAATCACAAAGCTTCGTCCTTTCATTCTAAAATATTCTTGGTATTTTTCTAGCACTCTACACATCATATATAACATGTATAAAATGATAGATCCGAACCATGCATTATATTTGGACCGTATAATAATTTATGTATTCGAAACCCTAAATACGTAAATATACTATATAAAATTCATGCGATTTGTCTGGATCTTTTGTATATTTTTTGTGGTTCTACATACATCATATAACATCACAAAGATGGTCGTTCAAATTGTGGAAACTTAAAATCTTTTTTCGAATTAAGTAGATTATCGGATATATTGGAAAATAAAGGAAAAATATGAAAAACCTAAAAACCAATTCGAATTAGGGTTTATATAGTTAGATCTGGACTGTTAGGAATATGAATATTCAGCAGAAGACTCGGTCACCCCGAGTACTTATTAGATCATCATAGCTCATAAGATTATCAGTAATATTATTAGTAGCTTAGTTATTAATTACTATTGTGGAGTGGGTCGGGTCTTTACCCTCTGTCAGCTCGCTCCACAGTCCACTAGGGACATAATATGTAGTAGTATATATACCCCTTCCCACCCATGGGAAGGGTTGGACCTTTTCAATCTAATATTACACAAGTTTCTTTCTCTCACTAAAAGGCTCCCATTTCCCTCTCTAAAACCTCTTCCATTCGATCCATACAAGCCTCATACTAGTGATTCATGTATTGTGAATACCCTACAATTGGTATCAAGAGCCATGGTTAGGTCCATGAGAGTTGGTATTCACGGATTTGTGTAGTTCTTGAGGTTTTTTCTTGTTGGTTCGATTTGTAGGTTTAAGCTTTCTTTAGGTTCGGTTTGATTAGTTGCATAAATCTCATCTTGTACTTTGTCTAGAGATTAGAAGTTGTTTTATCTTGTATTTGTGTAGCTTTTGAAGTTCTTTTGATTCGATTTGTAGCTTTTTAAGGTTCTTTTGGTTCGGTTTGTTTATTAGCTTAAATTTCATCTTTGTACTTTGTTTAGTGATTAGAAGTTGGTTTTCTTTGTACTTTCTAGCTTAAGAATAGTATTAGAGTGGTATTTAGTGTTTGGATTCACAGATCTAAGAACGGTGTGGTGATTTTGAGTAAATTCGTGGGTAGTAGTTGAGTTGTTCTTGGCAGCGGTTTGTCTATTTTGGTCGATTATAGGACTCGGTTTGTGTCAATTCTTGGACACGGTTTGTCCTTTTACTCGTTTAGGCAAAAGGACAAAAGGCAGTGAAAGTGACGTGCATGGGAGTTTGTGTCGACTCGGTTTGTCCCTGCTGCGCGCACTCGGTTTGTCCCTGCTGTGCATACTCGGTTTGTGTAGACTCGGTTTGTCTCTAAGAATTTACTCGGTTTGTGTAAATTTACTCGGTTTGTGTGTCTACTCGGTTTGTCCCAGCTACGTAGACTCGGTTTGTCTCTAAGGATTTTACTCGGTTTGTACCTACTCGGTTTGTCCCAGCTTTGTGTAGACTCGGTTTGTGTAGACTCGGTTTGTCTCTAAGAATTTACTCGGTTTGTGTAAATTTACTCGGTTTGTGTGTCTACTCGGTTTGTCCCAGCTACGTAGACTCGGTTTGTCTCTAAGGATTTTACTCGGTTTGTACCTACTCGGTTTGTCCCAGCTGTGTACTCGGTTTGTGTAGACTCGGTTTGTATAGACTCGGTTTGTCTCTGTGGAATCTACTCGGTTTGTATCTACTCGGTTTGTCTCTCAGACTTGTATGCGGTTTGTGTCTTGGTGATTTTAGAAATTCCCGCGAAAGATTCGATTTCTCGGTTAAATCACAAGATCAGTAAAATCCCGTAGTTACTATGGCTACCACATCAAGTACATCATCAGATGATATTCAAGCAGCAGGATCTGACACTCGTCCACCTATGCTAGATAGGACGGATTATGAGTCTTGGGCACAACGAATTAGACTTTACTGCTTGGGCAAAGATAATGGTGTTAACATTCTTAAGTCAATTGACGAAGGACCTTATCAGATGGGTACCACCAGAGACGTGGTTACAACTGGTGAAGATGGAACAGTAACTTGGGGCATCGACAGACCTAGGAACTACAATGATCTTAATGAAGAAGAAAAGAAGAGGTATGATGCCGATATTAGAGCCTCCAACATAGTTATTCAAGGTCTTCCAAAGGATGTGTACAAGCTCATCAATTTCAACACTGAAGCCAAAGCTGTGTGGGACAACGTTAAGATGCTGCTAGCAGGGTCAGAACTCACAAAGGAAGATCGTGAGTCACAGCTGTATGATGAGTTCGAGCATTTCAAAATGAACCCAGGAGAAAATATCACAGATTACTATGTGAGATTTCATAAGTTGGTGAATGATATGAGGATGATCAGAATGACTATGCCCAATATCCAACTTAACTCAAAGTTTGTGAACAACATGACTCCGAAATGGGACAGATTTGTTACTGCCGTCAAACTCAACAAAGGTTTAAGGGAGACTAACTATGAACAGCTGTATGCTTACCTGCAACAACATGAGAAGCATGCTGCCTATGATAGGGTGCTGAGAGAAAAGTTGAATCCTTCAACTGCAAATGACCCACTGGCATTCATGACAAACATACAACCAACAAACCAATCATCATCCAATCCAAGCTATCACCAACTTCACTCACAAGTACCTGCTATGAGTTCACAACTTGACTCAGGCTACTCTCAGACCGACAAAATGATTGACAACCTCACCAATCAAGTATCTCTACTGGTTCAACAGTTTCAAGCATCACTCCCTCAGACCAACAATCAGTTAAGGAATTCTTCCAACCCACGCAATCTAGCAATGGTGGAGGACGGGAAAAGTGTGGTCCAGAATGTGCAAGGGAGAGCTGGTAGAAACATGGGTCGAGGTTATGTGCAGAACAGAGCAGGGAATGCCAATCAGGGGCAAGGGAAACAGATCAAGTGTTATAATTGTGGGGGGCTTGGACACATTGCTAGAAACTGCAATCAACCTAAACGTCCTCAGAACTCAGATTACTTCAAAGACAAGATGCTGTTAATGCAAGCTCAAGAAAATGGTGCTATATTGGATGAGGAAGAGTTATTGTTCTTGGCAGGAGATGGAGGAAATACTTTTGATGAAGATGTGGATGAGAAACCTGTTCAGGATCTGGCACTTAATGATCCTAACATCTTCAAGGCAGATGACTGTGATGCATTTGACTCTGATGTGGATGATGAACCTACTGCTCAAACAATCTTCATGGCTAACTTGTCTTCCCTGGCCTCATCTCGTCAAGCTGGTTCTTCTAATGCATCCGTGATTTCTGAGGTACTAAAAATTTATGACACATATAATATTGTCGAGGGACATCAGATTCCCGAAGAAGTACATCAGGCAGTTGTTTCTGACTCAAGTGATGTTGATATGGAAAATAGCAATATTGTCTCATATGAACAGTATTTGAATAGCAACAACTCGCTTGATGTACCAAATGGTGAATCCTTTGTCAATAATGATGTGTGTGCTATGAGTAATGTATGTGCCTTAGATAATGCGAGTAATGTAGATAATGCATGTGTGTACCATGAGAACCAATTGCCTGTCCCTGATAATAACTTGATCACTAGACTTAACATCTATAAAGAACAAGTTGCTATGTATGAACAGCGTGCTAAGTTTGAGCTTAATGATCGTGAGCAGAAATTAGAAGGTCAAATGAGTACACTTATTAAAGAGTCTAGAGTGCGAGAAGAAACATTAAAATTAGAGTTAAGTTCTTTGAAAAGTCAGCTAGAACAGTCTGTCAAACAAAAACAGGAAGCACAAAAGTGTGTAACAACACTTAAGCAAGAATTCAAACAAAAAGAAACAACTCTCTTAAATGATTTCTCTAAACTCAAGACGTTAAAAAATAAGCTTGAAGATAAGTTGTACACACAAAATCAAACCATACAAACTGCTCAAATGATTCATAAGCACAGAAAGTTGAGTGATAAGCATAGTAAAATCATGATAGGTGAACCAAAGTCAACCATCCTTAGGGGTATGCAAGTACTTCAACCAGCCCTATATGATGGTAATGTGATGATTAAGCCTATTCATGACCAACCTGAGCATATCTACACTGATGAAGAGGATGAGTTAAGTGAGAAAACGAAAGAAAAAATGAATGAGAAAATGAGGGATCCCGAGTGCATAGCCAGACGAATAATAATCAAACCCCATGATTATTATGAGGAAAATCGTTTGACTGTGTTTGCTCCTCAAAAGAAGTTAACACCTGAACAGATATTTTGGAAACAAGATAGTGAAAAACTTAAGGAAGATAAACTTAAGGCCAACACCCCCCTCATTCGAAAAGTTGCGTCCATAACGGTGTATCCTCCCAATACACCTAGGAATCTGGTGCCTTTGTCTCTTCCCACTGAATGCAAAACCTTTATTAGCTTATATGTGCTTTGGCAACTGTTTGCTGATTTTGATAAAACATGTAAGAAGAGAATCACACCAACCGGCATTACTGAGGGGGAAAGGTGTTTTGAACATGCAAAAAGGTGTTACTTAACTGAGGTCATGCCATTCTTTAAACTACTTAAAGAACATTTTGAAGGGTTGCAAACTGCCCTTAAAGCCGAAATAAAAGAAATGGAAGTAGTGTTTAAAGACATGGAAAATGAGGTGAATGAATATGCAATAGAACTTAAGAGTCGAGAGATTGAAAGAAAAAACATACTCATTACTAATGACAACTTGATTGCTAAATGTATTGCACAAGATGTATTTTACACTGTCACTGATTCTGCATTGTCTGCTTGTCAATTTAATGAGTATGCTATTGCGTTAAATGTCACCCAGAATCGTGTTGTTGAGCTTGAGGGGGAGAATTTGAAATTGCTTGAAAAAATTCAAAATGATGACCATGATAACATGGTTAAACGTTTTTCAAAACTAGAAGTTGATTATCTGAATTTGCAACTCAAACATCAACACTTAGAAGAAAAATGCAAAATATCAAATGTCAAGACATCCTCGGATGCTCCTGAGTTTGATACTTATTTTGAATTAAGCAAACGTGATGAGACAATTCAAGCTCACACGAACACGATTCGACTGCTGAGGGCCCAAATTGCCCAATTGAAATCCAACAAGTGTGAAGTATATGGCACCAATAAACCTTCGTCTTCAGATTCTCAGAATTTTCAATATCAAAACACCATAAATAAGTTACATTATGAAAATGAGTGTTATCGAGAAGAAAATTCAAAGGTTAAACAACATTTCAAAGAGTTATATGATTCTATTAAAGTTACAAGAAGCAATCATAATGATCAAATAACCTCTTTGACAAATGAAATTGAGAATCTTAAGGCTCGGGTGAAAGGTAAAATGCCATGCACCACTTGTAATTGTGATACACCAAAGGCTACTGATTGTAAAAAGTATGATGTTGATGTTGGGCGTATTCCGTTTAAGCTTAGAAATAACAGCCTTGCCCATCAAACATATCTAGATCATCTTAGAGAAGGTCTTGACACACTTCGTGAGGTAGTTGAAGAGGATAGGAATGATAAGCCACTTGATCAAGCAGTTGTCTATGCATGCAAACTCACGAAAAGGATTCAGGAAAACTTAGAATATGCCATAGGCTCAATTCCTAAGTTTAGAGGCCATAGAGATAGATCTGTTGCATCATCATCCAATGTTGTGAACAAGTATGTAGCCTTTGACCTACCACCCAAAACATCAGAACCCAACACATCATTATCAGGAAGGCATGTGACAGAAAAACAAACTAATGTTACCTTCGATGCTTCTACAGGAGTAAAAAGTGACACCCAAGCTAGCGGGTCAAGGTCTAGAGGAAATGAAAGAAAGGATATGACTGCGCCAGCTAAGAATGATCACTTGAAGAATGTAGAAGCCCAACCTAGGAACAATAAGTTTACAATGAGTAGGATGAATCGTGTTGATTCTAGTATCAAAAGTACTGTAATTAATTCGAATTCTAATGCTATCTGTAAAACTTGCGACAATTGTTTAATTTCTGCTAATCATGATGAATGTGTTGTGTCTTTCCTGATGTCTTCTGCATCATCCCATGTTAAGAATGGTAGGATATCTGAAGCATGCAAAAAGGTTTGGAAAGCTACAGGAAAAACATTTGCTAGCGTAGGCTATCAATGGAGACCCACTGGAAGGAAATTCAATTTAGGAAAACAGTGCACGTTACCTAAAATGAATAAGCATAAAATTGTAAAAGTTAAGGAATGGAGACCCACTGGAAGGAAATTCAATTTAGGAAAACAGAGACCATTACCTAAAATGAATATGCATAAAATTGTGAAGAATAAGGAATGGAGACCAACTGGTAGAATCTTGCCTTTAGAATCACAATGCCTTCCATCTAGGTCTTGTCCTGTCTCAAGTTCTATCTCCACAGTAAAGATAGTAGCATCTGTGAAATCTGTGGTTCCTGAATATGTGTGTGCTGACCAAATGGACCCCAATTGCACTTGGGGATCCACATTTTTCAGTTATCCATTGTTGTCTGGTTTCAAATGCAGGTCGTACAAATCGTCCTGTGGTATTTGGACTCAGGCTGCTCAAAACATATGACTGGAGATCGCTCACGGCTCAAGAACTTCGTGAAAAAGTTTATCGGGACAGTTAGATTTGGGAATGACCACTTTGGTGCTATTATGGGTTATGGAGATTATGTGTTTGGTAATAGTGTAATCTCAAGGGTATATTATGTGGAAGGACTAGGACACAATCTGTTTTCTGTGGGTCAATTTTGTGATTCAGATCTGGAAGTGGCTTTCAGAAAGCATACATGTTTCGTCAGAGAATTGGATGGTTTAGATCTCCTCAAAGGCAGTCGGGGCACCAATCTATACACCATCTCAATTGAAGAAATGTTGAAGTCCTCTCCAATATGCTTGCTTTCTAAAGCCTCTAAAACAAAATCATGGCTGTGGCATCGTCGTTTGAACCACTTGAACTTCGGTACCATAAATAATCTTTCCCGTAAAGATCTTGTTAGAGGGATGCCCAGACTGAAATATGAGAAAGATCATCTCTGCTCTGCATGTCAACTGGGTAAAAGCAAGAAACAAACCCACAAGCCTAAAACTGTCAACACCAACTTGGAAGTTCTTCACACCCTCCACATGGACTTGTGCGGTCCAATGAGAATACAAACCATAAATGGAAAGAAGTATGTTCTGGTGATAGTAGATGATTATTCTCGGTTCACATGGGTAAAGTTTTTGAGAACCAAGGACGAAACTCCAGAGGTTATCATTAAACTGATAAAACAGCTGCAAGTAAGGCTAGATAAAACTGTCAGAATCATCCGCACAGATAATGGTACTGAGTTTGTTAACCAACAACTCCGTAATTTCTATGAAAGTATTGGCATCACGCATCAGAAAAGTATCCCTCGCACGCCTCAACAGAACGGGGTGGTTGAACGAAGGAACCGTACTCTGGTGGAGGCTGCAAGAACCATGCTTATATTTTCAAAGACACCGATGTTTCTCTGGGCAGAAGCTATTGCAACAGCATGTTACACTCAAAACCGATCCCTAATTCATCCGGTTCATGAGAAGACTCCCTTCGAGTTAATTCATAACAAGAAACCAGATCTTTCCTTTCTGCGTGTGTTTGGTGCTCTTTGCTATCCAACTAACGATAGTCAAGACTTGGGAAAATTAAGAGCTAAAGCAGATATAGGTATTTTCGTTGGATACGCACCAGACAGTAAAGGGTATCGAATCTACAATAAAAGGACCCGTAAAATCATGGAAACCATTCATGTTACGTTCGATGAGCTGAGTGAGCTACCTGTTTCAGGACAAATCAGTTCTGGACCCGATCTTCACCTTTTGTCTCCTGGACCCATTAGTTCAGGACTTGTACAGAATTCCACGCCTGCAGATTCTTATGTGCCACCTACATGTGAGGAGTTGAAGAAGTTATTCGATCCCATGTTTGATGAATACTTTGAGCCAACAAATGGAACCATCCCGAGTGAATCAGCTGTAATTCCTATGGATGAGGTTCAAGCCCCACAAGATTCAGAAGGACCTGCAGCTTCAGTATCAGTCAGTCACAATGCTCCTGCTGCCAGTCAATCGCCTTCGTCATCAAACACTCAAACTTCTCCAGTAATGCAAGAATCTTCAGATAATAACTCTTTGGAAGTTAATCCTTTTGCTCCTGTTGAAGAGGCTCCTTTTGAAAACATATTTGCTCCTGAACATTCATCAGACACATCCTTACTTGAAGATCACAGCACTGCTTCGTCTGTTCACAACCATCAACCTCACGACCATCTCAGGAAATGGACCAGTGATCATCCAATCGACAACATCATAGGCAATCCCTCACGTCCAGTATCCACTCGTAATCAACTAGCCACTGATGCACTATGGTGCTTCTTCAATTCCGTACTGTCTAAAGTTGAACCAAAAGATGCCAAAGAAGCAATGACTAAAGATTGCTGGTTCCAGGCTATGCAGGATGAAATCCATGAATTTGATCGACTTGAAGTATGGGAATTAGTGCCTCCTCCTGAGCGTGCAATGATCATTGCTTTAAAGTGGATCTTCAAAGTGAAGCTTGACGAGTATGGTGATGTCTTAAAGAACAAGGCACGGCTAGTTGCTAAAGGGTTTAGACAAGAAGAGGGCATTGATTTTGAAGAATCGTTTGCTCCGGTTGCTAGAATTGAAGCTATAAGAATCTTCCTAGCTAATGCGGCTAGTCGTAATATGATAGTCTACCAGATGGATGTCAAAACGGCATTCTTGAATGGTGACTTAAAGGAAGAAGTTTACGTGAGTCAACCTGAAGGATTCGTGGATGCTGAACACCCTACTCATGTTTACCGCTTGAAGAAGGCTCTTTATGGGCTAAAACAGGCGCCAAGGGCATGGTACGATACATTGTCCAAGTTCCTCCTAGCAAACAGATTCTCCAAGGGTGTTGTTGATCCTACACTATTCACCAGGAAGTCAAGAAACCATCTACTGCTAGTTCAGATATATGTAGATGATATCATCTTTGCTTCAACAGTTCCTAGTGAATGTGATAGTTTTTCAAAGGAGATGAATTCCAAGTTCCAAATGTCCATGATGGGACAAATGTCATTCTTCTTAGGATTACAAGTTTCTCAAAGTCCCCGAGGCATATTCATTAATCAATCCAAATACGCCAACGAGATCTTGAAAAAGTTTGGATTCTATTCAAGTGAACCTGTTGACACTCCCATGGTTGATAGAACGAAGCTGGATGAAGATCCTTCAGGGATTCCAGTTGATATCACACAGTATCGAAGCATGATTGGATCTTTGATGTACATCACGGCTAGCAGACCAGATCTTCTGTTTGCTGTGTGTATGTGTGCTCGGTATCAATCCAGACCAACCAAGAAGTATGTTGAAGCAGTGAAAAGGATCTTCCGATATCTTCAAGGCACGGTTCATATGGGTCTCTGGTATCCTAAGGACACTGCAATGGAGTTAACGGCATACGCAGATGCTGATCATGCGGGATGTCAAGACACTCGTCGAAGTACTTCAGGAGGAGCTCAATTTTTAGGGGAAAAGTTGGTTAGTTGGTCTTCTAAGAAGCAGATGAGTACTTCCATATCATCTACTGAAGCTGAGTACATTGCTATGTCTGCTTGCTGTGCACAAATCCTTTGGATGCGATCACAGCTTTCGGACTATGGATTCTCATACAACAAAATTCCCCTATATTGTGACAACAAAAGCGCCATTGCTCTTTGTTGTAACAATGTTCAGCACTCCAGGTCAAAACACATCGACATCAGGCATCACTTCATCAGGGAACAAGTGGAAAAAGGAATTGTGGAACTATACTTCGTGAGGACAGAGTTTCAGTTAGCTGACATCTTTACCAAGGCCCTCCCAAGAGAAAGGTTTCAGTTTATTCTCCCACGCCTCGGCATGAAAAGCATGACTCCTGAAACCCTCAATTGTCTTCAGGAAGAAAAGGAGGAGTAAAGGATTGTCTTCTCATATCCTTGTACATAGTTGTATATATCTTAAATCAAAAAGAAAAATACAAAAATATAAAACCTATAAAAACCATAAAAATCGAAAAAAAAAAATCAGAAAATACCAAAAATAGTTCTACCTAGGCATGTCTTCTGTTTATCGATAACATTTACGTATCTAGAAATGTCATTCAACAATGGCACGGATTCTTAAATGAAGCTCGAGCAGAAGTTATACTAATCAGTTAAAACATGTCTTAATGGCTTGCAGTTACTTCATACTGCAACCCGCACTGTACAATGGGGAAAGCATGTCGCCAAAAAGACAGCTGTTTCTCCAACCGGGTGATGTTCACCTGGGCATGGATTACTTTATATCCATGTTCTCCCGACTTGATGTACGTTTCAGTGCGTCATTTCGTGTATTAGAAGAGAAGTCTTCTTTACATCAGACTCTTTATCTTGTTTGATTCTTCAAGAGAGTCTTGATGTTACACAAGGTGGTCAATTGACTTAAATTTTCAAATTTCTGACACCTTACCAAATTTGTGCAACATCAGCAGTGACACTCTCTCGTTGTTTCAGGGGGAGCATCGTATGCTCCTAAATCAGAATACATTTAAACCTGACCACATTTTCTCCCGAATTTTTCTAAACGTATTTAAATCAATTGGGATCACAAATCTCAAATGGTTTGAAATTTTTGATCGGGGGAGAGAATGTGATTTAAATAGGAAATTCTGATAAAATGTGATGATTTGGTAATTAATGTAAGCTCTCCCGTATGTGCTAAACCATTTTGCATATCAAGGCACATATTGAGGGGGAGCAAAATGTTTTGGTCATAAAAGCAAGCTCCTCCATATGTACGAAAATCTTTCTTATATCAATGCATATATTGAGGGGGAGCAAATGGTTTTACAAAACAATGGATTATGGCATCTTGTGTGAACAAGGCTCAGACTTCACCAAAGAATTGACGAAACTTGAATTGTCATCAATCGAAAGGATATGTCTTGGCCGGGTAATAATTTCAAGCTGGTCTAACCAGTGATGTAAGCGTGTCTCGAAAAAGATGTATCTGAGTAGAGTGTACCGTTTCGAGAAACTTTCTATGGACTTGACCAGGACGGGTAATAATTTCAAGCTGGTCTAACCAGTGATGTAAGCGTGTCTCGAATCGGTCATGTTCACTGAAAGTGGATCAATTCAAAATGTGCAAGCTCTACCTAACATGTGCAAATTTATAAAACTATCACTCGAGCACATGTTGAGGGGGAGCATTTGAAAAATATAAAACTCTCAAGTGTTTGCAAAAATGTGTTTCAGAATCATGAACACTTTGAGAGATTTTTTCAAAGATTTGGTTTATGGCAATCGTGGAAGTATACCAAAGACCGACCATTTTAATTAATGCATGGAGTTATAAGGATGGTTAGGTCAGGCTCGAGTTCCCACGATCCCGCCAGTGCCGGAGGGATCTACCCAGGGACAATCCACTAGTTAGTGTAGAAGTCCTTAGGTATGATTAAAAAGGAGAAAAGTGAATGAGGGAATAGTGCCGACTGAGATGGAGCTAACACTGGAACAAACCCAACAAGGTGTTAGTTATGAAGTCTCGGTAAGCACTGAAGGGGTTGAAGAATGAAAAAGAATTGTAAAGAGAAAGGGTGAAAAGAAATAGCCCTCCTTACAACTTAGGCAGAAACCGGGTCAATACATATGCTGTCAGAATCACTTAGTTGATTGCTGGCATTGAAGACAAAGTATCATGGACCCAGTGATACGCTGCACAACCCTCCCTAGCCACTCAAGGTCCCTCAAAGGATTCTTGTTTCAATTGTCACGGAGTTCAATACATTCCTATCATCTCTCTCACTCCGAGTTAGATGATATTGAAAAGGTGGCAGTCCTCTCCAGCCTCCGATCACCAAATCAAAACGCACAATTGAGTCTAGAGCCACGAGATACATAATAAGATCTCATAGGGACACGAATCATTTCTACACTGGTTGTTCAACATTAAGGACGCCAGTTGTAATCTCATGAGTCCTACGCAGATCTTAGCAATCTGCCAGAACATTTATGAGAGAATTTACTTATGTAATTCTCAATGATTGAATGGAAATTCCTGCCAGGGTCAACATCAAGCAGCCCTGAAAGCAGGTCACTTCGGTAATTCCTCGTGGATTACGCTTAGTGGTCGCGGCGGTTTCAACCGGTCTACAGTCATGGAGTGATCTCCAGCGACTCACCTAATCGCTGATTTACTACGGTAAAATCTTAAAAAGCTCTCTGTGAGTTTTCGATTAGGAACGGTCTTGGTAAGGACTAGAGATAGTTTTCACAATATGCTGTTGACTATCTCGAAGTCCAAACTTGTAAGTACCGGTCGAATTATTGCTAACTGTCGTATGCAGGAACTTCTGGCGATTGTAGCAGTGGAATGCTGTAGCTGGTTGCTGTTGTAGCTGGTTGCAGAAAAGATGCCAATCCATCACCACATTTTCACACTACATCATCATCAAAGAAGTCATGATCACCCTAAAAGACCTTCAACACAGCTTCTGCTAACTCTGATGCTGAAGATCATGACCCCATATCGTGTGAGCATGTCGGCTCTAAGTATATTTCATCACATAGAGTATTACTATTGAAAGATGACTTGGAGACTCAAGTGGGATGATACGTTCAGAGATTATTCAACGTTCATCCAAGACAAAAGAGAAGTCATCTTCAGATCACTGACGTTTGCACAGCAAT
This sequence comes from Artemisia tridentata subsp. tridentata, assembly GCA_021014915.2. NCBI lineage: Eukaryota > Viridiplantae > Streptophyta > Magnoliopsida > Asterales > Asteraceae > Artemisia > Artemisia tridentata. Next base: position 146,376,688 of record CP139503.1, on the reverse strand, counting down.
CTATGACATTGAAGATTCAATGAGTACGAGCTATGATGTCAAGATCCAAGGAAGAAGTGCTGAATTTCAGAACATTACTTCTGGGGTGACCTCCCTTAGGGGGAGATTGTTAGGAATATGAATATTCAGCAGAAGACTCGGTCACCCCGAGTACTTATTAGATCATCATAGCTCATAAGATTATCAGTAATATTATTAGTAGCTTAGTTATTAATTACTATTGTGGAGTGGGTCGGGTCTTTACCCTCTGTCAGCTCGCTCCACAGTCCACTATGGACATAATATGTAGTAGTATATAAACCCCTTCCCACACAAGGGAAGGGTTGGACCTTTTCAATCTAATATTACACAAGTTTCTTTCTCTCACTAAAAGGCTCCCATTTCTCTCTCTAAAACCTCTTCCATTCGATCCATACAAGCCTCATACTAGTGATTCATGTATTGTGAATACCCTACATGGACTTTTAATGCACTTAAATGATATTGCAATGATTACATGATGAATTGGATAATTAGGGTTTAGTTTTGATAATAAAAAGTATATACCGATTGGAATAAAATAGTTAAGGGTGTGTTTTGTAGTTATTCAAACTATGGGGATATTTTTGTAAGGTGGTATAAATCTGAGGAAAAATGTATAAAATATTCTAGAAGGGTATTTTGTGTTAATTTGGTAATTAGAAGGTTTAATTGGTAAATATGTAATTATGTTATTTCGAATTGAAATAAATTAAAATAAGGGGACCAAAAATGTAAATTCTGGAAAATCAAGGTGGATTCGAATAATTAATTATAATAAGGGTGTAATGTGTAATCTTGGGAATTTATTGGCCTAATGTGTAATTATTAATAATTAAGGATTGAAAATGTAAATTAAAGGGTTTAATTTGTAAACTAATTAACTTAAGGGACTTGGTGTGTAATTCATATAAATTTAAGGGTGTGATCGTACTAAATGATTAAATTAAGGGTACATTGTATAAAATTGGAAAACTAAAGGTTTGATATGTAATTATAAATATCATAAGGCTTAAAATGTAAATTATGTAATTAAAGGGGTATAAATTGTAACTTGTAAAATCTAAAGGACTAATGGTGTAATTCTGGATAACTTAAGAATTAAAATGAGCTACTTATGATATTTTCATTTTAAACCTTCATCTTTGGTATAATTACATTTAAAACCCTAAAATATGGAAAGTTGTTATAATTAATCCTAGACTTTTTATAACTTGCTAAAATGTACCCTATTTCCAGAATATTATTAAATAATGACTTAACCTAATCTACAATGCCTTAATCTTTCTAAAAACGGAAACTTACTAAATTTGGAAACCTGCTAAAAATGGAAAGTTACTTAAAATGGAAAGGCAGTTAAAACCTATTGTAATTCTCTTCTACTCCTTTAGGTGTGAAGAAGGAGAGGTCCTGATCCATTCTTGTATTTGCTATCTTTTGTCTTTGTTTGCTTTGCAATAAGGTACAGATATTCTGCCCTTCTTGTTAAGGTGCCTTCGTTTACTTTTGATTTGATTCGTATTAGGGTTTTCCTAAGCCATTGCTATGTTCCCTACACTTTGATTTGTTCATTTGATTCATTTTGACCTTGAACCTTTGGCATTTGAACCTTTGATTTGAACCTTTGATATTTGGACTTTGATATTGATTTGATGACTTAGACTATTTGAACCTTTGTAATGATTTGGACCTTTGACCCTTCAGTTTGATACCCGAGCCAAAATTTGTTTCCTAGCCATGAAGGTAACATGGCCATGTCATTGATGCACCAATGGCATGACTCTAGTGTGTATTTGAGTGATGTTACACACCGTCCCCATTTGCTACTACATGCGCGCTTTATTATTTATATTGGCCAGGATTATTTGTTTGGGGGGCGTATGGATGCATCCTAGATTTGATTTGTTTCGAGGGATATATCATGATTATTATTTGATTTGATTTGGTGATTGATGCTGTGTGCAATACACGTCCTTCACATATATTTGAGAGGACTCCCCTCTATGGTTACTATTTGATTTGTTTGGGCTCGTGGTGGATTTCTGACCTACACTTTCATTTCTTACCTTGTATCCTTTGCTTATACCTTATGCTATCCCAATGCACCATATTATATCATGTTCGTTTCATTTGCTTTCGTTTCCATTTGTTATATATATCTGTTCACTGGGCTTTTTAAGCTCAGCCGCATTTCCTTTTCCTGCGGCAGGTATCTAAGCTAGGAGCTGGGATTTGCTATGGGATGAGAGTAGAGCTTAGATGGAGTTTACCTTAGTTATCACCCTTATGTTTCATGACATTTGTTTAGACTTGGTTTCGTTTCATTATTGGTTTTCCTTTGAATTATTTATCATCTTTTGGAACTTATTTATTTGGCTTAAGCCGTGTTGGCTTGATTTCTTCAATGCATTTGTTTAAGACTTCCTCTGTGTATTATGTATGTATGCTTTGATTTGTCACCATAATGTGATGCTTCTACCCTTGCCGGGTTGGGGTGTTACACTTTAGCTCATGCCTCAGAAGGAGTTAATAAGATCTTTGAAGCTCAAGTAAACAATAAGGTTAATTCAGGTGTAGGTTACAAAACTGTCCCTCCACCATACAGAGGTGTTCATTCACCTCCAGGTGTTGACCTAGCACACACAGGTTTAGCTGAGTTTCAAGAACCAATCATGGAATATGGTTCTAAGGCTAGTAAGAGTCTTAAGGTAGAAAAGATAAGTAAAAGTTTAGATAAAACTTTATTTTATCAGGACAAGGTGTCCTTTGTTAAGAAAGGAGATGCTATAGTTGTTGAGGATTGTACAAATGATAGTGATGATGAAGAAGAACAGGTTATGTCTAAACCTGAAGTGGTTAAGAAAGTAGGAACAAGTGTTCCTAAGATAGTCAAACACAATACTGATAGGCCTAAATCAAACATTAAGCATGTTAGGCAACCAGTTAGATATTGTGAGCAATATAGAACCACCAACAAGCCCAGAGGTAACCAAAGGAATTGGAACAACCTCAAGTCTAACCAATTAGGTGATGTGTAGAATATAAACATATTGATTGTGTGCTTGATTCGGGTGGTCTTGATTCATGGAAGATGAGATCCATGTTAGAGTTAGGTTGTAGAGAGAAGTTTAGAGAGAGGGAAACTCTTGAAAGAAAATCAGGAAATATTAGATTCAATGTGTGAAGAGTTCCACCCCTTCCCATGTGTGGGAAGGGTTTATATAGTTCCTAATATTGATGCCCCTAGTGGGCTGTGGAGTGAGCTGACAGTGGGGAAAGCCCCGACCCACTCCACAAATATAAATACGACTAAACTAATAATACTAATACTAATATTGCTAAGCTAATATAAATAAGCCTACGAGCTATGTAGATGCTAAATAGATGCTCGGGGTGACCGAGCCTTCATCTGAATATTTATATTCCTAACAATCTCCCCCTAAGGGAGGTCACCTCGGAAATAATAATTTGAATTCTAGCATTCTGTCTTCTGAACTTGACGTCATAGCTCGTAGTCTTTGATTCTTCAATGTCTTTAGTCTTTGTGCCTTCAGCAGTAATGATTTGATGACTGATTGATTGTCTTGGATGATCTTTGAGTATTCTTCGACTTTATCATCCAACATTTGTTTCCAAGTCATCTTTCAGCAGTATGTTTCCATGTGATGTGTTATTCTTTGAGCCGACATGCTCACACTATTCTGATGTCATGATCTTCAGCATCAGAGTTTGCAGAAGCTGTGTTAAAGGTCTTTTGGTTGATCATGACTTTGTTGAATTAAAATGATGATGTAGTGTGAACATGTGGTAGAGGATTGGCATCTTTTCTGCAACCAGCTACAACAGCAACCAGCTACAGCATTCCACAGTTACAACCGCCAGAAGTTCCTGCATAAGACAGTTAGCAACAAATCGACCGGTACTTACAGGTTTGGACTTCGAGATTGTTAACAGCATAGTGTGGAAACTCTCTCTAATCCTTACCAAGACCGTTCCTAATCGAAAACCCACAGAGGGCTTTTTAAGACTATGCCGTAGCATTTCAACGATTAGGTGAGTCGCTGGAGATCACTCCACGACTGTAGACCATTTGAAACCGCCGCGACCACTAAGCGTAATCCACGAGGAATTAACGAAGTGACCTGCTTTCAGGGCTGCTTGATGTTGACCCTGGCAGGAATTTCCATTCAATCATTGAGAATTACATTTGTAAAGTCTCTCATGAATGTTCTGGCAGATTGCTAAGATCTGCGTAGGACTCATAAGTTTACAATTGCTGTCCTTAATGATGAACAACCAGTGTAGAAATAATCCGTGTTCCTATGAGATCTTATTATGAATCTCGTGGCTCTAGACTCTATAGTGCGTTTTGATTTAGTGAGCGGAGGCTGGAGAGAACTGCCACCTTTTCAATATCATCTAACTCGGAGTGAGAGAGACGATAGAAATTTATTGAACTCCGTGACAATTGAAACAAGAATCCTTTGAGGGACCTTGAGTGGCTAGGGAGGGTTGTGCAGCGTATCACTGGGTCCATGATACTTTGTCTTCAATGCCAGCAATCATCTAAGTGATTCTGACAGCATATGAATTGACCCGGTTTCTGCCTAAGTTGTAAGGAGGGCTTCTTTCTTTTCACCCTTTATCTTTACAATTCTTTTTCATTCTTCAACCCCTTCAGTGCTTACCGAGACTTCATTACTAGCACCTTGTTGGGTTTGTTCCAGTACTAGCTCCATCTCAGTCGGCACTTTTCCCTTATCCACTTTTCTCCTTTTTAATCATACCTAAGGACTTCTACACTAACTAGTGGATTGTCCCTGGGTAGATCCCTCCGGCTCTGGCGGGATCGTGGGAACTTGAGCCTAACCTAACCATCCTTATAAACCAAATCTTTGAAAAATCTCTCAAAGTGTTCATGATTCTGAAACACATTTTTGCAAACACTTGAGAGTTTTATATTTTTCAAATGCTCCCCCTCAACATGTGCTCGAATGATTGTTTTATAAATTTGCACATGTCAGGTGAAGCTCGCACTTTTGAATTGATTGATTTTCCAAGAACATGATCATCGCGAGACACGCTTACATCACTAGTGAACTAGCTTGAAATTATTACCCGTCCAGATCACATTCAAGGAAAATCGCTCGAAATCGGTACATTCTACTCAGACACGTCCTTTGCGAGACACGCTTACATCACCAGATAAACTGGCTTGAAATTATTACCCGTCCAGGACATGTCCTTTCGACTACTGACTTTAGCTATCGTCAATTCATTGGTGAAGTCTGAGCCTTGCTCACATAAGATGCATGCCAAATCCTTTTTGTCAATTCGCTCCCCCTCAATATGTGCATCGATATACGAAAGAGTTTAGCACATAAGGGAGAGCTTACATTTAAGTCCAAAACATCACATTTTCATCAGGTTTCATATTTAAATCACATTCTCTCCCCCGATCAAAAATTTCAAACCTTTTGAGATTTGTGATCCCAATTGATTTAAATAAGTTAGAAAATGTGGGAGAAAATGTGTCCGATTTAATGTAGTCTGATGATGGAACATACTATGCTCCCCCTTAATCTAAGAGGGAGATTCACTGCTTTTTATGCACAAGATAACTTTTATGACACAAATGATATTGACCTTTTTGTGCAGACAATGTAATCATCCGCTTTTCTGAGTGAGTCATTGGTCAACATCGATTTTCCATCCACCAACAAAACTTTCCCACACGTTGAAGATCTCCATTGCGAGATCAAAATACGAACTGCTTTGTTGAAGTGAAGGTGGTGGTGGCGATGACAGTGTTGTTGTTGTTGTTGTTGTTGCTGCCGACGTTGTTGTTGTGGTGAATTCCGAGCCAATCAATAGAGTTTGAACGTCTGATCAAATGGTTAGAATGGGAACTGGCACATTCATTTTGGCTATGGAATCTGCATAAGAATATCAACACAGATATATATACATACAGATACACTATTCCTTAATAGCTACCCTTCAGCAGCTTGCCACATTATAATACCACATTCATTTAATCAAACCACAGTCAGGAAATACGTCAAACTACTATCTAGCATGAAGAGCAATCAGCAATCATGAACATGGCAATTCACTCATATTTCATCATTCAATTCAGGATCTTAGGAACAAGATTCTAACACGATAGATATATACCTAAGGATAACCTGAGAACATATGCACAATTTCAACAACAATTAATCATCAATCGACTTAACAAAAGTCAAAAAACCTTTGAAACTCATTCATTTAGATCATACAACTGTCATTGGAGTATTCAAAAACATCAAACACAACTGGTTTTTCTAACTTCTTTTAGGTTTTGAGTCTTAAGGTGTTTAGGGGATTAAACGAGGATTCCAAAGTAACACAAATGAACCTTCTAGATACATAAAGCTAGGAAGCTATAAGCAAATTGCACATAATGTCCTAAACTTTCTAGCAACTAACACGTTTGGCCATTTGATATAAAGTTTTAGCAAGATCCTCTTCAACTAATACCCCATTAACTACAAAACCATTTCTAACAAGTATGATTTAACCAATAAATCCGTTTGATGATATAAAATTTGAATTCACTCTCCCCCTCAATCAATGACCCGTATTAAAGTATTGTGGTCGTTGATTGAGTGACACATTTTATGCATAATCCAAGTTTAAACAAATTTCAAGCAACACAAAATCACCAAGTGTCTTACAAATAATTTTCAGAAGAATCACAGAATGAAAACTATTTGTATGCAAAGAAGATTTCTCTTCTTTTTCAAGAAATGATGCACTGAAACGTACATCAGATCGAAGAAACATGGATATAAAGTAATCTATGCCCAGGTGAACATCACCCAGTTGGAGGAACAGCCGTCTTTTTGGCGACGTGCTTTCCCAAGTTTGAAGCGCGGGTTGCTATCTAAAGTAATAGCAAGCCATTTAGACATGTTTTAACCATCCATTTTAACTTCTGCTCGAGCTTCATTTAAAGACCCGTGCCATTATTGAATGACATTTCTAAGTCCGTAAATGTTATCGATAAACAGAAGACATGCCTAGGTGAAACTATTTTTGGTCTTTTCTAATTTTTTTTAATTTTTATGGTTTTTCTAATTTTACGTTTCTCTATTTACAATTAGCAAGATTTCTATATATCTATTTACAAAAATGGTATAAGATATGAAAAAGAATGTAAGAAGCAAAATATATACAAGGATACGAACCGAAAACCATTACTCCTCAGCATCCTGAATCTTTACCGCTTCCATCATTTGACTTGCTGAAGAGTAACGTGAGCACTTTTAACTTAGGGATTAATTCAGGCTTTTCACTCTCCCCTAATTAGTGCTCTCCCCCAATCTGACAACCTTTCTGATGAACACCCATAATAGAAGGAAGAATTTGGATGAACGCCCATGATATGAAGAAGTCTTTGGATAACCAAATGCATGCCGTCTTTAGTCTTCTAACACATAGCGTCCTTGAGTAACGCCGTCAAAAACCTTAGGCATCTTTTCGTTAGTTTAAGATGAGCCTCAACTGAAATCTAGCTTAACCCCACAACTCATCAAACAAGAACTGTCATGAGCTTAAGCTAAACCACAAATTTAAGCCCAGTAATAACTTGATTTCAGCTTAACCTCACAACTCATCAAACAAGAACTGTCATGAGATTAGGTTAAAATCAAGTTGGGCCTAACCTTAAACTACAGAACAACTTGAACCTAACTTAACTCCACAACTCATCAAACAAGAACTGTCATGGGATTAAGTTAAATATCAAGTTGTAAGAAAAGAACTCAACATTTTTGAATGTAGAGAAGACTGTAGACTCGACCTTCTTCAAGATTGCCCAATGTGGAGGAACAGAATACCAATCATCTTCATCTCACCAAATGCCTTCCAGTAACCTTACATATAACCCATCAGCCCGCAGCGTACACATGAGACGATAACACACAGCAGAGAATGAAGAATAGACTGACGACTCGACCTTCTTCAGTCTTTAGTATAACACCAAAGTAACAAGTTGAACCACTGATCATCTATAGTATGTATCCATCCTTGGATATTAAGCCCTGATCACGTGAACCTGTTGTGCGTCCTTGATGTACACATTCTCTCTCCCCTGATGGTTACGATTAATCGGAATCATCATCATGATGTGTACATGTAGCCTAATGACGTGTACATGAAGCATTGACTAGAACCCTTTGTTACTGATTGTACCAGCCCGTGAGAAGATGTCGATTAGCATTCCATGACCATGTTCTTCAACACCTTGAAAGACGGAGGAAGATGTAGTGTTGGAGAAACATGGTTTGCCCGACTCCTGAACTGACGTATTCAGGAGTCGTATGACCATTTCTCAATCATCAACCAACATGTAGAATAATATTCACCCTTTCCCCCCCTCAAAAATTGCATATGCCTGCCAACTGCAATTTTTGATGATTGAACTAGTGAATATGAATACCATCAACGGTAAGTAACTCCACTTGACGGTACTTGAAGACTGACATGTTGTTTATTCACCCTTTCCCCCCCCCCTCAAAAATTGCATATGCCTGTCAACTGCAATTTTTGGTTGAATACGTGAATAAAAGTATACTCCAATATGCGCCGATTCACTTGAAGATTGAATAAGCACGGAAAGAGCATGAATCTTGTTGATGAGAATGGCCATAAATAAGAAGATTTCTCTTCTTCCAAAGATAAAGCGCACTGAAGCGTACACCTTTCTTTTCTTTGAGGAACGAGGCCTGAACTGAGGTATTCAGACGTCATAATAATGAAGATCGAGGCCTGCACTGATGTGTACAGACGTCATAATGTTGAAGAACGAGGCCTGCACTGACGTGTACAGACGTCATTACTCTCTCTTTACTACTTCTCTCATCAAACTCGTTACCAACCCCATTATCATTTTGTCGGCTTGAAGTCGTGACCACTGATGGAGAAAAACCCAATATGATGAACTTGAGACTGAAGTAACATAACCCGAACTTGTGACTTAAACTTGCACTAAGGTGTGACTTAGAGCGGTGTAGAGACTTCGTGCAGCATTGAATCCCTAAGTACTCTATACTCTTCAACCAACCAACCATCAAGTATAAGACGTACATCACCTCTTGGATATCCACAACTTCGTGTGACACTGAGCACTACAACGTAACTCCTTAAAGTGATAGTTATTTTGTAATAGAGAGAAAGAAAAAATAACTAGATATCCAAGTCCTCGTCATTGTAAAGGTTAAAAGCTCGAACAAGGATCTCGAAGAATCTTCATCCAACCTCCCCGATATCTTCAGATACTAAGTACACGCACCCATGAAATTTCACTTCAGCCTCAAATAAATAATACTGAATTAACGCCGTAGTCACATCTCGTCTTTTAAATGCCCCGATCTAGCCCTTCATGATGTTTTAACTGAACTTTGATAATGGTTTTAACCCGATCATGTTCAAGAGCGCATAGCCCATCATCACGGGATTTTACAAAACCAAGAAGAAACCGTGAGACAGTAACAGATTGAATGTGGCATGACTTATTTGATTTTGGCGAACATCAGTTTGGGTTAAGAATATCTTGTGAGAATTACAGATCACATCACAGCTTTTAAAACCTTTGTCCAACTAACCAACCTCGTACACAAACAACAATTTGTGACCACTTGATGAAGGAAACCCGATATACCAATACTGAAAACTGAAGTAGAAGTCCCCAAATTTGTTACTTAAGCTTGCACTAATGTTGGAAGAACGGTGTAGAGAATTAATGCTCCAAGCAAATCTCTAAGTGCTCAATACCCAACCAAAGTATGAGACATTAACACCTCTTGCGATTATCGACATCGTCATTGACGTGTGACACTGAGTACTCCAATAACTCTTAAGTGATAGTTACCCTGACTGCTGGTAACTAGATAACCCAAGTCTTCAACTTACATCTTAAGCACGAGCAAGTTATCATTGAAATCATGCATCCAACCATCCCCGATTTCAAGATAAAATAGGCAGACTCTTTCGTGAAATCCAACTTCACTCTCAAGCAAGGAATACCAAATTAACTTCGTGATCATTTTGTGCGGTTGAATAGTCAAAGGGAGAAGAAACATGCGCTAATTCTTAGCAATGCCCATGACTCATAGTCAGTCGTATCAAACAAAGCTGTCTGACCCAGCTACTTGGATGTTATCAGGTGCAGTGCATGGAATAGTTGTCGTACTGTGTACAGGATTTTACAGTTCTTGAGATTTATCCTCGAAATAAATTCAAGAACAAACTGCACAACAGTAAGTATCAAACTGCTGAAATCTTAGGAAAATTGCTAAGAGCCAACCCGTTGAAAGCTAAACCACTGAAACTGGAACCGCTAATATTCAAACTGCTGGAGACTGAACCACTGAATCCTGAATTGCTACGATCTGACCCGCTGTAACCGGAACTGAGACGATACACATCGCTGGAGACGGAACTTCTAGGAAACTTCCGCTAATTCTCTCCCTAAAAAAGGACATGAAATGACCTTTTTGCCAAAGCTGAGAGTCCGTGATGTTTGTGAATTTGTCAGGCACAATACATGGAATGAGACACATAAAACTACTGCAACGAAGAAGGTGATTAAGACTCTCTTGTAATAACCCCTTGCTAGACTCCTCATCAATGATTTGGTAGATTAATAATTCATTGAAGCTCGTAATATGCCAAAACCGCTTGATGAAATGTGTTTAACTTTAGAGTGAGTAAAAGGTTAAAACACGTCTCCAAACAAATCACCTCTTGTCTTTAAGTCTGACCACCTCTTGAGAAGATCTTGTACTACAATCCCATTAGAAGCTTGAGAAACAACAATCACTTGATGAAGCTTGATAAAGAACAAGTCCGCGACTTAAACTTGCACTAAATTGTGATTTAGAACCTATACTGAGCACAACAACGTAACTCCTTTAAATATAGGTAGTGATATATACCCAACCTTCCATCCTTTATTGTATATATCCACTTCTTGAACATCCAAGTCTAATCACCTTAAATACGCTCGAGCAAGGGTCATCAAACATCGTGCATCCATCCACCCCGAGATGTTTGTGACACTAAGTACACCAACCCGTGAATTAGCAAACCAACCAAGCTACCATAATTTCCCAATTTCTACTGATCTCGAAGCACAAACTTATCCCGAAAAAAATAGTCAAACCCCATAAGTTTTATTATGTGAAAATCCATGTCCCGCCTACTTGTCCAAAATTGATTTAACGGGATTTTACTACTCTTGAGATTTAAACCGAGAAATCGAATCTTTCACGGGATTTTCTAAAATCTACAAGAGAAACCGTGAGATCAACAAGAATAGCCTAGAGTGAAGTGCAATATTAATCTTTGAAATTCAAGTCACAGGAGTCACATCACTACTTGATCAAATCGCAACAAGTCAAGTCACAGATTGTCAATTTGCAACAAGTCAGATTGCAATCAACCAAGTCACAATTAGTCAAATCGCAAGTGTCAACTCGCAACGTCATATCGTAACTGGTCAAATCGCAATCCGTCAAGTCGCAATAAGTCAAAAAGCAACTTGTCAATTTGCAATTAACCAAATCGCAATTAGACAACTGAAACTCAAATTGCAAAGATCACATCGTAGGCTCACTCGAATCGCAGATACCCATAGGACAATGCTGCCAAATCCACAGTTCTGAAATCACGTAGACATTCATATACCCAAACACTAGCCTTGACATGTGAATCCTCGTGAAATTTTGTAGATCCAAACATACGACACTTTTCACCATTTTTGCTAAGTAATTTGGATCCAATCATAACCCAAATAATACCAACCCATGTACTAGCCCAACTCAAGCCCGTGTGGATCCGGTCATAATACAACCCAAGAACCACTTTGAATTATTTCCCAGGCCCATCACAGTTATATTTGAACATAGGCCCAACAAGCACACCTCAGGTTCATGACCATAAACCGGATCCAATGTCATCGATAAACAATCGGGTATTAACATACTCATTATCCACACATGCCGTTCAATATGCCAAAAACTATACCAAAAATTAAGACTACATTGGAATCGGCTCAGTCCAACACTTCAATCCATGATCCGTTCTGGTCCACAAATCCAATTTGTCACTAATAAACCCGGTACTCAGAACTGATATAATTAAAAGAAATAACCATTGACCAAGTATTATACCAAACTTAGCTTAATCCAAACGTTTAGCTAATTGTCAGATAAACAAATTTGAGCTCAATTCGTTTGTGTACAACAAGCGTGCAGATAAAGTCCATCTCATATTCCCAATCCATCAATTGAGCCCAACACTACTCAAGGATACACAGCCCATAATTAACTTTGAGATGCCCTAAATACACGGTATTTAACACCCACTCAACACAAAGGTCAAACCCTAATCTCATTTTATCATAAAATCCGCCTCCCTTCATCCTTAATTCACACAGCCACCAATACTAACCCAAACCCTAATCTCCAATATTCGTTCCAGCGTCGCCCCCATCTAACTCTCTCTTCACCAAACTCATATCCAATCTCAATGACATTCATCATCATCTAATCCGACAACGTGAAGCATAATCACAAGCACACACCCGAACCTAGATGTCTTCGATTTCTTCTCAATCCGAATCAATAATGCGACATGGCTTCAAGATCCTTGAGGGGTCTCGGGTAGGTTTGTTGTTATGATTTGTTTCTTATGCGTTTTTAATTTAAAACCGAATAAAAGAAACGGTATAACATTCTTGTTATATTCCGTTCTTTATATTTTGGATATTGAGAAATGAAGGTTATAAACACTTTCCACAGATCGATGATGTCATGTTCTTTTCGTGTTATGATCTGTTAAGATCAATGAATAATTGTGCCACACGAAAATCAAACAGAGATCTTGTTAATAGTTGTTTGAACTGATGATGAGATGGTGTTTGTTTTGTGATTCTGGTATTGGACTAGTGATGTATAGACTTTGTTGGCATGAATTAGACTCGAGTCTGGTGTTATGTTGTTCTGAGGTGTTTTGTTGTTTTGTTGTTCTGTGGTCGTGGTCTTTTCTGCTTCATCTTCTTTTTATCGTTTTGAGTACTTTGACTTTTCTTGACTAGTCAACTGTGGTAAACCGCCAGTCAATAAACCGCCAGTCAATAAACCGCCACAGTCAATAAACCGCCAGTCAATAAACCGCCAGCCAATAAACCGCCAGTCAATAAACCGCCAGTCAATAAACCGCCACAGTCAATAAACCGCCACAGTCAATAAACCGCCAGCAATAAACCGCTAGGACAAGTCAAACTGCTGTTGACCGGTCAAACAGTCAAACCGCTGGAGCATCAAGCCAAACTAGTCACTTTCATTAGCTTTGTTTTGTTTACCAGTTTAAGCAACAAAAATAAACCGCTGGTTCAAAAGTCCTTTTGTCCAGTTTACCCGTTTAAGTAAAAACCAATAAACCGCTGCAGGAGTTGGACCACAAGTTGCTATCGCCAGCCAAAAAAAAACAAAAACACAGCCAATAAAATAGTCCTCTTAAATCCAACCCGCTAGCAAGAATAATGCCAAGTCCCAACAAACAAACAAAAACTGTTCCAACACACGAGATAAGCCATTAACACGTTAACATGACATGTACACCAAAATAATATGGAACACTAAAATCTAACAAGCCGAATCCTCAAAACAAGTAAACCAAATCCTTAAGCTGAAGTCTCAACACTCAACAAAACCAAAAAGTTTCAAACTCATAAGAAATACGTGAATGACCAAACTGTGAATCAAGAAAACTGAATCTGTATTTAACCACACATGCATTAAAAACCAATTCAAAAGAAAAACAAAGACTTGAACACCAAGATGGGCTGAGATGGGCTTTGAGCAGTAATATCAAAGAGAACAAAAAAAATAAAGGGAACGAGAGATTAGAAACCAGATTCGAACCAAAAAACAATGAAATCGACACACAATCAAACCGAACCTAACCATGGCTCTTGATACCATTTGTAGAATATAAACATATTGATTGTGTGCTTGATTCGGGTGGTCTTGATTCATGGAAGATGAGATCCATGTTAGAGTTAGGTTGTAGAGAGAAGTTTAGAGAGAGAAAGGGAAACTCTTGAAAGAAAATCAGGAAATATTAGATTCAATGTGTGAAGAGTTCCACCCCTTCCCATATGTGGGAAGGGTTTATATAGTTCCTAATATTGATGCCCCTAGTGGGCTGTGGAGTGAGCTGACAGTGGGGAAAGCCCCGACCCACTCCACAAATATAATTACAACTAAACTAATAATACTAATACTAATATTGCTAAGCTAATATAAATAAGCCTACGAGCTATGTAGATGCTAAATAGATGCTCGGGGTGACCGAACCTTCATCTGAATATTTATATTCCTAACATGATGACTTTGCTTTTTATAATAAAGCTTGTTACACATGTGGTAGTTTTGACCATCTTGCAGCTTTCTGCAACCTTTGGGTATCTGGTTATGAAAACAATAGGGTGAATTTTAAAAGGAAAAATCCTCAAACTCATTTTCACTCTAAGTCTAAAAATATAAAACCCAGAGCAGTTTCGACAGCAGTCTCTACTGCTAGGCAAGCAGTTTCAACTGCTAGACCATTTAAGATTGTTAACCCAAAACCAACAGTTATAAGTGCAAAAATGACTTCAAAACATGCACCTAAGACTGTTACAAGGCCCATTCAAACAAAAGCAGTGGTTCAAAAACAAGTTTGAAAACCAAAAAGTAAAACTGCAAAGCCAACAGTTAAGACTGCTAGGAAAGCAGTTAGTACTGCTGCTTGGAAAAATAGGGCAAATGCTGTTAAGGCCTCAGTATGTTGGATTCTAAAATCCAATGTTGCATCAACTGTCCTTAAAAGATTGAATTACATTGATGCAAGAGGCAGATCCAAGTCAGTAATGGCTTGGGTCCCCAAAAGAAACTAACACTCTTATTTATGTGCAGGAACATTCAAGTGATAACCAAGAGGATCAAGGATACTCAGATAGTGGATGTTCAAGGCACATGATAGGCAACATGTCTTATCTTTCAGATTTTCAATCATTCAATGGAGGATATGTTACCTTTGGAGGGGGTGTTCGTGGCAAAATTTCTGGTAAAGGTACAATCAAAACCGGAATTTTAGATTTTGAAGATGTGTACTATGTAAAAGAGCTAAATTATAATCTTTTTAGTGTCTCACAAATGTGTGACAAAAAGATAATGTTCTTTTCTGTGAGACTGAATGTCTTGTACTTTCTCCTGATTTTAAGATTCCTGATGAAAGTCAAGTACTTCTTAGAATTCCTAGAAAGGGCAATATGTACAGTGTAGACATGAAGAATATTGTTCCTAAAAAGAATTTAACTTGTCTTGTTGCAAAGGCCACAATGGATGAATCAATGAGATGGCATAGAAGGCTTGGTCATATTAATTTCAAAACCATAAATAAAATTGTTAAGAATGGTTTGGTAAGAGGTTTACCTCACAAAAGATTTGAAAATGATCAAACATGCATTGCTTGTCTAAAAGGCAAACAACACAAAGCCACTTGTAAGCCCAAGATTTTTAACTCTATCAATCAATCATTGTTTATGCTGCATATGGACTTATTTGGACCTGTTTTAGTAAGGAGTATAATGCATAAGAGATATTGTCTAGTTATTACTGATGACTATAGCAGATTTACATGGGTTTTCTTTTTATCTACTAAGGATGAAACATCAAGCATCCTTAAGGATTTCATTACACAGATAGAAAACCAAGTAAGCAAGAAAGTAAAAGTCATTAGATGTGATAATGGGACAGAGTTTAAGAATAGAGTTATGGATGATTTCTGCAAACAAAAAGGTATTAGGAGAGAATTTAGTGTTGCTAGAACACAACAACAGAATGGTGTAGTTGAGAGAAAGAATAGAACACTAATTGAAGCTGCTAGAACAATGTTAGCTGATTCTAAGCTACCTATAACTTTTTGGGCTGAGGCAGTCAACACTGCTTGCTATGTTCAAAATAGAGTTTTAGTTGTGCAGCCTCACAATAAGACATCATATGAACTTTTTAATGGTAGAACTCCTACAATAGGATTTCTTAGACCTTTTGGATGTCATGTGACAATTCTCAATACCTTAGACCATTTAGGAAAGTTTGATGGTCAGGCAGATGAAGGTTTCTTAGTTGGATATTCTCTCAATAGCAAAGCTTTTAGAGTATACAACTTAAGAACTGAGAAAGTAGAAGAAAATCTACATGTGGAGTTTTTTGAAAACAAATCCAATGTAGTAGGTCAAGGACCAAAATGGCTATTTGATCTTGAGTATCTAACCAATTCTATGAATTATGTGCCTATTGTTGCAGCAACTAATGATTTTGCAGATTCACAAGCAACAAATGAGGCTGAGTTAGAAAAGGATCAATCTGATATCATAATGCCAATATGGTCAAGTACAATTGTGGAATCAACTTCAACAACTGATGATTCTTCTTCTGGTAAGGCTAAAGAAGGTGTTGAAGATGAAAGCAAGAAAAATGGAACTGAGAAACAAGACAGTCAAGTTAGCAGTTCAAAAGCAGTTTGTACTGCTGAGACAGAGCATTCAACTGTTGGCTCTTCAGAAATGAAAGAAGCAGAATTCTCAGATAATGAGGTGGATTTCAACAATCTTCCATCAAATTATCAAGTTCCTTCCACTCCACAAACAAGAATTCACAAAGTCCACTCCCTAGATAATGTGATTGGAGATGTACAGTCAGGTGTGAAGACAAGACAACAACTGATGTCTTCAGACCATCAAGGGCTTCTTGATGCCCTTTATGCTTCAAAGCAGCATGAGTTTTCAAACTCTTGCTTGTTTGTATGTTTTCTCTCACAAGATGAACCAAAGAATATTCTGAAAGCCTTAGATAATTCAAGCTGGGTAGAAGCTATGCAAGAAGAGCTTCTTCAGTTCAAGATTCAGAAAGTATGGGTGCTAGTTGATTTACCTAGGAATGCAAAGGTAATTGGCACTAGATGGGTTTTCAAGAACAAAAGGGATGAAAAGGGAATAGTGATTCGGAATAAGGCTAGATTAGTAGCCCAAGGGTACACACAAGAAGAAGGAATAGACTATGATGAAGTTTATGCTCCAGTAGCAAGGATTGAGGCAATTAGGCTTTTCTTAGCTTATGCTTCATTTTTAGGCTTCACAGTTTACCAAATGGATGTCAAGAGTGCATTTTTATATGGAACAATTGAAGAAGAGGTGTATGTTTCACAACCTCCAGGCTTCATTGACCCATTACATCCAGACAAAGTGTACAGAGTAGTGAAAGCTCTATATGGCCTTCATCAGGCACCAAGAGCTTGGTATGCAACACTAGCTTCCTACTTATTAGAAAATGGATTTCAAAGAGGAAAGATTGATCAGACACTTTTCATCAAACAACACAAGAAAGATCTTCTGTTAGTGCAGGTGTATGTGGATGACATTATCTTTGGATCTACTAGGAAGGAGATGTGTTTAGAGTTTGAGAAACTTATGCATGATAAGTTTCAGATGAGTTCTATGGGAGAACTTACATTCTTTTTGGGTTTGCAAGTTAAGCAATCATCTGAAGGCATATTTATTAGTCAAGACAAATATGTTACAGAGATACTTAGAAAATTTCAATTTGCTGATTCAAAAATAGCAAGCACACCAATGGACTCTGAGAAGCACCTTATTAAAGATGAAGATGGAGAGAGTGTAGATGTACACACTTACAGATCTATGATAGGCTCTTTGATGTACCTTACATCATCTAGACCTGATATCATGTTCTCTGTTTGTGTTTGTGCAAGATTTCAAGTTACTCCAAAGGTTTCTCATTTAACTGCAGTCAAGAGAATTTTTAGATATCTCAAAGGTCAACCAAGGTTGGGTATATGGTATTCTAGAGAATCTCCTTTTGACTTGGTAGCATATTCGGATAGTGATTATGCTGGTGCTAGCTTGGACAGAAAGTCAACAACTGGAGGATGTCAACTCCTTGGGTGTAGACTTGTCTCATGGCAGTGTAAGAAGCAAACAAGTGTGGCAAATTCAACAACTGAAGCTGAATATATAGCTGCTGTAAGTTGCTGTGGTCAGGTTCTATGGCTTCAAAACCAACTCCTTGACTATGGGTACAATTTCTTAAACACTGTTATTCATATTGATAATAGTAGTACAATTTGTATTATTAAAAACCCAGTGCAACATTCTAAAACAAAACACATTGAAATTAGACATCACTTTATAAGAGACTGCAATGAGAAAAGATTAATTCAAGTACTTAAAATTGCTTCAGAATTCAATTTTGCAGATCTGCTAACCAAAGCTTTTGATGTTGGAAGGTTTCAGTACTTGGTAGCAAGTATTGGAATGCTTAATCCTTAAAATTTCTAATCTTTGTGGTTTTTATATATGTTAAGGTTGTACTGATATCTTTGTAAATTGAGACTGTTCAATAAAACAGTTTGTACTGCTAGTTCATATTTTGTTTAAACAGTTCATACTGTTGGTCATATATTGATACTGCTATAAGACAAATGCTATGCATTTTGTTTCTTGGTTTTGGACTAACAATTTCAGGTATGAACTTTGAGCAATAAGGAAATTTCAAGTGAAATGGAAGCAAAAGAAAAGTGATTCCAGTTGCTTTCATAACAGGTTTATGATGGACTGAGTTTGGGAATGTAAAACTCCTTAAAACTTCTTTCTTGAAACCTGGTTATCAAATTTCACATTGAATTGATGACTTAGTTGATAAGATAGTAACTGATGCAACTCACTTTCTATCATTTTATACTTTTAAGTATAATGTGCAAGTCTAAGGACATCTGATAGAAAGAACAGCTAGTAAAAGTGAATCTAACACTTGTGTTAGAGGTAACAATTACTATGAGCTGGAAACCCTGTCAGGAAAACTCTTTGAATGAGTTTATCTTTACACAGGCAGTTATTTATAACTAAAAACATTGGTTCTCACACAACCAGAGGTTGATTTAAACCGAAATTTTGATTAAGTGTCTGTTACACACTTAATCCCTTCAAAATGGTTGAAAGCAGTATGATTTTTCAATTCTAAAATCATGAACATACTGCTAAGTCAAACAATTTCTTAAACAAGGATTTTCAAAGGATTCACAAAAAAAACCATCCATTGATGGACCATGAATCAAATGTCCAATGAATCACCTCTCATAGGAGTTAACACACCTAGAAGTGATGAGGGCAGTAACTTAAACTCTTAAGGAATTGATGGCTTCATGTACAATATTGTCTGACAACAAGTTCTAAATGATGGATCAGATGATAAGGAAAGATATATTTTGGTACATAGTGAGATCTTCCAAACAAGGGGAGGAAACAAAAGTTATTTGTATCTCAGGGGAGGAAATAATAGCCCAGAAAAGGAAGATAATCCAATTAAAGGAAGGAGAAGACAAGAGCATACAAGATGATGACATGGAGGTTGAAAATGACAATAATAGAGCTTATTCTGGAGTATTATATATATTCAGAAGGGATGAAGCATTCCAAAGGAGAAAGTTCTATCTAGGTCAAACGAAGAAAAGTTTCAATTTCACTTGCAAAGGCATGCTGATAGATGATTTCACTTGTTGAAACAAGCATCCAAGATACACAGCACCATTGCCTCTTATAATTCCTCCATCCAAGGAAATTGCACCATCTTTAGGTCAATAATTGAAGACTAAAGATTAGTGTATTGATATTGTTAAAGTCAAAGATCAGAAAGCAGATGAGCTTCTAAGAAAGATATTCAATCTCTCAGAACAGAAGAAAGTTCAGATCAAGGGTCTGACTATGAAGTGTTTGAAAGATCTTCACAATCCATAAATTTAATTCAGAAACATGTTGAAATGGATTCACATGTTTAGGGGAGGATTGTTGGGAATTAAATGTTCTGAAGATTAAGTATCAAGAATTACAAGTATTAACAGTTCCAACTACTGAGAAGAATTCTCTAACAGTTCCAACTGCTGATATAAATCTTAGGACTGCTCAAGTTATAACTAACCGTTCCAACTGCTGGTACAAAGAAGAGACTGCTAGTTGATACTGTTGAGTTGAGACTGCTAGATGGATAAGTATTGAAAAGATATTTGTGTACTAAAGTTAAGAATATACGGTAGATAATATCTACCCCATGTGCTTAGTTAACAAGTTGTGTGCACAGATACATGTTGTATCTTATGTACTGACACACTCAAGATAAGTTAACAAGTAAGTCGGCTAGACTTTAAGCAATATGTAAAGATCTTCTTGAACTATAAAAGAAGATCTTAGTCTCGATATTATGTGTGTTCAAGTGTGTTATTATTTTAGAACTCATATAACTGTTAGAACTAGAACAAACACAAGAATATTACAAGTTAGAAAAACTTAAGATTCAAGGTTGTAACCCTAGTGATATTTCAAGATCACTCGTATTATTATCATTAATAATATTGAATCGTTTGGTGATAATATTTATGTGTTCATTGCTAACTAACAAACATAACAATTCCATTTCCATAACATACACAACTTACTAAGTGTGATTGAGTGAGTTCCGCGCACTTAATCATATTAACACAACATATCATATACACAAAGTTGACAAGGTTTAACCACCTTATAGTGTATCTAGGGTCCTAAGAAAAATATATTTGTTGATTATCTTAAGTGACTTAGTTGTTCTATTTTGTATCTTAATATAGTTAGTAAATCTTTCTAAGTTGTTATTGCATTTTGAAGTTAAGCTATTTAAACTTAGATATTAAATGAAAAACTTCAAAAGTTTAATCTAATACATATTTGCATGTTTTATATTAGAAAGACACACAGCAGTTAATTTTTAATAAATTGTTCAAATGTGCTTGCATTACATATAGGAATTGATCACTTTTTTTGAAAATGTTATATCAACATCTTGTAAACTTCTTAAGGTGTTGTAACTTACTTAGAACTAAAGAAGTGGTTAATCTATTGAAAAATATTTCCTTACATTATTACCTTTTTAATAGTTCAAATGTTAAAATTTGTCACCTCAAAATATTCAACACTTTCATTTTATTAAATAAATAAATAAAAAGTTGCATTAGCCCTTAAAACAATTCCAATCTTTGTATTGTTTGACCATGGGTTATCTACCCAATAGAAGAGACCATTTAATATTAGATTAACATTTGAGTAAAAGAAAGTTTAATTCCTAATTTAATTTGTACTTGCATTGATCCAAAACACACACACAATACAACTTTTAATTGAAATGAGTTTAGGAATGGTTGTAAAACCTAAAATGAAAAGCATGTCTAACTCTTTCCCATAGTCAAATATGCTTACCCCTTATAGCTTGATTATGTCATCAACTCAAAGTTTCATGTTTAATGTTTTCTTTAAGTAGAAGATTCCCACTAGTGAATGTCTTGGTTAAACTATTTTATAAATTTGTATTAATTTTACAAAAGTTTTTTTCTTTTTTTTTTATTTTTTTTTATTTTTTTCTTTTTTTTTTGTAGTATATAAAAATGGTCTTTCACACATACAAAGTAGATAATAATTTTAATAAATGAAGTTGATTTGTCATTTCATGACCTCACACTTAATACTTAGCTTAGGCATGATGGAACACATTCCTTATAAAATTGTTCAATTTCTTTTAAAATTAGTGTATGTGAGGGGCATGAAAGATGACGGGTGTGTATGAACTCATTATTCAAATTATGTTGATATCATCTTTGAATCTAAATGCCAAGTTTTCTTTTGTATGATGGACATGAAATTTGGCTCATTATTTGCTAATATAGATGATTGTATCAAATCATAACTCAAATTTATGACTAACGATATCATCTTAAATCTACATGCAGAATCTCACTCGATAGGCATGAAAACAATGTGACATTTTCCAAGACAAAAAGACACATCAGGTCTTGTGCAAGTCATGGCATACATGATAGAATTAATGGATGAAATATATGGTACACTTCCCGTCCTCCTAATTTCCTTAGAAGTTGTAGGACATTGAGCTCGCTCAAATACTTCTTAACCATAATAGGTATCATCCATTTCTCATATTTATCCATTTTAAATCTCTTCGAAATCTTATCAATGTATGTGCTTTGACTGAGTCTTAGTATTCGTTTAGATCTATCTCTGTAGATCTTGATTCCTAGAATATAAGCAGCCTTTCCTAAGTCCTTCATGGCAAAACATTTCCTTAGCCAGGCTTTTAAACCATTAAGCACAAGAATGTCATTTCCTATCACAAGTATGTCATCTACATACAGGAATAAGAAAACTACCTTATCCTTTTGAGATCTCTTGTAAACACAAGGTTCTTCGGTATTCTCAATAAAACCAAACTCTTTGATTTTCTCATCAAACTTCTTATTCTAGCTACTTGATGCTTGCTTCAAACCATAAATGGATATCTGAAGTTTGCATACTTTGATATGATACTTTGGATTTCGAAAACCTTCAGGTTGCTCCATATAAACATCTTCATATTAGCGACCATTTAGAAAGGAAATCTTAACGTCCATTTGCCATATCTCATAATCGTAGTATGCAAAAATGGAAAATAGTATCCTTATATCTAGAGTGCTAACTACTGGCGAAAAGGTTTCACTATAATTAATCCTTTGAGTTTGTGTCAACCTTTCGTTACTAGTCTAGTCTTGAATGTGTTTACATTACCATCCATGTACATCTTTTTCTTGAAGACCCACTTGCAACCAGCTGTTCTGCTGCGCCATGGAAGATAAACCAAGTCCCAGACTTCGTTATCTTTCATCGATTGCATCTATGCTTTCATCGCTTCAAGCCAATCAGTCATAGCTTGATGGTAGGTTTCAGGTTCATCATAATCTCTAAGATCATGCCCTTCTGAATCAATCAAATAACAATGTCTCTAAGGTTGTTGAGAGGCCCTACCAGATATGCGAAGAACTGGTGCAGCAGGTGCAACATCACCCTCTTGGTTTCAGCATGAGCTTATTCTACAACATTTATAGGAGCAGCTTCTTCTACAACCAACTCAGGATCACGTAGTATAATAGAGCTCGTAGAAGGTTCTTCAGTTTGTAGTTCCAGAACTTCTTCAAGATTTTTTCCGCTCCCATTTGCTTATTAAAGTAGATAATCCTTCTCCAAGAACTCTCCAACAAACACTTTGTTTTCCTCAGGATAGTAGAAGTAGTATCCAACAGTTTCCTTTGGATACCCCACAAACTTACATTTGATAGCGCAGGTTTATAGTTTATTGGGAGTTGCTCGTTTAACTAGAACATCACATCCTCACACTTTTAAGTAATACAATCTGGATGCCTTCCCATGCCATATCTCGTATGGTGTCTTGTCAACCTTTTTCGTTGGAACCATGTTGAGAATGCGTACAACATTCTCGAGAGCATATCCCAAGAAGGACAAAGGCAAGTCACTCAAGTTCATCATTGATTGAACTATATCTAATAAAGTTCGATTTCTCCTTTCTGACACACCATTATGCTGTGGCGTATAAGGAGGTGTGAATTGTAAAACAATTCCATAATCCGCTAGATGATCGAGAAATTCCTGACTTAGATATTCACCTCCACGATCTGAACCAGGATTTTAATCTTCTTGTTGAGTTGATTCTCAACTTCACGTTGATAAGTCACAAAAGTTTTAAAAACTTCATGTTTATGTTTAATCAAATAAACATAACCACAACGACTAAAATCATCCATAAAGGTGACGAAATTAGACTCACCATTTCGTATCACATACCTGATTGGGCCACACACATCTGTATGTACGAGTCCTATCAGATCTTCAACCCTATTCCCTTTACCATAGAATGGTGCCTTAGTCATCTTCCCACATAAACATTGTTCGCATATGTCAAATGAATCAGATCCAATTGACTCAAGAATGCCATCACTTTGAAGCTTCTTGATGCGTTGTTTGTTTACGTGACCAAACAATGCCACAAAAATGTCTTATTCAAATCAGTACGCTTAGCAACATGAAAAACAGATTTATCAATCGAGATTACATCATCCATATCAATCTCAAAAATTCAATTTCTAGGAAACGCATTAAAATAAAACATATTATTCTTTGACAGAAATACCATAATGCATAAATGCAAGTTCAAACCCCGCATCTCTCAACTGAGAGAAGGAAACAACACTCCTAGTAATAGAAGGTGAATAATGGCATTGTTCTAAACAAAGTTCTAAGCTACTATGTACGTTAAGAAAATAAGTTCCGATAGCTTTAATAGCAACTCGATTCCCATTTCCCATATGTAGCACCATGGCTCCCTTTTCCAGTCTCCTTCTACTTCTCATTCCCTGCACATTATTACAAATGTGAATTCTACAACCTGTATCAAATACCCAAGAATTGGAAGAGATAAAAAATAGTTCAATCATGAACAAACCTGGATTCGCAAACGATCCAGTCTGCTTGCTGCGCTTCAACTTAACAAGGTAAGAGGGACAATTCCTCTTATAGTGTCCTATCTTTCCGCAATGGAAGCACTCTGCATCCTTTGCTACCTCTCTTTCTTTAGGGGCAAATGAACTTTTTTCCTCTCTTTGAACTTTACTTCCCCTTTTTTCCAGGACTTCTTTTTCACTCCTCCATCAATGATCATATGCAGACTTGGAATGGCACTCTTGGAAGGTACATTCTTCTCGGCAGTTTTCAACATCGCATGTAGCTCCCCGAGAGTCTTGTCCCAGCCCTGCATGTTATAGTTCATAACAAAGTTGTCGAACAACTTTGGTAGTGAACCAAGAATGGTGTTGACCGCATGAACATATGGCATGGGGTTTCCAAGACGTTACAACTTATCGATGAAGCTCTTCATCTTCAGAACATGAGAGCTTATCGAATGACCTTCCTCCATCTTGTAGGCGTTCATCTTCATTTGAGTTTCATAAAAATATTGGATGGCCTGAGTCTGAAACATATTTTTTAACTCATTGATTATATCATAAGCCGTACGATCATCCATCTCCTTTTGTAACTCATGTGCCATGCTTGCTAACATTATCAAAACAACTTTTTCCTGCTCAGCAAAAAAGGTTTGATAAGCAACAACTTGTTCAGGAGTGGAATTAGCAGCTGGAGGGTCAGGAAGGGGTGTTTCAATAGTTACCAACTTTCCTTCATACTTAAGGATGATCTTCAAGTTTCTATGCCAATCATGGAAGTTAGAACGTTTGAGCTTCTCCTTCTCAATCAGAGAACGGATAGTTAGAGCATTCATATTTTGGTTTGGTGCAGCCATCTACAAAACAATAAAGTCCATTCAATATTTTTGATATTTTACTTTAAATAAATTAATTACCCTTGTTTCCAAAAACATAATTATTTAAAGTCTAAAATTCAACTTTATCACAACCCGCTATTTTCCAGGTCAATACAATTTACTAAACTCATATTATTTTGAAATTTACAATAATACTTTTTACGCATAACTTTTTAGTTAAATCGCGTAAGCCAGAAATACCCTCTCGTGCACTACGACTCTGGACCAAATTTTGTTTACATATTTTTAGTACATTGACACATTTACAAGGCTCATTTCATTGCTAGTGCAATTTTTATTTCATTACAAGTACAAGTGCATATCTATTTATTTAATTTAATTAAATAAATAAAAGTTTTAAAATTCCCATGCATGAACAATATACTCAATTCTCCAACTAATAATTTTATTACATTCCTACACCTAATAGAGTGCTATCAAAAAAAAAAAAAAAAAAAAAATCATCCCTTTCATACAAAACTACCCACTATATACACCAAATTTTTCTTTGACTTGAACCATTTCAAACACCACCCTCACATCACCATTTCTCTTCCCATACTTGTTCTACTAACTTTTGACCAAATACTTTTAAAACCACAAAATTTCAACGCATCACATTGTGTAATAATTTAAAAGAGTGGGACAAAGCATGGCATTCCCCTTTTCCCATCCTTCTGTCGAAAATCAACCAACCAACACCACATTGTATGTTTTTTATTTTACCTATAGTTGCTAGTGTGAATATTTAATGTAAAATACCATGCCTTAGATAATTAAATAATGTAAGGGGCCAAGCATGTCACTCTTTCTTTTCATCTCACTTTTCGGCAGTAATAACCCCCTATACATTTTTTTTTACTAGCCTAATAGATACAATTTTATAATAAAAATTCCTTACCTTGACTTAGTATAAAAAGGGCTTGATAACTAGCTCATTTAATACCAAGAAAAACAAACCAACTCATTTCTCTATTCTCTGTAATCGACCAAGTGTAGAAAAGGAAGAAAAAAAAATTGGTTTGCTTATTTAGTGCTTATTTATAGCTTATTGGGTTTATAAAATATATATTGGGTGTTTTGGTGTGCTAGTTGGAGATATATTGTTCTTGCTCACATTTTATTTTCATCATCATCAATTAAGCCTAAAACTATTTTTATACCTTTACTTATGCATTTTATACTTGATTTATGCTTGATTACATGTTATTATGTTTTAATAATTATTTAAACTAATTGCATACAAATATCACCCTATCTATATGTTTGTAAATTTTTATTTTTAAATAAGTAAAAATATACTTGAAATGATTATTTTCTTGAGAAAAAATGTGTGTATTCAAGTACCATTTCATATTTGTTTGATATAAACAAGTAAAGACTTAAAAAGAGATAATATGTGATTTATAATTTTCTTACACCTTGATTATTTATTTCTTGACGTTATTAAATTTTTATTAGGTTTTTATTACTGTTATGACACTATAGAAATTGTTGAAGAATTGGTGGAAGAATTAGGATAATTTTTGGAGTTGAATTTGAGGTAGATTAATTATTTGAAAGTGCTGAAATTAAGTTTTTGAAAAATATACATAGGAGCTGTCCCTAATTTAGTTCGCACAGAAAAATGAGCTTTAGTGGTATGATATTTGACTAAAATAATGGAAAATAAACTTTATAACAAAAACGCGGTCGCTTGAACGGATAAAAACGGACTTATGACGAATAAATTACGTTAGTTTTAAGTTTAGACAACCAAAAACTATTTTCAATAAATTTAACAAGCTGTTAGGATTTTTCCATGGTATAAAACCGGACTTTAAAAGATAAACCGGGTAGCCAAGACCTTAAAATGTGTTAGTATACTTAAATACCTTCGCGGGGATAGGTAGAACTTAGAAAATGGACTATATAAAAGACGTAACATTTTATGAATACATTACTATCGAGTCGAAAGTTTTTCGAGTAAACTATTAATGATGTGGTAAACATTAAGTACTTGAATACTTATAAACATATAGTAGACTATATTATTTTCCTATAAATAATATACCTCGACGAAATTATATTTTCACTACTAAATTACTTTGCAAACATATATGGGTGATAAACTATTTTATAAAATGCATACATTACACATTACATTATCCTAAGGCCACTTATATATTTTTAGGTTGCCGTAGAGTTTTTAACGATTGAAAACTCATTTTGCTTCACGATATCCTTGATTTACGTTGATTGCTTACGATGAGTCATAGCCCCACTTTTACTCGTTTAATTACTTTATAAACTCTTTGGGGGAGATACATGCTCGTTTTACTTAAATTCATTACTCACCTTATTTAAACACATGGTTGATTACTCAAAACATTTCCTGCTTTACCTAAATACTTGTTTGATTATTCGAATGCAATACTATTTACACATTACCTACTTGATCTTTACTCATGGACACCAGTGAATAAATTTAAACAATTTACAGATTGCTTAAGTTAGGAACCGGTAATTTCATTACTTGGGTACTTTGTTGCCTGTATTGCTTGGGTGCGTAGTCGCCTGTATTACTTGGGTACTTTGTTGCCTGTATTGCTTGGGTGCGTAGACACCTACAGGTTTCGGTGTCATGAACTTAGCGCAATCAAAATATTTTCCCTAACTTTTGTATTACATTATGTTCGATGAATTTCTCATATGCTTTGCTGGTGGTCCAACTTTACTGTTTTATATTAAAACTATGAACTCACCAACTTTATGTTGACCTTTTTAGTATGTATTTTCTCAGGTCCTTAGACGCGTTGCATGGTTAGCACATGGAGCTTCATTACTAGAGTCACATTTTCGCAGTCTCATCATTCGAAGATTTATTATACAACTTTTTAAAATGTTTGGTGATTGAAACATTTTATTGTAAAACCTTAATGATGAGATGAAATGAGTATTTTAAAAACGACTCATGTAGGTCGTTCGATATGACTATAACTTTGTACCATGAACGTCACGCCCCGAATACTTTTCCGCTGCGACCCATTTTGGGGGTGTGACAGATTGCTATCACAGCTAAGGTTAAAGAGAACTACGTTGCATCATAGACCCTAGACTATAATGTAACCACTGCGAAAATCCCACACTAGATTACACTATCTCTTAGAATAATTATCCTTTTCTACGTGTAAATTTTTATTTTATTTTATTTATTTACTTATCTGGGCATAACCACTATCTTATGTGACATAACTCACATCCATGATAAACGTGCTCGCACGCAACCTATTTAATGTTTATTTACATAAACATTTTCTTATGTCAAGTATAACACTTTAAAATATACAATATACCATAATTCTTTAACGAATACACAAACAAAACATTTATTATCTAAATAGAGTTTCTAAGAAACCATAAATTCATCACAACACCAAATAAGAATAACTAAACCCTAGAACATAAAAGTACAACACATCTAACCTAATGTACAAGTTACCAAAGCAACAGAAACCCTAATTCTATTTTAGTTCCCGATGAAACCCTAATTTCACATAACTGTGATTTTATGTATTCATTTCACAAACCCTAATTTATTTATACAACATTTTTACAAAATAATAATAGTACAAGCTATATAAGCTAAGGAACAAGTCTTTTAAGCATGAAACCACTTATTCAAAAAAATCTTATAAAAACCCTAATAATAATTATTTAAATGACGTATTTTGTAATACTACCTCACAATAAATTCTAAAAATAATTTATTAAGTTATTTAATATATGTACAACTCCATAAACTCAATGTACAACCTTCTAATGCATGAAACCTTAAAAACTCATTTATATATATTTAAAGCTTAATAAAAATTATATAAAAATTATATAAAAATTATATAAAATTAAGGAATAATTAAAATTATACTATCCAAACATTAGTACAATTCTCTTAAGCTTATAGTACAACCCTTCTAAGCACAAAACCCTTTTCCACTTACAATTATAAATCGATATACATATAAAATATTTAGGAAACCCTAAAATTCATTCCTAGAAAATCCTACAACCCTAGAAACCCTAATCTTACCTTAAACCTTAGAGTATTATAACCTTAAGCCTGGAGTACAAATCCCTTATGCACCTAACGAGCCAAACCCTCCTAGTTCACTTAATCTAGTTCGACTAGGACTAGAATAACCATCCCTAGCTCATTTCCTTAAACCCTAAGTGACAATTGTATGAACCATAAGCTACCACATCCCCCCTCCTCTAGAAGATGGCGACTTGTATGGTTTTCCATGCAACCACATCACCACCCCATCACCATCACCTCCCTACGCCACCCTTCTTCTTCCCTCACCATCCACTTGCCTTCAAATCCTTAAGCCACAACTCCCATGTCCCCTCCTCACCTTAACAAAACCCTAAACTCCTTCATTCTATAAATAGCAGCTCAAGTTCTTACCCTTTCATCCCAAATCAATTCGACCAAACCACCAAAACCATTTCACATTCACATCTTCCTGATCACAGCCCCAAGTACACTCCCAACGTCAGCTATAGGAAGCCCAGAAGAGGAGGAAATCCATTGTATTCATGTAACCAACCAAATTCGAGCCATAAACCCTAGCGAGCCAAAACCCTAAGTAAGTTATCAAACCCTTTTATATTCAGTTTTACTTACTTAATATATCTTTAAAAACCTTAATACATAATCTCTAAAAATATGCATGATCAAAAATTATAAGTTTTCTTTTTCCTTCTTTCTTCCTGATTCAAACAGAAACCAAACCATACTCTAAGTTATTTAAGAAATCAAGAGATCTATGAAATATGTTAAAGATGGAATAAACTTGATTTAGATCATGTAAATAAACGATAAATATTAGCTAAGAACCTTAAAAATCCAAAAACCCAATCGAGTGTATTTTTCTGTGTTTATATCGAGTCAGAAACAAGTCCCAACGCCCAACTTTTGAACCATAAATCGAACACCTAGCTATCTTTATAATATCTAATTTTTAGTATTTAGAAAGATCACCTAGCGAAGTGAATATAGGAGAAAGAATCATGAAAAATGATTTAGTTTTCACAAAGTTATCGAGTTTTGAAAACTGCTATATATCGCTAATACTAGAACTGATAATTAGTTTATTACACTCGACCAGTTGTCTAACTTTTGACCTAGATATCGACACCCTAGAGACCTTAATAAAATCTGATTTTTGGTATGATTAGAGTTCACCCAGCTAACTAATAGTAGGAGAAAGAATTTCGAAAAATGATTAAGTCTTCATTAAGTTATTAAGCTCTAATGTTTGTTCAAAATCGCAAAGTATGGAAAGTAAATATTCCATTTATTTAGTTTTAGTTTTGGTCGACCCACGACCCTACTTTAGACCTATCTTTCTACCATAAAAAGATCACTAAAAATTCTAAGTTTTTGGCTCATAAAAGAAGACCTAGTAGAGTTATTTTAGAAGAAGGAATTTTGTAAAATGATCGAACGAGTAGAAAGTTGTTGGTGTCTAAAGATTGCTCGATCACTAGTTTTAAAACTATTTTTCCAGATTTTGGTTAAACCATGTTTCAGTCGACTGACTTTAGAGCTATTTTTCGAGCATCAAATGATTTCCATAAATTATGAAACTTGACCTATTAAACAACGACCTAGCTAACTATTTATAGGAAATGAGATTTCGTAAAATGATTTACATATCGTTAAGTTCTTTGAGTCCAAAACTCTAGCTAATTCAATCATCTCATGAATAAAATTTTTAAATAATAAGAGTTTTAGGCTGAATTTGAAAGTATTTATATTAAGGGTCATTTTTGTAAATAACAAATAGAAAGGGTAGAAAATGTTATTTCTGAAACTCAAGGGTAAAAACTGTCATTTTCCAAAAGTTCAGGGTGTAAACTGTCAATTGACCAAACTTTAGGGAATTAAATGTAACTTTTTATAACTATTATTTTTATCAATTCTATTTTACTTTCCCGATCTAATATTAACATAGTACGTTTATTAACGAACGAACAAAAGAACAAAAGATATATATAACAAACAAATGAACGAAAACATAAGAACGAATAAATAAGATAAAATCTTATTTTTGAAGAGACTTCATGTTGTCTCATTCCAATATTTAATCAACAACCAAACAACGAAACGAACATTGAAAACTTATATAATCAGAAACGATTACTGAAAAACTTGACATACCAACCCAGGTTGCGAGCCGGAGACGTTTATCAACTCTGTTAACTTTGTTTTTCCATCCAGATTGCCCAGGTGAGTTCATAGTCCCACTTTTTACTACGTTTTTCCAAACTTGTGGGGAGATACATGCTATTAAACCGAACACAAGTATTTACTGAATGTTTTCCTGAATTATATTGCATAAGTTTGATTTTGTCAAAAAGACCCCTAATCATGGACCTCTAATCACCTGCGGGTGAGCGCGAATAATATGGATAGATCTATTGGGTTTGACAGCCCCTTTGTGTTACCGTAACGTAACCAAATGCATTTTATTTGAGTTAAATAAAGAGACTGACAATCTCCTACTCGGGGGCAAGGTTACCTACATTTAATTATGGGGTAATTTATATCTCATAGCTTATAACTATGAAGATAACCTGTTAACTTTTTGCGTGCCATGAGACTTAGAGCAATATATATAACGAACCTGATATTACTGATTTACTGAGCTTGTGTTCAAACTGATTACTACTGAAAACACTATGGATTCACTCAACCTTTGTGTTGACTTTTTAAGCATGTTTATCTCAGGTAACTAGAAGTATGATTCGGCACGGAGTGGCTGTGGACTTTCTTTTTATAACAAGAGTGTCCACTTTGTTATCATTCAAGAAATAATGTATTTTATGACATATTTTGGAACTTCCCTCTGGGACCTATCCTTTGTACTCTGATTTAAATAAATGAATGATAACAATTTTATTTAAAACGTCTCTTTTCGAGTCGTTTTCTATCTCCATGACTGTGAACCATGAAGTATCACCCCAAACTTATATTCCGCTGCGTATCACGAAAATTCGGGTGTTACAGATTGGTATCAGAGCTTGTGGTTATAGAGAACCAAATGTTTTCAAACATTGGACTATAACCGGTTTTCACAAACTTAACTAGGAAGTCCTCCGTGCCACAACGCTGCTGAAATACTACTTGTTATTTTTAAATAGTTTACATAGTGAAATATTTAGGATTATCGGGTGGTTACAGAATCCTGAATTTCCCTATCCATTCCATTTCCTCTCATGTCCAGACTAGGACATCAAGATAATACCATTCCTAGTACCTTACCTATTAGGGTTAATTTTATATTAGTCTCCGCGTTTTTCTAAATGCTCCAACTCTCTAAATTTTTATTCATTTTTCTCTCGTTACTGCTATTAATTTCTTATAATAATTATTTATAATTATTATTTGTAAATTATTACAGTATCATGTCCCCTGAAACACCTAAAGTCAACAAAACTACCCCAAACCTCACTCTAGATAACAGTTCCTTCCCACAACCTCCAAACATAGAAAACCAACCCACTAGTAACCTAGCAAGTAACAGAAATTAGAACCACTATTAGGAACCAAACCTCTCTATACCAAAGATAGAAAAAACCCTCTAGGAAGAAAATTTCGGAAGAGAACTTGATGAATGTAGAGAAAGTTGCTGAACTTCAGTTTTTAGTAGAAACCCTTGTGTATCCCTTAAGCAGTTTATTTCAAAAGATCAAAATACATTCCCATCAGTATGATCCTCAAACTGAAAAGTTGACTCGGAGGAGTTCTGGTAGCCACTCAATCAGATTTATACCTATCAGTTTTTGTACTATATCTTGGCCACGAGATATGCAGCATGAATATGACGCTTGTACTAATTTTGTTATTATATAACAAATTAGCAAGTTATTTATGACTATATGTGGTCCTGATGTTGTTGTATGTTGCTGTATTTGGTATCGGTTGATGTGGACCAGTGATGATCATCTTACTCAAGCGTATTCGGACATGTTGTAACCTTATGAGTTCTACCCTGATAATCTAACGTATATTTTATGGTAGTAATAAATTCCCCGGAAGAATAGTCAAACCTACCGTTAGCCGTGTCCTAGAAACTAGGCAAAACAACCAAAAGCAAAAACTTGATGATAGAAAGACCACCATCTTAACTTAAGGATTCCCGACCTAGAAATTAAGCAAGGTGCTACGCCAAAGAAAAAGACTTTAAGAGAAAACTTGATCATAGGAAAACCCTAATATCAACAGGAAAACAAAGACTGGTTTAAAGGAAAACTAGAACTCAATAAGATAGCAACAAATTTTCAAGGATGACTTTAGTATTTAAGCAAAAGATGAATTTCTGTAGGACATAGATAAATTGAGGTTTAGAAACCCACTAGGTTGTAATTCTTTTTGAACCTTTACCTTAGTTACGATGGATGTAACCTAAGTGTAATAACCACCTTTCCACAATATAAAAACCTTCATCATCCGTAATAATCACGATCTGCGTATAGCTTCATTATCTACTCTACTCCTCCTTACCCTATTCATACTTAGTATCTAGCAAAACCCTAGTATAACCTTAGGAAACTTTGGTGAATATTATCTCGACGGAACATTAGACTATCACTATCCTGTAAGATCCTTAGACAAACCCTAAGATATATTTTGAGGATATCCTAGTATTACCCTAGAAATTCCCGACCTAGCATCATAGAATGATCTAGAAAATTTTCCCTATTCTTTTAAAACTAAACCATGTTGTTATTTTATAAAAACCACACGTTGAGCTATATCTAAAACAATTTGAAAAATATAAAATGCCACAACAACTGGACCAAATATCACATCATTCGGTTCTCAGTTATACATAGCCTGGCCAACTATGTCTAACTAGGAAGAATCATGTCATAATTGGGACGGTTATTTTTCAAAATTTCTAATAACAATTTTCATTCAAAAGCAAAATTTTGAAACAAAATAAACTGTTCATAATTATTTCTTTTAACCCACCACAGTAGATGACTACTACCCAATATCTCTAAGATAGGAATTCGACAAAATTATGGATAGAAAGACCCTAAGAAATTCACAAGAACTTATAGTACAAATTTTATTAGAAATATCGGAAGTTAATGCATAGACCTAGTTAGCAACGAAGGTGCTAATATTACAAGGATTACATAAGTTTTATTTCACTAAGGACTACCTAGGAAACACACAACGACTACATAGAAGACTTAGATATTACAAATCATGAAAATTCATACATAGACATATAACTAGCATCGGAAGTACTAGTGTTACAATGACCCCTAAGTAAGGTAGAGAATCACTGAAAGGTTGATTGACCATTCCGATTAGAAGCCCCACCAATATCACGATAGCAAGAGTAATCACTGTATGGATCATTTTGATTACCCTGCGTAATAGGAACCAACAAAAACAATAGGCAAAAGACCAAACCTAGATCGTGAATACATAGGCGAATAACAAATTTATTGAGGATTATATAGAACTAAGAAAAGATCATTACCTCCATAACTTGTCAACCCCGATAGCTAGAAACCCAAATGGCATTAGAGCCGCCACAACATAGACCTCAAACTCATAATCTTCCTTAGGAGCATACGTCAAGAAGATGATTCCGAGAACAATATGAACGATAGCTAAGATTGTGAATAGGTGCGGCATTTTGGAAGTTTTAGACAAGAGAATTTGTAGTGAAAGAATGAGGATTGAAAATGAGGTACAAGCTATATAAGCTAAGGAACAAGTCTTTTAAGCATAAAACCATTTATTTACAAAAATCTTATAAAAACCCTAATAATAATTATTTAAATGACATATTTT
This sequence comes from Artemisia tridentata subsp. tridentata, assembly GCA_021014915.2. Lineage (NCBI taxonomy): Eukaryota > Viridiplantae > Streptophyta > Magnoliopsida > Asterales > Asteraceae > Artemisia > Artemisia tridentata. Next base: position 146,341,453 of record CP139503.1, on the reverse strand, counting down.
GTAATACTACCTCACAATAAATTCTAAAAATAATTTATTAAGTTATTTAATATATGTACAACTCCATAAACTCACTGTACAACCCTCTAATGCATGAAACCTTAAAAACTCATTTATATATATTTAAAGCTTAATAAAAATTATATAAAATTAAGGAATAATTAAAATTATATTTTCCAAACATTAGTACAATTCTCTTAAGCTTATAGTACAACCCTTCTAAGCACAAAACCCTTTTCCACTTACAATTATAAATCGATATACATATAAAATATTTAGGAAAACCCTAACATTCATTCCTAGAAAATCCTACAACCCTAGAAACCCTAATCTTACCTTAAACCTTAGAGTATTATAACCTTAAGCCTAGAGTACAAATCCCTTATGCACCTAACGAGCCAAACCCTCCTAGTTCACTTAATCTAGTTCGACTAGGACTAGAATAACCAACCCTAGCTCATTTCCATAAACCCTAAGTGACAATTGTATGAACCATAAGCTACCACATCCCCCCTCCTCTAGAAGATGGCGACTTGTATGGTTTTCCATGCAACCACATCACCACCCCATCACCATCACCTCCCTACGCCACCCTTCTTCTTCCCTCACCATCCACTTGCCTTCAAATCCTTAAGCCACAACTCCCATGTCCCCTCCTCACCTTAACAAAACCCTAAACTCCTTCATTCTATAAATAGCAGCTCAAGTTCTTACCCTTTCATCCCACATCAATTCGACCAAACCACCAAAACCATTTCACATTCACATCTTCCTGATCACAGCCCCAAGTACACTCCCAACGTCAGCCATAGGAAGCCCAGATGAGGAGGAAATCCATTGTATTCAAGTAACCAACCAAATTCGAGCCATAAACCCTAGCGAGCTAAAACCCTAAGTAAGTTATCAAACCCTTTTATATTCAGTTTTACTTACTTAATATATCTTTAAAAACCTTAATACATAATCTCTAAAAATATGCATGATCAAAAATTATATGTTTTCTTTTTCCTTCTTTCTTCCTGATTCAAACAGAAACCAAACCATACTCTAAGTTATTTAAGAAATCAAGAGATCTATGAAATATGTTAAAGATGGAATAAACTTGATTTAGATCATGTAAATAAACGATAAATATTAGCTAAGAACCTTAAAAATCCAAAAACCCAATCGAGTGTATTTTTCTGTGTTTATATCGAGTCAGAAACAAGTCCCAACGCCCAACTTTTGACCCTTAAATCGACCACCTAGCTATCTTTATAATATCTAATTTTAAGTATTTAGAAAGATCACCTAGCTAAGTGAATATAGGAGAAAGAATCATGAAAAATGATTTAGTTTTCACAAAGTTATTAAGTTTTGAAAACTGCTATATATCGCTAATACTAAAACTGATAATTAGTTTATTACGCTCGACCAGTTGTCTAACTTTTGACCTAGATATCGACACCCTAGAGACCTTAATAAAATCTGATTTTAGGTATGATTAGAGTTCACCCAGCTAACTAATAGTAGGAGAAAGAATTTCGAAAAATGATTAAGTCTTCATTAAGTTATTAAGCTCTAAAGTTTGTTCAAAATCGCAAAGTATGGAAAGTAAATATTCCAGTTATTTGGTTTTAGTTTTGGTCGACCCACGACCCTACTTTAGACCTATCTTTCTACCCTTTAAAGATCACTAAAAATTCTAAGTTTTTGGCTCATAAAAGAAGACCTAGTAGAGTTATTTTAGAAGAAGGAATTTTGTAAAATGATCGAACGAGTAGAAAGTTGTTGGTGTCTAAAGATTGCTCGATCACTAGTTTTAAAACTATTTTTCCAGATTTTGGTTAAACCATGTTTCAGTCGACTGACTTTAGAGCTATTTTTCGAGCATCAAATGATTTCCATAAATTATGAAACTTGACCTATTAAACAACGACCTAGCTAACTATTTATAGGAAAAGAGATTTCGTAAAATGATTTACATATCGTTAAGTTCTTTGAGTCCAAAACTCTAGCTAATTCAATCATCTCATGAATACCATTTTTAAATAATAAGAGTTTTAGGCTGAATTTGAAAGTATTTATATTAAGGGTCATTTTTGTAAATAACAAATAGAAAGGGTAGAAAATGTTATTTCCGAAACTTAAGGGTAAAAACTGTCATTTTCCAAAAGTTCAGGGTGTAAACTGTCAATTGACCAAACTTTAGGGAATTAAATGTAACTTTTTATAACTATTATTTTTATCAATTCTATTTTACTTTCCCGATCTAATATTAACATAGTACGTTTATTAACGAACGAACAAAAGAACAAAAGATATATATAACAAACAAATGAACGAAAACATAAGAACGAATAAATAAGATAAAATCTTATTTTTGAAGAGACTTCATGTTGTCTCATTCCAATATTTAATCAACAACCAAACAACGAAACGAACATTGAAAACTTATATAATCAGAAACGATTACTGAAAAACTTGACATACCAACCCAGGTTGCGAGCCGGAGACGTTTATCAACTCTGTTAACTTTGTTTTTCCATCCAGATTGCCCAGGTGAGTTCATAGTCCCACTTTTTACTACGTTTTTCCAAACTTGTGGGGAGATACATGCTATTAAACCGAACACAAGTATTTACTGAATGTTTTCCTGAATTATATTGCATAAGTTTGATTTTGTCAAAAAGACCCCTAATCATGGACCTCTAATCACCTGCGGGTGAGCGCGAATAATATGGATAGATCTATTGGGTTTGACAGCCCCTTTGTGTTACCGTAACGTAACCAAATGCATTTTATTTGAGTTAAATAAAGAGACTGACAATCTCCTACTAGGGGGCAAGGTTACCTACATTTAATTATGGGGTAATTTATATCTCATAGCTTATAACTATGAAGATAACCTGTTAACGTTTTGCGTGCCATGAGACTTAGAGCAATATATATAACGAACCTGATATTACTGATTTACTGTGCTTGTGTTCAAATTGATTACTACTGAAAATACTATGGATTCACTCAACCTTTGTGTTGACTTTTTAAGCATGTTTATCTCAGGTAACTAGAAGTATGATTCGGCACGGAGTGGCTGTGGACTTTCTTTTTATAACAAGAGCGTCCACTTTGTTATCATTCAAGAAATAATGTATTTTATGACATATTTTGGAACTTCCCTCTGGGACCTATCCTTTGTACTCTGATTTAAATAAATGAATGATAACAATTTTATTTAAAACGTCTCTTTTCGAGTCGTTTTCTATCTCCATGACTGTGAACCATGAAGTAGCACCCCAAACTTACATTCCGCTGCGTATCACGAAAATGGGGGTGTTACATATAACCACTATATACATTGGGACACGCCTTATTACTTTACACCATTTTTGCTGCATCCCACGCACTAAGTCACTAAAACTATAATAAAACTGTAATATGTACTCATACATTTTAATGGCCTCATTATTTACAAGATACCGTGGGAGATACAGCGGCCTCTAAAACTTTTCATAATAGTATATAACATCGTTTTACATAAAACTCGTTACAGTCTGCCCATTTTCCCCTTATTTCCTTACTAACCGTCCGTGAAGACTAATTTAAACGCTCGTCCCATGTTTTCGTAACACCATACTTTTGGAACACCAACGTCGTCTCGTAACCCATTGCCTAGAAACGTGCCGCCTTAGAACATCTTCTTTCTGGACAGGGCTTTATAACATCTAATTCTTCCTCACTTCTTGCGGTTTTGAAAAATCACGTCGCCAGGAAAGTAACGACGGAGCTCGACAACAATTTTTACCCTTATGTTATACTAATTTCCAATTTCGAGGACAAGATGGAAGAACTTGTCGGTCACCGTTCTAACACCCACATCACCGACCTACCTACTAATGCCCGACAATGAGACGAAGCCATTCGAGGTCAAGACTATGGAAACCGAAAAACAAGAAAATCAATTACCCAAATAAGACCTCTCGAAAGACGAGGAGGAGAGCCACTAGTACGCCTACTTCTCCCACCCGACCAGAGTCTATCACTAGCAAATCCATTCACCACTTTGTTAATACAAATATAGTCTAAAAATTGTTATTTATATATTACGATCTTTGCTATATTTTTTTAACGACAATTATAAACTTTATTTTAGCAAAACCTAAATATAGTTAAGTCTTTTATGTATATAGTCACAAGTCTTTCATAAATACAAATAGATTTTAACATAAGTTGTTTGTTTATATATAGCATTTTAGTCATTTTAAGAAAAGTGCAACATTAGGTGTTATAAACAAATAAAGTGCCACGTTAGGTGTCAAAGTAAAATTTGTATATTTTACAAATAATAAAAATGTGTCTTATGATAACATAAGTAATCAAACATTTGTAGCCAACATCATTTAGCAAGCTAGTATATACATTTTACAAGTTTACTTTCATAAAAATTTTAATCTAAATGAAATTGTATTTTTACCTCATGGCATGGATCATCCTATTCTAGATAATCTAAGATTGCATATCTCTTTAGGATCCTTGGAAGATATGGTGAATATTTTTTTTAGATTGTCACTCTAGAATCATTGAAAGATATGGTGTATATTTTGGTTAGATTTGATAAAAGATTTTGAAGATTTTCATTCAGGTCCCCGCGGAACCAAAAGCATACACGGACGGAACCCATGATTTGGTTCTGTCTGATCCGTGGTTTGTTGGCCTAGGTGCCTATAAATAGCAAGCCACACCATGTAGTTTGATCATCACTTACATACATAAAACAACATACATTCTCTCATTCATTCTGTGTAACTAACTCATTCTTAGGTAAAAGAGTAATTGAACAAACATTAAATAAAACAGTACCCGAGAATCAGCGGATGAGTTGTGGTTAGGGGTGAAATGCCACTCGAAATTTCATTTTAGTGAGCTTCTTTGTAGCAAGAAGATCAAACCATTACAAGCTTCAACAAAACGTTGCAAGACTTGTTTGTTTGTCATTGTGTGAATTGTATTTATTCATACATCATTGTTTGTACCAAACCGTCATAAACCTCTGATAGTGATCGGTTAGTATTTTAGTCCTCAAAATACATAGTGTGACGGGAGTGTTTGTACCCTTGTAAAAGAACTCGACATCTAGCTTTGTGTCGGAAATATTGTGTAAGCGACGTGTATAGGTTTTCTCTGCCGGATAAAGGAGCTTGTTGACTAGTGAAGAAAACTCTCGAGTTGGATACTCGGGGAGTGGAGTAGGGCAAGGAAAAAGAGTCCTTGTAGACCGAACCACTATAAACACTCGTGTTGTGGTTTGATCGTCTCTATCTTTCTTGCACTTTACTTATTGTTATTTTGTTTGCATACATTAAGTCATTTTACACACAAAGATAGCAAAGAAAAAGAAATTAAAAATGGTAAAACTATTCAACCCCCCTTCTAGTTTTCCACAATTGACATTAGAGCTACGTTACTCAAGATTTTTAAAATTTATTGTATTTTAAAACTTGAAACGATCCATGGATTTTGAAAACTTTAAAGAAGGGCAATCTATGCAAAGACCACCCCTATTTGAACCAAATGGATTTATTTATTGGAAAAGCCGTTTTGAAACATATGTAAAATCAAAAGATATAGATTTATGGTATATAATTGTAGTAGGTGATCATAAAGCTATTATAAAAGATATCACAAGTGGTCGGCATGAGGATACTTCACTTACTCGTCATAGTGATGAGCAAAAGAAGTTAATTGCAAAAAATAATGAAGCAAAAATGATGCTTTACAACGCTCTAACTAAAAAGGAATTTGAAAGAGTCTTTATGTACAAAACCGCTAAAGAAATTTGGCCATCTTTAATAATCACTCATCAAGGAAATTCACAAGTCAAGGATAACACAATTGATCTTCTTGTTCAACAATATGAACAATTTAGTATTCCTGAACTTGAAATGATTGATAGTACATTTGCTCGTTTTAATACTATTATTACTTCTCCCAAAGCACTTGATGAATAATTTTGCAGTAAGAACTTTGTCAGGAAATTCCTTAGAGCACTTCATCCAAAATGGAGAGCAAAAGTGACGGCTATTGAAGAATCTAAAGATCTCTCAAAGTTATCACTTGACGAGCTAATTGGAAACCTCAAAGTTTATGAAATGGTGATGGTGAATGATTCAGAGATTGTTAAAGGCAAAAAGGAAAAGATCAAGTCCATTGCCTTAAAAGCAAGAACGGAGTCAAGTGATGATGAAGAATCTAGCTCGGGAAGTGAAGATGAAGAATATGCCATGGCCGTAAGAGATTTCAAAAAGTTCTTTCGAAGACGAGGAAAGTTTGTAAGACAAACTAGAGATGACAATAAACCTTTCCGAAGCCACCTAAAAATAAAATGCTTTAGATGTAGAGACACAAGCCATCTCATAGGAGATTGTCCAAAGCCACCTAAAAACAAAACTCAAAGAGCTTTTGTGAGTGGTGCTTGGAGTGAAAGCGAAGATGACGACGAGGAACCAAAGAATGACGAAATTGCTCTCATGGCTCAAGACTCAAATGAGGTACACTCTGACTCATCTTACTCTTCTATTGATGATGACACATTACAAAAAGAATATAACAAACTGTGTGAACTTAGCTTAAAAATCATAAACAAAAACAAGTTTTTAAAAACTAAAAAGGAATTTTTGGAAAATGAAGTTTATGAATTAAAAGAAAAGGCAAAACGTTTAGAAAAGAGTAAAGCTATTAACACGGTATGTACATCATGTCAAGAGCTCGGACTTGAAATTGAAAAACTTAAAAACACACAGAATGATCTCATCAAACAAAATTCAAAGTTCAAAAGATTTGATAATAGTATTTGTTGTGCGGATGAAATAATGAAAATCCAGAAATTACCATATGATAAAACTAGTCTAGGATTTATGAAATTAGGAGATTTAAGTAGTCTAAAGAAGCAAGCTGAAAAGTAGCAAGGAACTGCTCCAACCACCTCACGAAGTCACGGACCAGACGGAACCAAAAATTTGGTTCCGTCCGTTCAACCATTTGGTTCCGTGAGTTCCCCAGGTGGACAAAAAGATAGCAAATCGGCTCGTACTGAATTCGTTAAAGTCACAAAGAAATCTAAAGTTGTTACAAATGAAACTAAACAAAAACCAGCTGTTACAATAGGAGTAGGACTTGCTAAAAATGAGTTTAGATCTAGAACTACTCAACAAAGACCTAAAACACCTATACCCAAACGTTCCTTTCCAAAAAGCAACAACAACGCAAAACCCAACTATCATCATAATGGTTGGAATCAAAAATTCCCTAGACATTATCAAGCTCCTAACTACATGCCACGGAACTCATATCTACCGTTTCCATACATGAATCAAGTTAATGGGATGTTTAACCAAAATGGACCAATGAGATATTGGGGACCAAATGCTTGAGTTTTTATATAACTTAGGTATGCTTGAAAGTCGGATTGGAACCAGACGGGTGGATAAGATAGTGGTTGTTCAAGGCATATGACGGGAAACAAGAGCCTCTTTTCAACCTACCAAGAATATGATGGAGGTAATGTCACTTTTGGTAGCAAATTGAAAAGCAAAATCATCGGAAAATGTACTATCTCTCATGACTCTCTCTCTCTCTATTGATAATGTTGCTCATGTTGATAATCTAGGATTCAACCTACTTAGTATTAGTCAACTATGCTGTAAAAAGTATAATGTTCTATTTAGTGAAAACGAAAGTAGAATACTAAAAGATAGAATAACCGTAGCAAAAGGAGTTTTGAAAAATAACGTATACGTCATGAACATTGATAAAACTTCTAGAGATAAACTTTGCTTAACTTCGTTAGATGATTCCTCAAATCTTTGGCATAGACGCTTAGGCCATGCTAATATGAGACTTATCCAATCTTTATCCTTAAAAGATCTCGTTAGGAACTTACCCAAGTTGAAATATGACCAACACTTTTGTGATGCTTGCAAAATTAGAAAACAAGTTCATAGTAGCCATAAGGCTAAAAATATGGTGTCTACATCTAGGTGTCTAGAACTTTTGCATATGGATTTATTTGGTTCATCCGCTATACAAAATTATGGAGGAAACTTCTACACTTTGGTCATAGTAGATGATTATTCAAGATACACTTGGACAAAGTTTTTGAAAAGTAAAAATGAAGCTTTTGATCAATTTGAAATTCTTAGTAAGAAAATTTAAAACCAACTAGATAGTCATATTGCGTCAATAAGAACGGATCATGGTCGTGAATTTGATAATGAAATACAATTTGGAAACTTTTGTGAAGCCAACGACATAACACATAATTTTTCGGCTCCTCGTACTCATCAGTCAAATTGTGTAGTAGAACGTAAAAACCGGACTCTTCAAGAGATGAGTAGAACAATGCTTAATGAACAAAACATACCACAAAAATTTTGGTGTAACGCCGTTGACACTTCAACCTATATTTTAAATAGAGTATTAATTCGACCATTTTTGAACAAAACATGATATGAAATATATAAAGGTAAAAAGCCTACACTAGGATACTTTAAAGTTTTTGGAAGTAAATGTTTGATTTTAAACACTAAGGATTACCTAACCAAATTTGACCCAAAGTCTTATGAAGGTGTATTTCTTGGATATTCTCAAAATAGTAAAGCTTATATTGTTTTAAACAAAGAAACCTTGAGAGTCGAGGAATCGTTAAATGTAACATTTGACTAAAGTCCACCTCCTTCTAAGACATCACCTTTGGTAGATGATGACTGTGTTGAAAGTCAACTTGTTGAAAACGAAGAGAATATAGATAATGACAAGGAAGATGAACTATTAAACAAAGAAATTGTCAATATCAAAGAACCTAAAGGTCATGCATTAGATAGTGTTATAGGAAAACTAAATGAAAGAACCATTGAACCCAAAAATTTAGAAAAGTAAAAACGAAGCTTTTGATCAATTAGAAATTCTTAGTAAGAAAATTCAGAAACAACTAGATAGTTGTATTGTGTCAATAAGAACGGATCATGGTCGTGAATTTGATAATGAAATACAATTTGGAAACTTTTGTGATGCCAATGGCATAACAGATAATTTTTCGGCTCCTCGTACTCCTCAGTCAAATGGTGTAGTAGAATGTAAAAACCGGACTCTTCAAGAGATGAGTAGAATAATGCTTAATAAACAAAACATACCACAAAAATTTTGGTGTAACGCCGTTGACACTTCAACCTATATTTTAAATAGAGTATTAATTCGACCTTTTTTGAACAAAACATGATATGAAATATATAAAGGTAAAAAGCCTATGCTAGGATACTTTAAAGTTTTTGGAAGTAAATGTTTTATTTTAAACACTAAGGATTGCCTCACCAAATTTGACACACAGTCTTATGAAGGTGTATTTCTTGGATATTCTCAAAATAGTAAAGCTTATATTGTATTAAACAAAGAAACCTTGAGAGTCAAGGAATCGTTAAATGTAACATTTGACGAAAGTCCAGCTCCTTCTAAGACATCACCTTTGATAGATGATGACTTTGTTGAAAGTCAACTTGTTGAAAACGAAGAGACTATAGATAATGACAAGGAAGATGAACTATTAAACAAAGAAATTGTCAATATCAAAGAACCTAAATGTCATCCATTAGATAGTGTTATAGGAAAACTAAATGAAAGAACCTTAAGATCAAAAGTCCAAAATTAAAGCAACTTCTTTTGTTTTGTATCAACCATTGAACCCAAAAATATAAATGAAGCTATAAAAGATGAATCTTGGGTCATAGCAATGCAAGAAGAATTAAATCAATTCGTTGGAAATGATGTTTGGACATTAGTACCTCAACCAAAAAGTCAAACAATAATTGGAACAAAATGGGTCTTTCGAAATAAAATGGATAAAAATGGTGTAGTGTCTAGAAACAAAGCTAGGCTATTAGCACAAGGTAATAATCAACAAGAAGGCATTGACTACGATGAAACTTTTTCTTTGGTTGCTAGGCTTGAGTCTATTAGAATTTTACTTGCATATGCATGTGCACATGATTTCAAACTTTTTCAAATGGATGTCAAAAGTGCATTTCTAAATGGATTTAGAAATAAAGAAGTATATGTCGTTCAACCTTCGGGTTTCACCAATTTTGAAAAACCTAATCATGTCTGCAAACTTAAAAAGGCTTTATACGGACTTAAGCAAGCACTAAAAGCATGGTATGATCGACTTAACACATTCTTAGTTGAACATAAGTACACCATGGGTTTAGTAGATAACACTCTCTTCACCAAGAAAAATGATTCACATATTATCATCGTCCAAATTTATGTGGATGACATCATATTCGGATCAACTTGTCAAGAGCTATGATGATTTCTCAAAAATCATGCATGACGAGTTTGAGATGAGTATGATGGGAGAACTAAACTTTTTCTTAGGACTTCAAATTAAACAATTAGAAGATGGGATATTCTTTAACCAATCTAAATACATAAAAGACATGCTTAAGAAATTTGGTCTTGAAGACTCTAAACCTATTAAAACTCCTATGTCTTCGGAAACCAAACTCACCATGGATGAAGAAGGTGAATCTGTAGATAACACTGAATATAGAAGAATGATTGGTAGTTGATGAACTCAAATAAGTACATTTTATTACTATCATTTATCCTATTAAATTGACTTGTTTTACTATATTATGTATGAGGATTGATACTTAATCGTTTACTTTTGTAATTCTCAGGTAAAAACAAGCATTTGGTGAAACTTAGCGATTTTGGACTAATTATGGAGCATTACATGCATAAAGTGAAGAGTCTACTAAAATGAAGAAGATCAAGACTAATCTGCTCCAGATGCGCCGCATCTCACTCATGACATGCGTCGCATCTCTATTAAGATATCACCAGATACGATCCAAGATACAAGGGGACATGCGCCGCATCTAATCATGGAGTTACGCCGCATCTTCTGGCGGTGTACGAATATTCCTGAATATTATAATCTTGGACCCCACGCGAAGTTAAGTACATGCGCCGCATCTACTCCTTAGATGCGCCGCATCTTCCCTCAGACAGAAACTATAAATACCCCAAGACCAGACGAATTTCGTACACGCATCATATAAGACCGAAGACCGAACAGGAAAAACCAAGGACGAATTCAGTCAAGGAGGCAGCACAAGACACACCCAAATCAAAGATACAAGAGCTAAGAAGGTGCTGCATGTGTTTAATTCATTAAGTAGTTTTGTTTTATTGTGTTAGCAAACTTTAATTCATCAGGATTGGTGGCTTGTGTAATGTGACAACGAAAGATTGCACTCCCTTTAATACTTGCTTTCTCATCAATTAAAGTTTATATGTTGATGTCTTTGGTTACTACTTATTAGTGCATTGATAACCTCTGTGTTTATTAGTGGCTTGCGGGCATTTGACTGCGGGACATAATGTGGCTCCCACGGTTATTACTAAATTGATCACTTAGGAATAACTTTTAGACATAAGTAATCATTAAGGGTTTACTCGCCGATAAGCTTAGGACCAACGAGAAATGATTAACTACATACACTTCATATAAAGCTATCAATAAAACAAGTGACAATCTACTTAATCATAAGGACAGCCCTCTTATTGTCTCGAGTATCTATCATTGTACGTGTGTGCTACTTGCTGATTCGTGCCTATTGGTTTATTTTATTATTTAATTGCAAACAAATCGTGCCAGTCTCTCAGGCTGAAACCCCCTTGCGTTAGGATATTAAAATACTGATTAGAATAACTAGATAATACGTTCCACTCTTAGTGATCGACACTCTACTTACCATTATATTCATACTGACCGGGTACACTGCTCGTTAAGTGTGTGTGTTATTGATAAGTCGGCTAAATATAAATTTAAAACTTGAGTAGGCATTAAAACTGCTAAACCGCAACGACACATCGCACGCATCATGTTTTTGGCGCCGCTGCCGGGGAGTGAATTGTTATTATCTGTTAATTTGATTAGTATTTTAATTAGGTTTTTCTTTTTATTAGATTAATTGCATCATTGTATTATTTTTGCATATTTGTTGTACTGTGTGTTATTTGTTTTGTGTTATTTGTTTGCTTTATTTGTTTTTATTTTCGTGTGTTTTATTTGATTTTTATTTTTCGTATTTTTCTGTTCTGCTGTCGTTGTACTGTGCTAAATCAAACGATACGGCGCATCTGATCTCTCAGATACGGCGTATTGCGTTTAATTATTAAAAAATACAACGCGTTTAATTAATTCGATACGACGCATCTTTTCCCCAAGATACGGCGTATCTGTTTTTAATAAGAAATTTTTTCTAAGCGATAAAGTAATACGACGCATCTGCTTTAGCAGATACGGCGTATCTGTTTTTGATAAAATTTTTTTCTAAACGTTAACGCCATACGACGCATCTGCTTTTGCAGATACGGCGTATCTATTATTTTAATTAAAAACAGTTTGCGAATTATTAAACAGATACGACGCATCGATCTATATCGATACGGCGCATCTTTCTGAATCAAAAATCGATATTTATTTTTAAACGTAACGAAAATACGGCGCATTAACTTTCGTTAATACGACGCATTTAATTTTAATTAGATAAGTCGATTTTTGATTAATTAATTCGATACGGCGCATTCTTAAATTCTAAAGCGGCGTATCTATTTTCTGGATAAAGTCTGATTAAATTTTAACGATTATAAGATACGGCGTATCCAACTCTTTGGATACGGCGCATCGTCTGCAGATATCAGTAACTTTAATTTTTCGTATTCCGTTTTCGTTATTAATTATCTGATATATTACTTTCTCGAGCATACCCTACTGATATTTTTGTGTTGATTTCAGGAAGTGCATGACCAGGAGTTCTACGAAGAACTTGATTCAACCTTTCGAAGATCCTGAACGAGCCCTACATTCGCTTAAAAGGCTTTTCAACACAAGAAGCTTTGATCTTTCAAGTTCACTCGAGCTTGATTACTTTTCTGAAGAGAAAGAGGAAGTTGAAACAGAAACAATGGGCGAAAACACTACTATGGAGGAATACATGAACAATACCCGTGCTGATTACACTTCAGGAGTTGCTAGACCTAAGTTTGATGATAAGTCAAAATTTGAGTTGAAGGGTCAGTTTCTCAAAGAGCTAAGAGAGAATGCTTTCAGTGGGACGGAACATGAGGATGCTAATGAGCATGTTGAAAAGGTCCTGGAGATTAAAGATTTGTTTACTTCAGAAGGAGTCACTGACGATCAGATCATGCTAAGAATCTTTCCAATCTCGCTAAAAGGAGCTGCTAACAAGTGGCTAAGGAATGAACCTGCTAGTTCAATCACTACATGGGGAGATTTGAAGAGCAAATTCCTGAAGAGATATTGTCCACCTGCTAAGACTGCTAAAAAGATGGAGGCTATCAATAGTTTCAAGCAAGAGCCTGATGAAACCCTTTATCAAGCTTGGGAACGATTTAAAGATTTATTGATAAAATGTCCTCAACACTATCTAACCCCTATGCAGGAGATAATATTGTTTTATCAGGGACTGGACGTGCCAACTAGACAGATTTTGGATGCTAAGGGAGCTGTACCTCAAATGAGTGCAACTAATGCTAGGAAAGCGATCCAAGAAGCTGCTGATCATTCTCAGAAATGGCACGATGGGACCTCTACTAGATCTAAGAGCAGCACTAATTTTGACGGGATTGCTGCTATTCAAGCTCAATTGGATAAAATTAGTAGAGAAATGAAAAAGCGCGATGAAAGAGCGTATGCTGCCCAAGTTGGATGTGAAAAGTGCGAAGGACCTCACTACACTAAAGATTGCCCGAATAAGAATGAAAGTGAGACGTTTGAAGAAGCATATTACACCCAATTTGGACAACCATTCCGACCTTCGGGGAGATTTAGGGAAGCTACACCGGGATTATATCAAAGGAACAATTTCAATCCCGCTTATCAAGAGAGGAGGCAGACTTTAGACGATACTTTAAAGCAAATTATGGCCGATGCTGCTAAAAGACATGAAGAGAATACTGCTATGATCAAAGAAATCCGAGCTTCAACGGACACTACAACAAGAAATCAAGGAGCTTCGATCAAAGCGTTGGAACAACAAATTGGTCAAATGAGCAAAGTTCTTTAAGAAAGGGGATATGGAAGTTTACCGAGCTCAACTGAAACCAACCCAAGAGATCATGTCAAGGCTATAAGCACCACTGAAGAAGTCACTCCTAATATACCTAGAAGATCGATGAATGGTAATGATGGTGCAAGACCCGAAATTTTTCTTTAATTCTTCAATCAGCTTAAGGAGACTACTAAAAGAGAAGACAAAGATTGAAGAGGAGATCAAGGCAACAATGAAAGAAGAGAACCCTGCAACCGACTCAAATGCCTTGCCTCATAAAGAAAGAGACCCAGGAAGTTTTACTCTACCTTGTTCTATTAATAATATATCTTTCAATAATGTGTTAGCTGACTTAGGAGCTAGTGTTAGTGTTATGCCTCTTAAGACATTCGCTACCCTAGGACTAGGAAAATTAGCACCAACTAAATTACTTATTGAATTGGCTGATAAAACGGTAAAACGACCTGAAGGGATTGCTAATAATGTGCTAGTTAAGATTGAGCAGTTTATTTTTCCCGTAGACTTTGTTATACTAGACATGCCCGAAGATGTTAAGATTCCTTTAATCCTCGGAAGACCTTTCTTGTCTACTGCCCATGCTAAGATTGATGTGTTTAAGAGAAAAATCTCATTAAGGGTAGGGAATAATAAACTAGTTTATAAATGTCAAGATCCTGTTAAGAGCATAATTAGAGGTGTTTATGTGCTAGGATTAAGAGAGCGTATGGACCTCGATCTTGAAGCTAGACTTATGGGAGAAACATTGATTCAAAACAACTCAACTAATCCTAATCATGAGAACTTTGAGGAATTCATTGACCTTAATGTACCTACCGAACTTAGACGCAATGTTGTTAATGATTCTGATGATGAGTGGTATGATTGTGTAGTAATTAATAAACGTAGGAGAGTAGTTGAGAAAACGAATTTGAACAATGATGTGTTTATTGAACTACCACCCCACCTTGCTTATTTATGCCTATATGATAATAAGAATTTCCCGTCTATCATTTTGTCATCTCTGCCCGAAAGGGACAGGACTTTGTTTATGCAGATATTAAAGAGGAACGGCGTGGAAATTAAGGACGAGCAAGGAGTGTTCAATATTACTGAATTGGCGATGAAGGAGCGCGATGTTTCCGACTCCTTCAATGATCGATACTAAAGAGCTGAACGTGAGTCTAACTTGAAGACTCTGGAATAAAGACAAGTGCTGGCCGGGAGACAACCAGGAGAATTTTTATTATTCTGTTTTCTGTGTCGAGTCAGTCAGGCCCGCACGAAGATACGGCGCATCTCAATTCTGAGATGCGACGCATCTCCTGCAATGGTCATATCTTATTTTAATTTTTCTGCATTTTTTATTTCCGACTTTAAAACTATTTATCAGTTTATTTTAATGCGGCGCATCCCTGGTTAAGGATGCGGCGCATCTTTATTCTGATCCGTATTAATTCCAGGCTCGATACGGCGTATCTTCTTCCATAAGATACGGCGCATCGACTGACCTGATGATTTTCAGTTTTAATTTTTAAGTTTTATTTTTCCTAACTACTAATGTATTATGCAAGCTTGAACCTTTCTTATCTTAGGTGTGTTTTAAAGTATTGGTGGTATTATAGTTTCCTGGATTTCCTGTGGATACATCAAGTATGAAGCTTTAACGTTCTAATCCACAAGAAAAGATGATTTTTGCTCTTATACTAATGGAGGATCATACCGAGCAAATCTCAGGGGAGTTTTCCTGTTCTAATTCTTTTATTTTCCAGTTTTTTTACCTTTTATACAAACAACGAGGACGTTGTTTAACTTAAGTGGGGGGATTGGAGAATTAGAACACTTAACAATTACTTGTCCTAAACTTTTTCAAAAATTATGCTCAAAATGTGCTTAATATATCAAACTTAAAATTTTTTAGCATGTTTTTGTTTAAGATCTAAGTTGCATAACTGCACACATGACGTTATTTTCAAAAATTGTGATTTTTCAAAATTCACAAATCTATGAGTGTGCCGGTGACTTGTAAACTTTAGAACTTGGCTTGTATACTATTCGAGACCACCATAATGAGTATTATTTATATAATTGGAATGACTTGTCTAAATTGGTAAAATTCTAGGATTACACCCAAAAAGCCTATTATATGTTATGTGTTATTAGCTAACTACACTGGTTAGTTAACCCCCGTATAAACCCTTTTGTTACTCTCATTTTTAGAGTAAGATACCCCTAGAAAAACCCTCAGAGCCATTCCTTTCGTTTCTTACACCTATGTTTAAAATGTTTCGTTACACCCTTACACCTTAGCCTACCCTGTAGATTAGAATCCGTGGTTGGTTAATTGCTATAGGCAAAGTGTGTTTCCTTACATTACCTGTGTTCGCGTGCGTAATTCATTATCTTTGGTTAGGTCGGGAAATTGCACAATGCAATTGGAGTGAAAGTAAATATTGTATATCTTTGAGTTTATTTTTCGTGTGTTTACTACTTTCACTATTACCGTTATTTCTGAAGTCATGAAAAATATGGAAAAATTATCCAGAATTATCATTATAGTGATGTGGTGAAATTTTACACATCTTTGTTTATGTTATTAAAAAAAAAAAAAAAAAAAAAAAAAAAAAAAAAAAAAATCGAAAAAATAAGAAAAGAAAAAGAAAGAAAGAAAAGTTGGAAGTTAGTTTTAACCAACTTATGTAAAGTTATGTAAGTGGTCGATATCACCACTATTCGTTGTACTATATCTATGGATTGAATGGGAATTGGCAGTTATGGGAACGCCAATTAAAGTTTATTCTTTGATTAAGATCTTGTTGAGTATAATTCGTGTCTACCTAAAGCGTGTGTTTCAAGTGTTAAAGCGTGAGTTATTCGATGATATGAGTCTTATTCATGGGATGGTTGGGATAGTGATTAACCACACTTAGGATTTTAATTTATTTGTTTTGTTTATTTTTATTTTTACACCAATTTATATCCCAAATGTTATCCATACCCTATATTATTCTTTATCCAACCAAACCTTTGATTTATTGAGATTAGGGATTTGAGCAATCTTAAGTATCGTAGTCGTGGATTCGGCTATGTATTTATGATTTTGTCGCCCTTTTTGATATATTATTATTGGTGAAGTTTGGACCTATCTTTAGCCTATTCGAGTTAAGGATTTGAGCAATTGCAAGTATCGTGTTCGTGGATTCGATCATGTATTTGTGATTTTGTCGCCTTTTCTGGAATTTGAGATCGATAGTGAAAGAGAATAATTAATCCTTAAGCCTACAAAACCCTTTTTACCGCTTTAGACTTGTTATTCCTTAGCTTTAGTGGTGGAGATGTGTATACTTGCCAAGCTTATGATAGAATATTCGTCACGACTGGACAGTTAAACGATTAGATTTGCTTTTATCGACTTATTTTATTTTACTTCTAATTCGTTAAAGTGTTTAGTTGTGTGATTATGAAATAAACGAATACATGCTTAAATATAAAAATAAATCCTAACATCTTTTAGGATACATTTTCATAAGAGAAATTCTAAGGTTTACTTGGGGACAAGTAAAGTTCAAGTGGGGGGATATTTGATGAACTCAAATAAGTACATTTTATTACTATCATTTATCCTATTAAATTGACTTGTTTTACTATATTATGTATGAGGATTGATACTTAATCGTTTACTTTTGTAATTCTCAGGTAAAAACAAGCATTTGGTGAAACTTAGCGATTTTGGACTGATTATGGAGCATTACATGCATAAAGTGAAGAGTCTACTAAAATGAAGAAGATCAAGACTAATCTGCTCCAGATGCGCCGCATCTCACTCATGACATGCGCCGCATCTCTATTAAGATATCACCAGATACGATCCAAGATACAAGGGGACATGCGCCGCATCTAATCATGGAGTTACGCCGCATCTTCTGGCGGTGTACGAATATTCCTGAATATTATAATCTTGGACCCCACGCGAAGTTAAGTACATGCGCCGCATCTACTCCTTAGATGCGCCGCATCTTCCCTCAGACAGAAACTATAAATACCCCAAGACCAGACGAATTTCGTACACGCATCATATAAGACCGAAGACCGAACAGGAAAAACCAAGGACGAATTCAGTCAAGGAGGCAGCACAAGACACACCCAAATCAAAGATACAAGAGCTGTAAGAAGGTGCTGCATGTGTTTAATTCATTAAGTAGTTTTGTTTTATTGTGTTAGCAAACTTTAATTCATCAGGATTGGTGGCTTGTGTAATGTGACAACGAAAGATTGCACTCCCTTTAATACTTGCTTTCCCATCAATTAAAGTTTATATGTTGATGTCTTTGGTTACTACTTATTAGTGCATTGATAACCTCTGTGTTTATTAGTGGCTTGCGGGCATTTGACTGCGGGACATAATGTGGCTCCCACGGTTATTACTAAATTGATCACTTAGGAATAACTTTTAGACATAAGTAATCATTAAGGGTTTACTCGCCGATAAGCTTAGGACCAACGAGAAAGGATTAACTACATACACTTCATATAAAGCTATCAATAAAACAAGTGACAATCTACTTAATCATAAGGACAACCCTCTTATTGTCTCGAGTATCTATCTGTGTACGTGTGTGCTACTTGCTGATTCGTGCCTATTGGTTTATTTTATTATTTAATTGCAAACAAATCATGCCAGTCTCTCAGGCTGAAACCCCCTTGCGTTAGGATATTAAAATACTGATTAGAATAACTAGATAATACGTTCCACTCTTAGTGATCGACACTCTACTTACCATTATATTCATACTGACCGGGTACACTGCTCGTTAAGTGTGTGTGTTATTGATAAGTCGGCTAAATATAAATTTAAAACTTGAGTAGGCATTAAAACTGCTAAACCGCAACGACACATCGCACGCATCAGTAGTCTACTTTATCTCACGGCTAGTAGACCCGACATTATGTTTAGTGTTTGTCTATGTGCTCGCTTTCAAGAAGATCCTAAAACATCTCATCTTGAAGCCGTAAAATGAATCTTTAGATACATAAGATGCACCACACACCCATGATTGTGGTATCCCAAAGGAACGAGAGTTGAAACCATAGTGTATGCTGACTCAGATCATGCCGGTGACTATGTTGATAGAAAAAGTACAAGTGGTATTTGTACTTTTGTTGGACATTGTCTCACCTCATGGTTTTCAAAGAAACAAACGGCTCTTGCCATCTCAACAACCGAAGCCGAATATGTATCAGCAGGAAAAGCATGTCAACAAGCTCTATGGATGAAGCAAGCTCTTGTTGACTATGGAATTCAACTTAACGACATCTCTATCATCGATCTCAGTAAAAATCTAGTTCAACATGCTCGAACTAAACACATTGAAATCCGTCATCATTTCCTTGGCGACAATGTTCAAAAAAGAAACATCTCAATCGAGAAAGTATCCTCAGAAGATAACATTGCCGATATTCTAACTAAACCTCTTAAACGAGAGCCATTCAATCTCCTTAGACTTAGACTAGGACTAATGGAACCTAATTTGTAGTTTTAATCTTAGCTTAAACCTTCGTTTGAACAAAACGAAAAAATTGACAAAACTGATTTCTGGCCACAAGGGACCCTTCGACAACACGGACAGAACCAAATATTTGGTTTCGCCCTATCCGTGGGTTCCTAGGTCAGAATTTAAATACATTAAACAAACACTCCTTTTCACAAAACAAAAACACACATCGACTCAAACTCATTCCATAACATATCACTCTCAAAATTAAGGCATCTCCTTCAACTAATCTCAGCTCAAATCAACATTGTAAGCTTCCTTACTACGTTTCTTCTCTCAATTCTGAGTCTAGAGTTTTTAATTTATGCACAAAACCAAACTTGGGGATTATGCATTTTCTTTGGTAGATCATGAAGTACATTTGTAAATTACATAACTAATCATGTTTCCTATAGTTACGAATTGCATCTTGTAAGATATTATCACGATTTACTAAAAACCCCATGTCAAATTTTTATAAAAAGCTTCTTACAGTTAGGACAAATAATTTTTCACATTGTTCATATAAATAAAAACGTTATGTTTAAAACATCACTTGCATAATGTCTCTTGAATGCTAAAGGAAGTACATAACTAATATGTATTTTCAGGTACATTCAATCGAAGCTACATTGAATTAGGAGCGTTTGGGTTATAACTAGTTTTGTTACAAAATTGCTAAAGAATTTCTTTTTATGCATTAAAAAGAGTCGAGATAGCCGCACCTCCACATTGTCCTCATGTAGGCACACACTAGAACATTATATCAAAATTCTCATTAGTTTCGACTAAAGTGTGATATTTTTGTATCTAGGATCAAACATGCCTCCCGCAACTCACTATGACCACAAAGACACTCTCAACTACATTCCCAAACACCATAAGACTAAGGGCCTTACTCCCGCACAAGTCAAAATCTTCAAAGCTCTAGAAAAATGTTACTTTCATGAGGGTGGAACCATTGACCCATCCTTTCTAGAAGGCACAGACATTCGTCAAGAACTTGCAACCATTCACTTTGATGGTCTCTTAGACATTAACGAACAAATTTGTCCTAGATTTGTCCTCGAATTCTATGCTAGCGTAATTCTCACTAGTAATGATAATGTACTCATGTCAATTCAATTCAAAGCAAACCAAAATGACTTCAACATACCTCTTAATCAATTTACGAAAGTCCTTGGAATTCCATGTGAAGGTACATGCCTTTACTCGGATAAATGGTCCCTTTAAATCCTTGACTCAATCGTTGATCGTATTCCTCCATACGACACACCTCTAGTTGACAAAGAAATAATCCGAGACCATCTTTTCCTTCCAAGAACTTCAGATACTAGGACAACCCATTCGGGTAATGAAATCAACCGAGACCCATTTGGCATGCAACTCAATGAACTTAAACCTCAATTCAAGAAATGGGAAGAAGTTCTAAGGGCAAATGCCTTGTGTACCATAGGTAACCGTGATCACATAAATGCTTGACTTTGTTACATGCTCTATAGTTTGTCAACCCGCCAACCTTTCAACTTAGCCTACTATGTTGCCAAAAGGATGGCTGACATACCCATGCTAGGAACCACTGCTCTTCCCTACGGGATGCTCTCACCCATCTCTTTAGAGCCTTTGCACCTATCCCTCCAAATGCTAAAGGATTTTGTCTTGACTACTCTCTTGTCAACCACATCATGGTTCCATTAAGTGATAAGAGAGTAGCAAAGACTCAAGGGAAACATCCTCATCCTCCAACTTCCTCATCATCGTCATCAAATAGCTACGATGATGGACTTCCTAACTCAAAGGTTCCTCCTCTTTACTACTTCTGACAACTTCCGATACTTGAGAACCAATCAGAAGAGTTCAAGCAAACAAGAGGAATGTTCAAGAGCATTGAAAGGTTCCTCACCAAGATTAACAAGAAATTGGACAAGCAATGAGGGGTTTTTATGAGTGTTTGGTACAATATCTCTAAAACAATGATGTATGATGTAGTTCTCTATTCCTAGGATGATAACTTGATATTTGACGAATATTTGAACTAACCAAATATCTTGCAGGCAGATAACATCTTGATGTTATCAATTTTCATTTTTCACATTATTAGTGAAATTTCTAGCCCCTGCTTGATCTATACCAATACACGTGTTAACACCTATTTTATTGTTTTTTCTAATCACAACTAATTAATCACACATGTTTTAGGAGAATTTACGGGATTTGAACAGGGTTCGGGGGATGAAAAATGTCCTATGTTAAGATTTTTGGCCCCACAGATGGGATGGAACCAAAAATTTGGTTCCGTCCATATAAAATTTTGGTCTCACCAAAATTTTGGGCGACGGATTAGGCGGAACAAAAAACAGGGTTCCAACCGTTCATTCGTTTGGTTCCGCCAGTCCTGCAGAACTTTTTTTTTGTTTTTTGTTAAATTCCCGTGTAGCAATC
The DNA here is from genome assembly GCA_021014915.2 of Artemisia tridentata subsp. tridentata. NCBI lineage: Eukaryota > Viridiplantae > Streptophyta > Magnoliopsida > Asterales > Asteraceae > Artemisia > Artemisia tridentata. The sequence continues at coordinate 146,319,372 of CP139503.1, read as the reverse complement.
TATAAAACTCCCCAGTAATTTGTACATGCTAATCAAGTATTAAATTCTAATACAGTTCAGTTAACCATTTTAATGGGCAAAATTTTAAAAATTTTGTTTATTACATTTCAATAATACAAACACATAGGAACGAGCTCACACACAGCCCACAACGAATCCAACACACTCAATATAAACCAAACGGATCACTTACTATTCCTGGCCTAACTTTTGGCCTGGTACTATTCAAAAGCCCAACCCAACAATCTTAAGTTTTATACTTCTTATATATTACCCAGTCGAACACCCTTTACTTGGCCTCGTTTTCTTTCGATTTCGACACACAAGATATGCAACTTTTTGCATCATTCGAATCCTCACCCACCAAGGAATCAGGGTGTCGAGTCTCACCCTCTCATTCGAACGTTTGGTACATGATCAAGACCCAAAGTAAAACTCCATCGAGACATGTACAATTTCACCAAATGTTTATCCATTTTATCAAACCCGATCAAAACTAATTTTCCCCTAGGTCTTTTGATTTTCTCTAGTCACATATGAGTTTATAACTTTGTTCCTCATCATCCCTCACTTTTGGTCACGTTAAAATATCACTTGGACCCATTGAATATGTCGTACGAGGCATATATAACACACAAGTTGTGATATAACCAAAGCAATACACAAACCCTCCTCCTATACGCCTAATACCCTAAACACTCAAGTGTATATTCCCTTATCTCCTGCTAAATATCCCATCAATCCAACTTGGGTCATTAAAATACTATATACAAGTTTAATACATGTATTGTACTCCCATATATATCGATCAACCTCCATAACTCTCTTTCACACTTGATCAACTCACCCACATATCCTCTCTAGTCATTTACTCACTGCTGAGAGTTCTCAAAGAAGCTAGGACCATTTCTCCCTCTTATCGAGCCAATTCCAAGTCGCAAACACTTGTTCTCGGATCATTGGTAACCATTTTTACGAGCTACACCCATTTTCCCTATGTTCTAGTCCATTCGAACGTATAACAATCCACCTTAAGGGTGTTGTAAGTCCTGCTAAACACTTTTCCTACTCGTATATATGTTTTCATTACACTATGCATCGTATTACCTTTCTACTCGACCGCATTTCATTTTATGCATTATTTACGAGTTCTTTTTATTTATTTTTACGTTTATACGCAATGACCTCCTTCATGGATGGCTAGTAAAACGTGTGTTACATCTATTCGACACTATCCTATTCGTTTTATTGCTTATCGAACTTCATTTTATTCGTACGTTGCATCGTTAGTTCATATCTCATATATATGTCATGTAACACCCCAACCCGATAAGGGTAGAAGTATTACGTTATGGTGACATATCAAAGCAGACACAAACATCTGACTTAAATAATACAAATGGATTTCAAAGGTTACAAAGGGAAAAAAAATCTGAAATACAAGGTTACAATGAGAATTACAATAAATACTAAGTCTAAAAATATAATCACTTCTAGTCATCTCTAATCCAGAATAGCTATCAAGGTATAGTCTTCTAAGTCCAAAGTACTCTCCACTCATAACCCAGCTTCCAACTAAAACCTGCCGCAGGAAAAGAAATGCGGCTGAGCTTAAAAAGCCTAGTGAACAGATATATATGAACGAAACCAAAAGATAAGGAACGAACATATAAAGTATAGTGCATTGGGAAAAGCATAAGGTATAAACCACTGGGTATCAAGAGTAAGAAAAGGTCAGTAATAAATCACCGAGCCCAAACAAATCAAGTCATAATCATCAGTAACCATAGCGGAGCGACCTCTCAATTATGTGAAGGACGTGTACGGCACACAACATCAATCACCAAATCAAATTACATCATATCATATAATATACAAAGCAAATCTAGGATGCATCCATACGCCCCTGCAAAGATATTAGTGGCCAAACATATATAATAATTGAGCTCATAATCAATAACGAAAAGGGACGGTGTGGAACATCATTCGACCACACTAGAGTCATGCCATTGGTGCATCAATGACACGGCCATGGAACCCCCATGACTAGGAAAACATAATGGCTCGGGTATCAAACTGAAGGGTCAAAGGCGAATTCAAAGTTTGGCAAATGTCTAAGTCATCAGAATATCAAAGGTTCATAATCAAAGGTTCGAAATCAAATGTTCATTTAAATAAATCTTTTAATAATGGTTTTCATAAAAATGATCTTTAATAACGGTTTTCATAAAGGTAGTCTTTAAAAGTAGTTTTCATAAAAGTTAGTAAAATTTCATATAAAAGTGGTATCGCATCGTGCTTATAAAAATCATTTTAAAATAGTTTTTCTCAAAACATTTCTATGATATAATTAAGAAAGGTTTTCACATCCAGTTACAATATCAATGGTTTACAAATCTAAGGGAGCATAGCAAAGGCATAGATCAAATAAGAAAGCCATAATAAGAAGGCTCAGATCAAAGGTATCATAATTAAAGCTAATATTAAACCGATGTGAACGAATCATGAGAAACCTTAAGAGATAAGGTCAGAATATCTGTACCTTAGACCGCAAGTGAAAACATAACAGAAACATAAAGATCGGAATCAAACTCCTTCTTCAGCGAATCTGCACGAATACATGATCGTCTTATTATTAATATCTTATTTAAATCAGATTACTTATTTTAGTCGGCTTTCCATTTTTAGTAACTTTCCTTTTATAGCAGCTTTCCTAAAATAGTAACTTTCCAAAAATAGTAAATTTCCTCTTTAAGTAGTTTAACCATTTTAAGTAACTTTCTATTTTTAGCAGGTTTTCCGAATTAGTAAGTTTCCATAATTAGTAGGTTTCCATATATAGTATCTTAGGGTTACTTTCATTCTAATTAGGGTTTACAAATGATCAGTGTTTAGTTTACTTACTAATTATGATCATGTCTCATATTAATTTGAGTTATGAAAAGTGCTTAAGTATCTTAATTACCTCTAGAATGTGAAATTAAGTGGAGGATTGTAGCTTATAATCACTTTTACCCTTTTTGATTAAGTTAGACACATAATTAGCTTTTTAACCTTTTTATCAGCTTTTACTCATAAACAGGTCACCACATTACAAATTTTTCTACCACATCAGAACTCAAAGATAAACTCCACAAAAATTCTCACAGATACTTCCATGTCTTTAGAACCCACATGAATTTTCCCAGAATTTATTAGTTAGTTTAACCCCACACGAAAAATACTCCAACTCAGACTACTCAGAAAACGCATCTGCTGCAGTACCTAGAAAGTATCCACTTGGATGACCCACCAATACACCCAAGAAAAATCCCAAAAATTCATGACATTACTAGGCAAATGGAAGTTAAATGTTGGAAAGTTTTGTGACCCAACTCCTCATGGTTTAAAAATGAAAAATCAGCAAAGTGGACTGATTTTCAAAATCCCGAATTCAGCTTTAACACTTAATCACACAAAAATAAAAAACACGACCAAATCAACTCGAAATCACTCCAAATCAATTGGAGAACTTAACTAAGACATAAAACTAAGTTTTCATGAAAAGAAACCGAATCAAACCCTTTCATATCATGACATAACTCGCTCACCAATTCAGGTATACATGCAGTCTCAAATCCAGAATTTCTTTTAGATTACCATAACACATGATTACGCACCCAAACGCATTCAAGACCCTCAAAACTCACACGTCCTGTATTTTAGACATCAAATAACATGTTTTCTATATCCCACCAAGGTCACCCACGAAATTCCATAAAAAACCCTAACCCTAAATCCGTTATTTCATGTGATTCTTATGATTTTATGTAGGATTTTATTCGTATACATATACATGATCTTAGCCGATTCATATTTAGTTTATTGGTGACATGTTACACGTTATTGAAAGGATCAAATTGAAGGAAAACAAGACAAGATGATACGTTACCTTTGAAGATCAAATCGAACGAACAAGGATCAAAAGCCAAGAACACCACACGAATTCTACCTCGAACTAGAAACAAAACTCACGATCACCACCAAGTAGAAGTCACCAAAAAGCCTCCTTTGCCTTGTGTTTTTGATTCGAACAGGAAGAACAAGAGAGTGGCAGCCGAAATTCTTTGAATATGGGTTTTAGGGTTTACAAAGTGTGTAAGGGAGAGATGAAGGAGGAGCCGTTGCTGACTTTTAGGGAAAGAGAGGAATCGGTTTTGGAGAATATTAAGGGGGAACCGTATATTTTGATAGGAGGGAATAAAGAAAACGTGTGGTATGTATAGAAACAATTGAACACCGGATTCAAAATTGATATCCTCACTTATTCGGTTATAACTCAATTAGACGTGTGATAGGATTAGAACGAAATTTAGGAAGATTAAAATTTTAGTTATTTATTTACTTAAGTTAAATCACATATTAATTCTTTATTACATATCATAAGGTTATTAATTACTTATCAATATTCATAATACTTAGGTTAAAATTTCAAATTAGACAGAAAATGTGATATCAGAATTTAGGGTTTTACAACTCTTCCCCTCTAAAAGAAAATTTTCTTCCTTGAAAATTGAAGTCGCGAAGGTTCGACGGAGATGTAGCAATCACAAAAGAACGACACGATTAACCTCACGCTCGGGGAGGGTCTTCGAACAAAATGGTTTCTCATGACTTGATCTTGTCGATCTAAAATAGCTTCAGGTTCCTCAGAAAGAGACATATCAGGTTGAATCTGATCAAACGGATAAGATGTCACATGTAACGGATGATAATTGTATCCCCTTAGAAGGGATACATGGAAGATGTAGGATTTGACGGATATTTCGTCCGTGGAATTTGAAATAGACAAATCAGATGAGAACGTATCGAAAGCTCTACAATAGGACCTAAGATTCTTATCGGAAGTACAGAGGTCAGCCAAACACGTGTCGAGAATCCAAACGTATCAAATCGTATAACGGTGAAAGCAGATTAAGCGTATAGGTAGAATGAACCTAAAGTCTCAATCAGATATCAGAAATTCTAAGGTTTCTAAGGCACTCCTCGAAATATCCTATGATCACAATAAGTGCACGTTATATGATGTAAGTATTATCACGTTGGCCAGACGTCATAATACTAGCATCATATAAATATGCCCTCATGATGACCATACTTTATCTCAAGTCGTGAAATATGCAACTTATCTTAATCACCTAACAGTCCTTCTACCTCCTAGGGTTGGTCCGAATCAAATCATCACTACGGATTCGAAATCAAAGAAACAGATCGCATAGATAACGTAACGGAACCTAGTAAGAATCATCGAATGAAGCTTGTCGTCAAAAGCATCAATTCTTCCACAATTCATCAAAGTCCTTATATCAAAACCGTCATCCAACATACGCAGAGTGAACACAGAACAGAATTTCTAACAGAGAACCTAAATCATTCAAAGGATCTTATCATCAGGTAACGGAAACTTAAGTAGGTTGAGGGGAAGTGAATTACGTCATCAATAGCTTCATCCTTCACAGAATCAACTCTTCGAAACACAAACGTTCGCTTCAAAATTCATCCATTCAAATACATGATCTCAAATTTCTTCCAAGTCCAAGTAGTCTGCCTACTTCTGTCCATATGATCATAGGATGAAAAGGAATTATAATCTTGAGTCTGGTTCCTCAAGCCTTCGGCAACTCTTCTTGGAATTGTGGTGTAGTAACGTGAATCTCTGACATGATCACTGTGCATCCTTCCATCCGCGAGTCTGCTTCTGCTCTCAATTCATCTTAGTACAACTAAAATGAATAGAGAAGCAAGATTGCGTGTCTTCGACAGGTCTTTTAGCACAGCTCTAAATTCGCCAACTCGATTACATTCTCCTTCTATGTCCGCCACCACCTTCGTCTTGCAAGAAAGGTCTTCCAATCTTCAGGGTGAACACCGCTGCTGTCCCCTCCAGGTGATGAGTTGAATAGTTCGTCTCCTACGGTCTGGTTGTCTTGATGCCCGAACTGAAATCTCCACGTGCTGCATGAAATATAATCTAGTCCTTTCTCAGTTTCTCTCTTCTTCTTATATGCTTCTTTCATGGTAACGCCTGTCACGAACATCTTCTACTACTCTTCAACAAGGTTTCTAACTCTGATAACGGTCTTAAATCTTGGTCCTTTCTGTGGGAAACTCTGTCATTACAGGATACCTGGTAGTGCTGTCTACTACAATCCCTAAACGCCAATCAAACCTACTCTTCCAGAACAAAGGGTCATTCTACTTATTACGAAAATGATCTACATGTTCCTCTTTCGTCTCTGGACACAACACAACGTCATACTATGACAATTTGTACAAATACTCATGAAAACATGATTCTATTAGCCAATACAATTGGCATCATTAAAACTCATAATGATCACAACGAGTACGAAAGCAGCTTCAGGAATCGTCTTAGGGAAACTTCATATCTACTTCACATCACCTATCTTCCTCTTCATGAATAAAACTGAAATGCTTCGCGGAGGTTACTCTCAGTTAGTCAACTCTCTTCTTAGAAGTTCTTGTGGTTGCTTCTCCAGTCCTTCAAACTTAAATGAGGCCGTCTGATACGGAGTTTCAAAGATAGACTAAATCAATCATTGATACGCGGAAATGGATAATGATTACGGATAGTGATACGGTTAAGTTCACGATAGTCGATACGCCGCCGCATACTCCCCTCTTTCTTCTTCATAACCCAACAGGAGCATCCAAAGAGAAACACTGAGGTGAACAAAATCATATTCCATCAGCTCCTTCAATCTCTCAACTTCTATGGCACCATGGTTTCGTCAACTGAGATCAATTCAATGCCAACTCTACTTCCCAAGCGGGGGAAATCCCAAGAGGTTCATCAGAAAACACCAGAAAATTTTGTACAACAATACTTCCAATGCCAGAGCTTTCTAAGGGTGGATACTAATAGGTGTCAGGAGAAACTTGACCAAAAAATGAGATCGAAGTATGTGCTTCCATAGCAACATTAATCTTAATAGATTTAAGTGGTTGAGATAGATAAGCAAACAGTTCAAGGTGTTGGAATTTTGTTTAGCTTTTTAGCATAAGGGGCAGGTAGGGTGTGTATCATCGGTAATACAAACATCGTATAGCTGTCAAAAGTGAGATGTATGGAATATCAGTTATCAGCATCATCATGCTCAGTTAACAATTCCGTACTGAGATAGTATTTACATCATATCCTTCCAAAGGAACTGGTTGGCAAACAAGGTTCATCATTCAAAGGAAGGGAACAAAACTTCCTATATCCATGGTTAATAATTACCAGAGTTCTCATAGGAGTAGTAATGGATTATGCAGAGTTAAGTAGTATCAGATGATACATTTATATCCAGCATAAGTAATGAATTTACAGAATGTGTCAATCACATTATGGTCGAATGACCTTCGGGATGGTCGGAAAGGTATCAAACTGTTTATCAAACAGATCGGAATTGGAAATCAAAATCAAAAGGTGAAACCTAAATGGTGTAAGGTATCCATGTAATTCCCGAGGTATTCCAAACTTACTTGGTTACTAAACTTAGGTTGCAAAACTTTCTAGCTTCTGAAACAAATGTTCTTATAAGGCATAGCTAAAGGCAGAGGCACGAATCAGAGTGATGCGGAAGCAATGCTACTTACATAGATGTCCTAGTCTACCCATTCCTCACCGGCAATAACTTAAGTTCCTATGGGGAGATCTTAAAGCAAATCCTCAAAGGTTGTCTTATGAGTGCCTACAGTGGAAACTTAATGGTTCAAACTTCACAGGTCAAGGTTTAATGTACTACCAGTCGCAACCTGTCTCTGATACCATAATTGTAACACCCCAACCCGATAAGGGTAGAAGTATTACGTTATGGTGACATATCAAAGCAGACACAAACATCTGACTTAAATAATACAAATGGATTTCAAAGGTTACAAAGGGAAAAAAGATCTGAAATACAAGGTTACAATGAGAATTACAATAAATACTAAGTCTAAAAATATAATCACTTCTAGTCATCTCTAATCCAGAATAGCTATCAAGGTATAGTCTTCTAAGTCCAAAGTACTCTCCACTTATAACCCAGCTTCCAACTAAAACCTGCCGCAGGAAAAGAAATGCGGCTGAGCTTAAAAAGCCCAGTGAACAGATATATATAAACGAAACCAAAAGATAAAGAACAAACATATAAAGTATGGTGCATTGGGAAAAGCATAAGGTATAAACAACTGGGTATCAAGAGTAAGAAAAGGTCAGTAATAAATCCCCGAGCCCAAACAAATCAAGTCATAATCATCAGTAACCATAGAGGAGCGACCTCTCAATTATGTGAAGGACGTGTACTGCACACAGCATCAATCACCAAATCAAATTATATCATATCATATCATATACAAAGCAAATCTAGGATGCATCCATACGCCCCTGCAAAGATATTAGTGGCCAAACATATATAATAATTGAGCTCATAATAAATAACGAAAAGGGACGGTGTGGAACATCACTCGACCACACTAGAGTCATGCCATTGGTGCATCAATGACACGGCCATGGAACCCCCATGACTAGGAAAACATAATGGATCGGGTATCAAACTGAAGGGTCAAAGGCGAATTCTAAGTTTGGTAAATGTCTAAGTCATCAGAATATCAAAGGTTCATAATCAAAGATTCGAAATCAAATGTTCATTTAAAGAAATCTTTTAATAATAGTTTTCATAAAAATGATCTTTAATAACGGTTTTCATAAAGGTAGTCTTTAAAAGTAGTTTTCATAAAAGTTAGTAAAATTTCATATAAAAGTGGTATCGCATCGTGCTTATAAACATCATTTTAAAATAGTTTTTCTCAAAACATTTCCATGATATAATTAAGAAAGGTTTTCACATCCAGTTACAATATCAATGGTTTACAAATCTAAGGGAGCATAGCAAAGGCATAGATCAAATAAGAAAGCCATAATAAGAAGGCTCAGATCAAAGGCATCATAATCAAAGCTAATATCAAACCGATGTGAACGAATCATGAGAAACCTTAAGAGATAAGGTCAGAATATCTGTACCTTAGACCGCAAGTGAAAACATAACAGAAACATAAAGATCGGAATCAAATTCCTTCTTCAGCGAATCTACACGAATACATGATCGTCTTATTATTAATATCTTATTTAAATCAGATTACTTATTTTAGTCGGCTTTCCATTTTTAGTAACTTTCCTTTTATAGCAGCTTTCCAAAAATAGTAACTTTCCAAAAATAGTAAGTTTCCTCTTTAAGTAGTTTAACCATTTTAAGTAACTTTCTATTTTTAGCAGGTTTTCCGAATTAGTAAGTTTCCATAATTAGTAGGTTTCCATATATAGTATCTTAGGGTTACTTTCATTCTAATTAGGGTTTACAAATGATCAGTGTTTAGTTTACTTACTAATTATGATCATTTCTCATATTAATTTGAGTTATGAAAGGTGCTTAAATATCTTAATTACCTCTAGAATGTCAAATTAAGTGGAGGATTGTAGCTTATAATCACTTTTACCCTTTTTGATTAAGTTAGACACATAATTAGCTTTTTAACCTTTTTATCAGCTTTTACTCATAAACAGGTCACCACATTACGAATTTTTCTACCACATCAAAATTCAAAGATAAACTCCACAAAAATTCGCACAGATACTTCCATGTCTTTAGAATCTACACGAATTTTCTCAGAATTTATTAGTTAGTTTAACCCCACACGAAAAATACTCCAACTCAGACTACTCAAAAAACGCATCTGCTGCAGTACCCAGAAAGTATCCACTTGGATGACCCACCAATACACTCAGGAAAAATCCCCAAAAATTCATGACATTATTAGGAATATGGAAGTTAAATGCTGGAAAGTTTTATGACCCAACTCCTCATGGTTTAAAAATGAAAAATCGGCAAAGTGGACTGATTTTCAAAATCCCGAATTCAGCTTTAACACTTAATCACACAAAAATAAAAAACACGACCAAATCAACTCGAAATCACTCCAAATCAATTGGAGAACTTAAATAAGACATAAAACTAAGTTTTCATGAAAAGAAACCGAATCAAACCCTTTTATATCATGACATAACTCGCTCACCAATTCAGGTATACATGTAGTCTCAAATCCAGAATTTCTTTTAGATTACCATAACACATGATTACGCACCCAAACGCATTCAAGACCCTCAAAACTCACATGACCTATATTTTAGACATCAAATAACATGTTCTCTATATCCCACCAAGGTCACCCACGAATTCCATAAAAAACCCTAACCCTAAATCCGTTATTTCATGTGATTCTTATGATTTTATGTAGGATTTTATTCGTATACGTATACATGATCTTAGCCGATTCATATTTAGTTTCTTGGTGACATGTTACACGTTATTGAAAGGATCAAAGTGAACGAAAACAAGACAAGATGATACGTTACCTTTGAAGATCAAATCGAACGAACAAGGATCAAAAGCCAAGAACACCACACGACTTCTACCTCGAACTAGAAACAAAACTCACGATCACCACCAAGTAGAAGTCACCAAAAAGCCTCCTTTGCCTTGTGTTTTTGATTCGAACAGGAAGAACAAGAGAGTGGCAGCCGAAATTCTTTGAATATGGGTTTTAGGGTTTACAAAGTGTGTGAGTGTTGGGCTATAAAGATAAAGTACTGCTGGAAGTCAAAGTACTGCTACTCAAGTCAAAGTACTGCTGCTCGTTGAAGGACTGTTATGCAAATTGTTTAAGGACTAATGTGTAATTCTAGAATGGTCATATTAGATTAGAGTTATAATTAGAATTACTTGTCGTTCAAGTATTGTAAACCGACTAGGGTTTTCCTTGTGCTTATAAAAGGATCCCTAGGTTGGCATTAGAAATATACGATTAGATGCGATTTTAGAGAGACAAGTTCTTACGAATATTAGAAGCTTGTTAGAGTATTAGTGATTAGAGTTTGTTAGTGAATCTGTGTAAGAGAGCAGGTTCAAGGTTTTAATAATATTCGAAGTTGTTTATTAATTCTTCTTAGCTTTGTTGAAGTAGATTCCGCATACTTAGCAAAGTATATCAGTGTTTCATCATTAATAGTTTTGAATTTATTCAAAGTTGTTAAACCTTAGACAAGCTACAAGTTAGTTTGGTCAGAGTATATCGATCCAACAAGTGGTATCAGAGCTTGTGTGGAGACTCTGATTAAGAAGAAACCCTTAAAACCGATTTATCAACAAACCCTAAACGATGTCGACTGAAGCTGCACCTATCCCATCCATCACCTCACTCAGAATTCCTATCATCAAGAAGGGAGAATATGATCTCTGGAGCATGAAGATGAGGCAGTACCTTGCTATTACTGACCATGCTCTATGGGATGTGATTGTCAATGGTAATGTTGTTCTTGATGAACCTGTACAAGTTGAAGGACAACCCAAACCACCTCAACCAACCTTGCCAGCAGCTACAAAGAGAAATCAAGATAAGGCTCTCAACATACTGTTGTCTGCTATTCCTGATGGTCACCTACTAAAGTTCCATGATGCTAAGGATGCAAAGCAATTGTGGGCTGCGATCAAGACAAGATTTGGAGGTAATGATGCTTCTAAGAAGATGCATAGAAACTTATTGAAGCAGCAGTTTGAAACTTTCACTGTTGGTGAAAGAGAAGGTCTTGATGCTGCCTATGACAGATTCCAAAATCTACTTAGTATGCTAGAACTGTATGGAGCAGAGGTATCTGTTGAAGATGCAAATTTGAATTTCTTAAGGAGTTTGCCATCTGTCTGGCATGTGGTTGCTACTATGATTAGAGGACAACCTGGATTGGAGTCTATGGACTTTGATGATCTCTACAACAATTTGAAAGTGTACGAGCAAGAGATGAATGGTCATAGTTCTCAGAAAACTCACAACATAGCTTTTGTGTCTTCTGAAAACAGAAGCAGTACTTCCACTAAAAGTACTGCTTATCCTTCTCAAAGTGTTGTTGGTGATATACAGCATGTTTGCACAACCACAACTACCCCCAACCCATCACCAACAAACAACACCAATTCTGATGATGTTGTATGTTCCTTCTTTGCACAACAAGCCACTTTACCTGTTACCTATCAAGAAGACTTGTTGCAGATTGAAGAAGATGCTTTGGAGGAGATTGACATAAGATGGCAAGTAGCTATGATCACTGCAAGGATCAAGAAGTTCATGAACAAGACAGGAAGGGGAATTGATTTCAAAGCCAAACAAGGTATAACTTTTGACAAATCCAAGATTGAATGCTTCAATTGTCAAAAGCTTGGACACTTTGCAAGGGAATGCAAGTTTGCAAAATATCAGGCAAACAGGATGGTTGAACAACCCAAGGTTGAAAGAAAGGAGGTTCCTATTACTGAATCACAACCAAAAGCTTTGGTGGCTCAAGAAAATTTAGCAGAGATTGACTGGAGTGCTGAATTTGATGATGAACCTGTAACCTATTCTATGGTTGCAATGGAAGAGTTTGATTGGAGCACAGCTTTTGATGAGGAACCAGGATATGCTGCTTTGGAATCAAGAGATGGTCTTGGAAGCTTTGACTGGAGCATGGAGGATGAAGAGTTTGATTGGAGCACAGCTTTTGATGAGGAACCTGGATATGCTGCTTTGGAATCAAGAGATGGTCTTGGAAGCTTTGACTGGAGCATGGAGGATGAAGATGAACCTGTTCAGATTGCTATGGTAGCCACTTCACCAAGTTCATCCAATGTCTCTGAGGTATGCTCTAAGTGTAATGATGTTTATCAAAAGTTGCTTAAAGAATATGTGACTGAAAGAGATAATTGTAGAACAGCTAGGTCTGAGGTAGCTGGTTATCAATTAACTTTAGAGTCAATGGAAGCCAAAATATTAACACATGAAAATAATGAAATGGCTTGGGCAGAAAAATATGAGCAACAAGATTACCAATTGAAATTAAGTGAATGGAAGTTAGGATGTAAGGTGTCTGAATTAGAAAAGATTACTAAGGAAAGAGATACTTTGTTAGAAAAACTTGGTAGTATTAAACAGGCTGGTCTATCACATGTTTAATTTGTTGAAAAACAAAGAGTCATAAACAGTAGAGCTGGACTAGGTTATGGTGAAGATAGTAGTTCAGATGAGACCTCACCTAGTGATAAGGAAGAGACCCCACCTAGTGATAAGGAAGAGATTCCACCTGGTGATGATGACCTTACACTCTCAGAAGAAAACACATCTAGGAATGAGGAACCAATTAGTGAAACACCTCTTGAGTTTAAGAAAGATAAGGAGTACCACTCAGTTCCTCCACCCACTGGTAAATTTCAACCACTTAGGACAGATGTCTCTCGTTATGGTGTAGACAACCTAGAGTTTAGGAAGAAGGTTACTGGTCAATCTAGTTCTAAGAAACCCAAGGATGATTTTCAAAGGGGTAATGATCAAAAGTTTCCTACAGCCTTTCAAAAACAAGCAGTACCTCCAAAAACTTTTCAAAGTACTGCTGGACATTCAGCAGTACCTCCAAGAGAAACTTTTCAAAATACTGCTCACTATAGGAAATCTTTTAATCATAGAAGAGGATTTGGGAATATGGAGAGAAAATTATGTTATGTATGCTATAGTCCTGATCATTTGATTAAGCATTGTGACTTACACTCAGAATATTTAACTCAGTTCCCAAAGAATAGACCTGCCACCCATAAGCCAAGAGAGACTAGACCAGTTTGGAATCACTCAAATAGGGTCAACCATAGTAATTTCTCTAAAGACTATAGGTACCCTCACCAGAAAAGAATGTTTTCCAAACCACCAGTACCTTCACACACTGCTAAGTCTCAAGAAGTACCTTCTCAAAGGACTGATAAGTTTTCACCCAATCATGGTACTGCTAACACTTTTTCACATAGAAGACCTAAGAGATTCAATTCATATACAAGGTCTTACACCTCAAGCAGAGTACCTAGATCAGAGAAACCTAAGGTCAAACAAAACTGGGTTAAGAAAGAAAGTACTGATGGGGAACAAGCAGTACTTTCATCAGATAAGGGTGAAACAGGGAGTGTTGTTGATAATACAACACAGGACATGGGACCAACTCAAATAATCATTGACCATGCCTTTAAAACCAGTGGAGATTACATACTGAAGGAATTCAAGTATGTCACTCCACAAGGGGAACACAAGTCAGTAATGGCTTGGGTTCCTAAAAGAAACTAACCCTTTTCTTTACTGTGCAGGGCAACCCAGAGGAGGAGCTTAAAGATCATATTATTGTTGATAGTGGTTGCTCTGGCAGCATGACAGGGGACAAGGAGATCCTGTCAGATTTTAAGGCATATTATGGAGGAAGAGTTGCATTTGGTAATGATCCTGATGGAGGGAGAATCACTGGCAAAGGAACAATCAAGGCTGGATGTATTGATTTTGAGAATGTTAGATATGTGAAGGAGCTCAAATTCAATCTTTTGTCAGTATCTCAGATTTGTGACAAGAAGTACCCAATTCTGTTCACTGATACAGAATGTCTCATTCTCTCTCCTGAGTTCAAGTTTGTTGATGATCACTTGGTAACATTGAGAGTACCAAGAACCAATGATGTGTACAGTTTAGACTTAAAGAGTGTCAATTCTGCTGGAAGAGCAACATGTTTAGTAGCCAAGGCATCATTGGAAGAAGCACATCTATGGCACAGAAGACTATGTCATGTTAATTTCAAGAACATCAACAAGCTGGTCAAAGGAAATTTAGTTAGAGGTTTACCTTCCAAAACATTCAAGACTGATCATTCATGTTTGGCTTGCAAGAAGGGTAAACAACATAAAGCTTCATGTAAGAAGCTTGGGGAAAGAGATATTAGAGAACCTTTGGAGTTGCTACACATGGATCTGTTTGGACCAGTTTCAGTAGAGAGTTTAAACAAGAAGAAGTACTGCTTGGTTGTGACAGATGATTGTAGCAGATTTAGTTGGGTCTTTTTCTTGGGATTCAAAGATGAAACCTTTGATGCTATCCATGACCTGATAGTAGCCCTTGAAAATCAATTGAGACTCAAAGTCAGAAGTATTAGATGTGATAATGGAACAGAATTCAAGAACAAGCATATGGATGAATTCTGTGCCAAGAAAGGGATCAAGAGAGAATTTAGCATTGCTAGAACACCATAGCAGAATGGTGTTGCAGAAAGAAAGAACAGGACTTTGATAGAAGCAGCTAGAACAATGCTTGCAGACTCCCAATTACCTATTCTCTTTTAGGCTGAAGCCATAAGTACTGCTTGCTATGTATTAAATAGAGTTTCAGTAACTAAACCTCAAATGAAGACACCTTATGAGTTACTAATGGGAAAGAAACCAAACATTCGTTTTCTAAAACCTTTTGGCTGTTCTCTGACTATTCTAAATACTATTGATTCTCTGGGAAAATTTGATGGTAAGTCAGATGAAGGATATCTATTGGGTTATTGTACAAATAGCAAAGGTTTTAGAGTCTATAACAGGAGTACCAAAAAGGTGCAAGATTGTCTTCATGTTGAATTCTTGGAAGATAAAGAAACTCAGAAAGGTAAAGGTCCTGATTGGATGTTTGATCTTGATCTCAAGTTCACTCCATCTATGAATTATGTGCCTGTTAGAGAAGAGAATCAGGCTAATCACAAAGAAGATGATTCACAGTACATTGTTCATGGAGTCAATGTTAGACCAGAAGATGTTCCTGACAAAGAACCTGAAGTTACTGATGAGGAACAAAGTACTGCTCAACCAACCAATACAGTATCTGATGAAGATCAAGCCATACAAGATGAACTTAATAGGATGCTTTTTCAAGAAACTATAGCACAATCCTATGAAGATGAACAAAGGAAGGCTTATGAAGCTGCAAAGAAAAAGGGTAAAATTCAAGATACTGCCCACAGTACTTTTGATCAAAGTACTGATGATCCTTTTGACAGTACTTCTGGTGTTTTAGAACCATCAAATTGGAACAATGCTGATGATTCCAATGTTGATGATGATGATTTGGATAATGCTAACATTCCTGGATTAGAAGAAATTGATGATGAGCTTAATCAAGAAGGTATTTTCTCAAATGAAGGGATTGATTTTACTAATTTGGAATCTGATCTTCTAGTTCCACCAACTCCTACATTAAGAGTTCATAAAGCTCATCCTCAAAGTAACATTATTGGATCACCCTCTTCAGGAGTGGTTACAAGAAACAAAGTTAAAGGTCTTACTAAGCAACATACTGCTTTACTTAGCTTTGTTTACAAACAAAACAGGATGAATCACAAGGATCAACAAACATGCATGTTTGCTTGCTTTCTATCTCAAGAAGAACCCAAGAAGGTAGCTCAAGCTTTAGCTGATGAAAGTTGGGTTGAAGCCATGCAAGAGGAGCTTCTACAATTCAAGCTTCAAGAAGTCTGGGTATTATGTGATTTACCAGATGGCAAAAGAGTCATTGGTACAAGATGGGTTTTCAGAATCAAAAGAGATGAAAGAGGGAATGTTATCAAAAATAAAGCTAGATTGGTTGCACAAGGATATCGCCAAGAAGAAGGAGTGGATTATGATGAAGTGTTTGCTCCTGTTGCAAGGATAGAGGCAATTAGGTTATTTCTTGCCTTTGCATTATACATGGGATTTCCTGTCTACCAAATGGATGTGAAAAGTGCTTTCCTTTATGGCACAATTTCTGAGGAAGTTTATGTTAAACAACCTCCTGGATTTGAAGATCCTGCACATCCAAACAAAGTCTACAAGGTGATCAAGGCACTGTATGGCCTTCATCAAGCTCCCAGAGCTTGGTATGAGAGACTCTCAAATTTTCTATTACAACATGGTTATCGGAGAGGAGCAATTGATAAGACTTTGTTTATCAAAAGGGATAAGAAAGACATTATGTTAGTCCAAGTCTATGTGGATGATATTATCTTTGGAGCCACAAAGAAGTCTATGGTGAAAGAATTTGAAGAACTTATGCAAAAGGAGTTTCAAATGAGTTCTATGGGAGAATTAACTTTCTTTTTGGGGCTTCAAGTTAGACAAACAAGAGATGGAATCTTCATTAACCAAGAAAAGTATGTTGCAGACATACTTAAACGATTTGACCTTCCAAATCTCAGGCCTGCCACCACACCTATCGATAATAATAAACCATTAGGCAAGGATGAAGATGGACAAGCTGTGGATGTCAAGCTTTACAGATCTATGATTGGTTGTCTTATGTACTTAACTGCATCAAGACCTGACATCATGTTTGCTGTATGTTTGTGTGCAAGATATCAGGTTACACCCAAGGTTTCCCATATGTATGCAGTCAAGAGGATTTTTTGATATCTCAAGCATCAACCAAAGTTAGGATTATGGTATCCTAAGGAGTCACCTTTTCACTTGGAAGCTTTTTCAGATAGTGACTATGCAGGAGATAACTATGATAGAAGATCAACCTCAGGAGGATGTCAATATCTTGGAAGAAGATTAGTCTCCTGGCAATGTAAGAAGCAGACAATTGCTGCAACCTCCTCTACTGAAGCAGAATATGTTGCTGCTGCAAGCTGTTGTGGACAAGTTTTGTGGATGCAAAATCAACTCTTGGATTATGGATTTAATTTCAAAAACACTCCTATCAACATTGATAATGAGAGTACTATCTGTATTGTCAAGAATCCTGTTTATCACTCCAAGACCAAGCATATTCAGATTAGGCATCACTTCATTCGAGATTGTTATGAGCACAGGCTTATAAATGTGGTCAAGGTTCACACAGATGATAATGTAGCTGATCTACTCACAAAGGGATTTGATGTTTCAAGATTCAACCACTTAGTTGTGAGCATTGGGATGATTAACTACTAGGCTACATTTGAGGGGAGGCTTTAATATTAGTTAGTATACTTTCTTTTAGTTCTTAATGAAAGTATTGGTTTTTAGTAGTTTAGTTTAGACTATATGTTGTATTTGAGGGGAGGCAACATAGTTATTAGTTAGAACTTAAGCATGAGCCATTTACAAGTTCTTGGTTTAAGTTTGAAGTGTTGATTGTGGATAAGGAGATGGAACGTACTGCTTTATTGCTTAAAGTACTGACTCAGCAACGTACTGCTTCAACGTACTGCTTACGTGGACGTACTGTTCCAACGGTCAAAAAAGTGTGGAGCTACGGTTAATTAATTCCTTACGGCGGAGATAATAAGTTAATCAGAACGGTAACTTTATTATTTTGAGTTTGCTTTGTTTCCATCCTATTTAAAGAAACTCTCACTTATTCCCCGCCTTTTAACTTAATTCGAGATCCCTCATTCACTTTTCCACCACAATCTTCTTAACGAAACACATACTCAAAGCGAATCCTTCTCTAAGACTCATCATGGCTAATCGAGTCACAGTTAGCAAACACAACATGATCGCTAATTTAGACAAGACAGGGGATAATATTGATTTTCATGCGATCATTGATTTCTTGACTGGATCTTCCATCAACTACTCTATTTTAGTTGATCCTGATGTTATTGGTCCATCGATACAAGAATTTTGGGTTACTGCAACCGTTGAAGATGATTCTTTAATTAGGGCTACGGTTGCTGGATGAACTATTCGGATTTCTGAAGCCACAATTAGGGATATTTTGATGTTTAATGATGAAGGGGGGGCTGTTCGTTTTGACAAACAAGTGCTTTGGGACACTTTAAGCGACATAGGCTATGAGGGAGATCTTACGAAACTTACTTTTCAAAAGCCTTTGTTTTGTTCTCATTGGAAGTACCTAATTCATGTCTTACTTCATTGTTTAAGTCCCAAGAGTACTTCTTTTGATCAATTTGGTCAAAATATTGCATCTGCATTAGTGGGTTTGGCACCCATCAATTATTCAACTTTTCAAGACTAATTCTTGATGGTATGCTTTCACACATTGCTAATGGTACACCATTCTTAATGTATCCAAGGTTTGTTCAGTTATTCTTGAACAATCAACTTGAGGATGTCCCTAAATCTCAAAGTTTTTTACCCACTGTCAAACTTCCTCCAAAGGTGTTTACTTTTCTATCCAAAAAGAGTATCAAGTTTTCTGGAACAAACACACCTTTGACTGCTCATATATTGGGAGTTGCACAAGTTGTTAGAGATGCAGAGCAAGAACAAGAGCAAGAAGAAAACTCTGAATCAGCAAGTCAAGAGTCTCCAGTTTCAAGAGAAGTTAGTGTTCCTCAACCTACTGCTTCTCAACATACTGCTTCTCTACATTCTGCTACTAGGGAAGATGCTGCTCCTATGTCCATTTCTATCCATGAGGAGTCAGACCAAGGTATGAATCAACCACCATCTCCTAATGATTATAATTCCACCAATATGTCTCAGCAATTTGACGAAGAAGAAACAGAGATGGATAATTATGCTTTAACAAGGGAGTTAAGGAGGCTGAAAAAGGAGAGTGAGGCTCAAGCTGCTCAGATAGTCAAATTAAAGACTAAGTTTCAAAGATTGAAGAAGTTTGTTTGGCCACTAGTTCAACACCATCGATTATGGGTGAAGTCTCAGAAAAAGAGTGGTCAGAAACCTAAGAAGTCTTCTCAGTCAAAGAAGAAAAAGTCAAAGAAGTACTCTTCATTCCAATTGGGGAGGAATTTAGAGAATTTGAATGAAGATGCTGGATTTAATCAAGATGCTGGATTTATGGATGATACTCAGATGACACCACCTGAAAATATTCCTCAAGAAACTGCTGAGAGGAAGAGTGATGAAACAGAGCAAATTAATTTGGAAGAAGCTGCTGTTGAAGTAAGAAGTGGTGATACTGATGAAGTAAATTTGGATGGAGCTGAGGCTGAAAGTACTGCTCAACAAGGTACTGAGAGGCAATTTACTATTACACCTAGAACTTTGGATTTTGAGGAAGATATTGGTCCTTCAAGTCAAGTTCAAGAGGAAGTTGGCCCTTCTAAACCAGCTCAGGAAAAAGATGTTATAGCTCATACTAACAGTGATGATGAAACAATTGCTGACATTATGATTAATATGTCAAGTCAAAGAGGCATCAGTATTCATGAGGATGAACAACAACATCATACTTCTTCTCAATCTACTCAGGAGATAGATCCAAAAGATAAAGGTAAAGGGATCTTGGTAGAAAAGAAGAAGAAGAAGATGACATTGGCACAGTTAAGAAAAATTCAGATTGCCAAAGGTGAGGAAGCAGCTAGACTATTGCAAGCTGAGATAGATGCTGAAGAATCTAGAAAGATTGTTGTTCAATCACAAAGTCCAATTAGTAAAGCTAGAGAAAGGAATGATATGATGGCTTATCTGAAAGGTCAAGGATATACAGGTTTAGTCAGATTGACATATACAGAGATGAAGGATCTGTATGATGCTGTTAGAGAAGCTATAGAAAAGGATCTTGCAAGCATTATTTCTTTTGAAGATAAAGAGCTTGAAGATAGAAGTAAGGAAAGAGCTGTTACAAGAAGCTCAAAGAGGAAAAGAACAACTGATGAACAGCCATCAAAGAAGTTTAAGTTCAAGGATGCATTTGAATTAAGAACAGACACAGTTGATGAGCTAAGGAATTATCTTAGAGTTGTTGACTTTGAACATACAAAATTGAAAGAAGATGCTGATAAGAAGTCCAAGATATCTACTTTTTCAGTTGTAGAATCACAAGAAGGAGATTATCTGATCTTTCATAGACAAGATGGAAGTTTTAGAGTATTCAATTCATTATGGGATATACTACATCTGATTGACAGAGATGATATGCTTCAGTTATATCTCCAAGTGCAAACTTATTTTGAGCATATTCCACCACAAGGAGTAGGTTTGATATTGTTAGGAGATCTCACAACAATCTGGGAGACAGAGGAAACAAAGGACAGTACTTTGTGGGAAAATCAAGACAACTGGGAGATTAACAAATGGAGATTCTTTGAATCAGTTGGAATACATGTTTTGGAGTTAGAGGATGGCACTATGATTCATATGCTAGCAGAACAGAGATATCCACTCACAAGAGATCTGATGATCAGGATGCTAGAGCATGGCATGGAAGTGGAACAAGAGAATGAAGTAGCATTGATGGTCATAAAATTGTTCATCAAGTGGACAACTGAATCTGAAGATTAATGCATAACTACTGGTATGGTTTAATTATTATATAAATCTTTTGAAAAATAAGTACTTTCTTCAAAGTACTGCTAGTCAAACAGTACTTTCTCAAAGTACTGCTTGCAGCATGAAACCAGTAAAGTCTTTTTGATAAAATCAGTAATTTTTGATAAGTGCAAAAACATTTTGAAGCACAAAGATTAAACAGCAACAAATGGTTTTGAAAGCAACAGCATGGTGTTAGTACTTGTACTACACAACAAATGGTAATCAACTCACCATGTTTAATAAACAAGAAAGAGTTTGACTCATCATGAGGGTACGGCTCTGATGTGATTATCAAATCCGTTTTTAGTTGACAATTTACTAAAAATTGTATGGTTTTCAACTCACCATATCTATGTTAGTGAAGAGTTGGCTAGCCCACAAGATAATGGCTTTGTGGTAAAGGCTGTGGAAAACCATTATATGGTAATTAGTTCACCATGGTAGTGATTGTACTAAAAGAACTAGCTAGTCCAAAAGCAAACGGCTATTTGGTAAAGACTACTCAAATCCGTTGATAGCTGATGATTTGCTAAAAATCATATGGTTATCAATGTACCATGGTTTCCTAAACCTAAACATTGGCTACTCCAGAGTTAATGGCTTTGGTAAAGAGACATCAAAATCCATTAAGTTTTCAATGATTCACCTCTCACAGGAGTTAACACACCTGGAAGTGATGAGAATAGTATGAAACTTTTAAGATCTGATGTACCTATTGCCAATATGATGCTGAGTTGCTGAAAAGATGAGTTGCTGAAAAGAATTGTTGCTGATGAAGATTAAAGATACTGATTGCATTGATGATGACAAAACAACAACGAGACAGATTTCAAAGATACAACCTTTCCTTGAAGATAAAGTGTTGAAGTTAATGAAATACAAAGGAACTTGAAATCAAGCAAGTAGAATTCAAGTTAGGGGAGGATTGTTGGGCTATAAAGATAAAGTACTGCTGGAAGTCAAAGTACTGCTAATCAAGTCAAAGTACTGCTGCTCGTTGAAGGACTGTTATGCAAATTGTTTAAGGACTAATGTGTAATTCTAGAATGTTCGTATTAGATTAGAGTTATAATTAGAATTACTTGTCGTTCAAGTATTGTAAACCGACTAGGGTTTTCCTTGTGCCTATAAAAGGATCCCTAGGTTAGAATTAGAGATATACGATTAGATGCGATTTTAGAGAGACAAGTTCTTACGAATATTAGAAGCTTGTTAGAGTATTAGTGATTAGAGTTTGTTAGTGAATCTGTGTAAGAGAGCAGGTTCAAGGTTTTAATAATATTCGAAGTTGTTTATTAATTCTTCTTAGCTTTGTTGAAGTAGATTCCGCATACTTAGCAAAGTATATCAGTGTTTCATCATTAATAGTTTTGAATTTATTCAAAGTTGTTAAACCTTAGACAAGCTACAAGTTAGTTTGGTCAGAGTATATCGATCCAACAGTGAGGGAGAGATGAAGGAGGAGCCGCTGCTGACTTTTAGGGAAAGAGAGGAATCGGTTTTGGAGAATATTAAGGGGGAACCGTATATTTTGATAGGAGGGAATAAAGAAAATGTGTGGTATGTATTGAAACAATTGAACACCGGATTCAAAATTGATATCCTCTCTTATTCGGTTATAACTCAATTAGACGTGTGATAGGATTAGAACGAAATTTAGGAAGATTAAAATTTTAGTTATTTATTTACTTAAGTTAAATCACATATTAATTCTTTATTACATATCATAAGGTTATTAATTACTTATCAATATTCATAATACTTAGGTTAAAATTTCAAATTAGACAGAAAATGTGATATCAGAATTTAGTGTTTTACATGTCATATTTCATTTTTGACCATTTCATTTTTATCGATAAGAAAAGGCCATAAAAAAATCGAAATCATATACACACCATATTGTTTTTATTGCTCATCCCGATTCTCCATAAGCTCACTGAATAAGTTGTTGTTATAAGTTTCCATTAACAAGCTCATATAAGCCCTTTTTAAAGCCACAAGTACTCACTACTCGGACTGTGTAAAATTCACTTAAATTACCGATTGGGCTTAAAACCCAATAAGCAGTTTTTAAACTATACCTATAAGCTGTTGGAATAAGCTCATTTGCAATGTTTTTAAGACCTAAAAATAAGCCCAATGATAAGCCCAAAACGTTCTCAATCTCATCGGATCATAAAATCTTATTGGGCTTTACCTTAATTCGTTAAAGCCCAATAAGCGTAAAAATAAGCACTTTGGCTAATAAGCAGTTGATATTTACTTAAATATGCTTGATGAAGTTAGTAAAACTCTCGGAAAACTTTTCCTATATTTTTTGTAAATTTTGGACTTGTTTTGCAAAAGATATTTCAATTCGGGTTAAAACTGCCAACTTTATAAAATTATGTTGCAAACTGTTAATTTATTAACTTGAGGATGGGAATTGTTAAAATAGTAAACAGGAAGCTAAATATGTCATTTTAGAACTTTTTGGACTAAAAATGTAACAATATACTAGCCAAGGACTAACGGTGCAAAACTAACTCTGTTAGGGTAGAAAGTGTAAAAATTGTATAAGTACAAGGACCAAACTATAACTTTGACTCATGCATATTACATTTCATATTTTTACACTTTCCCACTTATTCACGTGCACTTTTACATTTCATTCAATATATTTAATACGTAACGTTTATATTTATATATAACGGATTTTAACGAATAACTTATCGTTTCGTTCAAACCACTTTCGAGAAAACGATATTTATGGAACCAATGACATAAAAACAAGATAATATTATGTATAATATTATTTTTGAACTTTAAGCATTCTAAGCATATCACACACTCGTCTCACACCAAATCGTTATCCATTACACACTTTCACAATCACCATTCATATTAAGTCGAAACTATCAAAATCTCAGACTTCATTATTATTCAGGTCGTGTGTTGGAGCCGTTCCCGTAATTTCACTTGATTTCACATTTTCATCTTACCAGTTACACACAAGGTGAGTCATAGCCCCACTTTTACTTATTTAACAAGTTTACACTCTATGGGGAGATACATGCTACAAACTAGAACACAAGTATTTTCAAGTATTTTTGTATGCTTCACCAGATTTGATATTGCCTAAGTTACTCTATTGCCAAAAGCCCCTCACATCATGAACCATTAATCACTTGTGAGTGAACGCGAGTATAGTGAATATATCTATTGGAGGCTGACTGCCTATTCCACTAATTCCGGATGGATAGTCTTAGTTACTAGCCGGATTAGTCGCAATGCACTATAGAAAATAGGAAAATGGCAAAATCGCCTATTACCCGAGGGCCCCACAACTCTTACTAACACTGTTAACGTTTGCGTGTCATGAGACTTAGGGCAATATACACAACTGCAATATCACCATTTAAAACAAAGATTGTAATTCACAGGTAATCGCAAATTGTGTTCCAAACTCATTATTATTACAAACTCTATGATTTCACTCAACAATTTTGTTGACTTTTAGCATGTTTATCTCAGGTAATTAGCGGAGCAGACAAGGCATGGAGCGGGCACTAAAACCAAGGGTTCTTAAATGTGGTGTAAAATAAAACATGTCATTCATTCTCAAACTACTACACCCTTAAATGGGATGTTTCAACTCTGATATTTTCTCTTTTGTAACTTAATTACATTTGAATGACAAACAACTTTTAAAACGCCTCTTTTGAGCCGTTTTCTATGATTATGAAAAAGATCCTCCCCGTAATACCCCGATTAGTCTTCCACTGTTAACTCATAATTTAGGGGGTGTTACAAATTAGCATCAGAGACTTCTTTATAGAGAACCAAATGTTTTCAAACATTGGACTATAACTACACTTTCAAAATGAATGATTTTTACACCATACGACTTTACACCCTCCGTACCTGCATATCACCGTGCTCAATATATTACCTATTAAGATTATTTTGCATTAATCTTCACACACTTGATTATTTCACATGATTTTCACACACATGATTTTATTGATTGCTTACATTTACTATTCACAAGTTATTACAGTACCATGTCTACAGTCTCACACCATAGTACCTCATCATCGGACATGGAGTCTGAGGACACCTTATCATCGATCATCTCACCTATTATCCATAGCACCTTAGCAGCTACAGTATCAAACACCTCTTCTGACGAAACTGAGCCCTTTGAGGAGGGTGAAGTTGTCGCTACACCACCCATGCCACCTATTGCTATAGGTAACCCAGATTCACCATTGTTGGAAGACCCGTAGTTCTAGCTAAACGGGCACATGTCTTACCACCACACCTGGAGAACCGTCCAGTTTCTCCCACCTACACCTCCTTTACCGATGACCAGTACATGCAGAGACAGCAATGGCTGCCTGCAGAGGACTCAGATACACCAGTACCTCTACAACCACCCTCACCTGCACCAGTAGTCCAGCGCAGGCGAGTTAGGATCTTAGAACCGTATGAGCCCGAACCATTCATAACACCTTTTCGGAGCCACCCCAACGGTCCTATCAAGATGCATACACCTCGCAAGAGGGTACGCCTACCTATAGTGCCGATTATACCACCATTTCCACCCTACTCCCCTACTTCACCCCTAGACATGATCGGGATGACACCCCCATCATCACCTGAGTATCAGTATGCATTGCCACCCCTACGATCATCACCCCCTCCACCGTCGGTTAGACCCGACCACCTGTTCAACCAACTCACCCAGACTTACCCATTTGCACCCCACTAGTGGGAGCCGAATCCAGAGGAGGATCTACCCTCTTCGAGCCAGGCTCGTACAGCAGGTCCCAGCCATTCATCCTCATCATCACTACTATTTTCACCCGGTTTCACTCCTCCAGCTCGAGTCTTCGAGACTGGAGAGAGCTCAAGGGCAGCAGTAGCCCGCACACCTACTCCATCCACCATCGTGACGTGTCTAGAGTGTCATGAGGATCAGATCGATACCCTCCTGCGCATTATTGACAGGATACCACTTGACCGCCCCGAGATTGTCAATGGCACCCTACATGGTCTCATATCCGATAGGATGGATCTCCAGGATGGTCTGACTAGGATACAGTCAGAGCTGTTCGAGACACACGCTCACCTAACGATGTTACAATGGGAGGAACAAAGAAGGAATGAGGCAGTCTTACGGGCGCGCCACAGAGCCGATACATTAGAGACCCTCATGGAAGACATGCAGGTTCAACATCATACTGACATTCAGAGGCTTCTGGAGCAGATTTCACAGCTCACAGGGCCCATGGACGAGACTTCTAGCTGTTAGACATAGTTTACATCTGTATAGTTTTGAGGCATCTTATCCTGCCACATGTGGCATTAATAAAGGACCTTGTAATCATTCTGTTCTATAACAAAATTGATTCAAGTTACTAATATATGTTGTTGGTTATGATTTACTATATATTGATGTTGATTTATGCAACTGTGGTTGTTCATGTGTATTGTGATTGTATTCAAACATGTCGTGATGTTACTTATGATTGTTATGGTTCTTTGAATGATACAAATGGAATGTAATTACAATCACATAATAAAGAAAATTTCAAAAGAAACTTGATGAATGTAGAGAAAGTTGTTGAACTTCAGCTTTTGTAGATGATGAATCACTTTATTCCTTAGCAATCCTATACCAAGAGTCAATCATTTACTTATGATAATACCCAAACATATCGTGATTTTATGATTCTAAGTTGGTTGTAATTTCACATTGTGACAATATTTTTAGGACTTGTATACAATCACCCTATTACTCATTGTATTCTAACATGGTCATTATGTGAATTCTAAATCTGTGTTTCTTTTGGTATTAACAGAAAAATGCCTCGCACAAGAAACCAGGAAACTGCCACTCCCGCAACAGCTATGACTCCTACAGCTATCCAGAAACTGGTAGCTGATAGTGTTGCAGCAGCTCTTGAAACTCAAGCGGCTACCATAGCCTGCTCGAGCAACAACAACCGATCCACAGCTGAAAGCGAGGCATCTGCGTCTCGCAAGTGCACATACAAAGATTTCATGAGTTGCTAGCCAAGTTATTTCAAAGGTTCCGAAGGAGTTACCGAACTAGCTCAGTGGTTTGAGCGTACCGAAACGGTATTCATGAGGTGCAACTGTCTAGATAATAGCAAGGTTACCTTTGCTACGCGAACACTTCTGGAAGATGCAACATCATGGTGGAACGCTACCGCCCAGACCATGGGAATGGAAGAAGCGTATCGAATCTCCTGGGTTGAACTCAAAACTAAATTGTTAAAGAAATACTGCCCTTGAACAGAAATCAGGAAACTGGAGGAGGAATTCCACCAGTTAATTGTAAAGGGTAACGATTTAAGAACCTACAACTGAAGGTTCCAAGAACTGTCGGTACTATGTCCCACTATGGTACCGGATCTTGAAAGAACTCTGGAGAAATACGTTGAGGGTTTGCCTCGAAGCATCGAGGGAAATGTCACCTCGTCAAAACCGAAAACTCTTGAAGAAGCTATCACAATAGCTCAATGGTTATTGGAACGAGAAATCAAACGGGGTTCTACCTCCGCAAACAATGATCACAAAAGAAGTCTAGATAATCGTGGGACCACCAACCACAACAACAACAACAAAAACCCCAACACCAAAAACAACTACCACAACAACAACAACAACAACAACAACAACAACAACAACAACAACAACAACAACAACAACAACAACAACAACCGTAACCACAACTACCAACAGAACCTCAACAACCACCACCATCAACAGAATCGCAGACAGGAAGCTGCTAGAGCTTATGTTACTGCACCCACAGGAGAAAAAGCTTATGTCGGAACCCAACCCCAATGCAACCAATGTAAACTACATCACACTGGGCCTTGTCATGTAGTTTGCGGCAATTGCCGAAAAGTGGGTCACAAAACCACTGGCTGCAGAGCCACGGGTGCAAATTCACAGCCCGTAGTGGTAGTGTGCCATAGTTGTGGTGAAAAGGGCACTACAGGAACCAATGCCCAAAATACAATGCAAATCAGAACAATGTTGCTCGTGGGAGAGCATATGTGCTCGGTGACGGGAACGCACCACAGGACCCCGGCGTCGTCACGAGTACATTCTTACTAAACCAACAAAGTGCTAAAATATTATTTGATTCCGGAGCTGATAAGAGCTTTGTGTCTACTTCATTTGCTTCACTACTTAATGTTGCCCCAGTAGAACTAGACACCACATACAAAATCGAAATAGCTAACGGAAACCTCGTAGGTACCAACACAATGATCCAAGGTTGCACTCTAACACTTCTAAACAAACCTTTCCCCATTGATCTCATGCCTATTCAACTCGGTAGCTTTGATGTTGTTATTGGCATGGATTGGTTATCCAAGCACCATGCCAGAATCATCTGTGACAAGAAGGTCGTCCAAATTCCACTTAATGGTGAAACTCTTATCGTTCGTGGCGATCACAGCAAAACCCGACTAAACATCATCTCATATATCAAGACAATGAAGTACATGAACAAGGGATGTCACATGTTTTTGATTCAGGTGACGGAGAATGAATCAAAAGAGAAACAACTTGATGAAGTGCCTGTTGTCAAGGACTTTTCTAAAGTATTTCTGGAAGACTTGCCCGGTATTCCACCAGTTCGGCAAGTTGAATTTCAAATTGATTTTGTGCCTGGAGCAGCACCCGTTGCTAAAACACCTTGTAACAACCGTGGTTTTGGCAGGTTAGTCAAACCAATAGTGTTGACTTGTTAAATTTTGTTTGGTGGTTTAGAGGTTTTCATGTGTTTATGTGTGGGTTTGGTATTCGATCGTTATGTGTTTGTTGTGGTGTTGGATTCGGGGAAGTTCATTTTGTACACTTTTTGTGTCGTGGAAATGAGTTTTACGGTTTTGTGATTCGGGGTTTTTGCGTAGTAAGTTTTGTTCAAGTTTTTGAGCGTTAGTAAGTTACGTGGTGTTCGGTTTTAAGGGTTATATTAATGATAAGTGTGAAATTCTATTTTTGGAAACTTTGAAAATGATAATTATTCAGGTTGTCGTAAAATGAAGGTTTATCGCGTAAGTTGTTAGATTTCGGTATAGGCTTTTATAAAATAACAAAATACAAGATTTTATGTGTAATATTAATATAAAAAAATATAAAAAAATGTGTATGTATATACAAAAAAATCGGCCTAAAGGGTTTAATGGGGGAAAAAGGAAACAAATTCGAGTCTAAATATAATTTCTAATTAAAAGGGATATCTAGAATAATATTAGGGTAGTATAAATACAAACCAAACCACCCTAAAAATGTTTTTGTTGATTATATGGTCGAACCAAAGAGGGCAGAGAAGCAGAGGAAGATTAGGGTTTATTTTTTAAGCCTAAAAATCAAGATCAAGGTATAATTTTCAATACTTGTATGCAATTAATTATTATAATTCATGTAACAAGGATATGATGGATTAGGGTTTATCATTACTTCTATAAATTATTAATATAAAACATGTTGGGATCAATAATTAGTAATATAATGATGATTGGTGAAGAGATTTGGGCATAAAACATGTTAGTTAATGAGTTAGGGTTTTCACAGATTCATAGTGCTGTAAAGATACAAAGCTATTTAATAGATGGAAATGATTTAATTGATGATTCTTGAGTCTAAATTGTAGTTCAAAGAACGTGATTTCCAAAAAGTCCGGCCACGAGCGATTTCGAGGTCCGGAAGTCACTCTAATGATTTTTGCGAGTAAAGGTGTCAAAGCTGTTAAACCGGGACAGATTTAGGTTAAAAGTATTGAGGTCAAAAGTAGTTTTAAATGTGTAATCAGGGTTATCCCTTCTGGAGAAATTGAGTTCTATATTCCCTTTGACTTTCACGCAAAGGGTATGCGTTAATAAGTTGTTAAAATATGTTTTTTAGGTCTAAATATTTTGGTGTCTGTTCAGATCCGAATCTGGATAGTTTTCATGTTTGATTTTTCAAAGAACACTTGTGTGTGTTTTTAGTGTATGGCCTTCTAGGAGGAGCTTGTATGCTCATGAAATACCATGGTGAATTTTTTGTGTGAGTTGTAGAGCTTATTTTGTTGTGATTTCATGTGGGTAGAAGTACCCCAAAAATCTGCGTATTCTGAAAAAGTGTATGCAAGGGATTTAGTGGGTGTAAGTATTTGGTAGTCGTTAGTATGGAGTCTAGGTGACCCATGGTGGTTTACATGAACCTTAAAAATCCATCATATGTGTGTTACATGGACTATAGCTTTTAGCTTGGTTGCGTGTAATGTGATCTTATTTTGTTGTATAGATTTGTGATTGATAATTTGGAAGCTGCAAAGTTTGAGGTGAGTTTCATAGTCCCATTTTTACTTTGTTTTAACTTGGGATGGGAATGATGCTTGTGTTGAAATATTTTTGAGTTACTGTGATTATGTGGTCGTAAATGCATGGACTTGTAAGTGTTTTAATACGTGTGTTGCATGTTATGAGATTATTGTGTGGTGATTCTGTGTGGTCCATTTGGAGTGTAGCTATGCTCCCATTATCCAATTGGAGAGTAGTAGCTGTACTCACTATTATTCTATGTGGTCTGATCAGAGGGTATGGTTTACCCATTATTGTGAACTTGGATCGTGGGCGCGTTCCGTCCCAATTGATGTTGGATATTGCTATTTGGATCGTGGGCACGTTCCGTCCCTTGTATCCCTTAAGTGGTATGTTGGTTGAATGACTGAGATTGCATGCTATCTAGTATAATGACTAGTCTTACTGTCCTGCTATGTTTTATAATCACAGTGAACTGGTTGCCTGAGATATATTATGTGTCTTAAACCTATGAACCTCACAAACATTATGTTGACGTTTTAAGCATCATTTTCAGGTGAGCATTCTAAAGCTAAGGTAGAGGGAAGCGACTAGACGAGACTTAGTTGCATTTGAGAACGATTTATCTTTATGTTTTGATTTGAATATGTTTGATTTTGATTGTGATACTTTAATGTCTTTCGACTAGTACTTTATGTTCTATTGAAGATACCTTTTGGAGAGTTTTTTCGGTTATTTTCTTTTGGGGTATTGTTACGACACTTCGTGTCTGCACTTTGCTCTATTTATGTGCATGTAGTAATTCTCTATTTAGACACCATGTGTTGTGATGATATCCATGAAGTTACACTCGCGTTTTCGCCTTGGCGAGGTGTGACAGATTGGTATCAGAGACTTGGTTATAGAGAAGTAGGTGGTTGAACCTAGACTATAACCTAAGAGTCCCTCATATAGATGCATTTAGGGTCTATATATAAGTATGATAATTTATATGAATATTTTTCCTAAATTTACGAGTTGTTTTCTGGCGATTTTTGGATGACTATTTTGTCCCCTATATTTAGTATTGTATACGTCGATTATAGTATGTCACCTCCCTCGCGTAAGAAGTTTCGTTGGGCTATCATTTTGCTACCGGTTGTAAGGGAAGTGGTAGGATGAAGCGGACTAACCGCAGAATCCGAGTTCCCGCTAGCATAAATCTATGTTCGGACAAGGACGGGATGTATATGGAAAACATTGATGGAGAAGAAGTGGAGAGGTTTGCAACCACGGTGACTGTTGGAGATGGAGCCGTTACCAAGTACTCTGGGAAGTGTCCTCACTTCTCATATTTAGGAAAGGTGGTTCTGTCTAAACCTCGTGAGTTGTATGTACTTGTGGATCATGCGAAATTGGAAGAAAGAAACAGGAATGGGTGGTTGAGTAAAGATGAAGGGGAGTTAGGATGGAATGACGTTGATTCGGATCTGGAGTCCGCAGCAGGTAGTAAGTTTAACTGATCTGAGTGGGGAGGCAAGTGCGAGAGTGGAGCTTGAGCCATTGTGCGATGTCTTTTGTTTTGTGTCATGTTTTGGAATTCTTATATTGTCTTTTTCCGTCTGGAGCCATGTTGGAGCATGATTACTCTTGAATATTGGATCGGTTTTATCCAAGTGATTTTGATTATAGAGTTAAAGTGGTCGTTGGAATTGTTCCATGATCGTTGGAATTGTTCCATATGAGATGATTGTTTGCATGAAGTATGGTCATAGAAGGAAGTACACTTGTGAAAGGGAGCATAGATAATTATGGTGGCCAACATAATTATAAATGCGTCACAACACAAGTGGACTTGCATGTATGATAGCATGGATTGTGTTGTGTATTAGGTGCTA
This sequence comes from Artemisia tridentata subsp. tridentata, assembly GCA_021014915.2. NCBI lineage: Eukaryota > Viridiplantae > Streptophyta > Magnoliopsida > Asterales > Asteraceae > Artemisia > Artemisia tridentata. The sequence goes on along the minus strand of CP139503.1, from coordinate 146,287,017 downwards.
TGTGGTATATGTGCGTTATCATTGAGATGTGTGGTTTTGGAAGTAAGTATGCATGTGGAATAGGCCTTATAACTATGGTCGCGAACATAATTATAAGGGTATCACACACATGGATTTGTGACCATGATTACATTGATTGATGTTTGTTGTTATATGTTGTGGTAGATGTTATGTGATATCATGTTGATGATGGTTGTATGGTTAGAGATGTATTCTCTTAACCGTTTGGGAAATCGTTGTATGTGGGAGTGTGTGGGGTGTAAGATTCCATTCTACCTATCATATGCTGATACCTCAATTATCTGTTGGTACTAATGTTGTGATATTTAAGTTGGTTCGTTTGCTAGACTATTGAATGATGAGCCTAGTGAACTTAGACCTAGTATTGTGATTGGAATAGCTAGTGGTAAGGAGGTAGAGGTTGACAAGATTATCCGTGGGTGTACAATAGTGTTAGAGGGTATTTCGTTTATGATTGACTTGATACCTTTTGGACAAGGAAGTTTTGATGAGGTGATAGGGATGAACTGGTTGTCTAAACATAAAGCTGAGGTTGTATGCCATGAAAAGGTAGTTCGTATTCCTTTAGAGAGTGGTGTTATACTTTGGATACAAGGAGAATGCTTAGGGAATGATTTGAAATCCCTTAAGAATGTGAAATCCAAAGAACTTAAAATATAAGAGATTCCTATGGTGTGTGAATTTCCTGGCGTCTTTCCTGAAGACTTGTCTGGGTTGCCTCCAATCCATCAAGTTGAATTCCGTATTGAATTGATTCCTGGAGCGGCACCTGTGGCGAAATCCCCATATCGTTTAGCACCCTCTGAGATGCAGGAGTTGTCCGCGCAGTTGCAAGAACTTCAGGATAAGGGGTTTATCCGACCCAGTCACTCTCCGTGGGGAGCACCTGTGTTGTTTGTTAAGAAAAAGGATGGTTCGTTCCGGATGTGTATTGACTATCGGGAATTGAATAAGTTAACTGTTAAGAATCGGTATCCTCTTCCTAGAATCGATGATCTCTTTGACCAGTTGCAAGGTTCTCAATTCTTTTCGAAGATAGATCTACGTTCTAGTTATCATCAGTTAAGAGTGTATGAGGAGGATATTCCGAAGACTGCTTTTAGGACTCGTTATGGACACTTTGAGTTTACGGTTATGCCATTTGGGTTGACAAATGCACCTGCGGTATTCATGGATCTAATGAATCGCATTTGTAAGCCTTATTTGGATAAATTTGTGATCGTGTTCATCGATGAAATATTAGTCTACTCTAAGACTGAGAAGGAGCATGGAGAGCATTTGAAGTTGGTCCTTGAATTGCTGGAGAAGGAGAAGTTGTACGCTAAGTTTTCAAAATGCGAGTTTTGGCTTAGAGAGGTACATTTTCTTGGACATGTGGTCAATAGTGAAGGTATACATGTAGACCCTGGAAAGATCGAAGCGGTCAAGAATTGGAAGGCTCCTACGATGCCGTCTGAGATACGTTCTTTCTTAGGATTGGCAGGGTACTAAAGAAGATTTATAGCGAATTTATCGAAGATTGCCAAACCCCTCACGTTGTTGACCCAGAAGAATAAGAAGTATGTCTGGGGAGAAAAATAAGAGGTGGCTTTTCAGACGTTAAGGGATAATTTGTGCAATGCACCTATTCTGGCGCTTCCGGATGAACCAGATGACTTGGTGGTGTATTGTGAAGCGTCGACTCAAGGTTTTGGGTGTGTACTGATGCAGAGAAGGAAAGTGATAGCCTATGCATCCCGACAACTCAAAATTCATGAGAAAAATTACACCACTCATGATTTAGAGCTTGGTGCGGTAGTGTTCGCTCTCAAGAATTGGAGACATTATCTGTATGGCACAAAGAGTGTTGTTTATACAGATCATAAGAGTCTTCAGCATATCTTCAGCCAGTAGGAGCTGAATATGCGACAGAGAAGATGGATTGAACTGTTTAGTGATTATGATTGTGAGATTCGCTATCATCCTGGAAAGGCGAATGTGGTGGCTGATGCGTTGAGTAGGAAGGAAAGGATTAAGCCTAAGCGTGTGCGAGCTATGTGCATGACATTGCAATCGGGAATCAAGGAAAGATTTAAGGCAGCAAGGGATCGCCAAAAGAGTTATGCGGATAATCTCCGTAAGCCTTTGGAGTTCAGTGTAGGCGATCGTGTGATGTTGGAAGTGTCTCCCTGGAAGGGTGTTGTGCGTTTCGGTAAGAAAGGCAAATTAGCACCGAGATATGTAGGATCGTTTGAGATTACGGAAAGGATTGGACTTGTGGCATATCGGTTGAAATTGTCTGAGGAGTTAAGTAGTGTGCATGATACGTTTCACGTATCTAATTTGAAGAAGTGTTTGGCGGATGCTAGTCTGCATGTGCCATTAGATGAGATTAAGGTTAACAGGACCTTTCATTTTGTTGAGGAGCCTGTTAAGATTATGGACCGAGTGGTTAAGGGTTTGAAACTTGGTAAGATAGCTTTAGTAAAGGTACGTTGGAATTTGAAGCGTGGTCCTGAGTTTACTTGGGAGCGCGAGGATCAGATGAGGTCTAAGTACTCAAATTTGTTTGCTGATGTGGTTGGTGAGACATGGAGTGTCGCGTCGATCATCTTAGATCATGATGAGATACTTACTTCGCGATTGTGGTATACGTTTTATAGAGCTTTGAGAACGCGGTTGTAGATGAGTACGACTTATCATTCTTAAGTGAATGGATTAAGAGAGTGTACAAATTTGACGTTGGATGTTTCTTTTGTTCAAGATTGTGGTGCTGCTATTTGCACCCTAGCGTGGGTGAGTAGATCATTTGTAGTTGGATTTAGATCATGGAAGTTAGATGCTGGGTATTCATGAATGTTTTAATTAATGTTGGTGCTATGTGTAACTATTATATGTGTGTGCTACTTGTGGTTACCGTTTGGATTTTCTTTTGGATCGGGGGTAACGTGCCTACCTGTGAGAAATTGTTTGGGTCATTTGTGTTATTGATTGGAGTAATGTATATATTTCCGTGTATCGTTGGATTGTCGGTAATGTTTTCTATAGTGTGTATTCGAGTATTCAATTGGTTCATATCTTGTGGTACTTTCTCTGTGACTGTATGGCGTGGTAGAATTCCCCATAGTCATAAGAAGTGCTAGTGATTTATGGTTTTATGGCGTGGTATTATCCCGCTTGGATATCCACAAATTTTCTTTTGCTGATGTTACTGGTGACTCGAGTAGTTAAATCTCGGGACGAGATTTCTCTAAGGGGGGGGGGGGGATAATGTAACAACCGTGGTTTTGGCAGGTTAGTCAAACCAATAGTGTTGACTTGTTAAATTTTGTTTGGTGGTTTAGAGGTTTTCATGAGTTTATGTGTAGGTTTAGTATTCGATCGTTATGTGTTTGTTGTGGTGTTGGATTCGGGGAATTTCATTTTGTATACTTTTTGTGTCGTGAAAATGAGTTTTACGGTTTTGTGATTCGGGGTTTTTGCGTAGTAAGTTTTGTTCAAGTTTTTGAGCATTAGTAAGTTACGTGGTGTTCGGTTTTAAGGATTATATTAATGATAAGTGTGAAATTCTATTTTTGGAAACTTTGAAAATGATAATTATTCAGGTTGTCGTAAAATGAAGGTTTATCGCGTAAGTTGTTAGATTTCGGTATAGGCTTTTATAAAATAACAAAATACAAGATTTTATGTGTAATATTAATATAAAAAAATATAAAAAAATGTGTATGTATATACAAAAAAATCGGCCTAAAGGGTTTAATGGGGGAAAAAGGAAACAAATTCGAGTCTAAATATAATTTCTAATTAAAAGGGATATCTAGAATAATATTAGGGTAGTATAAATACAAACCAAAACACCCTAAAAATGTTTTTGTTGATTATATGGTCGAACCAAAGAGGGCAGAGAAGCAGAGGAAAATTAGGGTTTATTTTTGAAGCCTAAAAATCAAGATCAAGGTATAATTTTCAATACTTGTATGCAATTAATTATTATAATTCATGTAACAAAGATATGATGGATTAGGGTTTATCATTACTTCTGTAAATTATTGATATAAAACATGTTGGGATCAATAATTAGTAATATAATGATGATTGGTGAAGAGATTTGGGCATAAAACATGTTAGTTAATGAGTTAGGGTTTTCACAGATTCATAGTGCTGTAAAGATACGAAGATATTTAATAGATGGAGATGAGTTAATTGATGATTCTTGAGTCTAAATTGTAGTTCAGAGAACGTGCTTTCCAAAAAGTCTGGCCACGAGCGATTTCGATGTCCGGAAGTTAGTCTAATGATTTTTGCGAGTAAAGGTTTCAAAGCTGTTAAACCGGGACATATTTAGGTTAAAAGAATTGAGGTCAAAAGTAGTTTTAAAAGTGTAATTAGGGTTAGTCCTTCTGGAGAAATTGATTCCTATATTCCCTTTGACTTCCACGTGAAGGGTATGCGTTAATAAGTTGTGAAATATGTTTGTTAGGTCAAAACATTTTGGTGTGCGTTCAGATCCGAATCTGGATAGTTTTCATGTTTGATTTTTCAAAGAACACTTGTATGTGTTTTTAGTGCATGGCCTTCTGGGAGAAGCTTGTATGCTCATGAAATACCATGGTGAATTTTTTGTGTGAGTTATAGAGCTTATTTTGTTGTGATTTCATGTGGGTAGAAGTACCCCAAAAATGTGCGTATTCTGAAAAAGTGTATGCAAGGGATTTAGTGGGTGTAAGTATTTGGTAGTGGTTAGTATGGAGTCTAGGTGACCCTTGGTGGTTTACATGAACCTTAGAAATCCATTATATGTGTGTTACATGGACTATAGCTTTTAGCTTGGTTGCGTGTAATGTGATCTTATTTTGTTGTACAGATTTGTGATTGATAATTTGGAAGCTGCAAAGTTTGAGGTGAGTTTCATAGTCTCATTTTTACTTTGTTTTAACTTGAGATGGGAATGATGCTTGTGTTGAAATATTTTTGAGTTACTGTGATTATGTGGTCGTAAATGCATGGACTTGTAAGTGTTATTATACGTGTGTTGCATGTTATGAGATTATTATGTGGTGATTCTGTATGGCCATTTGGAGGGTAGCTATGCTCTCATTATCCAATTGGAGAGTAGTAGCTCTACTCACTATTATTCTGTGTGGTTTGATCAGAGGGTATGGTTTACCCATTATTGTGAACTTGGATCGTGGGCGCGTTCCGTCCCAATTGATGTTGGATATTGCTATTTGGATCGTGGGCACGTTCCGTCCCTTATGTCCCTTAAGTGGTATGTTGGTTGAATGACTGAGATTGCATGATATCTAGTATAATGACTAGTCTTACTGTCCTGCTATGTTTTATAATCACAGTGAACTGGTTGCCTGAGATATATTATGTGTCTTAAACCTCTGAACCTCACCAACATTATGTTGACGTTTTAAGCATCATTTTCAGGTGAGCATTCTAAGGCTAAGGTAGAGGGAATCGACTAGACGAGACTTAGTTGCATTTGAGAACGATTTATGATGTTACTATTGATAATCACACAAGCTACCTAGATTAACCACTAATTAATCCTAGATCTAGACAGAGAAAGTTAGAGAGAGAAAGAGAGTGGAAGATTGATTAACACAATAATATGGAAATGTTTAGCATACAATCAACCAACCCTCTCCCTTAGATGGGAGGGGGTATTTATAGTTTTTACATGGACTTGGGCTTAAAGCCCTAATTAACATACTTAAACATAAATAAATAAATAAACGACACAGCCCATGGGCCTTCTACACAGGCTGGGCCTAATAACAAACCTAAAGGCCAAAGCAACCTATTACAATATGATCAATACTTGAATTAATACAAAACGTGTTCCCAACAATCTCCCCCTAAGTATTGGTCATCAAGGTTGCTTGACGTCGTCTTTGCTTCTTGTGGCTTTGACGTCTTTTGAATCTTTGTTCTTTGTTCTTGATTGTGATGTGATGTGATATGGTACTAATCTGCCGTTCTCCAATGGTCTCTGCTTCTGGTGTCTTCATGCCTTCTCCACCATGCTCATATGTCTTTTGACTTTGGTTCTTCAACGTGTTCTCACTTCTTCAATCTTTAACTTGTGAAAGGTTGTAGTGCTTGAACTTTGACTTTTCTTTAACATATTCTGAACTTTTGATATTTCTGAGTCTTTATGAGAACTTATCTTCAGGATTTTGAGCATGATGGAGTCTTGATGGTGGTTGAACTCCAGGTCTTCAAGCTCCTCCGCAGCAGCAGCAGCAACACGAACCAACCGGCACTTACAGGCTCAGACTTGAGATTGTCAACAACATAGTGTGAAGACTTTCTCTAATCCTTTCCCAGGCCGTTCTGAACCGGATACCCCCGAAAGGGCTAACACGGACACACCAAAGTGCACCCACGCTTCAGTGAGTCGCTGGAGATCACCCCACGACTGTAGACCATTTTTGGAACAAACACTAAGCGTAACCCACAAGGAGTTACCGAAGTGACCTGCTGTCAGGGTTGTTTGATGTTATCCTGGCAGGATTTCCATTCTATCACTGAGAATCACAATTGTGAATTCTCTCAAAAATGTTCTCGGCAGATTGCTAAGATCTGCGTAGGACTCTTCTTAATTTTACAACTGCTGCCCATTATGTAGAACAACAGTGTAATACTAAATGTTCCTAAAAGATCTTTGATGAATCTCATGGCTCTAGACTCTGTGAAAAACTAGAAGGGGGGGGAGGGTTGAATAGTTTTACGTTTTTTTTAATTTTATTATGAAAACTTTGTTTCTTTTTAAAACCTTAGATTTGAGTTTATATGAAAAATGATACTTGAACAATATTATTAATTATATGTGTATCCTTTTAGATTTGTTATAAAAGTTTTCTTTTTATGAATGGAGTTTTAAATTGATCTTTATGTGAAATCAACTTCTAATTAATACTAATAGTTATATATGCCTATATGTATGAAAGTAATGACGATATAAAGAAATAAGTAAGAGATGGAAAGATCAAACCGAGACACGAGGGATTTATAGTGGTTCGGCTACAAGGACACCTTCCTTGCCCTACTCCACTCCCCGAGCACACCTTGCTCGAGAGTTTTCTTCACTACTTCAACAAGCTCCCTTATGGCGGAGAAAACCTTACACAACTTTCGCTTACACCGGTTTAACGACACAAAGCTAAATGTCGAGTTCTAATCGTAGCTAGAACCAATCTCACAACTTCACAACACAACTTCTTCACAACTTATTCACGACTTCTTCACGACTTCAACACAATGGCTTCACGACTTCTACACAACGGCTTCACGACTTTTACACGACGACATCACAACTTCTAAGCTACGGCTTCACGACCAAGACTTCACAACTTCTAAGCTACGGCGTCATAACTTCAACATGACGACTTCACAACTTCTAAGCTACGGCTTCATGACTTCACCATGACAACTTCACAACTTCTAAGCTACGGCTTCATGACTTCAACATGACGACTTCACAACTTCTAAGCTACGGCTTCATGACTTCAACATGACGACTTCACAACTTCTAAGCTACGGCTTCATGACTTCAACATGACGACTTCACAACTTCTAAGCCATGGCTTCACGACTTCTACACCATGACTTCACAACTTCTACATGACTTCTTTACACCACAACTACTTATACACCTTCTTCACTACTTACACACTATACATATCTAGTCACTTATGTTTACACCTTATACACACAGTTTACACAAATGAATGAATGATTTACAATTATGATACACCAACAACTTGGATGGAAGAGATACACCAAGTTGTAATACTTCTTGTCTTGAAGGATAGAAGTATTCTTCTCTTGCACTTGAGAGGTTGAAGCTTTGGATCACTTGAAACAAAAGCTTATAATTACATGATCAAAGGGTTTTTGAAAATATGAAATGAGATCTAAACCAGAAAGTTTTTAGTGCAAAAGGTTGAGTAAAAATCCAGGGGAAGGCTGGTATTTATAGGCAGAAAAACTGGACAGCTGGAACCTATTGGAGCGTGGCCGGCCCCCTTAAATAGGGGGCGGTCCCCTTAATTTTAAGGGGGCCGCCTAGCATAATTAAGGGGGCCGCCCTCCCTGCCCGTTGCCCAGTTTTGTCTTTTTGTGGGGAAGGTTTTTCTGGAACATTTTTACTGATTTTGGTTAAAAATTTGAATTCATAAATTTATAATGAATCAAACCTTTTTATTTATTACCAAAAATGTTTTTCTAAAAGATATAAAATGTTTTTGACATTTTATAAAAAATCTAGTTATTAAGAAAATGTTCCTTTGATCATATATAATGTATTAAGCATTAGTTCATTCATACCTTAAGTGATTTTAGTTGTAGAAGTGAATATTTACAACTAAGTAATTGTTTATTTTATAAGTTTATGTTTTAATGAGTTTACATTTTGTGATCATCAAAACATAGAGATATGAATAAATATTGATAATGTTTTTAGGCATTATTTATGTCAACAATCTCCCCCTTTTTGATTATTACAAAACAAAAACTCATTAAATCCAAAAAGTTATTTTTGGACAAGTATTTAGTGAGTTTATATTCACTTCTCCCCCTTTTTGTAGCATCAAAAAGGTTGAGCCGACTAGTTTTAGAGACAAAATTTGTCGGAACGAGAACTCTCCCTTGATGTGTGCTCCCCCTCGTTTGAGGGCACCAAGGAATCGATATATGGAATACTTGCAAGAAAAATATTAGAAGCACAAGCATATATATAGCAAAAATAAGCATGCATATAAAGACATTCATTAAAAATGTTGTGTATCAATACACAACCATCCAAGATTATATTCAATCCTACATTAGCTAGTAAGTAATGCAATCTATATAATCATTCTAGGAGTACATGATCTTCCATGGGGCTTGCACACAAAATGGTTTGAAAAATTATTTTTGATTAAACATTGCATATGCTTAATTTGGTGAGAATGAAGGTGGTGGTGGTGTAGTGGGTGAAAATGGTGGAGGTTGTGGTGGAGGTTGGTTGTTAAGCATGTGTTCAAGGGATGAAAACATGTAGTGTATCTCATCTCTAAGACCAAAGATGATGGTTCGGTTGTGGATGCAACAAAGGCAATTGTCTCCATGGGCTTCAAGTAAAGCCCAAGGGATGGGAAAGCATGGTGGTGGTATTGGTGATGATGAGAAATGAGCATCAAGAGGTGTTATTGGTGATATGGAAATGACAAGTTGGGTGAATGGAGGTTCTTGAGTAGGAGGTGGAGTTGATGCTCTTGATGGTGGTGATGATAGGTGTGAGTTGATGTAGTTATTGATGGATGAAGTGGAAGGTATGGATGAAGATGATGTGCCATGAGTGGAGGATTTTTTGATGGTGCATTTGGTGCATTTGGGGATGAACATTGAGGTGGTGGTGATGGAGTTTTGGTGTCTTAGAGATGATTTTAGTGATAGCATGGTGAATGAAAATGGGTGTTTAATGGAGGTGATGGTTGATTTAGGTAAGGTTTGGAGGTTTTGTGGTAAAACTCCAATACCAGTTCGTCCTTTAAGAGAAATGGTAGCTGGGGCTAGATAAAAGGGGTCGCAAGATGCAAAAGAAAATAGTAAATTTTTACTGCCCAGATGGCCGGTCCCCTTAATTGTAGGCCGGCCCCCTTAAAATTAAGGGGACCGCCTAGGGAATTAAGGGGGCCGCCCATCTGGTGTTTTCCCAAGCGACCAAATTTGAAAATTTTCCAGAAAAGGGTCATTTTTAGGGTGTTTTTGCATCAAGCTCCATTTGAATCATGTACATCAAGAATGATTAAATAGTGGCATAAACATGTTAAATACGCATGCATACATTTAAAACATATTATGGAATAAGCATGTTATTAATCATCAAGCATGTATATATATCATGATATCAAGTATACAAGCAATAAGCTATAACAATCATATATTAAAGACAAGAAATAAAGCATTCATCAGTTGAAAATAATTATGTTAAAAACATAATTATTGATACAACACATATTTTGCTTATAGCATACAATAAGTAGAAAATTTTAAATTGCCTAAGAGATCCATTTGACTTGCTTGAGACATGAAAAACTTGAATTATTTTGGATGGATGATGGTAAAGAGGGGGTAAAAATGTTGGATTAATGGGGTTGTAAGTTTGGGTGTATGGATGTTGGAGAGAGTGTTGATGGAGGAATTGGAGGTGGAGAGCTTGGACTAGACCATGTTGAATGAGGGTTTTGATGGTGTTCAAGTGGTGGTGTTGGATTAGATCTAGTGAGAAGATACTCAATCCAAGTGAGACACTCATTTAAGGCGATGGTTTGATTTTGGAGAAAGATGCAACAAGGACAATTGTTGACATGTTTCTCAATTTGACTCAAGTGATGTGGTAATGATGGTAATGATGGTGAGATGGATGGTGATGGGTCTAAGTTGCTTTGAGCAAGGTGCAAAGCAAGGAGAGCATTAAGCTCATGGGCTTCCTTGAGTTCTTCAATGAACTTCAAGTGTTGAGTGGAAGGTGATGATAATGGAGAGTGGTTGTTATTTGGTGGAAGTGGTGGTGACACTCTTGGTGGTGGAGACATTTGTGAACTTGGGTAATTATGAGTGAATGAAGGTGGACATATGGATGATTGGTTATGTGTGTGAAAGGGTTCATTAGGATGAGGTTTAGGTGTTGGTTGAGTTTGAACAACATCATTTGTTGGGTTATGGCTAATGTCTAGCTTCCTCCTCCGAATGGGCCTCACTGAGATTTTAGCAACTTTTGAAGGCTTGGATCTTGGGTGGTTAGATGATGACATGTTTGGATGGATGATATAGATGAGCATTTATGATGGAGTTGGGTATTTATGGTGTAGTGATGATGTAATTGTGGAAGGTAAATTTTGGTGGGTGGTTTGTGACAAAATGTGTTTGTGAATTTTGGGAAGTATAGGATAAAATGGGTTGGAAATTGAAAAGGAAATCAGTAATCCGTCACTCCAGATGGCCGGTCCCCCTTAAATAGGGGCCGGTCCCCTTAATTTTAAGGGGGCCGCCTGGTATTTAAGGGGGCCGCCCATCTGCTGATTTTCAGATTACTGGAAATGGGTTTTTGGCATAAATTTGTAGAAAAGGTTGTGTTTTTTGGTGTAGTTTCAAGCAAGTCCAACTTCTTTCAAGGCAATTTAGGATTTAATAACTCATATATGCTAAGCATATTTATTTAAGCAACTTTATCTAACATGCAAACTACTCATTAAGCATATAACATGTATATACATATATTAGACAAGAAGATAATACATAGCACCAAGTAATTCATAGTATCATACTTAGGAAGATTAAAAGGCTAGTTAATTAATCCTAATGATTATCTATGTACAAGGGAATGTGGAGTTGTGATAGCATGGACTTCTAGACTTGTACCAAGTGAGGTCTTAGTGAATAAATTATGGTTATTATCAAATTTAGTTCACTTATAAATGTCACATACATAAATATAGATGACAGATATGAGATCACCATGCATGATTTAAAAAAATGTTTTTGGCATTATTCAACAATGTTTGAAAGTAGGTTTTATGTGGATGTGAAAAATATATTAATGAAATAGTTTTGGCTTTATTTCAAAATGTTTTTATGAGGAAAGAAAACATATTTTTCCAATCTTTGGTTTTTGATAAACACGTAATTATAGACACAAGTTTGGAAGAAAGGTAGGATGGTGAAACATGTTTAATAGAAATGTGTCATAATCTTTTGAAAAATCATTTTTCCAAAATGTGAAGTTTTTGCAAATTTAAAAGAAAGACCCATTAATTATAGGTTTAAAAATAATGGTTTATAAAAGATCTCATGCTCAAGGGTATTGGTTAAGTATATTGTCACATGCTACCTCTTTCTACATATCATGTGGCATTTAAGCATGTATTATGACTAAATACAAAAATACATCGTACCAGAGTAGTTAGAGAAAAACAAAAGCTATTATAATGACAATGCATTCAACAACTAAACAAATAATTACGAAGGCATGCTGTCAAATCACATAGGAGCAAGTAAACATCTAGAAATTTTATATATGCAAGATGACATAAATCTAGGAATGAAAAGCTCTAGTGAAAAGCAAAGTTCATAACAGTAAACTATCGTTAGGTATATTTAGGAAGAATAGTGTATTCAAGTTGGAGAATGAGTATGAGACTATTACTAGTGGTGCTCAATTCAGGCTAAACATGACCATTTTTACGGGTTACACACACCCAACTTCTCACATAGAAGCAATTCAACCATTAGGTCAAATTGAGTTTCTAGTCAATAGATTCTCCAGTAGTCATTCTCTTTTTAGAAGAAATTAAGTTCCTAAATTTACCTATCGAAGAGTACCAAATATGAAGATTGCTTGGTTTACTAATACTTAGGGGGGCTAACTAAAGGGTTTCTGGTTCATTAAGCCACATAACGAATATAACTAAAGTGTAAAGGCAAAGCAACCTATCAGACTAAGCGTATCCTACGGCATTAATAAGATTATATGCATGAAGTAATTACTTATGAAATTTTAAAAAGAGAACTTACCTCACGTCCTAGCTTTTCTTCGTAATGTCTCAGATGATGATCGACGTGTGAATGATAGGTGAGTCTTCAAGATAACCAAGGTGTGAAAGTATATCATGGCAAGCTTCTAACACCTTATTTAAACCGAAGTGGCTTGACCCGAACATGTCTTGTACGGATGATGATCTTCTCCTTCGTCTGTGTCACTCCATGATTTTGGATTGAGTTCACTTTGGAGTTGATTCATGTAGTCTTCGTCGTTAATACCTACATTAACAACATTTAAACTAGTAGCAAATATATATATTTTATTTAAATGTTTATCTATTAAATTTTCTAAGATAACTAATTCATGTACGAGATCAAAATCCTCATCTTTGGCTTGACATTTTTCTTGATGAAAGTTTAAGAGATTTTTCCAAATATCATTTGCCGTTTTACAGAAAGATATTCTTTCATATTCAACTTTCGGCAAGGTTTTGTAAATAATTATTTTAGCTTCATTATTTTTGTTTTTAAATAATCATTTTGAGTTTAAAAATCCGTTTTTGTTTGACTTTCAAAATCCGTTTTTGTTGGTTGAAAATCACCAATCGAAATGACATGCCAAAGATCTAGATCAATTGATTTCACATAATTTTCAAATTTATTTTTCCATTCAAGAAAAGTATAGTTTTCAAATAGCGGTGGTGTTTACATAAATTCCCCTTCTAAATATTTTTCGGATTCCATAGATCGATTCAAGTTTTAAAATACAGTATATTTTAAAGATCTTGATTGACGTGGCTCCTGATACCAATTGTGGAAAACTAGAAGGGGGGGTTGAATAGTTTCACGTCTTTTTAATTTTATTATGAAAACTTTGTTTCTTTTTAAAACCTTAGATTTGAGTTTATATGAAAAATGATACTTGAACAATATTATTAATTAAATGTGTATCCTTTTAGATTTGTTATAAAAGTTTTCTTTTTATGAATGGAGTTTTAAATTGATCTTTATGTGAAATCAACTTCTAATTAATACTAATAGTTATATATGCCTATATGTATGAAAGTAATGACGATATAAAGAAATAAGTAAGAGATGGAAAGATCAAACCGAGACACGAGGGATTTATAGTGGTTCGGCTACAAGGACACCTTCCTTGCCCTACTCCACTCCCCGAGCACACCTTGCTCGAGAGTTTTCTTCACTACTTCAACAAGCTCCCTTATGGCGGAGAAAACCTTACACAACTTTCGCTTACACCGGTTTAACGACACAAAGCTAAATGTCGAGTTCTAATCGTAGCTAGAACCAATCTCACAACTTCACAACACAACTTCTTCACAACTTATTCACGACTTCTTCACGACTTCAACACAACGGCTTCACGACTTCTACACAACGACTTCACGACTTTTACACGACGACTTCACAACTTCTAAGCTACGGCTTCACGACCAAGACTTCACAACTTCTAAGCTACGGCGTCATAACTTCAACATGACGACTTCACAACTTCTAAGCTACGGCTTCATGACTTCACCATGACGACTTCACAACTTCTAAGCTACGGCTTCATGACTTCAACATGACGACTTCACAACTTCTAAGCTACGGCTTCATGACTTCAACATGACGACTTCACAACTTCTAAGCTACGGCTTCATGACTTCAACATGACGACTTCACAACTTCTAAGCCATGGCTTCACGACTTCTACACCATGACTTCACAACTTCTACATGACTTCTTTACACCACAACTACTTATACACCTTCTTCACTACTTACACACTATACATATCTAGTCACTTATGTTTACACCTTATACACACACTTTACACAAATGAATGAATGATTTACAATTATGATACACCAACAACTTGGATGGAAGAGATACACCAAGTTGTAATACTTCTTGTCTTGAAGGATAGAAGTATTCTTCTCTTGCACTTGAGAGGTTGAAGCTTTGGATCACTTGAAACAAAAGCTTATAATTACATGATCAAAGGGTTTTTGAAAATATGAAATGAGATATAAACCAGAAAGTTTTTAGTGCAAAAGGTTGAGTAAAAATCCAGGGAAGGCTGGTATTTATAGGCAGAAAAATTGGACAGCTGGAACCTACTGGAGCGTGGCCGGCCCCCTTAAATAGGGGGGCGGTCCCCTTAATTTTAAGGGGGCCGCCTAGCATAATTAAGGGGGCCGCCCTCCCTGCCCGTTGCCCAGTTTTGTCTTTTTGTGGGGATGGTTTTTCTAGAACATTTTTACTGATTTTGGTTAAAAATTTGAATTCGTAAATTTATAATGAATTAAACCTTTTTATTTATTACTAAAAATGTTTTTCTAAAAGATATAAAATGTTTTTTACATTTTATAAAAAATCTAGTTATTAAGAAAATGTTCCTTTGATCATATAATGTATTAAGCATTAGTTCATTCATACCTTAAGTGATTTTAGTTGTAGAAGTGAATATTTACAACTAAGTACTTGTTTATTTTATAAGTTTATGTTTTAATGAGTTTACATTTTGTGATCATCAAAACATAGACATATGAATAAATATTGATAATGTTTTTAGGCATTATTTATGTCAACAGACTCGATTAGTGCACATTTGTTTGGTCATCGGAGGCGTAGAGCAGAGTGCCTCCTTTTCAATATCAACACATCTCGTAGTGAGAGGTCGATAGAAGATGAAGGGTTCTCCGTGTGAAATGAAACAAGTACCTTTTGAGAGACACCTGAGTGGCTTAGAAGGTTTAGTGCAGTGCGTCACTGGGTCCATGACGTCTTTTGTCTTCAATACCGGTGATGCTCAGTCAACCAGTAGATTATGTATTGAACCCGGTGTCTGCCCTAAGGTTGAACAAATGGAGGGCTATTTCTTTTCACCCTTTTCTTTGCTTTTCTTTTTAATTCTTCAACCCCTTCTTTCTCCTTACATTTCATATCTCCTTTTTCAATCATACCTAGGACTTTCTAGTTCTAAACTATTGGTATTGTCCTTGGGTAGATCCCTCCGGCTCTGGCGGATCATAAGACGGTTATTCCTAACCTTAGTCACCTTATTACTCCATGACTATCCTATTGTTGCCATAACCAAACCTTTTGAAAATCTCTCAAAGTGTCGATGATTGTAAAAACATTTTATTGACACCATGAGAGTTTTGCGTTTTTCTGAAAGACTCCCCCTTAACATGTGCTCATATATAGTTAAAGTAAATTTGCACATGCCGGGAAGAGTTGGCACTTTTGAATTGATTGATTTTCAATGAACATGATCATCGCGAGACACGCTTACATCACCAGATGAACTGGCTTGAAATTATTACCCGTCCAGATCACATTCAAGGAAAATCGCTCGAAATCGGTACATTCTACTCAGACACGTCCGTTGCGAGACACGTTTACATCACCAGATGAATTGGCTTGAAATTATTACCCGTCCGGGACATGTCCTTTCGACTACTGACTTTTCCTATCGTCAATTCGAGGGTCAATTCTGAGTCGAGCACTTATGAGATTCCATCTTTCCTTTACCATATTTTAATCATCAGTTATTCTCCCCCTCAAAAATAGCATACTCATGATGTTTTTGAAAAAACTTTATGATTAAAATATGCTGTTTTTGAGTTTTAGGGAAGAATTTCAAGAACTTTTGTTTTTCAGAACAAAGATTATTTTTCAAATACTCCCCCTTGACGAGGGAATACTTGTCCTTATGAGCAGAATGTTTTGAAAAACTTAGAAAACATTCAGGTTTCATTCTACTCATAAGAAAGAAGCTTTCGCTCCTTTGATCAGGATTGAGGCACTGAAGCGTACCTCAGGATCCTTTCTTTACAGGTACGGGTTGTGCACTGTTATGTGTACACAAACCATTGTCATATAAAAGAAAATGATGAGATAATGACAAAATTATGACAAGTAATAACATTGAGTTTACTCAGGACGGTGGAAAGTGAGAATGTTTGGAATTCAGACTTGTCCTCCCACGTAACTCTCTAGTCTTCTCATCTGCACCCGAAACTTCAGTCGGTGATCAATTGGAGCCAAGAACTTGACTGTTAATCCAGTTCATGCTGCATGTCAATAGCAGCTTCTTCGTACACTTCCTTTTTGGTGAAGTTTCTGAATCAGCTTCCCCCCAAACTGACAACCGACTTCAGCAGATTCGTAATTTTGATGTAGTTAACATGACTTCTAACTTTTGGAGGTTTTAAGTACACAACAGTATTTGTAGATAACATCGTAAACCACACCAAGCAAATCTGACTAAGTGACTCAGTAACGATTATACTCAATGTGGA
The DNA here is from genome assembly GCA_021014915.2 of Artemisia tridentata subsp. tridentata. NCBI lineage: Eukaryota > Viridiplantae > Streptophyta > Magnoliopsida > Asterales > Asteraceae > Artemisia > Artemisia tridentata. The sequence goes on along the minus strand of CP139503.1, from coordinate 146,270,170 downwards.
AACTCCGTTCGGGGGTAACATGCAAGAAATCAGCAAGATCTTCTCACATAAGTAGGCTACTTCGCACATTACAACCTACGAGAGTTGAAATGTTTACACCAAAATCACAAAACTGAACCACTGATCATCTCTGCAGGCGTCTCTCTGGTAGTAATAAAATTGTAAGCTCGATCACGTGGGTCTGTTATGTGTCCCCGATGTGCACATATCTTTCCCCTGATTGTAGATACATGTGGAAAAAGAGTGTTTTCGCAAAGAATGCCAGAAACGCCAAAGAACATCTACTCTCTCTTCCCCCACGATGTCTTCGCGGAATCGGAAGCATACACACTATGTTTACGATGGAAACGGAGGCAGCGTAAACCCTGTATGTCCAATTAGTCGGAGATGTGAGAAGTACCATAATTAGCGCATGAGAATCAACTCCTGATAACATCTCAGCTCTTTTATACTCCTCTCAGTTAACTTTTTACCGACCCCATTATCATTCTGACGGCTCTTTGTAGTATCGGTAATGGTTGAAGCCGAAGCAAATGGATTGAAGAGTGCATTTTTCTTCATAATTTGATGGTGTGGGTGCTTTAGAGGTAAAAGGGATCTTCAGCTGCAGACGCAGAAGTAGAAGCTGTTTAATCTATTGATGATGATGTTTCAGGTTGAGGTGCATCGTCAGCAACTGCTTTGGTAGTAGTTGCTGTTGTATCAGGTGCTTGATTGGTTACGGTTTGAGCAGCGGAATTGGTGGATACATCAGAAGCACGACTACCGAGATTGTCATCAAACAGAGGAGCAAACAGGTCATCTAAATCCTTTCTGTCAAACGGTAATGAAGCAGCTGAAGATTCAGGAAAGTTAAGACGGTTGTGTGCGGGTTCCAAGTTGTCTTGCTCAAAAGCCGAAACATTAAGCTCGGGTCTGAAACTGAGCTGTTCCGAAGCCATTGTCATATCTGCAAAGAAAGTAGGAAGAGACAAAAACAGAGAATATGGATCCCCAAGTGAAACTGGGTTCCAGAAGTTAGAAGCATAAAGTTGTATTGTCAATTATCTTCTTGACTCCTGAACACACGATTCCAATGGTTTGCTATCTCGTCTCAGGGATAAATGCTGTGGAGTTCACATGTGTTTTGGTGCAACTGTCTAAAATCTTTCCAGTAGGAATCCACCTAAGACCAATCGTTTTGAAGATTCTACCCGTGGGAACCCACCTAAGGTTAGATCTAGGAGATGTTTTCCTTTTAGATGCAGTGGAATGAAATGTGAGAGCATCACTTAGTTGAGAAAACCTACGTCCTATATTAATCCACCATTTAGATTTCTGAATCTTTTCCTTTGGTTCAATGGGTTTGTTTGGTTTGATTGTCTTAGTCGATTGTGCCTTTGCACGTGAATTCACTTCTTGATGATATTTTGACACACAGACATTGCAACTACTCTTAGATGCTAGCCAATTCCTATTTGTTTGTTGAGTGCTCCTAGGTTTTGGTTTGCAACTATTAGCAGTGTTCTGTAAAACAGTGGAAGGCATCACACAAGGTTTTGAAGCTAGAATTCCGTCCTTTTGAAGTAGTGCCTTTTTCCTAGCTTTTTTTAGATCATAGTTCTTGTACATGTCATTTATGCCATAAGACTCTTTACTTTTAATGCTCACTTTAGACACTGTTTTTGAACTAATCCTAGATGAGCCAGGTATAAACACTTGTTGAGGTTTAGCAGAGACAGATGCATTTTTCTTAGGCCAAGAATGTGGAGTGACTGGTTTTGTCAAATCATCTTTCTCAACAACTTGGGAGGCAAACCGAGATTTTGAAAGTTTAGGTCGTTCAGATTTAAATGCAGTTGGTTGTCTAACCACTGATTGTTTTCTGATAGGTTGTAGAGGCGGTTTCCCCAAGATTGATGGTTTTGCAAACTTAGTATCCACACTTTGACCAGTCAATCTTCTTAATTTGTTTTGCAATGCAGCATGTGCAAACACCTTTGCTCGAATTTGAACTTTCAACAACTCATTTTCTTTAACTAATGTATCCATACGTTTACTTTCTTCATTCAAAGATTTACCATTGTTGCTTGAAGTTAGAGATTCGTTTTGAAGTTTAAGTTCAAGTGAGATGCAATGTGCCTCTAGTTTTGAAAAATCCTTTTGAAACTGGGCAATGATCTTTTTGAGACAAGCATTTTCAAACTCGAGAGTTTGATTTGATGGTACATTTGTTTTGTTTTCATTTAATGGATCAGGCAAAGATTGTTTGACAAGATGTTCGTCAACATTCTGATCAACCCCTCCTTCATTTCTGAATTCAGGTTGTTCAGTAAGTTGGCGATCATGAGCAGACATACTATTATTGACAATTGATTGTACCTCAGCCATTGGCTCTTCGTCAAATATGGGCTCTGTGTCATGTGTGGGTCTGACATCTGCACAATCAGCATCTGTATCATTGCTGCTGTCATCCTTAGCCATTGGCTCTTTGTCAAATATAGGCTCTGTGTCATATGTGGGTCTGACATCTGCACAATCAGCATCTGTATCATTCCTTGTTCTGCTGCTATCATCCTGCTTTTCTGATTCTATCCCACTGCTTTCTTTAACACCCAAATTAGCTTCCAATGCTTTACCCGTATTAGCTTGCTCTTCTTGAATCTGTAACTTCTTTTCATTCACTCTTTGTCATACTCTTTTCTGTGAAGAACTCTTTCAGCAATTGACTTCTCAATCGAATCCATTTGTTGGGTCAGCATGTCTTTGAAAGTTTTAACCTCGATTCTAGTGTATTCCAAAAAATACTTGCATGTCATGACACTGTCAAAATCTGATGATAACCAGGAAACGATGAACTGCTGAAATTGTTCCTTGAGTACTCTAAAAGCGACCGTGGATCCATTCTCGTGAAATTCTTTGTTTTCAAGTTGCTTCTCCAGTTGATCCAGGTTGAGAAACATGGTTTTTGTGAACACTTCAATGTCTTCTCCAAAGAGTGATGGAAATGCCCTTTTAAATCCATACTCGGTACGAGTTTCTGCTAAGTCTTTGTTTGAGAGGACTTTAAGGTGTGAATGAAGTAATCTAAAACATTTCATGCATTTCTCTTTCGTTTCTCTCTCTCTTTTTCTTGCATTAATAGCTCTTGCGTATCGCTCTCTTGAGATCCTTGAGAAACAAGGTTTGGTGGTGAAGAAATGGAGGAAGGTGACATATGTTCTTTCATTTGTGACCTTGATTGATACATTTTCTCTCCCCCTTGATTGTTGCGATGAAATCGAAAGAATCAAACAAAAATGTATCACACGTAACTTGTGGATGTAGGATCTTTAAAGGATAATAACGGTTGTTGTTGAAGATTAGATTTTTGAACGATGAATAACTTGAAGAAATTCTGAGGATTTTACTCTAGAAACTCAGAGAAATTCAATCGTTGAACCTCGAAGGATTTTACACTAGAAACTCGGAATATTCTTATAAAAATTGATAGATCTCACAAACTCGATAAAAGTTAAGAAAGTCGACAAAGTACGGATTAGAAGTCCAATCGATCAAAGCACCAAGGTCTAAGTCCTAATTCCTTTATGATATTCAACGGACCCGAATAATCTCAACCCAAACTATAATCACTCTCGGATAACAAAGCTCGATCTAAATCGTGATTCAAAAGAATACCCAAAAATTAAAACCCTTAAAATCAAGTTAACACAAAAAAAAAATGTATTATAATTTCACCAGCCCACTCAAACTAAACCCAACAAATCTCGGCCCACTCAGCCCACTCGCAATCACAGCCCAAGTCCAGATCCAACACTAACCCTAATATTTTACTATAAGAGACTTGTAATATCACACAACCCAAATTTTTTAACCCTAATGCCACTTAAGAACGCAGCCACTTTTTCCTTGGCAGTCACCAACAATCAATTACCAGTTTTGATACCAACAATCCGTCCCTTAGTGGATCACAGGTAAGGTGTTCTCTCTTAGTGAATGTTCTTTTGGTTCTTGTTTCTATACGAGTGAAAAGAGGTAGAAAACCTTTTGGTTTTGTGCTTTCTTTAAGATTCGAACATTAAAAGAAGTTAATCTTCTTAAATCGATCGATGATGACTCTTGTTCTAACACAAATGATCTTTAAAGATCCATACCCTAATAGAACAAATCTGAGATCTTGCACTACTTTTCGTTTTTCTTTATTTGTTTCTTTCTTGATATGTTTTAACCGAATGAAAAGAAGGATGGAAACACGAGTTGTTTTTAATCTTTCTTTGGATGATTCGGATATTAGAAGAAGTGAAAGCTTCAAAGATAGATCGATGATGGTTATGCCGTTTGATTCGCAAAGATCTCTAAGATCTTGATATCCATACGGGATATGAGTCAAAGCAAGACTGAGATCTTTTTGTATTACTTGTGAGTTTGAACCAAACCAAAGAAATGATTGAAACAAGGTTGTTTTAGTTCATTCTTTTCAGATCTTTGGATATTAATGAAGCTATGCTTCAAAAGAGTAGATCGATGATGGTTAAGGTCACTCATAAGAAATCGTTAACGATTTGAATTAGAAGTGCACCCAACTGAGATCTTGAGGTATTTCGATGTTGATGACAGTGTTGATCGATGATGATTGAAGCTTTCGTGTTCTTGATCTTTAAGATCTTGAAGTTCAATGGATACCTCGAAAGAAAGAAAAATCAGAGATCTTTAGTTTGGTTCGGTGTTGATGACTGATGATGAAGTTATTAGTTGTTCACTATTGTAGTTGTTATTTGGTTGACATTGTTGACCATTGATGTTTATAGTTGTTTGTCGAGGATTAGACTGATGTTAGTCGAGCAAAAGAAACTCGATCAAATGAAAGTGGCTCGATTAATTAAGTAACTCGATCAGTTGAGTTACTCGATCAGTTGAGTAACTCGATTAGAATGAAGTTACTCGATCAAATTGAAGTTACTCGATCAATACTGGAGTTACTTGATCACACTTAGTAACTTGATCAACCTGAGTTACTCGATCAAAATGAAGTAACTTGATCAAACTGAGTAACTTGATCAAAGTTGAGTTACTCGATCAATATGACGTAACTCGATCAAACTAAGTAACTTGATCAAAGTTGAGTTACTCGATCAATATGAAGTAACTTGATCAAAGTGAGTTACTCGATCAAACTGGGGTTACTCGATCAAACTGAGTTACTCGATCAAATTTAGTTACTCGATCAAACTGGAGTTACTCGATCAAAGTGAGTTACTTGATCAAATTGAGTTACTCGATTAGTTGAGTAACTTGATCAAATTGGAGTTACTCGATTAGTTGAATTACTTGATCAAATTGAGTTACTTGATCAAAAGTAGTTTCTCGACTAAATGAGTTTCTCGACTAGGATGGTTACTCGACTAAAGTTACTCAGCTAGAGTTACTCGACTAAAGTTACTCAGCTAGAGTTACTCGACTAAAGTGAGTTACTCGATCAAAAAGTTTCTCTACTAACAGTTACTCGATCAAGTAACCTAGCTAACTCGCTAGTTACTCGACTAAAGATGTTACTCGACTAAACCAACAGTTGCTCGATCAAAGAGTCTGATGAACAGTAACAAATCGGATGAACAGTACGGAACAGTAACTTATCGGATTTTTTGATTTTTTCTTAGATCTAATCTTGTAACAACCTAAATTACCCCTAGGCGAATGATACCACTTGATGTTACTATTGATAATCACACAAGCTACCTAGATTAACCACTAATTAATCCTAGATCTAGACAGAGAAAGTTAGAGAGAGAAAGAGAGTGGAAGATTGATTAACACAATAATATGGAAATGTTTAGCATACAATCAACCAACCCTATCCCTTAGATGGGAGGGGGTATTTATAGTTTTTACATGGACTTGGGCTTAAAGCCCTAATTAACATACTTAAACATAAATAAATAAATAAACAACACAGCCCATGGGCCTTCTACACAGGCTGGGCCTAATAACAAACCTAAAGGCCAAAGCAACCTATTACAATATGATCAATACTTGAATTAATACAAAACGTGTTCCTAACAATTTATCTTTATGTTTGATTTTGATTGTGATACTATAATGTCTTTCGACTAGTATTTTATGTTCTATTGAAGATACCTTTTGGAGAGTTGTTTCGGTTATTTTCTTTTGGGATATTGTTACGACACTTCGTGTCTGCACTTTGCTCTATTTATGTGCATGTAGTAATTCTCTATTTAGACACCATGTGTTGTGATGATATCCATGAAGTTACACTCGCATTTCCGCCTTGGCGAGGTGTGACACACCTTATCGGTTAACACCTTCCGAAATGAAAGAATTGTCTAAGTAGTTGAAAGAGCTGTCAGATAAAGTTTTATCCGACCAAGTTCATCACCTTGGGGAGCACCGGTCTTATTTGTCAAAAAGAAAGACGGAGACTTTCCGAATGTGTATTGATTATAGGGAGTTGAACAAACTCACTGTAAAGAATCATTATCCATTGACCAGGATTGATGATTTGTTTGACCAGTTGCAAGGATCGAGTGTCTACTCGAAAATTGATCTGAGATCGGGATATCATCAGTTAAGGGTCAGGGAACCAAAACAGCCTTCCGAACGCGGTACGGGCATTATGAATTCCAAGTAATGCCATTTGGTCTCACCAATGCACCCGCAGTGTTCATGGAAAAATTCGTGATCGTGTTCATCGATGACATCTTAATCTACTCACGCAGCAAAGAAGAACATGCTGAACACTTGAGAACCATTTTGGAGTTACTCAAGGAAGAAAAGTTATACGTTAAATTCTCCAAATGTGATTTTTGGATTCCAACGGTACAATTTCTTGGCCATATCATCAATAGTTAAGGTATCCACATAGATCCTGCAAAGATTGAGGCGGTTAAAGGCTGGGCATCACCTACAACCCCAACCGAGATTCGTCAATTTCTAGGTCTCGTTGGTTACTACAGAAGGTTCATAGAAGATTTTTCAAAGATTGCAAAGCCTTTGACCGAATTGACCCGAAGTATATCTGGGAAGAAAAATAAGAAGTATATCTGGGAAGAAAAATAAGAGTCAGCTTTCCAACTCTTAAAACGAAAACTCTGTGAAGCACCCATCTTAGCACTACCTGAAGGAAGTGATGACTTTGTAGTGTATTGTGATGCATCACATCATGGTTTAGGTGCAGTGTTGATGCAAAGAAGCAAGGTAATAGCTTATGCTTCTAGACAGCTCAAAAAGAACGAAGAAAACTACACCACTCATGATCTAGAATTAGGAGCTGTGGTCTTTCCTCTTAAAATATGGAGACATTACTTGTACGGTACCAAGTGCACGGTTTTCACCGATCACAAAAGTCTTCAACACATACTGGATGTTGGGAATTAAATGTTCTGAAGATAAGCATTGGGAAGTATATGTTCATAAGGTTAGTACTGCTGAGAAAAATACACTAACGGTACTAACTGCTAGTGTATATTTGAAGTCTGTTCAAGTTATAACTAACAGTACAAACTGATAAGTTAGTACTGCTAGTACAATCAAAGGTACTGCTGGTTGAATACTGCTGTTGGAGTGACTCATACTACTGCTGAGTGGATAACTGTTGACGTATACTACTGCTGATTAGATAAGTATGAAAAAGTTATTTTGTGTATAAAAGTCAAGTATATACGGTAGATAATATCTTTGATTAGTGATTAGTCTATAAGTTGTGTACACAGAACATGTTGTATCTTTTCTACTGACACACATAACAAGCAAGCAGTTTGACAAGACTTGACAATATTGTAAAGATCTCCTTTGGACTATAAAAGGGAGATCTTAGCCTAAGATATTCAGTGTGTCTAAAAGAGTAACTATTAGATATTAACTGATAGAGTTGAACATAACAGAAATAGTTATCTTTGTAATAGAGATTCAAGGTTTTGTAACCCTAGTGATAGTGAAGATCACTCGTATTATTCTCAATAATATTGAATCGTTTGGTGTTATACTTTCTGTGTTCATTGTTCAAATAACAAGCATCACTGTTCCATTTCCATAACCAATATCCTTCTAAGTGTGGTTAAGTAGATTCCGCATACTTAATCATATTCACTCAAGGTATCATATAAACACGTTATAAAAGGACTAACATCCTACAGAGTGTATTACATCCTCTCAATTGGTATCAGAGCTCAGGCTGATATCTTTGATTTAGAAGAAGAAATGGACATAGAGTCGATTCAAACGAATGTTGCTGCAAAGTTGCCAATGCTCAAGCAGAATGAGTTTGATATGTGGAGGCTAAGGATAGAGCAATATTTCCAAGTGCAAGACTATACACTTTGGGAAATTATTGAAGAAGGAAACTCTTTCAAGCCTACAACCACTACATCAACAGTTGATGATAAGCTAGTGACAACTGTGGAGACCAACCCAACAACTGCAGAAGATAGAGTAAAGAAGAAGAATGACCTCAAGGCCAGAAGTATGCTGATGATGACCATTCCAAATGATCAACTTTTAAATTTCAGCAAGTTCAAAGATGCTAAGTCATTATTTGAGGCCATTGTTGCAAGGTATGGTGGGAATGAAGCCACCAAGAAGACCCAGAAGACTCTTCTCAAGCAGAACTTTGAAAACTTCTCTTCAACCAACAATGAATCACTGGACCACATGTTTAATAGGCTTCAGAGAATTGTAAGCCAACTTGCTATTCTTGGGGTGGATATACCTCAAGAAGATCTAAACTCCAAATTTCTGAGAAGCTTACCTGAAGAGTGGGCTATGCATGTTGTTGTCTGGAAGAACAAGCCAGACATTGACACCATGAACCTAATGGACTTGTATAGCAACTTCAAAATTGTGGAACAAGATGTGAATAAGACTGGAGGATTTAGTTCAAGTACTGGGAACATGGCCTTTGTGTCATCTCCTAGTAACTCAAATCCAGTTGAAGATGTGAAGGTTGATGTGGGAGTTGGTACTGCTAGTTCATCAAGCAGTACTATTGGTATTATGGATGAGAAAACATGTTGTGCTTTTCTCACAAGCCAGAATGATGGGTCTATGCTTACTCATGAAGACCTCCAGGAAATCAATGATGATGATTTGGAGGAGATGGACCTAAAATGGCAAATTTCTCTTCTTAGCATGAGGGCTAAGAAATTCTATCAAAGAACAGGGAAGAAGATCACTATCAGCAGCAATGATACTGCTGGTTTTGACAAGTCAAAGATAGAATGCTACAACTGCCACATGATGGGGCACTTCTCAAGGGAATGTAGAAGACCTAGGCAGCAAGATAGCAAGAGCAAAGGTTTTGGAAGCAAGTCCAAAACAGGGGAGGTTTCTGAGCCAAACTCAAAAGCTATGGTAGCTATTGATGGCTTAGGATTTGATTGGAGTTTCATGGCAGATGAAGAAGAAGCTTCTACTCAGATGGCACTCATGGCCTTCTCTGCTACTGAGGTACAAAATGATAATTGTTGTTCTAAAACTTGCACTGCTCTTAAAGAACTAGAAACTTTAAGAAAACATTATGATAATCAAAGGATAGAACTAAACAAAACTCATCAAAACTTAACAGATCATAAGATAGGTTTAGCTACCCTAGAGAAGCAGATCATACACTATAAAGACAATGAATTTGCTTTTTCAGATGACAAAGCTCTTCTTAAAAGAGACTTATTTTTTAAAGATGCTAAAATTAGCTTTTTAAGAACAGAGTATGATAGGCTTAAAAAGAAAAATGAAAACATTCAATTAAGTGTAGAAACATTAGACTATGCCTCTAAAGGTGTGAGAAAAATAATTGAATGTCAAGTGATCAACAAAGCCAAGTCTGGGTTAGGATATAAGAATGTCCCACCTCCTTATAGAGGAATCCCTGCACCCCCGAGGATAGACCTAGAACACACAGGCTTGTCTGAATTTCAACAACCTATATTAGAATATGGTGTTCAGCCAAAAGAAAATGTAGTTGTTGATGAACCTATAAAAGTAAGTGAGAGTGTAAGTAACACTTCACTTCCTGAGGAAAAGGTGTCCTCTGATAGGAAATCAGATGGTCCAATCATTGAGGACTGGACATCTGATGATGATAAGGAAGAACAGGTTATGTCTAAACCTGATGTTGTTAAGGCAAAAGGAACAAGTGTTCCTAAGGTGATCAAGAATGATACTGTTAGGCCTAAAACAAATGTTCAACATGTTAGGCAACCAGTAAGATATTGTGAGCAATATAGAACCACAAACAAGCCCAGAGGTAACCAAAGTAATTGGAATGACCTCAAGTCTCACCAACTAGGTGATGACTTTGACTTCTATAACAAAGGTTGTTTCGTTTATGGAGATTTTGACCATCTTGCAGCCTTCTGCAACTTAAGGGTATCTAGTTATTCAAACAATAGGGTGAATTTCAAAAGGCATACAACTAAAAGTCACTCTAATTTTACTAGAACAACACCCAGAGTAGTTTCATTAAAGTCTAGCCTAAAACAAGTTTCTACTGCTAGACAAGCAGTTAGCACTGCTAGACCATTTAAGACTGTTTACCCAAAACAAGTAGTTAAAGGTGCACAATCAACTTACAAACATGCACCAACAACTGCTAAAAGGCCTTTTCATACTAACGCAGTGGTCCAAAAATAAATTTGGAAACCAAAGGGTACAACTACAAAGCTAGCAGTTCATACTGCTAGGCAAGCAGTTCATACTGCTGCTAGGGAAAAATAGGATAATGTTGTTAAGGCCTCAGCATGTTGGATTTGGAGACCTCTTAAATCCAATGGTGCATCAACTGTTCTCAAAAGATTTAATTACATTGATGCACGAGGCAAACTCAAGACAGTAATGGCTTGGGTTCCCCAAGGAAACTAATTTCCTTATTTATTTGTAGGGACATTCACAAGCAGATGATGAAGATCAAGGATATCCAGATAGTGGGTGTTCAAGGCACATGACAGTCAACATGTCTTATCTTTCAGACTTTCAATCATTGGATGGAGGATATGTTACCTTTGGAGGAGGAATTGGAGGCAGAATTACTGGTAAAGGTACACTTAAAACCGATAAATTGGATTTTGAAGATGTGTACTATGTGCAAGAGCTTAAGTATAATCTTTTTAGTGTCTCATAAATGTGTGACAAAAAGAACAAAGTTCTTTTTACTGACACTAAATGTCTTGTGCTTTCTTTTGATTTTAAGATGCCTGATGAAAGTCAAGTACTTCTTAAAATTCCAAGAAAGGGCAACATGTACAGTGTTGATATGAAGAAGATTGTTCCTAAAGAGGCTCTTACTTGTCTTGTTGCAAAGGCCACATTGGATGAATCTATGTTATGGCATAGGAGGCTTGGTCACATTAATTTCAAAACCATAAGTAAAATTGTCAAAGATGGTTTGGTAAGAGGCTTGCCTCAGAAAAGATTTGAAAATGACCAAACATGCGTTGCTTGTCTCATAGGCAAACAACATAAAGCCACTTGTAAGCCCAAGATTTTTAACTCTATTGATCAATCATTGTTTATGCTTCATATGGACTTATTTGGACCTACTTCTGTGAGTAGTATTAAGTATAAAAGATTTTGCCTTGTTGTTACTGATGACTATAGTAGGTTTACATGGGTTTTGTTTTTAGGTTCTAAGGATGAGACTTCTAGCATTCTTAAGACATTCATTACAGAGATAGAAAACTTAGTAGACAAGAAAGTAAAAGTCATTAGATGTGATAATGGGACAGAGTTTAAGAATAGAGTTATGGATGAATTCTGCAAAGAAAAGGGTATTAGAAGAGAATTTAGTGTTGTTAGAACTCCTCAGCAGAATGGAGTTGCTGAGAGGAGAAATAGGACACTCATAGAAGCTGCTAGAACCATGTTAGCTGACTCTAAGTTTCCTATCACTTTTTGGGCTGAAGCAGTTAGTACTGCTTGCTATGTCCAGAACAGGGTTTTGGTTGTTAAGTCTCACAATAAGACATCCTATGAGCTTTTTAGAGGTAGAACTCCTGCAATAGGATTTCTTAGACCTTTTGGGTGTCATGTGACAATTCTGAACACCTTAGACCATCTAGGAAAATTTGATGGTAAAGCAGATGAAGGATTCTTGGTTGGATATTCTCTCAATAGCAAAGCATTTAGAGTATACAATTCAAGAACTAGGAGAGTTAAGGAAAACCTGCATGTGGAATTTTTAGAGTACAAATCCAATGTAGCAGGTGAAAGTCCCAAATGGCTATTTGATCTTGAGACTCTAACCCAATCAATGAATTATGTGCCTGTTGTTGCAGAAACTAATGATTTTTCAGGTTTAGAAGCAGATAATGCAACAAATGAGGCAGGGTTAGGAAAAGAGAACGATCAAGATTATGTGTTGATGCCAATATGGACAAGTGTGGATTCAACTTTAATGAATGATGAACCTTCTTCTGATGAAGCTAAAGAAGGGATTGAAAGTGAAAACAAGGAAGATGGAACTGAGGAACAAGAGAATCAAGTTAACAGTACTCATGATGATAGTACTGCTGAGACCCAACTTGATACTGCTAGGCCACAAGTTTCTACTGCTGAGCCAATTGGTCCAACTGCTGGCTCATCAAACTCAAATGAAGCAGAATTCTCAGAAGAAGAGGTGGATTTCAACAATCTCCCACCTCATTATCAAGTTCCTTCTACACCACACACAAGGATTCACAAAGTTCACACCCTGGACAATGTGATTGGTGATGTGCAATCAGGAGTGAAGACAAGGAATCAACTTATGTCTTCAGACCAACAAGGGTTACTTGATGCTGTTTATGCATCAAAGCAGCATGAAGATACACACTATTGCTTATTTGTATTTTTCTGTTGGGAATTAAACTTAAGCAGTTAGTACGGTTGAAGAATACAAGAACAGTTAGGACTGCTGATGGAAGAACAGTTAGGACTGCTTAAGAGATCAAGGTGAAACCGTGTGAAGATAAATATAGAAAAGATATGATATATATCTTATTTGTATAGAGTGATACGATTAGATGTTTTACTTGTATAGGACTCTTTACATTATAAATAGAGATCCTTAGTTAGGGTTTACATACATCTAATACCGAATACCTAATATCCCTTCATGCGAATTATCAAGAGCTTCACGTTCATATTGTAATCGTTTGATATATATTGAAGTGATAGTTTGGTTGATATCGTTTGTGTTCTTATTTGTTCTTATTGTCTTATTCAATCAATCACCAAACACAAAACATCTTCTAGATACTTGGTAGTAAATTCCGCGTGCTATCAAGTATATACTCAAAGACAACAAAGCAACCAGAGTCAAGGGTTTAAGAATCAGCAAGGGTGAAGGAAAACAGTTAATGTTGAAGAGCCTTCTTCCAAGGCTATGATAGTTGTAGATGGAGCTGGATTTGATTGGAGCTTCATGGAGGAAGAAGAGGAACCAGCTAACTTGGGTTTGATGGCTTTCTCAGACTCTGAGGTACATATACTTGAAAAATGTTCAAACTCTTGTCGTGCTTTAAAAGATTATGAAAATGTTAAGAAACAGTATGATGATCTTAGAGTTGAATTTAATCAAGTAAGTTTTAGTCTGTCAAATCATAAAAGAGGATTAGCTGTTTTGGAAGAACAAATTGTGTTTTATAAACAGAATGTGTCAAACTTTTCTGATGAGATAGGTATTTTAAAGAGGGAATTGCAAATAAAAGATAATAAAATGAGTGGACTTGTATATGAACTAGAGAAGCTTAAAAAGGAAAAAGAAAACATCAAGTTAAGTGTAGACACTCTTGAATATACTTCAAACGGAGTTAAGAAGATTGTAGAGAGTCAAATACTTAACAAACCTAAATCTGGTTTAGGTTATAAGTCAGTTGCACCCCCTTTTAGAGGAATGTTTGCTCCACCAGGAATTAATTTAGCTCATACTAGTTTAGAAGAGTTTAAGGATATGGATTTTCCTGGATATAGTGTTAAGGTTAGTGAGAATCCTGTCAAATTTGTTAAGGCAGAAGATTCTTTTGTGAGTGCTAGTGATAAATCTCTTTTTGAGGAAAAGATGTCCTCTGATAGGAACTCAGATGCACCAACTATTGAGGATTGGACATCTGATGATGAGGATGCAAAGGTTAAGGATAAATCTAATGTTGTTAAGGTAGAAGTTAAACATGCTCCTAAAGTGGTTAAGACTGAAAACATAAAACCAGTTAGGAAAAATGTTAGATATGCTGAGATGTATAGGACTAAGAACAGATCATCAAGTTCTGAGAGTAGTCATAGGAACTGGAATCACTCAAAATCTAAGAAAGTGGATGATAAGTTTGCTATGATTAGAAAAGTATGTTTTGTTTGTGGAAGTTTTGATCATATGGCTGCTTATTGTGATTCTAACCCATGGAAAAAGAGGGTTACTGGGAATGCAAGGGTGAACAGGAATAACAATGCTAGGGTAACTCAAAATAGTCCAACTAGATTGACAAACTCTAATGCAAATCATAAGATGTCACCTAAAGCTGTTATGTTAAAGACTGGCATCAAAACAGTTTCAACTGCTAGTCAAAATAAGTGGTTTAATAACAAGCAAACTGTTTCTAGTGCAAAACAATTTTCAAATCATGCACAAACAGTTAAAAATCATTTTTATCAGAAAACAACAATGACTAATTAGAAGTGGGTGCCTAAGATTAAATAAGCAGTTCCAACTGCTAGGTCAGCAGTTCCAACTGCTAGACCAGCAAATCCTACTGCTAGGCACTTAAATGTTAAGGAAAAAACGGGCAATGTTGTCAAGGCCTCAGCACATTGGGTTAAACATTCTACCAAACCCAATGGTTCATCAAAGACCTCAAACAAGTTTTCTCATCTTGATGCACAAGGCAGATCTAAACCAGTGATGGTTTGGATGCCCAGAAGAAACTAACACCTTTATTTTGTGTGCAGGAACATCCCTTAAATGGTAAAGAAGATAGAGGATATTCAGACAGTGGATGTTCAAGGCACATGACAGGAAACATGTCATATCTTTCAGACTTTATTGCTCTGGATGGAGGACCAGTTGTCTTTGGTGGTGGTGTTGGAGGAAGGATTACTAGTAAAGGGGTAATTAAAACTGGTAACCTTGATTTTGAAAATGTGTATTATGTACCAGAACTTAAGTACAATCTTTTCAGTGTATCACAAATTTGTGATAAACAGAACAAAGTTTTATTTACTGATATTGATTGTCTTATACTTTCTCCTGATTTCAAGCTACCTGATGAAAGTCAAGTATTGCTTAAAATCCCTAGAAAGGATAATACATACAGTGTTGAGATGAATAAACTAGTTCCTAAGGTTGGACTTACTTGTCTAGTTGCAAAAGCCACATTGGAAGAATCAATGTTGTGGCACAGGAGGCTTGGTCATGTTAATTTTAAAACTATTAACAATATTGCTAAAAATGGGTTGGTAAGAGGTTTACCAAACAAAACTTTTCTCAATGACCAAACCTGTGTTTCTTGCCTTAAAGGTAAGCAACACAGAGCCTCATGTAAGCCAAAAACCCAGAACTCTATTTCTCAAGCTTTATATATGTTGCATATGGACTTGTTTGGTCCTACCTCTGTGAATAGCTTGAACTTTAAGAGATACTGCCTTGTTGTCACTGATGATTATAGTAGGTTTTCTTGGGTATTCTTTATGAAAACTAAGGATGAGACAAGTGACATCCTTAAGACCTTTATAGTTGAAGTAGAAAACCTAGTTGATAAGAAAGTTAAAATAATCAGATGTGACAATGGGACTGAATTTAAGAATAGGGTGATGGATGATTTTTGCAGAGAAAAAGGTATTAAGAGGGAGTTTAGTGTAGCTAGAACCCCACAGCAAAATGGTGTAGCTGAGAGAAAGAATAGGACTCTTATAGAGGCTGCTAGGACAATGTTAGCTGACTCTAAGCTACCAGTTTCATTTTGGGCTGAAGCAGTTAGCACTGCTTGTTATGTGTTGAATAGGGTTTTAGTTGTGCAACCTCACAATAAGACTGCTTATGAGCTTCTTAGATGTAGAACCCCTGCTTTAAGCTTCATGAGACCTTTTGGTTGTCATGTTACTATCCTTAATACCAAAGACCAACTAGGAAAGTTTGATGGGAAATCTGAGGAAGGTTTCTTTGTTGGTTATTCTCTGCACAGTAAGGCTTTTAGGGTGTACAATACAAGCACCAAGCATGTAGAAGAAAATCTGCACATATAATTTTTGGAGAATAAACCAAATGTTGCAGGTGTAGGTCCGGATTGGATATTTGATATTGACAGTCTTTCAGATTCCATGAATTATGTGCTTGTTACAGGTACAAATAGTAACAATGATGCAGGTTCAGAGGAGGAAGATGATGATTGCTGATGAATTCAAATAAGTACATTTATTACCATCATTTATCCTATTTATTTCACTTGTTTTATTATATTATCTGTGAGAATTGATACTTAATCGTTTACTTTTGTAATTCTCAGATAAAAACAAGCATTTGGTGAAACTTGGTGATTTTGGACTAATTATAGAGCAAAACAAGCAAGAAGTTAAGAGTCTACTGAAATGTACAAGATCAAGACTATTCTGCTCCAGATGCGCCGCATCTTACTTCTTACATACGGCGCATCGCTATCAAGATTTCACAAGATATTATCCAAGACGGCAAAGGACATGCGCCGCATCCAAGACTGAAGATACGCCGCATCTTCTGGCGGTGTACGAATATTCCTGAATATATTAATCTTGGACCCCACGCGAAGTTAAGTCAATGCGCCGCATCTACTTACTAGATGCGCCGCATCTTACCCTCAGACAGAAACTATAAATACCCCAAGACCAGACGAATTTCGGAGCACATAATATATACGAGGTACGAAGACCACAGAAACCTAAGGCCGAATTCAGACGATTAGGCAGCACAAGACACACCCGAACGAAGATACAAGAGCTGTAAGAAGGTCCTGCATGTATTTAATTCATTAAGTAGTTTTGTTTTATTGTTTTAGTAAACTTTAATTCATCAGGATTAGTGGCTTGTGTAATGTGAGGAGAAAGATTGCACTCCCTTAAAACTGCTTTCCCATCAATTAAAGTTTATATGTTGATGTCTTTGGTTACTACTTATTAGTGCATTGATAACCTCTGTGTTTATTAGTGGCCTGCGCATTTGACTACGGAAGAGAATGTGGCTCCTACGGTTGTTACTAAATTGATCACTTAGGAATAACTTTTAGACATAAGTAATCATTAAGGGATTTCTCGCCGATAAGATTAGGACCAACGAGAAAGGGTTAACTACATACACTTCATATAAAACTATCAATAAAACAAGAGACAATCTACTTAATCATCAGGACAGGTCTTCTTATAGTCTCGAGTATTTATCTGTGTACGTGCATGTCTATCGCTGATTCGTGCTCATTAGTTTAGTTTATTATTTAATTGCAACCAAAACGTGCCAGTCTCTCAGGCTGAACCCCCTTGCGTTAGATTAGGTTGTATAGTTAACTTAAATATTAAAATACTGATTAGAATAACTAGATAATACGTTCCACTCTTAGTGATCGACACTCTACTTACCACTATATACATACTGACCGGGTACACTGCTCGTTAAGTGTGTGTGTTATTGATAAGTCGGCTAAATATAAATTTAAAACTTGAGTAGGCATTAATACTGCTAAACCGCAACGACACAATGCACCGCATCAAGTTTTTGGCGCCGCTGCCGGGGAGTGAATTGTTATTATCTGTTAATTTGATTAGTATTTTAACTAGGTTTTTTTTTTTTTTTTTTAATTTTTAATCTAACCGCTAACTATGTTGTATATTAGGTTAATTTGCATTCATTTTATTATTTTGCATATTTTCTTGTTTTGTGTGTTATTTGTTTTCTTTTATTTGTGTTTGTTTTCATTTGTGTTTTTATTTGTTTTTATTTTTTGTATTTTCTGTGTTCTGCTATCGTTGTACTGAGCTAAATCGAACGATACGGCGCATCTATTTTCTTAGATACGGCGTATTGCGTTTAATTTTTATAAAATACAACGCGTTTAATTAATTCGATACGACGCATCTTTCCCCAAGATACGGCGTATCTGTTTTTAATAAGAAATTTTTTTTAAAACGATAACGCTATACGACGCATCTGCCTTAGCAGATACGGCGTATCTATTATTTTAATTAAAAACGGTTTTTGAATTATTAAACAGATACGACGCATCGATCTCTGTCGATACGGCGTATCTTCTGAATCAAAAATCTTATATTTTGAAACGTAACGAAAATACGGCGCATTAACTTTTGTTAATACGACGCATTTAATTTTAATAAGTATATCGATTTTTGATAATTAAACTGATACGGCGCATTCTAATTTCTAAGCGGCGTATCTATTTTTTGAATAAAGTTTGATTAAATTTTAACGTGATAAGATACGGCGTATCCAACTTTTTGGATACAGCGCATCGTCTGCAGATATCAGCTATTTTTATTCTTATATCCGTTTCTATATTCATTAATTTCTCTTCTAGCGAACAAATCCTACTGAAGATTTTACCTATGATGACAGGTTTTGCTATGGAAGACATATCAGTGAACGGATATCTTGCTAAGGAACTCTTGCTTTCGGATTCCTTCGAAGTGAAAGTTTTTGATGATGTAAACTTCAATGTGCTCATGATTGGTGCCGATTTATTTTCTTGGGAGACCCCTCTTGAAGCTACTTATGAGGAATTCAAG
The DNA here is from genome assembly GCA_021014915.2 of Artemisia tridentata subsp. tridentata. Classification (NCBI taxonomy): domain Eukaryota; kingdom Viridiplantae; phylum Streptophyta; class Magnoliopsida; order Asterales; family Asteraceae; genus Artemisia; species Artemisia tridentata. The sequence goes on along the minus strand of CP139503.1, from coordinate 146,251,453 downwards.
CGCTTATGCTATATTGAAGATGGGATATTCTCCTATGAGTTACTAATGAGCTACACTGAAGATGAATTGCTACTCTTATGGCCCATCATTGAATCTAAAGGATTGACTTGGACTATTGTCGAAGAGAATGATGGGAAATTCCAAATTGAATTCATGAACTCAAGCAATAAAAACTGTAGTGGAGGCAATTCCCAACCTATACAAAACTCTTACATGCCTTATTCCGAACAGTACTGGGGATTAAATGAGAACTATCTGGACGATGAAAGAATTTATGCTATGGCGGAGTTACTATTTCATGGCAGGTTGGTAAGATTGATGGACCTCTCCCTCGAAGAATGGCTTGAACTTAAATATGGTAGCCCGAAATTTGCCCCTGCAAATGAAGTCAAGCGGATTATGACTTCATGGTTGACACGGAGTTTTAGGGAGCAATTTAACGAGTTCATGGAGATAAGGAGGAAAATGATTGGAAAAGCTTGCTTCGACGTTGACCACGATCCTAACAATGTTGATTTTTCAGAGTGGTTGGCTAGTAAGTTCAATAACCATAAGAGCATGGATCGAGCTACTAAAGATGCGTTATGGGTTTATTAGATGAGAGGAGAAGACGAAGAAGTAGAGAGCGACCATGGGTCGTCACTTCATGATTCAACAGTCAATGAGGGCATTGAAGAATTATTCAGAATTGACATTGATGTGTTCGATTATGAGACACCCTTGTGCAAGCAATTCAAGGAATTTAACTACCTTCTTCAAGTTGACGATGATGTGCTAACTGGAGATTTACCAGGATTCAAGACTTATGATGATTTCAAAAACACCTGGTACTATGAATGGAATGACCAAATACCATGGGTTTGGGATAAACCATGGGAATTTGAGCACATTAATCACACCTGTACACCTTTCGTTTTCAAGGATGGGAGTAGTGTTTGGCCGACCTGTGATTATAAGAGTGACGGAACCTGTAATGGGGGAAGTATAATTGGGATGAAACGGGTTGGAAACGATGTAACCTTTGAAGACTATGAGTGGTATGATAATGTTGAAGACTGCCCACAAAAAGCAGAGGCTTTGCAAGAAAAGGGTAGAATTGAATACTTGAAAGGACTTAAGGGAACATCGAATACTACTTTCTGGGAATGGGTGCATGAACAATTTGATGATTACACGAAGCTTAGTCGACAGTTACAATGGGAATTGGAAAGAGAGTGGGAGGCAATTCAAGATGATGATAATAATAAGTCATTAATTGATGAACTTGATGACTATTTGATTAAGGATCCTTATTTTAAGTTTGTTGATAAAGACGAAGAAGAATTCACCAAAAGAAAGTGTCAACTACTTGGGATCCCTTATAATGAGCCACCCATGATTATTTCTGAAAAATTTAAAATCATCAAATATTCTTTGGGACCAGATGAAGAATATGTTGCGACGAAGACCAAGAGTTATACTAGACTAAGTCGAACGGAAGAAAACGTCGCAAAGCTATACGGGAACATCTTTCGGATGAAGGAAGAAGGATGGACCGTGACAAGAACTAAATAAAGAGTTGAACGTGAGTCTAACTTGAAGACTCTGGAATAAAGACAAGTGCTGACCGGGAGACAACCCGGAAAATTTTTATTATTCTGTTCTGTGTCGAGTCAGTCAGGCCCGCAGCAGATACGGCACATCTCAATCCCAAGATGCGACGCATCTCCTGCAATGGTCATATCTTACTTTGTTTTTCCGCATATTTATATTTCGACTTTAAAACTTTTTGTCAGTTTATTTTAATGCGGCGCATCCCTGGTTAAGGATGCGGCGCATCTTTTATTCTGATTCGTAATTATTCCAGGCTCGACACGGCGTATCTTCTTCCATAAGATACGGCGCATCGACTGACCTGATGATTTTCAGTTTTAATTTTTAAGTTTTATTTTTTTTCTAACTACTAATGTATTATGCAAGTTTGAACTTTCTTAACTTAGGTGTGTTTAAAGCCTTGGTGGTATTATAGATTCCTGCATTTCCAGTGGATACATCAAATATGAAGCTTAAACGTTCTCATCCACAAGAAAGATGATTTTTGCTCTTATACTAATGGAGGATCATACCGAGCAAATCTCAGGGGAGTTTTTCTGTTCTAATTCTTTTATTTTCCAGTTTTAACCTTTTATACAAACAACGAGGACGTTGTTTAACTTAAGTGGAGGGATTGGAGAATTAGAACACTTAACACTTACTTGTCCTAAACTTTTCAAATTATGCTTAAAATGTGCTTAATATATCAAAATTAAAAAAATTTTAGCATGTTTTTGTTTAAAGTCTAAGTTGCATAGCTGCGCACATGACATTATGTTCAAAAATTGTGATTTTTCAAAATTCACAAATCTATGAGTGTGCCGGTGACTTGTAAACTTTAGAATTTGGCTTGTATACTATTCGAGACCACCATAATAAGTATTATTTATATAATCGGAATAACTTGTCTAAATTGGTAAATTTCTAGGATTACACCCAAATAGCCTTTATATGTTTTGTGTTATTAGCTAACTACACTGGTTAGTTAACCCCCGTATAAACCCTTTTGTTACTCTCATTTTTAGAGTAAGATACCCCTAGAAAAACACTCAGAGCCATTCCTTTCGTTTCTTACACCTTCGTTAAAATGTTTCGTTACACCCTTACACCTTAGCCTACCCTGTAGATTAAAATCCGTGGTTGGTTAATTGCTTTAGGCAAAGTGTGTTTCCTTACATTACCTGTGTTCGCATGCGTAATTCATTATCTATGGTTAGGTCGGGAAATTGCACAATGCAATTGGAGTGAAAGTAAATATTGTATATCTTTGAGTCTTGTTTTTCGTGTGTTTACTACTTTCACTATTACTGTTATTTCTGATGTCATGAAAAGTATGGAAAAATTATCCAGAATTATCATTATAGTGATGTGGTGAATTTTACACATCTATGTTTATGTTTCAAAAAAAAAAAAAAAAAAAAAAAAAAAATAGAAAAGAAAAAGAAAAAGGAAGAGTTGGATGTTTGTTTTAACCAACTTATGTAAAGTTTTGTATTAAGTGGTCGATATCACCACTATTTGTTGTATATTATATCTATGGATTGAATGGGAGTTGGCAGTTATGGGAACGCCAACTAAAGGTTATTCTTTGATTAAGATCTTGTTGAGTATAATTCGTGTCTACCTAAAAGCGTGTGTTTCAAGTGTTAAAGCGTGAGTTATTCAGTGATATGAGTCTTATTCATGGGATGGTTGGGATAGTGATTAACCACACTTAGGATTTTAATTTATTTGTTTTGTTTATTTTTCATTTTACACCAACTTGTATCCCAAATATTATCCATACCCTATATTATTCTTTATCCAAACCTTTGATTTATTGAGATTAGGGATTTGAGCAATCTTAAGTATCGTAGTCGTGGATTCGGCTATGTATTTATGATTTTGTCGTCCTTTTTGATATAATATTATTGGTGAAGATTACTTGGTCCTATCTTTAGCCTATTCGAGTTAAGGATTTGAGCAATTGCAAGTATCGTGTTCGTGGATTCGATCATGTATTTGTGATTTTGTCTCCTTTTCTGGAATTTGAGATCGATAGAGATTAAGGAGAATGATTAACCCTTAAACCTCAAAAACCCTTTTTACCGCTTTAGACTTGTTATTCCTTGGCTTTAGTGGGGGAGATGTGTATACTTGCCAAGCTTATGATAGAATATTCGTCACGACTGGACAGTTAAACGATTAGATTTGCTTTTATCAAATTATTTTATTTTACTTCTAATTCGTTAAGTGTTTGGTTGTGTGATTATGACAGAAATGAATACATGCTTAAATATAAAAATAAATCCTAATATCTTTTAGGATACATTTTCATAAGATTAATTCTAAGGTTTACTTGGGGACAAGTAAAGTTCAAGTGGGGGGATATTTGATGAACTCAAATAAGTACATTTTATTACCATCATTTATCCTATTTATTTGACTTGTTTTATTATATTATCTGTGAGAATTGATACTTAATCGTTTACTTTTGTAATTCTCAGATAAAAACAAGCATTTGGTGAAACTTGGCGATTTTGGACTAATTATGGAGCAAAACAAGCAAGAAGTTAAGAGTCTACTGAAATGTACAAGATCAAGACTATTCTGCTCCAGATGCGCCGCATCTTACTTCTTACATACGGCGCATCGCTATCAAGATTTCACAAGATATTATCCAAGACGGCAAAGGACATGCGCCGCATCCAAGAATGAAGATACGCCGCATCTTCTGGCGGTGTACGAATATTCCTGAATATATTAATCTTGGACCCCACACGAAGTTAAGTCAATGCGCCGCATCTACTTACTAGATGCGCCGCATCTTACCCTCAGACAGAAAATATAAATACCCCAAGACCAGACGAATTTCGGAGCACATAATATATACGAGGTACGAAGACCACAGAAACCTAAGGCCGAATTCAGACGATTAGGCAGCACAAGACACACCCGAACGAAGATACAAGAGCTGTAAGAAGGTCCTGCATGTATTTAATTCATTAAGTAGTTTTGTTTTATTGTGTTAGTAAACTTTAATTCATCAGGATTGGTGGCTTGTGTAATGTGAGGAAAAAGATTGCACTCCCTTAAAACTGCTTTCCCATCAATTAAAGTTTATATGTTGATGTCTTTGGTTACTACTTATTAGTGCATTGATAACCTCTGTGTTTATTAGTGGCCTGCGCATTTGACTACGGAAGAGAATGTGGCTCCCACGGTTGTTACTAAATTGATCACTTAGGAATAACTTTTAGACATAAGTAATCATTAAGGGATTTCTCGCCGATAAGATTAGGACCAACGAGAAAGGGTTAACTACATACACTTCATATAAAACTATCAATAAAACAAGTGACAATCTACTTAATCATCATGACAGGTCTTCTTATAGTCTCGAGTATTTATCTGTGTACGTGCATGTCTATCGCTGATTCGTGCTCATTAGTTTAGTTTATTATTTAATTGCAACCAAAACGTGCCAGTCTCTCAGGCTGAACCCCCTTGCGTTAGATTAGGTTGTATAGTTAACTTAAATATTAAAATACTGATTAGAATAACTAGATAATACGTTCCACTCTTAGTGATCGACACTCTACTTACCACTATATACATACTGACCGGGTACACTGCTCGTTAAGTGTGTGTGTTATTGATAAGTCGGCTAAATATAAATTTAAAACTTGAGTAGGCATTAATACTGCTAAACCGCAACGACACAACGCACCGCATCAATTGCATTTTCATACCAGTCATGGAAGAAAGTCCTGTGAATGAGTCTTCTTCAAAGAAAGATGATATTCCTTCATCAAGTGGTGTAGACAAAGAGAAAGATGCTGCTGAAACAAGTGGTCAGAATGGTAAAGAAGCTGAAAATCCAACGAGCAGTAGCAATGGAGTTAGTACTGCTCAGCCACAAGTTCTAACTGCTGAGCAAAATAGTGATGCTGCTGGACTAAGTCAACCTCATCTTGATTCACCAGTTGATACTGCTTCTCAAGTTGATGAGTTTGATTTCTTTGGAGATGGTCTGCAAAACATGCCTACCAGCTATGCAGCTCCTTCTACTCCCCATACTATTGTACATAGGAATCATCCACTTACCAATATCATAGGAGATGTACAATCTGGAGTCAAGACCAGAAGGCAAATACAAGACCCAGATCATCATGGATTTCTCAGTGTGGTTTATGAGGAGAAACATCATGAAGATGAGCATGAGTGTGTGTTTGTATGTTTTCTATCTCAGGTTGAACCCAAGAATGTGTTAAAGGCTTTAGAATCATCAAGTTGGGTTGAAGCTATGCAAGAAGAGCTACTTCAATTCAAAATTCAGAATGTACGGGTTCTGGTTGATCTACCAAAGGGAATGAGAGTGATTGGTACAAAGTGGGTATTCAGGAACAAGAAGGATGAGAGGGGCATTGTGATAAAGAATAAAGCAAGATTGGTTGCTCAAGGATATACTCAGGAAGAGGGTATAGATTATGAGGAAGTTTTTGCTCCAGTTGCCAGGATTGAAGCAATAAGATTATTTCTTGCTTATGCTTCATTTATGGGGTTTATGGTCTATCAAATGGATGTGAAAATTGTCTTTCTGTATGGTACTATTGATGAAGAGGTTTATGTTTCACAACCTCCAGGTTTTATAGACCAAGAGCATCCTGACAAGGTATATAAGGTGGTGAAAGCTCTATATGGATTGCATCAGGCTCCAAGAGCTTGGTATGAAACTCTTGCTAAATATCTTCTGAAAAATGGGTTTCATAGAGGGAAAATTGATCAAACTCTCTTTATTAAAAAGGACAAGGGTGATATTCTACTGGTACAAGTCTATGTAGATGACATCATTTTTGGTTCTACAAAGAAACAGATGTGTAAGGAGTTTGAAAAGCTGATGAAAGACCAATTTCAGATGAGTTCTATGGGAGAGCTTACCTTCTTTCTAGGTCTTCAAGTACAGCAAAAGTCAGATGGTATATTTATCTCTCAGGATATATATGTTGGTGAAATATTGAGGAAATTCCAATTCACAGATGCCAAGATTGCTAGTACACCAATTGACAAGGAGACACATTTATTATTAAAGGATCACAGTGGTGAAGATGTGGATGTGCACATGTATAGATCTATGATTGGGTCTCTAATGTATCTTACATCATCTAGGCCTGACATTATGTTTGCTGTTTGTGCCTGTGCAAGATTCCAAGTAAATCCTAAGGTGTCTCATCTCACAGTAGTAAAAAGAATCTTCAGATACCTTAAGGGTCAGCCTAACTTAGGGCTATGGTATCCTAAAGAGTCTGCATTTGATCTAGTGGCATTCTCTGATTCTGATTATGCTGGTGCTAGCATGGATAGAAAGTCTACAACAGGTGGTTGTCAGTTCTTAGGTCGAAGATTAATCTCTTGGCAGTGTAAGAAGCAGACTATGGTGGCCACATCTACTACTGAAGCAGAATATGTGGCAGCTGCAAGTTGTTGTGCTCAAGTTCTTTGGATTCAAAACCAGATGCTTGATTATGGGTACAATTTCTTAAACACAATTATACATATAGACAATAACAGTACAATGTGTATCATTAAGAATCCAGTTCAACATTCAAATACTAAACATATTGAAATTAGACGTCATTTTATAAGAGACTGTGCTGAAAAGAAGTTAATACAAGTTGTTAAAATACACACTGATGACAACTTTGCTGATCTCTTAACAAAAGGTTTTGATGTAAGCAGATTTCAGTACTTGGTAACAGGTATTGGAATGCTTAATCCTTCAAAAGATTAATGTCTAAATGTTTTTGGATTTTGTACTGCTAGTTGTGCTATTTGTATAGTTGAGACTTCTTGTTAATCTTTAGTACTGCTTGTGCATTTGTTAGTCAATTGAGATAACTGTTAAAAGAGAATATTGTGTATTGTGTTTTCTTTGGTTTTGGACTAACATTTCAGGTTAAGAAAAGCTTTTTGCTTTGGATTGTGCTTTGAAAAGTATGGTGGTTTGGATTGTCAAGTGTGAATGCTTGTCACACAACAAATGGTAATTGATTCACCATGTCTAATCAACATAAGAATCAACTAGTCCAGATCAAACGGTTTCTGGTAAAGACTACTCAAATCCGTTTATGGTTGACAGTTTACCAAAAACTGGTTGGTTATCAACTCACCAAATCTAAGTGTGAAGAGTTGGCTAGTCCATAGCAAACGGCTATTGGTAAAGACATGTCAAATCCGTTCATAGCTGATAGTTTGCTAAAAACTATAAGTGGACAAAACTGTTTTTGAATCCACATTAAACTTACAATTTGGTTTTATCTCTGAAAACTTTTTGCTAACAGTTAGTACTATTGGGGTTAACAGTTTGAACTGCTGGCTTCACCAGTTTGTACTGATTGTTCAAAACTTAGTTCCTACTGAGTTTATGCTATATGATACACCTCTCTCAGAAGGTAATACATCTGGAAGTGTTGAGAGCAGTTTGAAACTAAACAACTGAATTGATGGTAACTTGTACAAATGGTCATATTGGATGCTGAGCTTAGATAACATATGTTCTAGTTCATCTGATGGTGAAGATTATTCCAAACAGGGGAGGATTAAAGTTTGTTCTAGTTATTAAAGTTTGTTCTAGTTGCTGTTAAAGATCATTGATGATTATGAAATTCAGGGGAGGAATTAAGAAGACAGAGATGGAATATAAATAGGTGCATAAAGAAGTTTATTCATTAAATATGGATTCATTACATAAGAGCTTCACATAAGAAAAACCAACAAAACCTACAAATCCAACACAACACAACAACTTCAGTTTCTCTTTTCCTTTTCCTTGGATATCTGGCATGGTTTTGTTGCGGGCTCCTCTGCTACCCATGATGTCAGACACCTTCTTGAAAGGGAGTGCCAGCACTACTGTTCTTGGTTTTGGATCTTGCTTCTTCTCAGGAACAGGGAACTTCTTCATTGATGATGCAGCTTTTTCAAGTTCTTTTGTTAATAAGACTGATAGCTTTTGAAGATCATCATCATCAGACGAGTCAGAAGAGGAGGATGAATCATCCACATATGGTGGAAGTTCATCTGTTGAAGGTTCTTCGGACGAGGTTATTTCAGCCTTTTTCTTTGAAAGATTGTTTCTTGAAGTTGAAGAATAGTTGGGTGGAAAATAGTTTTTCCAACCTGAACTTCCAGAATCTGAAGAAGAGTCGGATGAAATTTCTATAATGTTTGATGGTAAAGAATTCATTGTGATTGGAAAGTTAAAGATTTGTGTTGAAGATTTTGTGTAGATATGTGAGTTTTTATAGAGTTAATGAAGGTATAATGAAATTAAATGCGGGGTTGATATGAGGAATTAACTCTTGGGTTGGTATAAGGAATTAATTCCTTGATAGGATTAAATTAATTTTGGTAATTTTTGAAGAGTTGACCAAAAGAGTATGATATGTGAAGAAAATTCCCAAGTGTTTCAAGATTAAAGACAAGTGTTTGAAAGAATCCACCCCATCAACATAATCGGATGTTTAATTCAAGAAACTTATTGATTTGCATAGAAATCATAAGTTTAGGGGAGGATTGTTGGGAATTAAACTTAAGCAGTTAGTACGGTTGAAGAATACAAGAACAGTTAGGACTGCTGATGGAAGAACAGTTAGGACTGCTTAAGAGATCAAGGTGAAACCGTGTGAAGATAAATATAGAAAAGATATGATATATATCTTATTTGTATAGAGTGATACGGTTAGATGTTTTACTTGTATAGGACTCTTTGCATTATAAAAAGAGATCCTTTGTTAGGGTTTACATACATCTAATAATGAATACCTAATATCCCTTCATACGAATTATCAAGAGCTTCACGTTCGTATTGTAATCGTTTGATATATATTGAAGTGATTGTTTGGTTGATATCGTTTGTGTTCTTATTTGTTCTTATTGTCTTATTCAATCAATCACCAAACACAAAACATCTTCTAAGTACTTGGTAGTAAATTCCGCGTGCTATCAAGTATATACTCAAAGTATCCCCAATACAACGTGTGTGTTTAGATCCGGTCAAGTGACTTTGAGTTTAGAAGATCCAGAAGTATTTACTCACTAGCAGCTCACCATATCTATGTGTCAACCATCATCCGGTCAAGTATATACTTTGAGTTTAGAAGATCCAGAAGTATTTACTCACTAGCAACCAAGAAGATTGACATGGAGACACCTCAAACCTCAATCCTTGCTAAACTCCCCATGCTGAAACAGAATGAATACGATTTATGGCGGCTCAGAATAGAGCAATATTTCATGGTGCAAGACTATGCATTATGGGATATCATTATCAATGGTGATTCCTTCAAACCAATTGTTGTTGAAGAAACACGTGCTGATGGTTCAAAGGTCACAAAGCTTAACACTGAGCCAGTTACAAACGAGGAGAGAATCAAAAAGAAGAATGATCAGAAGGCTAGGAATTTGTTACTAATGGCAATTCCTAATGATCAAGTGCTGAATTTTAGCCATTACGAGTCGGCTAAAACTCTTTTTGAAGCAGTGGTGGAAAGATTTGGTGGCAATGAAGCTACCAAGAAGGCACAGAAAACCCTACTCAAGCAAAGTTATGAAAACTTAACTGCATCAAGCAATGAAACTTTGGACCATATCTTTAATAGGCTTCAAAAGATCATCAGTCAACTTACTGTGTTGAAGATTGTGATACCACAGGAAGACCTCAACATGAAGTTTCTAAATAGTTTACCTGCTGAATGGAACACTTATGTTGTGGTTTGGAGCAATAAACCAGAGCTGGAGAAAATGACAATGAATAAGCTTTACAATAATCTTAAGATTGTTGAGCAAAAGGTCAAGAAGAGTGGTAGCACCAGTTCCAGTTCAGGGAATATGGCTTTTGTATCTTCTTCAAACAGTTCGAATCATGAAGATGAAGAAGCAGTTGGTACTGATATACCAACAGTTAGCACTGCTAGTGTAAAAACTAGTACTGCTGGCTTGACTGAAGAGACCATATATGCATTTGTATCAGAACAGTCTGGTGGGTCAAAGATCTTTAATGAAGATCTTCTTCAAATTGCTAAAGATGATTTGGAAGCTATGGATTTAAAGTGGCAGTTGGCTTTGATAAGCATCAGGGCTAAGAAGTATTACCAAAGGACTGGGAATAAGATTACCTTCAATGGAAGAGATGTTGCTGGGTATGATAAGTCTAAGGTGGAATGCTTTAAATGTCACAAGATGGGGCACTTTGCCAGGGAATGTAGAGGTCCAAGACAACAAAGCAACCAGAGTTAAGGGTTTAAGAATCAGCAAGGGTCAAGGAGAACAGTTAATGTTGAAGAGTCTTCTTCCAAGGCTATGGTAGCTGTAGATGGAGCTGGATTTGATTGGAGCTTCATGGAGGAAGAAGAGGAACCGGCTAACTTGGGTTTGATGGCTTTCTCAGACTCTGAGGTACATACACTTGAAAAATGTTCAAACTCTTGTCGTGTTTTAAAAGATTATGAAAATGTTAAGAAACAGTATGATGATCTTAGAGTTGAATTTAATCAAGTAAGTTTTAGTCTGTCAAATCATAAAAGAGGATTAGCTGTTTTGGAAGAACAAATTGTGTTTTATAAACAGAATGAGTCAAACTTTTCTGATGAGATACGTATTTTAAAGAGGGAATTTCAAATAAAAGATAATAAAATGAGTGGACTTGTATATGAACTAGAGAAGCTTAAAAAGGAAAAAGAAAACATCCAGTTAAGTGTAGACACTCTTGAATATACTTCAAACGGAGTTAAGAAGATTGTAGAGAGTCAAATACTTAACAAAGCTAAATCTGGTTTAGGTTATAAGTCAGTTGCACCCCCTTTTAGAGGAATGTTTGCTCCACCAGGAATTAATTTAGCTCATACTAGTTTAGAAGAGTTTAAGGATATGGATTTTCCTGGATATGGTGTTAAGGTTAGTGAGAATCCTGTCAAATTTGTTAAGGTAGAAGATTCTTTTGTGAGTGCTAGTGATAAATCTCTTTTTGAGGAAAAGATGTCCTCTGATAGGAACTCAGATGCACCAACTATTGAGGATTGGACATCTGATGATGAGGATGCAAAGGTTAAGGATAAATCTAATGTTGTTAAGGTAGAAGTTAAACATGCTCCTAAAGTGGTTAAGACTGAAAACATAAAACCAGTTAGGAAAAATGTTAGATATGCTGAGATGTATAGGACTAAGAACAGATCATCAAGTTCTGAGAGTAGTCATAGGAACTGGAATCACTCAAAATCTAAGAAAGTGGATGATAAGTTTGCTATGATTAGAAAAGTATGTTTTGTTTGTGGAAGTTTTGATCATATGGCTGCTTATTATGATTCTAACCCATGGAAAAAGAGGGTTACTGGGAATGCAAGGGTGAACAGGAATAACAATGCTAGGGTAACTCAAAATAGTCCAACTAGATTGACAAACCCTAATGCAAATCATAAGATATCACCTAAAGCTGTTATGTTAAAGACTGGCATCAAAACAGTTTCAACTGCTAGTCAAAATAAGTGGTTTAATAACAAGCAAACTGTTTCTAGTGCAAAACAATTTTCAAATCATGCACAAACAGTTAAAAGGCATTTTTATCAAAAAACAGCAATGACTAATCAGAAGTGGGTGCCTAAGATTAAACAAGCAGTTCCAACTGCTAGGTCAGCAGTTCCAACTGCTAGACCAGCAAATTCTACTGCTAGGCACTTAAATGTTAAGGGGAAAAGGGGCAATGTTGTCAAGGCCTCAGCACATTGGGTTAAACATTCTAACAAACCCAATGGTGCATCAAAGACCTCAAACAAGTTTTCTCATCTTGATGCACAAGGCAGATCCAAACCAGTGATGGTTTGGATCCCCAAAAGAAACTAACACCTTTATTTTGTGTGCAGGAACATCCCTCAAATGGTAAAGAAGATAGAGGATATTCAGACAGTGGATGTTCAAGGCACATGACAGGCAACATGTCGTATCTTTCAGACTTTATTGCTCTGGATGGAGGACCAGTTGTCTTTGGTGGTGGTGTTGTAGGAAGGATTACTGGTAAAGGGGTAATTAAAACTGGTAACCTTGATTTTGAAAATGTGTATTATGTACCAGAACTTAAGTACAATCTTTTCAACGTATCACAAATTTGTGATAAACAGAACAAAGTTTTAATTACTGATATTGATTGTATTATACTTTCTCCTGATTTCAAGCTACCTGATGAAAGTCAAGTATTGCTTAAAATCCCTAGAAAGGATAATACATACAGTGTTGAGATGAATAAACTAGTTCCTAAGGTTGGACTTACTTGTCTAGTTGCAAAAGCCACATTGGAAGAATCAATGTTGTGGCACAGGAGGCTTGGTCATGTTAATTTTAAAACTATTAACAATATTGCTAAAAATGGGTTGGTAAGAGGCTTACCAAACAAAACTTTTCTCAATGACCAAACCTGTGTTTCTTGCCTTAAAGGTAAGCAACACAGAGCCTCATGTAAGCCAAAAACCCAGAACTCTATTTCTCAAGCTTTATATATGTTTTATATGGACTTGTTTGGTCCTACCTCTGTGAATAGCTTGAACTTTAAGAGATACTGCCTTGTTGTCACTGATGATTATAGTAGGTTTTCTTGGGTATTCTTTATGAAAACTAAGGATGAGACAAGTGACATCCTTAAGACCTTTATAGTTGAAGTAGAAAACCTAGTTGATAAGAAAGTTAAAATAATCAGATGTGACAATAGGACTGAATTTAAGAATAGGGTGATGGATGATTTTTGCAGAGAAAAAGGTATTAAGAGGGAGTTTAGTGTAGCTAGAACCCCACAGCAAAATGGTGTAGCTGAGAGAAAGAATAGGACTCTTATAGAGGCTGCTAGGACAATGTTAGCTGACTCTAAGCTACCAGTTTCATTTTGGGCTGAAGCAGTTAGCACTGCTTGTTATGTGTTGAATAGGGTTTTAGTTGTGCAACCTCACAATAAGACTGCTTATGAGCTTCTTAGAGGTAGAACCCCTGCTTTAAGCTTCGTGAGACCTTTTGGTTGTCATGTTACTATCCTTAATACCAAAGACCAACTAGGAAAGTTTGATGGGAAATCTGAGGAAGGTTTCTTTGTTGGTTATTCTCTGCACAGTAAGGCTTTTAGGGTGTACAATACAAGCACCAAGCATGTAGAAGAAATTCTGCACATAGAATTTTTGGAGAATAAACCAAATGTTGCAGGTGTAGGTCCGGATTGGATCTTTGTTATTGACAGTCTTTCAGATTCCATGAATTATGTGCCTGTTACAGGTACAAATACTAACAACAATGCAGGTTCAGAGGAGGAAGATGATGATTGCCTTTTCATACCAGTCATGGAAGAAAATCCTGTGAATGAGTCTTCTACAAAGAAATATGATATTCCTTCATCAAGTGGTGTAGACAAAGAGAAAGATGTTGCTGAAACAAGTGGTCAGTATGGTAAAGAAGCTGAAAATTCAACGAGCAGTACCAATGGAGTTAGTACTGCTCAGCCATAAGTTACAACTGCTGAGCAAAATAGTGATGCTGCTGGACCAAGTCAACCTCATCTTGATTCACCAGTTGATACTGCTTCTCAAGTTGATGAGTTTGATTTCTTTGGAGATGGTCTGCAAAACATGCCTACCAGCTATGCTGCTCCTTCTACTCCCCATACTATTGTACATAGGAATCATCCACTTACAAATATCGTAGGAGATGTACAATCTGGAGTCAAGACCAGAAGGCAAATACGAGACCCAGATCATCATGGATTTCTCAGTGTGGTATATGAGGAGAAACATCATGAAGATGAGCATGAGTGTATGTTTGTATGTTTTCTATCTCAGGTTGAACCCCAGGAATGTGTTAAAGGCTTTAGAATCATCAGGTTGGGTTGAAGCTATGCAAGAAGAGCTACTTCAATTCAAAATTCAGAATGTATAGGTTCTGGTTGATCTACCAAAGGGAATAAGAGTGATTGGTACAAAGTGGGTATTCAGGAACAAGAAGGATGAGAGGGGCATTGTGATAAAGAATAAAGCAAGATTGGTTACTCAAGGATATACTCAGGAAGAGGGTATAGATTATGAGGACGTTTTTGCTCCAGTTGCCAGGATTGAAGCAATAAGATTATTTCTTGCTTATGCTTCATTTATGGGGTTTATGGTCTATCAAATGGATGTGAAAAGTGCCTTTTTGTATGGCACTATTGATGAAGAGGTTTATGTTTCACAACCTCCTGGTTTTATAGACCAAGAGCATCCTGACAAGGTTTATAAGGTGGTGAAAGCTCTATATGGATTGCATCAGGCTCCAAGAGCTTGGTATGAAACTCTTGCTAAATATCTTTTGAAGAATGGGTTTCATAGAGGGAAAATTGATCAAACTCTCTTTAATAAAAAGGACAAGGGTGATATTCTACTGGTACAAGTCTATGTAGATGACATCATTTTTGGTTCTACAAAAAAACAGATGTGTAAGGAGTTTGAAAAGCTGATGAAAGACCAATTTCAGATGAATTCTATGGGAGAGCTTACCTTCTTTCTAGGTCTTCAAGTACAGCAAAAGTCAGATGGTATATTTATCTCTCAAGATAAATATGTTGGTGAAATATTGAGGAAATTCCAATTCACAGATGCCAAGATTGCTAGTACACCAAATGACAAGGAGACACATTTGTTATTAAATGATCACAGTGGTGAAGATGTAGATGTGCACATGTTTAGATCTATGGTTGGGTCTCTGATGTATCTTACATCATCTAGGCCTGACATTATGTTTGTTGTTTGTGCCTGTGCAAGATTCCAAGTAAATCCTAAGGTGTCTCATCTCACAGTAGTAAAAAGAATCTTCATATACCTTAAGGGTCAGCCTAACTTAGGGCTATGGTATCCTAAAGGGTCTGCATTTGATCTAGTGGCATTCTCTGATTCTGATTATGTTGGTGCTAGCATGGATAGAAAGTCTACAACAGGTGGTTGCCAGTTCTTAGGTCGAAGATTAATCTCTTGGCAGTGTAAGAAGCAAACTATGGTGGCCACATCTACTACTGAAGCAGAATATGTGGCAGCTGCAAGTTGTTGTGCTCAAGTTCTTTGGATTCAAAACCAGATGCTTGATTATGGGTACAATTTCTTAAACACAATTATACATATAGACAATAAAAGTACAATGTGTATCATTAAGAATCCAGTTCAACATTCAAATACTAAACATATTGAAATTAGACATCATTTTATAAGAGACTGTGCTGAAAAGAAGTTAATACAAGTTGTTAAAATACACACTGATGACAACTTTGCTGATCTCTTAACAAAAGGTTTTGATGTAAGCAGATTTCAGTACTTGGTAACAGGTATTGGAATGCTTAATCCTTCAAAAGATTAATGTCTAAATGTTTTTGGATTTTGTACTGCTAGTTTTGCTATTTGTATAGTTGAGACTGCTTGCTAATCTTTAGTACTGCTTGTGCATTTGTTAGTCAATTGAGATAACTGTTAAAAGAGAATATTGTGTATTGTGTTTTCTTTGGTTTTGGACTAACATTTCAGGTTAAGAAAAGCTTTTTGCTTTGGATTGTGCTTTGAAAAGTATGGTGGTTTGGATTGTCAAGTGTGAATGCTTGTCACACAACAAATGGTAATTGATTCACCATGTCTAATCAACATAAGAATCAACTAGTCCAGATCAAACGGTTTCTGGTAAAGACTACTCAAATCCGTTTATGGTTGACAGTTTACCAAAAACTGGTTGGTTATCAACTCACCAAATCTAAGTGTAAAGAGTTAGCTAGTCCATAGCAAACGGCTATTGGTAAAGACATGTCAAATCCGTTCATAGCTGATAGTTTGCTAAAAACTATAAGTGGACAAAACTGTTTTCGAATCCACATTAAACTTACAATTTGGTTTTATCTCTGAAAACTTTTTGCTAACAGTTAGTACTGCTGGGGTTAACAGTTTGAACTGCTGGCTTCACCAGTTTGTACTGATTGTTCAAAACTTAGTTCCTACTGAGTTTATGCTATATGATACACCTCTCTCAGAAGGTAATACATCTGGAAGTGTTGAGAGCAGTTTGAAACTAAACAACTGAATTGATGGTAACTTGTACAAATGGTCATATTGGATGCTGAGCTTAGATAACATATGTTCTAGTTCATCTGATGGTGAAGATTCTTCCAAACAGGGGAGGATTAAAGTTTGTTCTAGTTATTAAAGTTTGTTCTAGTTGCTGTTAAAGATCATTGATGATTATGAAATTCAGGGGAGGAATTAAGAAGACAGAGATGGAATATAAATAGGTGCATAAAGAAGTTTATTCATTAAATATGGATTCATTACATAAGAGCTTCACATAAGAAAAACCAACAAAACCTACAAATCCAACACAACACAACAACTTCAGTCTCTCTTTTCCTTTTCCTTGGATATCTGGCATGGTTTTGTTGCGGGCTCCTCTGCTACCCATGATGTCAGACACCTTCTTGTAAGGGAGTACCAGCACTACTGTTCTTGGTTTTGGATCTTGCTTCTTCTCAGGAACAGGGAACTTCTTCATTGATGATGCAGCTTTTTCAAGTTCTTTTGTTAATAAGACTGATAGCTTTTGAAGATCATCATCATCAGACGAGTCAGAAGAGGAGGATGAATCATTCACATATGGTGGAAGTTCATCTGTTGAAGGTTCTTCGGACGAGGTTATTTCATCCTTTTTCTTTGAAAGATTGTTTCTTGAAGTTGAAGAATAGTTGGGTGGAAAATAGTTTTTCCAACCTGAACTTCCAGAATCTGAAGAAGAGTCGGATGAAATTTCTATAATGTTTGATGGTAAGGAATTCATTTTGATTGGAAAGTTAAAGATTTGTGTTGAAGATTTTGTGTGGATATGTGAGTTTTTATAGAGTTAATGAAGGTATAATGAAATTAAATGCGGGGTTGATATGAGTAATTAACTCTTGGGTTGGTATAAGGAATTAATTCCTTGATAGGATTAAATTAATTTTGGTAATTTTTGAAGAATTAACCAAAAGAGTATGATATGTGAAGAAAATTCCCAAGTGTTTCAAGATTAAAGACAAGTGTTTGAAAGAATCCACCCCATCAACATAATCGGATGTTTAATTCAAGAAACTTATTGATTTGCATAGAAATCATAAGTTTAGGGGAGGATGGAATAGAGATCTATATCTAGGATTAACACAATAACAATGATTAAGAACAATGTGCAGCGGAATAAACAAACTAATCATTATTATTGAACAAGATTTTCCTCGTCATCATCTCTATCACTAATAACAATACAAACCTAGGCATCCATTGTGGGAACTTGATGCCTAGAACACACACACCCCTTTTCCTGGAATTACATTTCTAATTCCTGTATATAAAAACCTACGCCCCATCTCTTTATAAACTAGAGATTAGGGTTACAAAAACTTTAACAATTAACATAATTAGTCCTTTATCTTTGTCTTCATAAGTTTCCTCCATCTTTCATATTTTTTCAATATCAACTCATATTTAATTCCTAACAATCTTCCCCTAGTTGATATGACAAAACCAACGATATGAAAGATGTTGTCTTCCCCTTAAGCCATGCATACCATCAAGGATCTTCAAGCTGCAATCTTCAATAACTTCTTCCCCTTTTTTTCATCATCAATTAGGGAACAAAAATATGCAACTTTGATCGTCATAATTACCAACCAGTACCATACCTCCAATCGAGTCTTATAATGTCTTGAATTACCCACCATTAAGAACACCAAAACGCTTACTTATAAATTAACTCAAGACATAAAAATCCCAAATCTTCAGTAAGAGTACCAACGAATAATAATGAAAACCTTCACCTCGATGTAGCACATAAATGGTTAAACATTTAAACAGATAAGCTTCCCCTGAAACCCATATGTTAACCATTTTAAAGAACTTGTCGAATAACTAACCACCATAGAAACAAATACCATGTAGTACCAGCCATGAAGATCACCAAATAGCTTTCGAAAAATGACTACAATAATATTTGAAACCAAGCAGTAGTACAATGAAGAATATTTCTTTACCAAAAATCAAATACCAAACATTGTCTGTATGTGTGTTACTTCCCCTGTGTGTGTGCCCAATCTCCAAAATCAACTGAATATGCTTCCCCTCACTTTTAGAATTCCATGCTCTAGCAGTACCAAACAGCAGTACAAAGTTTATAAACAACAGTATAAACTGTTCATCCTCCAAAGCTAGCAGTACAAACTCTTGTCGAGCAGTAGTAACGCGAAAACCAAGCAGTACTAACTGGTTCTTCATCTTCATGATTCGAACTGTTTGAAGAAGATACAAAAGCCATATTCCCTGAACTGGAACTGGTGCTACCACTCTTCTTGACCTTTTGCTCAACAATCTTAAGATTATTGTAAAGCTCATTCATTGTCATTTTATCCAGCTCTGGTTTATTGCTCCAAACCACAACATAAGTGTTCCATTCAGCAGGTAGACAATTTAGAAACTTCATGTTGAGGTCTTCCTGTGGTATCACAATCTTCAACACAGTAAATTGACTGATGATCTTTTGAAGCCTATTAAAGATATGGTCCAAAGTGTCATTGCTTGATGCAGTGAAGTTTTCATAACTTTGCTTGAGTAGGGTTTTCTGTGCCTTCTTGGTAGCTTCATTGCCACCAAATCTTTCCACCACTGTTTCAAAAAGAGTTTTAGCCGACTTGTAATGGCTAAAATTCAGCACTTGATCATTAGGAATTGCCATTAGTAACAAATTTCTAGCCTTCTGATCATTCTTCTTTTTGATTCTCTCCTCGTTTGTAACTGGCTCAGTGTTAAGTTTTGTGATCTTGGAACCATCAGCACGTGTTTCTTCAACAGCAATTGGTTTGAAGGAATCACCATTGATAATGATATCCCATAATGCATAGTCTTGCACCATGAAATATTGCTCTATTCTGACACGCCATAAATCGTAATCATTTTGTTTCAGCATGGGGAGTTTAGCAAGGATTGAGGTTTGAGGTGTCTCCATGTCCATCTTCTTGGTTGCTAGTGAGTAAATACTTCTGGTTCTTCTAAACTCAAAGTATCAGAAACCTGGCTCTGATACCACTTGTGGAGATCGTTTGCTCGAGGTTTGTTAGACCTCATATCTAGGATTAACACAATAATAATGAACAAGAACAATATGCAGCGGAATATAAAAACTAATCATTATTATTGAACAAGATTTTCCTCGTCATCATCTCTATCACTAATAACAATACAAACCTAGGCATTCATTGTGGGAACTTGATGCCTAGAACACACACATACCTTTTCCTGGAATTACATCTCTAATTCCTGTATATAAAAACCTACGCCCCATCTCTTTATAAACTAGAGATTAGGGTTACAAAGACTTTAACAATTAACATAATTAGTCCTTTATCTTTGTCTTCATAAGTTTCCTCCATCTTTCATATTTTGTCAATATCAACTCATATTTAATTCCTAACAGTTTCCTCTCACAAGCAGAACCCAAAAATGTTCTCAAAGCCTTAGATGATTCAAGTTGGGTAGAAGCTATGCAAGAGGAGCTTCTCCAATTTAAAATTTAGAAGGTTTGGGTGCTAGTTAATTTACCCAAGGGTGTGAGGGTAATTGGTACTAAATGGGTTTTCGGGAATAAAAGGGATGAAAGGGGCATAGTGATAAGAAATAAGGCTAGACATGTAGCCCAAGGGTACACACAAAAGGAGGGTATAGACTATGAAGAGGTTTTTGCTCCAGTAGCAATAATTGAAGCCATTAGACTATTTTTGGCCTATGCTTCATTTATGGGCTTCACAGTTTATCAAATGGATGTCAAGAGTGCTTTCTTATATGGTACTATTGAAGAGGAGGTTTATGTCTCACAACCTCCTGGTTTTATTGATCCAGATCATCCAGATAAGGTGTACAAGGTTGTCAAGGCTCTTTATGGCCTTCATCAGGCTCCAAGGGCATGGTATGAAACACTGGCTTCCTATTTAATCGAAAATGGTTTCCAAAGAGGCAAGATTGATCGGACATTATTCATCAAGAAGCACAAGAAGGATCTTTTGCTCGTTCAGGTGTATGTGGATGATATTATCTTTGGATCTACAAGGAAGGAGATGTGTTTAGAGTTTGAGAAACTTATGCATGATAAGTTTCAGATGAGTTCCATGGGGGAACTTACTTTCTTTTTGGGTCTGCAAGGTAAGCAATCAAGTGAAGGCATATTTATCAGCCAGGATAAATATGTAGCAGAGATTCTAAGGAAATTTCAATTTGTTGATGCAAAGGTAGCAAGCACACCAATGGACTCTGAGAAGCCTCTTCTTAAAGATGTAGATGGAGACAATGTGGATGTACACACATACAGATCTATGATAGGCTCTTTGATGTATCTCACATCATCAAGACCTGATATGATGTTCTCTGTTTGTGCTTGTGCAAGATTTCAAGTAACTCCTAAGGTTTCTCACTTAACAGCAGTCAAGAGGATTTTTAGATATCTCAAGGGTCAACCTAGGTTGGGTCTATGGTATTCTAGGGAATCACCTTTTGACTTGGTAGCATATTCAGATAGTGATTATGCTGGTGCAAGCTTGGACAGAAAGTCAACAACTGGAGGATGTCAATTCCTTGGATGTAGACTCATTTCATGGCAGTGTAAGAAGCAAACAATTGTAGCAACTTCAACAACTGAAGCTGAGTATGTAGCTGCTGCAAGTTGTTATGGTCAAGTGCTATGGCTTCAAAATCAACTTCTTGACTATGGGTACAATTTCATGAACACTGTCATATATATTGATAATAGTAGCATAATCTGTATAATTAAAAATACAGTGCAACATTCTAAAACAAAACACATAGCAATTAGACATCATTTTATTAGAGACTGTGATGAGAAAAAGTTGATTCAAGTTGTTAAAATTGATTCTGATCACAACTTTGCAGATCTTCTCACAAAAGCTTTTGATGTAGGAAGGTTTCAATACTTGGTAGCAAGTATTGGGATGCTAAATCCTTAATGTTTTTTCAAAAATGTGTGGTTTTGTATATAAATTGGATTTGTACTGCTAGCATTATCAATTAGTACTGGTACTGAAAAGTTTGTACTGCTAGTACAAATTTTGATTGTTTTGTTCATACTGTTAGTCATATGATAATACTGCTATAAACCAAATGCTTTGCATTTTGTTTTCTTGGTTTTAGACTAACATTTACAGGTATGAAAATTTGAGCACAAAGGAAGTTACAAGTGCAATACATGAGCAAGCAAAATGGTGGCTCAAGTTGTGACATAATAGGTTAATGATGGACAGAGTTTGGGAATTCATTAAGAAAGGCTTACACCTAAGTTAATAAATTCTTTAAAACTTCTCTCTTGAAACTTATTGTGATATTTTGTGTTGTCTTGATGGCTTAGTTGATCAGATAGTAACTAACTCAACTCACTTTCTATCATTTTATACTTTAATTAGTATAATGAGCAAGTCTAAGGACATCTGATAGAAAGAACAGCGAGCAAATGTGAATCTAACACTTGTGTTAGAGGCAACAACTGCCACGAGCTGGAAAACCTGTCAAGAAAGCCCTTTGAATGGGTTTATCTGTACACAGGCAGTTATTTATAACCGAATATATTGGTTCTCACACAACCAGAGGTTAATTTAAACCAAAATCTTGATTAAGTGTCTGTTACTACACTTAATCCCTTCAAAATGGTTGTTAGTAGTATAGTTTTTCATTAAAATCAAGTTTCTTAAAACCAAGTTCATACTGCTAAGTTAAAAGTTTCTTAAAACCTTTTGGATTCAGGGTGGCTCAGAAAAACCATTTTATGATGGATTATGAGTCAATGCCCCATGATTCACCTCTCACAGGAGTTAACACACCTCGAAGTTATGAGGGCAGAGTGGAATTTAAGGAATTGATGGCTACATGTACAATATTGTCTAATAAGGTATCCAAAAATGGAAGATGAACTTCTTCTAGTTCACCAAAGGAGTCAAGTTCAGATGATGGTGAGAGATCTTCCAAACAGGGGAGGAAAATTTCCTAAATTGATGAAAATATTGGGGAGGAAGATTATCACAGGATGAAAGATTGTGGTTGTGTATGCTCAGAATCAAGGGAGGAAGTTTAAATTGATCAAACAAAGAAGAAAGATTATGGAGGAAGATTGCCCAAATTGATCAACATCAAGAAGTGCATGAGTCTAGTAAAAGCATCATCATCTTGTATGCTCTTGTCTTTTCCCACACCTGGCTCAGCAGCAGTTGTTGTATCTCCTCCTATAATGGAAGCTTCACCATCAGAATCATGCCAATAATAAGAACAAGCTCCAGTTTCAGTTGATGGATGCTAGGAATAAGCTCTTTCAGTTTCAATTTCAGTTCACTACGTTTTTTTATCACTTGCATGGCTTGCTGAGAGATGATTTGACTTCTTGAAGCAATTACAGGGAATATAATATCAGGCTTCAAGAATCCAAGATACACAGCACCATTGCCTCTTATAATTCCTCCATCCAAGGAAATTGCTCCATCTTTTAGGAAATTCTTGGAACATGAGCAAGGTACTGCTAGTGTTAATGACAAAGAAAATGGCTGAAAGTGATTCACAGATGGCAGATGAGTTAGACAGAAAGATAGTTAATCTTGCAGAACAAAGAAAAGCTCAGATCAAAGAGTCTGACTATGTAGTGTTTGGAAGACTCTCACAATCCTCATTTAATTCAGAAGAAACTTGATGATTTGGGATAAATCACAAGTTTAGGGGAGGATTGTTGGGAATTAAATGTTCTGAAGATAAGCATTAGGAAGTATATGTTCATAAGGTTAGTACTGCTGAGAAAAATACACTAACAGTAATAACTGCTAGTGTATATTTGAAGTCTGTTCAAGTTATAACTAACAGTACAAACTGATAAGTTAGTACTGCTAGTACAATCAAAGGTACTGCTGTTGGAGTGACTCATACTACTGCTGAGTGGATAATTGTTGACGTATACTACTGGTGATTAGATAAGTATGAAAAAGATATTTTGTGTATAAAAGTCAAGTATATACGGTAGATAATATCTTTGATAAGTGATCAGTCTACAAGTTGTGTACACAGAACATGTTGTATCTTTTCTACTGACACACATAACAAGCAAGTAGTTCGACAAGACTTGACAATATTGTAAAGATCTCCTTTGGATTATAAAAGGGAGATCTTAGCCTAATATATTCAGTGTGTCTAAAAGAGTAACTATTAGATATTAACTGATAGAGTTGAACATAACAGAAATAGTTATCTTTGTAATAGAGATTCAAGGTTTTGTAACCCTAGTGATAGTGAAGATCTCTCGTATTATTCTCAATAATATTGAATCGTTTGGTGTTATACCTTCTGTGTTCATTGTTCAAATAACAAGCATCACTGTTCCATTTCCATAACCAATATCCTTCTAAATGTGGTTAAGTAGATTCCGCATACTTAATCATATTCACTCAAAGTATCATATACACACGTTATAAAAGGACTAACATCCTACAGAGTGTATTACATCCTCTCACAGGATCAAAAGGAGCTGAACATGAGACAGCGCCGATGGTTAGAATTGCTCAACGATTACGATTGTGAAATTCGCTATCACCCTGGGAAAGCGAATGTCGTAGCCGATGCCTTGAGCAGAAAAGAAATAATCAAACCTCTCAGAGTCTGATCTCTGGAAATGACCATTACTTCACCCCTTCCATCACAAATCCTCATAGCCTAATCAGAAGCTCTCAAAGAAGAAAACAGACCCCATGAGAAAATTTACGGTATGCCAGAGAATGAAAATGGTTTTGTAAAAAGATCAGACGGTATGTTGTGTTTCAAAGAAAGAATTTGGGTTCCTCTCTACGGAGGTATTCGAGATCTCATCATGCATGAATCCCACAAATCCAAGTACTCTATTCACCCAGGTTGTGACAAGATGTATCAGGATCTCAAAAAGATTTATTGGTGGCCAAACATGAAAGCCGACATTGCTGAGTATGTTGGGAAATGTTTGACTTGTTCAAGAGTCAAGGCGGAAAGTCAAAAGCCGTCGGGATTGCTTGTACAGCCTGAACTACCAGTATGGAAATGGGAAAGAATTACCATGGATTTCATTACTAAACTACCAAAGACGTCAACTGGATTGGACATCATCTGGGTCATCATTGTTCATCTCACCAAGTCCGCTCATTTCCTACCAATCAAGGAAACTGACGAGATGAACACTCTCGCACAGTTGAATCTCAAGGAAATAGTGACTCGACATGGAGTTCCAATCTCCATTATCTCAGATAGAGATAGCCGATTTACTTCTAGATTTTGGCAAACTCTACAAAAAGCTCTCGGTACACGTCTAGATATGAGCACCGCTTATCACCCTCAGACTGATGGTCAGAGTGAAAGAACAATCCAAACCTTAGAAGACATGCTCCGGGCATGTGTGATAGACTTCGAAAAAGGTTGGGATAAACACTTGCCATTGGCTGAATTTTCGTACAATAACAGTTACCATGCCAGCATCAAGGCGGCACCCTTTGAAGCACTTTATGGTCAAAAGTGCAGATCGCCTGTTTGTTGGGCTGAAGTTGGTGACGTACAACTCACAGGACCAGAACTGATACACGAAACAACAGAAAAGATTTTTAAGATCAGGCAACGACTACAAGCTGCTCGTGACAAACAAAAGAGTTACGCTGATGTAAGACGAAAACCCATGGAATTTCAAGTCGGTGACAGGGTTATGTTAAAAGTTTCCCCATGGAAGGGAATGGTACGCTTTGGAAAGCGTGGAAAGTTAAATCCCAGGTACATTGGACCATTCAAAATCCTTGAAAGGATTGGTCCAGTTGCTTACAAACTCGAGCTCCAAGAGGAACTCAGTAGAGTACACCCCACATTTCACGTTTCACAACTTAAGAAATGTTTGTCAGATGAAACTCTTGTCATTCCACTGAAAGAAATCAGACTTGATGACAAACTCGTATTCACAGAAGAACCAGTGGAAATAATGGACAGGGAGGTGAAACAACTAAAGCAAAACCGTATTCCCATTGTCAAAGTTCGATGGAACTCTAAACAAGGACTAGAGTACACATGGGAACGTGAAGACCAAATTCGCGACAAATACCCCCATTTATTCCCATAGACACCCCTAACAACTATCTTAGATTTAATTCCGGGATGAAATTCTGTTTGACGGGTAGGTATTGTAGCAATCTGTAAAATTCCCTAGTAATTTGTACATGCTAATCAAGTATTAAATTCTAATACAGTTCAGTTAACCATTTTTATGGGCAAAATTAAAAAAAAAATGTTTATTACATGAAAATAATACAAATACATTGGAACGAGCTCACACACAGACCACAACGAATCCAACACACTCAATATAAACCAAATAGATCACTTACTATTCCTGGCCAAACTTTTGGCCTGGTACTATTCAAAAGCCCAACCCAACAATTTTAAGTTTTATACTTCTTATATATCACCAAGTCGAACACCCTTTACTTGGCCCCGTTTTCTTTCGATTTCGACACACAAGATATGCAACTTTTTGCATCATTCGAATCCTCACCCACCAAGGAATCAGGGTGTCGAGTCTCACCCTCTCATTCGAACGTTTGGTACATGATCAAGACCCAAAGTAAAACTCCATCGAGACATGTACAATTTCACCCAATGTTTATCCATTTTATCAAACCCGATCAAAACTAATTTTCCCCTAGGTCTTTTGATTTTCTCTAGTCACATATGAGTTTATAACTTTGTTCCTCATCATCCCTCACTTTTGGTCACGTTAAAATATCACTTGGACCCATTGAATATGTCGTACGAGGCATATATAACACACAAGTTGTGTTATAACTAAAGCAATACACAAACCCTCCTCCTATACACCTAATACCCTAAACACTCAAGTGTATATTCCCTTATCTCCTGCTAACCATCCCATCAATCCAACTTGGGTCATTAAAATACTATATACATGTTTAATACATGTATTATACTCCCATATATATCGATCAACCTCCATAACTCTCTTTCACACTTGATCAACTCACCCACATATCCTCTCTAGTCATTTACTCACTGCCGAGAGTTCTCAAGGAAGCCAGGACCATTTCTCCCTCTTATCGAGCCAATTCCAACTCGCAAACACTTGTTCTCGGATCATTGGTGACCATTTTTATGAGCTACACCCATTTTCCCCGTGTTCTAGTCCATTCGAACGTGTAACACTCCACCTTAAGGGTGTTGTAAGTCCTCCTAATGACTTTTCCTACTCGTATATACGTTTTCAGTACACCATGCATCGTATTACCTTTCTACTCGACCGTATTTCATTTTATGCATTATTTACGAGTTCTTTTTATTTATTTTTACGTTTATACGCAATGACCTCCTTCATGGATGGCTAGTAAAATGTGTATTACATCTATTCGACACTTATATATTCATTTTATTGCTTATTGAACCTCATTTTATTCGTACGTTGCATTGTTAGTTCACATCTCATATATATTTCATATTTCATTTTTGACCATTTCATTTTATCGATAAGAAAAGGCCATAAAAAAATCGAAATCATATACACACCATATTTTTTTTTATTGCTCATCCCGATTCTCCATAAGCTCACTGAATAAATTGTTGTTATAAGTTTCCATTAACAAGCTCATATAAGCCCTTTTTAAAGCCACAAGTACTCACTACTCGGACTGTGTAAAATTCACTTAAATTACCGATTAGGCTTAAAAGCCCAATAAGCAGTTTTTAAACTATACCTATAAGTTGTTGGAATAAGCTCATTTGCAATGTTTTTAAGACCTAAAAATAAGCCCAATGATAAGCCCAAAACGCTCTCAATCTCATCGGATCATAAAATATTATTGGGCTTTATCTTAATTCGTTAAAGCCCAATAAGCGTAAAAATAAGCACTTTGGCTAATAAGCAGTTGATATTGACTTAAATAAGCTTTATGAAGTTAGTAAAACTCTCGAAAAACTTTTCCTATCTTTTTTGTAAATTTTGGACTTGTTTTGCAAAAGATATTTCAATTCGGGTTAAAAATGCCAACTTTATAAAAATATGTTGCAAACTGTTAATTTATTAACTTGAGGATCGGAATTGTTAAAACAGTAAACAGGAAGCTAAATATGTCATTTTAGAACTTTTTGGACTAAAACTGTAACAATATAGTAACCAAGGACTAACGGTGCAAAACTAACTCCGTTAGGGTAGAAAGAGTAAAAATTGTATAAGTATAAGGACCAAACTGTAACTTTGACTCATGCATATTACATTTTATATTTTTACACTTTCCCACTTATTCACGTGCATTTTTACATTTCGTTCAATATATTTAATACGTAACATTTATATTTATATATAACGGATTTTAATGAATAACTTATCGTTTCGTTCAAACCACTTTCGAGGAAACGATATTTATGAAACCAATGGCATAAAAACAAGATAATATTATGTATAATATTATTTTTGAACTTTAAGCATTTTAAGCATATCACACACTCATCTCACACCAAATCGTTATCAGTTACTTACTTTCACAATCACCATTCATATTAAGTCAAAACTATCAAAATCTCATACTTCATTATTATTCAAGTCGTGTGTTGGAGTCGTTCCCGTAATTTCACTTGATTTCACATTTTCACCTTGCCAGTTACACACAAGGTGAGTCATAGCCCCACTTTTACTTATTTAACAAGTTTACACTCTACGGGGGAGATACATCCTACAAACTAGAACACAAGTATTTTCAAGTATTTTTGTATGCTTCACCACATTTAATATTGCCTAAGTTACTCTATTTCCAAAAGCTCCTTACATCATGAACCATTAATCACTTGCGAGTGAACGCGAGTATAGTGAATAGATCTATTGGCGGCTGACTGCCTATTCCACTAATGCCGGATGGATAGTCTTAGTTACTAGCCGGATTAGTCGCAATGCACTATATTTGAAGAAAATAGGAAAATGGCAAAATCACCTATTACCCGAGGGCCCCACACCTGTTACTAACACTATTAATGTTTGCGTGTCATGAGACTTAGGGCAATATACACAACTGCAATATCACCATTTAAAACAAAGATTGTAATTCACAGGCAATCGCAACTTGTGTTCCAAACTCATTATTATTACAAACTCTATGATTTCACTTAACAATTTTGTTGACTTTTAGCATGATTATCTCAGGTAATTAGTGGAGCAGACAAGGCACGGAGCGGGCACTAAAACCAAGGGTTCTTAAATGTGGTGTAAAATAAAACATGTCATTCATTCTCAAACTACTACACCCTTAAATGGGATGTTTCAACTCTGATATTTTCTCTTTTGTAACTGACAAAGATCCTCCCCGTAATACCCCGATTAGTCTTCCGCTGTTAACTCATAATTTATGGGGTGTTACATCCTGCACCATATATCATTCACTTATTATCATTAGATCCTTTTTACTTGTAGTTACACACATTAGGATAATTTTAGTTCACTTGGACCAATAGGATAAGCATTTCCCACCAAAATTTGAAATTTCTCAAAAACACCTCAAGGAACCTTTCTCTATAAAGGAAGGAACCCTGAATTTGGTTCCTTGCAATCCGTGGGTCTTTGACCTCAAAGATTTTGGAATGATTGTAAGGCATTAACTGCATATCTTACTTCTTTCACTCAACTCACCTCCATTGGGTTGACTTTACTGATTAGACAAGCTCCTTAACACCTCTAAATCATTAGGAAAGATCATTATTGAATGGATTAACATCAAATCAATGCACAATCTTTCACAAACCTTAAACATTATAAATTAAGAGCTCTAGGATAATCATTCCTCACACCTTCACCATCACAACCTATAAATCTTAGCATCTCTTAAGGAAAGTCACTATGACTAAATCCACAAACTCATCTCCTTTCACTAGACCACCAAGAAGAACCACTAGAATTAGTGTCAAACCATGTTACTTCGTAAACTTGAACTCATCATCGTCAGATTCTTCACCTCTTAACATCTAATCACCTATCCGAGATGAAAACTTCTTAACTCTAACACCTCCACCAACATCACCTATCATTATCACTACTCCACCTCCTACTAAAACTCCAATAGCAACCACACCACCTCCGGCTCCATCACAACCACCAAAATCACCATCACCACCAAAATCTCCAAGACTTGCACCCATTGAACTTTTTGCTACACCGCCAACTTCTCCTCATCCATTTTTGGATGACTTGGAAGACTTGCCACCAAGAACATCAAATCCACCACCTCTACCATCATTTACATCAATCGAGCGTATTGCTCATGAACCACCTCGGGCATCATTCATGCCCAATGAGCCTCTTCATAGTGAACCAACTCAACCACAATCTTTACTTTTTCACCCTATTTATAGGGAAATCCATTTGCCACTATATGGAGACCATGATCCACCACAACCTCAACCTCAACAACCTCAATCCTTTTCTCTTAGGGATATTGAGGAATCCATGTGGATTGATCCCCCACAAACACAAGAGGAAATAAATGATCAACTTGATGGTCTTTATGCCTTCTCCAATATGGTGGACTCCCACCTTCAAGAAGCTATGAACCTTCAAACCACTTTGCTCTCTTCAATCATAGCTCCACCACCAAACCCAACCACCAATCAACCAATGCTCCACCACCAAATCTCAACCACCTATCAACCAATGCATAACCGCCAATAAATGAACCTAGTCTACCTCCAAACTTTCCCCTCCATGATTGTTCTCATTGTGAGAGAACCGCGAGGATAAGTGAAAGAACCAAGATTATGGTTCATGAACTCCAAGATGAGATGAGGTTCATCCTCACCCACATCTTTGAGCGTCTTAACGCTCTCTCCCATCCTCCACCACAAAAGAAGTTATTAGTATGGATATTAGGACTTTTATTTGTTTTAGGATTTTATTTTTCTATTTTTCTAGGATTTTTCTTTTCTAATTTATTTATTTATTATTATTATTTTTTTTTTTGCATTTCTTTTAACAATCTTCATCATTATTTTCTCCCTTTATGACTTTAGTCATAAAATTTTTACTAATGTGTGATGTTTATTACTTTTGTGTGTTGGATGTGTTATTTATCTTGTACATTTCATGAATGGTTGGCTTGAATTATTTATCACTAACCTTTCTTTTGTAGCTTTCAAAATCCATGTACTTGGCACCCCAACTAAGGTTAGTATTGACCAAGGGGGAGCTAATCAAGCTCGGGCTTGCACTACACTCCGCTACGCTGCTCTTCTTTTTGTTTCCACAAAAAGGTTGAGAAAATAAGTTTAAAAGTTGCATAAAACAAGTTTAATCTATATTTTTAAAGACTTGCACTTTATTTATCTCATTTCTTAAAAATAAACTTTATGTTTTGTCCTCAACAAAAAGGGAGAGATTGTTAATACAAATATCGTCTAAAAAATGTTATTTATATTTTACGATCTTTGTTATATTTTGTTAACGACAATTATAAACTTTATTTTAGTTAAAAATAAACATAGTTAAGTCTTTTATATATATAGTCACAAGTCTTTCTTAAACACAAATAGATTCTAACATAAGTTACAAATTGTTTGTTTATATATAGCATTTTAGTCATTTTAAGAAAAGTGCCACATTAGGTGTTATAAACAAATAAAGTGCCACATTAGGTGTCAAAGTAAAATTAGTATGTTTTACAAATAATAAAAATGTGTCTTATGATAACATAAGTAATCAAACATTTTTAGCCAACATCATTTAGCTAGCTAGTATATACATTTTACAAGTTCACTTTCATAAACATTTTAATCTAAATGAAATTGTATCTTTACCTCATGGCATGGATCATCCTATTCTAGATAATCTAAGATTGCATATCTCTTTAGGATCCTTGGAAGATATGGTGAATATTTTGTTTAGATTGTCACTCTAGAATCATTGAAAGATATGGTGTATATTTTGGTTAGATTTGATAAAAGATTTTGAAGATTTTCTGTCAGGTCCCCGCGGAACCAAAAGCATACACGGACGGAACCCATGATTTGGTTCCGTCTGATCCGTGGTTTGCTGGCCTTGGTGCCTATAAATAGCAAGCCACAACATGTTGTTTGATTATCACTTACATACATAAAACAACATACATTCTCTGTAACTAACTCATTCTTATTTCATTTTATTGAGCTTCTTTGTAGCAAGAAGATCAAAGCATTACAAGCTTCAACAAAATATTGCAAGACTTGTTTGTTTGTCATTGTGTGAATTGTATTTATTCTTACATCATTGTTTGTACCAAACCATCATAAACCTCTGATAGTGATCGGTTAGTATTTTAGTCCTCAAAATACATAGTGTGGCGGGAGTGGTTGTACCCTTGTAAAAGAACTCGACATCTAGCTTTGTGTCGGAAATATTGTGTAAGCGATGTGTAAAGGTTTTTCTCCGCCGGATAAAGGAGCTTGTTGACTAGTGAAGAAAACTCTCGAGTTGGATACTCGGGGAGTGGAGTAGGGCAAGGAAAAAGAGTCCTTGTAGACCGAAATACTATAAACACTCGTGTTGTGGTTTGATCGTCTCTATCTTTCATGCACTTTACTTATTGTTATTTTTTTTGCATACATTAAGTCATTTTACACACAAAGATAATAAAGAAAAAGAAATTAAAAACGGTAAAACTATTCAACCCCCTTCTAGTTTTCCACACACTCCATCCTATTAACGGTGACACGTATGGCACATCATGAGGAACATCATGCACCAGTAGAAACAAGCCTTGACGACCAACCTACAATCTGGTTAGATCAGAAAAAAGCCCGAGAGGCTGAGTATGAATATTCTATCCTTCTCGATCAACATTCTTGATACTTATTGACTTTGTATTTATTGATTCATTCTCATTCGTGACATTTATTGTCTATCTCATTTATTGTTGTTCTCATACATACTTAATCAACATTCGTGATACTTATTTACTCTTCGCTTATTACTTGTTCACAATCATGACGCTTATTGTCTTTCTCATTTATTATTTGCTCTTAATTAAACTCAATCAACATTCGTAAAGCTTACTGTCTTTTGTTTTATTGTTGTTCTTATTTAGCATTCGAGCTGTGTAATGCTTTTCTCATTTATTGTCTATCCTCATTTGGCACTCTGTCTTTCAGCATTTACCACCCTTGATTATTATCTTGACACGTTGGTTCTCTCGGTTAATTAATTAATTGCATTGATATTCTCTATCCTTCCTCTTTGCTATCGTAGTGATTTATGGTTCCTCCATTTGTGTTTATTTCGATTATTGGTCTTTCTTTGACCCGTTTGTTTCTTTTTCGTACGGATGTCAAACCTGTCTTTTGAGCATTCTTTGCTCTTGGCATCTAAACCCATTTACTATTGTTATGATTCATTGACCCTTTCGTTTGCATAAATCAATCGCGTTTTGTTTCTCCATTCATACATCTAATCTTCTTTCATGCATTCCTTGTTTTGACATCTGATTCTATTTACTATTGTTGTGATTCATTGATTCTTTCGTCTTTGTTAATCAATAAAAGTTTGCTTCTTTATTCGTACGGATATTTAATCTTTCTTTCAAGCATTCTTGACTCATACCAGTACGAATATTCTTTCTATTTACCATTGTTATGGTTTGTTGATCTTTTCGTCTATAACCTCTTCTTTTTAGCATTCTTTGTTATTAAAATATTATACTTGACATGATTCATTTGCTGTTCTTATGATTCGATAGCTCTTTCATTTGTATTGTAATCTACTTCTCGTGACTATCACTCCTTTCTTTTGCATTGACATCTACTTAGTTTGGCTATTAGTACACTATCTTGGTTGTTCCATTTACATTGATCGTTAGTACGCATTAGGGCTTGGAGCAGCGCTCCAAGTCAACAGGTGGCAGACCGCACATGATTGACTTAAGAGTTACGTTGATGTGACCTGTAAACCCCTGGAATTTCATGACAGAGACATGGTTATAGGTTTCACCATGAAAAGACGTGATATGGTTCGGGAAACGAGGAAAGTCGAACCAATGATACATTGGATCGTTCAAGATTCTGGTTAGAGCCGGCCCAGTGGCTTACAGACTAGAGCTTCCACTAGAACTCAGCAGTGTACACAATACATTCCATGTTTCCAATCTCAAGAAATGCTTACCAGACGAATCGCTCATCATTCCGCTGGACGAAATTAAACTAAATGAAAAACTCAACTTTGTATAAGAACCAGTAGAAATCATGGACCGCGATGTCAAGCGATTGAAACAAATTCGAATTCCTATCATCAAAGTTCGCTAGAATACTCGAAGAGGTCCAAAGTTCACTTGGGAATGAGAAAACCAAATTCGACGCAAGTACCCACACCTCTTCGCCGAAACGATCTCAAAAACCAACACAAATTGAATCTCGGGACGAGATTCCTTTAAGGGTGACAGATTATCACAACCCACTATTTTTCAGGTCAATACAATTTACTAAACTCATATTTATTATTTTGAAATTTACAATAATAATGTTTACGCATAACTTTTTAGTTAAATCGCGTAAGCCAGAAATACCCTTTCATGCACTACGACACTAGACCAAATTTTGGTTACATATTTTTTAGTACATTGACACGTTTACAAGGCTTATTTCATTGCAATTTTTATTTCATTACAAGTACAAGTGCATATCTATTTATTTAATTTAATTAAATAAATAAAAGTTTTAAAATTCCCATGCATGAACAATATAGCAATTTCTCCAACTAATATTTTTATTACATTCCTACACCTAATAGAGTGTTAAGAAAAAATCATCCCTTTCATACAAAACTACCCACTATATGCACCAAATTTTTCTTTGACTTGAACCATATCAAACACCACCCTCACATCACCATTTCTCTTCCCATACTTGTTCTAACTTTTGACCAAAGACTTTTAAAACCATAAAATTTCAACACATCACATTGTGTAATAATTTAAAAGAGTGGGACAAAGCATGGCATTCCCCTTTTCCCATCCTTCTGTCGAAAATCAACCAACTAACACCACATTGTATATTTTTTATTTTACTTATACTTGCTAGTGTGAATATTTAATGTAAAATACCATGCCTTAGATAATTAAATAATGTAAGGGGTCAAGCATGTCGCTCTTTCTTTTCACCTCACTTTTCGGCAGTAATAAGCCCCCTATACATTTTTTTTACTAGCCTAATAGGTACAATTTTATAATAAAAATTCCTTACCTTAACTTAGTATAAAAAGGGCTTGATAACTAGCTCATTTAACACCAATAAAAACAAACCAACTCATTTCTCTATTCTCTGTAATCGACCAAGTGTAGAAAACGAAGAAAAAAATTGGTTTGCTTAATTAGTGCTTATTATAGCTTATTGGGTTTATAAAATATATATTGGGTGTTTTGGAGCGCTAGTTGGGGATATATTGTTCTTGCTCACAGTTTATTTTCATCATCATCAAGTAAGCCTAAAACTATTTTTATACCTTTACTTATGCATTTTATACTTGATTTATGCTTGATTACATGTTATTATGTTTAAATAATTATTTAAACTAATTGCATACAAATATCACCCTATATATATGTTTGTAAATTTTTATTTTTAAATAAGTAAAAATATACTTGACATGATTATTTTCTTGAGAAAAAATGTGTGTATTCAAGTACCATTTCATATTTGTTTGATATAAACAAGTAAAGACTTAAAAAGAGATAATATGTGATTTATAATTTTCTTACACCTTGATTATTTATTTCTTGACGTTATTAAATTTTTATTAGGTTTTTATTATTGTTATGACACTATAGAAATTGTTGAAATTAAGTTTTTGGAAAATATACATAGGAGCTGTCCCTAATTTAGTTCCCACAGAAAAATGAGCTTTAGTGGTATGATATTTGACTAAAATAATGGAAAATAAACTTTATAACAAAAACGCAGTCGCTTGAACGGATAAAAACGGACTTATGACGAATAAATTACGTTAGTTTTAAGTTTAGACAACCAAAAACTATTTTCAATAAATTTAACAAGCTGTTAGGATTTTTCCATGGTATAAAACCGGACTTTAAAAGATAAACCGGGTAGCCAAGACCTTAAAATGTGTTAGTATACTTAAATACCTTCGCGGGGATAGGTAGAACTTAGAAAATGGACTATATAAAAGACGTAACATTTTATGAATACATTACTATCAAGTCGGAAGTTTTTCAAGTAAACTATTAATGATGTGGTAAACATTAAGTACTTGAATACTTATAAACATATAGTAGAGTATATTATTTTCCTATAAATAATATACCTCGACGAAATTATATTTTCACTACCAAATTACGTTGCAAACATATATGGGTGATAATCTATTTTATAAAATGCATACATTACACATTACATTACCCTAAGGCAATTTATATATTTTTAGGTTGCTGTAGAGTTTTTCACGATTGAGAACTCATTTCGCTTCATGATATCTTTTATTTACGTTGATTGCTTACAGTGATTCATAGCCCCACTTTTACTCGTTTAATTACTTTATAAACTCTTTGGGGGAGATAAATGCTCGTTTTGCTTAAATTCATTACTTGCCTTATTTAAACACATGGTTGATTACTCAAAACATTTCTTGCTTTACCTAAATACTTGTTTGATTATTCGAATGCAATACTATTTACACATTACCTACTTGATCTTTACTCATGGACACCAGTGCATAAATTTAAACAATTTACAGATTGCCTAAGTTAGGAACCGATAATTTCATTACTTGGGTACTTTGTTGCTTGGGTGCGTAGTCGCCTGTATTACTTGGGTACTTTGTTGCCTGTATTGCTTGTGTACTTTGTTGCCTGTATTGCTTGGGTGCGTAGACACCTACAGGTTTCGGTGTCATGAACTTAGCGCAATCAAAATATTTTCCCTAACTTTTGTATGACATTATGTTCAATGAATTTCTCATATGCTTTGTTGGTGGTCCAACTTTACTGTTTTATATTAAACCTATGAACTCACCAACTTTATGTTGACCTTTTTAGTATGTATTTTCTGAGGTCCTTATACGCGTTGCATGGTTAGCACATGGAGCTTCATTACTAGAGTCACATTTTCGCAGTCTCATCATTCGAAGATTTATTATACAACTTTTTAAAATGTTTGGTGATTGAAACATTTTATTGTAAAACCTTAATGATGAGATGAAATGAGTATTTTCAAAATGACTCATGTAGGTCATTTGATATGACTAACACTTTGTACCATGAATGTCACGCCCCGAATACTTTTCCGCTACGACCCATTTTGGGGGTGTGACAAACTTAATCTAGTAACCGCACAATTGATTACGAAGACAGTGGCAGATTAAAAGGTAGGTAATGATTACCAATTGCATCTTGATACAATTCTTAGATCTTTATAGGACCTATAATTTGAAATTCATGGCACATTGTCTTATCTTTACCCCGAACTCTGGTCGGACCATCCGCACAATTTATTCCTCCAATCAGAGGTCTATGGAAAGTCTAAGGTGCTCAGATACTCTCCCGACGATCCATCTCTGACGTCAAATTGCCCAGGGTCTGCACCAGGTCGCAAAATGGGTAGGGTGTCCTCATCTCAATTGAATGACATAAATTCTATAGGTAACTTATAAACCGTGTGTCATAAGTAGTACATGCATATCACTTATGATGGAATCTTGTCAAAACATTTTAACCAGATTTAAACTCTTTAAAATCAATTTTGGCGTTTAACATTTAAAAAACCTTTTTAACCCTTAAACCCAAAAAATAAAGTAAACACATTCATGCAAACATAATTATGTATAGCCTAGCCCTAAACTAATATAATTGTATCTGTGAGCCAACAGATACAATGGTCATCTGGGGTTTCTCAAATGCTCCCACTTGACTTAAGATCCTAGTATCTCAGTCAAGCAGAGCATAAGCCGCGCCTCCATGCTCCATGCATCCAGTCTTATCTCCGTCTTGTTACATTTATAAAATTGAAAAAGATAATCCTATTATAATACTTACAATTAAAAAAAATACAAATACATAAGCTGAATACAATTCAAACTTGGCATTGAGGCCGAAAACCTAGACGCCTTAACCAGGGCGTAAAAACTAATTATCAAATAATTAAATCACGACAAACATGCTATGGGCATAACGGGCTATACATAATAATGATAACAATTATTAATATACTATTGGCTTGCTCATGACCAACTTTGCATGAGGTTGATCATGATAGATACATAAAATTAAAACAAATAATTTAAATAAGCCAATTTGAAAAATTAAATATAATATTTAATTCTCATCTATTATCTTGGTCTCATATACGCAGATCTAATAGAAAAGTCACATATACGCAGATCTACCAGAAAAGTACATATCTAAATAAACAGGAAACCTGATAAATTTTAGAACACTTATTTATGTGTCATCTAGTCAGATCTTCGTTTATGTTACCAAACTACATACGAAAATCCAACAGGATTCAGATCTAACACCATAACTATAAAATTTATGTTTAAAATAAATCACAGATAGTTATAAACTCGTATAAGTGGCTCTGATACCACTGATGGAGAACGTAGGGTCGAATTTTAAAATTTTCGTAACCATTAATAGAAAACAAGCAGTGGAAGACATAAAATCACTACAATGATTTTCGAAGAGCCAACGATCTAGATACGGTTTATAACCAATCAAATAAAAACACAACACTTGCGTACATGTTTGTTTG
This sequence comes from Artemisia tridentata subsp. tridentata, assembly GCA_021014915.2. Lineage (NCBI taxonomy): Eukaryota > Viridiplantae > Streptophyta > Magnoliopsida > Asterales > Asteraceae > Artemisia > Artemisia tridentata. The sequence goes on along the minus strand of CP139503.1, from coordinate 146,213,039 downwards.
CAGTGGGAGGTCAACATGAACAGTAGAGATCTAAAGAGAAGACTCCTCACGGTTTAACACAATAGCCCTCAAGTAATTGCAGTAGCGTGCTAGCGGTTGATCAGACAACAGCAACACGTAGATCTAATAAAAAACACACGAACAAAACTGTTTGTGTGTCTTGGGTGGTGTTCGGCCGACGAGAACAAAGGGAGGATATGAAAGGGTTTTTTATTGCAATTATAATAACTTAATAACTATATAATTATCTTATATTTATAGGGCTTATAAGATAATTAACAATTCAAAATGAGATAATTACCAATAATATATAAAAAGATAATTAGCAAGTCTAAAAAGATACTTACCTTTTTTAACAAGCCAAGCAACCAAGCCCGGCCCATCCCACCCTTGGATGGCCGATGCCTAGTGGGCCCCACAAGGGCTTTTCGCCCTTATTGGGTTAAGCCTAATTCCCTCCTACTTAATTATTCCAACCAATTAAGTCCAATTCTATTTCGTATAATCGGATCATTTATATATCTACAATAAATATATAAAACTACAATCTCGAGCTATTGTGTGTGACCCCAGTGGATCGTATATTAATGGCAATATTTAATTTTGTTATATCATGCATACAATCCTAAAAGTTTCAGTTTAACATAGTTCAGTTATCAGTTGACGACAAAAATGATTAGAATTCAGCAATAATTTAGATAGTAATACGGCTTAAAAATGTTCACACTCATGTTTAAACCTTAGTATCAATTAGATATGGGTTATGCACTGTTTAGGCTTATATGAACACAACCATTGCTTCAAAGATCTGATAGATCTGTCGCAAGATCTATCAGATCTAGCGTATTCAATTGATCGACACTGAGATTGCTTCACAAATATGAACACAACCATCTCAATCCACTCTTAATCACGATTTACATACTATATGTAAACAGGTTACGAGACTCTTAAATACTTATCTTTATTATAGTATTTTAATTAGTATCCGCGTTTTTTTTCAAATAATGCTCAGACCAGAATATTCGTAAACCTTAACAAAATTCCAGATTCGATGAATATATTGTTGTGTTGTTGAGTTTAATATTGTTTCAGTTTGCGAGTTTCTTTTACAAACATATTTGCAAACTGTTTTTTTCTTTATCATTTTGTGATTGTGAGGGAATGTTCATATTTGTGAAGCAATCTCAGTGTCGATCTGTAGATATTTAGAGTTTATAAATTTTTGAATGGGTTAGTTAAGCTTGGGGGTATTTATATATGGTGTGCAATATACAATATACAAAGAAAGAGGAAACAATAATGTGTACATATTCTTGAAATCGTTAAAAGAAAAATCAAAATTCAAAAAATTAGGTTAAGAAGTTGAAGATTGAAAAAGAAAAACCACTAGAATACCCCTGTGTGCAACTCACGTGTTGGAGATAACGAGATTAAGTAACGATTATTATGTTTTTGGACCAACAGAGTGCAAAAAATCAAATGTTAGGGAGGTTTGCTGTAATTTTCCCATAATGGGGACTAAACATGAAATCTACATATACCACATAAACGAACTCTATAATTTAAGGTGTGCTTGTTATGGGGTTTTTGACTTCTAGGAATGGGATCATAGAAAAAGTATAAGTTTGGTTCATGGGGTTGGGTCTTGGAATTAGCCATGATACCATCAAATAAATTTTTCTTTGATAGCGGTCGGACATGGTGGGTTTTGAGCATGAAACCAAAGTTTTCTCGGTAAACGTGACTTTTTTCTTTCATATGCAACTTTTTATCACTTGTTTATTCCGTTATTTCACATCATGCGGACCCTCAAATGGACCCCTTCTTAATAATTTATTTCTATTATTCAATACTAGCAAATTTGTATTTTAAATCCTAGCAAAATTTATAAAACAAACATCTTTCTTATCAATCAAAGATTTTCTCTTTCTTACTCTCTTTCAAACCAAATCTGTATCCAAATCTAATTCCAAACCCATCTACAAACCAAACACACCCTTACTTTAACTCATATAAACAAATACTATGCCATTCTCTAAAAAAGTGTCCGTAAACAAAAATTTGAGAAAATATGATATGTTTAACTAATGTAAGTTTTAATTGATAAAAAATCATTTTTACCCCTACATTTATTATATGAACTACAAGTGAGTAATTAATGCAAGTTTGATTGAAGGACGAAATAGGAAAATAGTCATTATTAATATTTATATATAAAAATGGAACACTTTTTTTTAAAAAAACAATCATTAATAGTAAGGTGGACATTTTTTTTCGGAAAGAATGGAGCAACATGTAATTACTATGGAGTACTAATGAGGTACAGTCTTCTCCGGATAGTTAGAGGAGATAATCACACTTAAACCACTAAAGTGGGAAAAGCGTAAAGAAGTAATAGCATATGTTGGAAGGGTGTTGGAGTATGCTCGTGTCATAATAACTAATTATATGGCTAGACATATGTGAGCCTATAGGGTCACATACATATACACTGAGGTACCACTTTATGTATCCTATTTATTGTATTTACGATATATAAATAACCATACGTAACTAGGGATCACAATTGGGATTCCAATGACTAAGTAAAGGACTTAATCTATTGGACTTGGAAAACAAATGGTGAGCCCATTTAAACCCATTATGTGGCAGCCCATGGAGGGTTCAAAAGGGGGTCATGAACCTTAGGAGGGTCCAAGGGAGTTCATGGACCTTAGGAGGGTTCATAAAGGGGGTCATTGGTAAAAGAGATATCTCAAGCATGCTTGTCTTGGAAGTTGGTAAGACATGCTCCTTGGATTACCAACTTAACTCTTACCAACATAACTCTTACCAATACATGACTAACCAAGACATAATTAATTGATTTTTGACTTGAAGTAAACACTCTCCCTCCCCCTCCATTGAAGTGGACGGCCAAAAACATACACACATGGTGTGTGTTTTTTTCTCTTGATCTATCACTTTGTTTCTAGCTTATTCAAAGTAGAATGCAAGGTTACAAGGTTAAGGACTAGCATCCAAGAGGTATACTATGAAGTGTAGTGTGGACATTCATAGAGGTGATCTACTTTGGTCACTTGGTTCAAGAGTAGATTGGTGTTGATAAAATCTCCATAGATTTCTACCGATCACGCTACAAATGTATGATTCTTGTATTCTTATTTGTGATTGATCATATGGCTATATGGATCCTTTTATTGGTGATGTTTTCTGCTATTTTTATATGTTAACATGTTTATATATATCATACATCACCTATAGTGGTATCACGAGCCATCATATGATTTCATATGATCATCTTGTATGCGTAAAAATGGCTAAAAACGCGTGTTTTTAATGGATTTAAAAGTATATTTTCAAAACAGCCCCGAAGGCTAATTTTTTGTAAATAAGTCAACCCATATGGGGTCTAATGATCTGGACTTTTTGATCCTATGGCCATTTGTTATGCATACTTTAATTGGTATACTAGTTTGGTACCCGTAAAATGGCCTAAAATGCGTTAATTTGTAAGATTTGTAACCCGATTTCAAATCAGCCCATGAGGCTTAATTTTTTGTGGTAAAATGATGTTAAGAAGGTCCTAATATCAGTGGGTTTTGAACCTAAGGCCATTTGACACGCGTACCAATCGGGGTTTTAATTCTTGTTAATTATTTCTTCGATTTCGTTGGCTAAAAATTTATTTCTTGTTATTTATTTTGTTATCCATGGCAAATACATGCATGTTTTTCCATGGAGTTAGCCAACACCTTGTTTTGATCATAATTTTATTGTATTATTATGTAGATATGCAAAGCCGATGAAAACCTAGACCACTTATGCCTTGTGATGTTGTGATTGTTGGTTGTTTTGTTTGTTTTTGGGGTTTGCCATTGTTTCGGCACTTTTGTAAAGTAATTCATTTTGGTTTTGCCATTGTTTGGGCATTTTTACAGTAGATAGGAAGTAGATTAGATGTACTTTACTTCATATATAATGTAACCGAAAGCTTGGAATCAAATGGCAAAAGAATGAAGGATTTTGGACCAAAAGTTGCTGCTGGACACCTGATGGGAAAATGCGATTTCTAGGAGATTGGTAAGGTATTTTGGGCTAAATTGTTTTGTGCACGTTCACAAGACATAGGCCTACAACTTTGTCAACTGGGCCGAAGCATGAGGAGGTCATCTTCTAGGCCGTTTGGTCCTTCAAAGACAGAAAAACTGGGCTGACAGAATCATTTTTTTCATGTGCATAATGGGCCTTTTACTTGCCCATGATTGTCTTGGGGCAAGTGGGAGCCCTCCGTGTGGTTGTGCTATATGCCCCTAGTTGACTCTTGGTTCTCATGATGGCTCACAAGACCAAGCATAGGATTTTCATCGGTTGAGGCTTTGCATATTGTGGTTGTGTGTTTGGTTGTTTGTTTTATATATGCTATGATTGTATGTAAAACGAAAATTGTTTTCTAAAAACTTGAAACACAAACCAATTTGAACTAAGTCTTATGATTTAGTTTATCTAAGTTTAAATATTGATTTGAAACTTAAAATCATTGTTTTATAAATAACACTTAAACCAGTTAAGATTGTTTTTTTATTTATTTATTTGTATTGTCCAAACTTAATTTTAATCCACTTAGGATGTATATTAGTCTTGAAAATGGACAACTTGACACACATAAATTAAAACAATGATTAGACTTAAGTTAAGAAAAGTTTTTAACTTGTGCTACGAAGAATGAATGCATGCTTCTTTCGTACACGTTTTTGATCCACATCAAAATATTTTACCCGTCAAAATTTAAGTCATGCCGTCCAATTGTTGAGAACACTTGCAATTACCATTTGCCTATGCGTGAGACCTAGGTGAATTGTAACCCAAGGTGACTATTTTCTATGCGTGGGACCTAGATATATTCTCACACGTTTTCAAATTGGATGACTTAATCGAGTTAAGTGGTTAGACCTTGACCCGAGGCAAAGATGGGACTAAACATGCCTACATGACGCTAGTTGTTTGACACTAGATGCCATGAGTCCCATAAGGATCTAAAAGTTGTACTTGTAATACAATTGGTGATCGTCGCCTACCAATTGAATCTACTATTGCTAGCAAATCAACTGATTTGATAGTAGAAGCACAATGTGGATCTTAGCCTTTTCGTAAATTAATTGTTTTAAAATTCTAAACATGGGGTAGTTAATTTATAAAAGGATAATTATCGAAAATACTAAAAATGAACTTTGTAAATTCAATTAATGTATTAATTCAACACAAGCCGTAAACAAGAGTTTGTTCTTTTCTTGTTAAAAGGATGAACTAAGTCGATCTTTCCTTGTAAGAAAGAGACTTATTCCTATCCTTTTTCTTTATGAGGAAAAGCCATAATAGGAATATTTGAATTTTCCCAATTCTAATAAAACTCAAAGAACACCTACTCTAGAAATCGTGATGTCTTGTAAAAGTCAAAACGGTTAAGTATGGTTACACATCTTATTCTTTCAAGATTGTTTTATAACCCTAGTTTCGGTTTTGAAACATTGAAGAAATATAAGATATTTGGATAACTAGAGAACACGTTTTCTATAGCTACCAAACTAAAATGAGTTTAAATAATTAGAAGACGGAAATATCAATAAACCGCAAAGAGGTAAAGGCAATTACTAGCATGATTACCTAGCAATTTGTCTTAACCCAATAAGCCTACTAAGGTCCTACATACCCTTGTGGTAAAGTAGACCAATTATGGAGGAAATGCATGCCTATTTTCAAATTAAAATAGCAATGATGGCTAGCCCATCATCTATATGTTAGAACTTGATGCACTTTCTTGAATACCTAAGTACATGTTTACTAGTCAAAGTGACTCACATTAGCAATAATGTGTAGATATCCAAAGAAAGATGGAAAGTATCCAATCGCCACTCACTCTCCACTGGTGATGAAACACATGTAATGTTGTCTAACCCAGTGGGAGCTACGTGATTATATTACTGGTGACGAAACACATGTAATGTTGTCTAATCCAGTGGGAGCTGTAAGCTTCATTACCTTGCAAGTTGCCCATCTTATTTCCAGATTGTCTTGAAATAATACGCTACTTTCCACATGTTAAGCATCATAGTTTATATAAGAACCATTGCATAAATTTTATAAGCTAACTTGTCGCGTTCCTGATGTTGCTTCCTGAAATGTTATCTATAAAATCGTTATGCATGATTCATTATTAAAACGATAAAGTTCTACATATCTATATTTGATTTTGACTAAAAATCATATGTTATCTTAGACATTTTCATATTGCTCTCATGATGTTGTGCCACGCACAAGTGGGAGAAATCTTAATTGTGTGCAAGGTACAACATATAACAATATGACTAATAGTTTTTCTTGACTGAAAGGTAAGAAACTAAAATTCTACTAGGACTTCTACACATAAAATGTAGGTTGCCCTAATTAGAACAAATATCAAGTGTTGATACAAAAGTTGGGCGTTCCTTGTTTCCGTACCAATTCGATCTTAATGCTTGAGACCTGCGCACTAAGAAAACAAAAGACACCGTTAGGCTTATCGTGGGATTGTCTCCCACGATTATCCTCCGGTGTGAGAGTAAGTAATCGGTTTTAGGGTTTAGTTGAAGAGTTAGGGTTGTAGATCGTACCTTTAATGAGAGTCGAAGGACTCTTTATATACACACGAAACCCTAGTTGGTTTCGTGTTCCTCACTCCTCAGCGTATCCCGCATGGGGCGGTTATTTGATACATATCCCATAAATAAGGGATATCCTATATCAAAACCATAAATAACTTTGGGTTTGGGCCATCGTGAGCCCAAACCATTATCGTGATAGCCCATTCGTGATGAGCTTGAGCCCATTCGTGATGGGCTTAAGTGTTAGTAGTGTACATGGGTCGGGTTCGTGACCCGAATGCGGACTATACGTCATCATGTCCCCCCAGTCTAGTATGCGTAGTACAACGACTGCGGATGCTAGACTAACAAATGTAGCAAAAATATTCCTCGATGCGTAGCGGGGAAGTTTCAAGTGTTTCCCGCCAAAAGTAGCAAACTAACCTAGTCCAAGTACATCCGTATCTCCTTCGAAAATCATGAGGGTGGGTGAAAAAGTGCTTTACCTTTTGGGTTCCCAGCCACACGATTGGAACAAGTGGGGTACACATGTCATTCATCCACGAATATGTGTAACCCTATATAAAGTTGAGCCGTCATTTCACTGTGGTTATCACAGTAAAAACCAACCTTTTCCACCATTGTTAAACCTTCAAACAGCGATCAAAAAATCAACAAAAGCTAAGGTAATAGCGCGTGCGCTTATAAGAGTTATTGAAGGTTAATCATGGTTCTTCAATTGTCCGATATTAATTCCGATATATCTGAGGATGAACTTCGTCAGTTCACCTCAGATTATTACATCCCTCTCGCATTGCATCCGGTAGTTCCGGCCGCAAATGCGTCAATAGCGAATTTCCCGCAAGGGAAAGTAGGGGTATACACGCGTTTTTTTCGAATTCGCTAACCAGCGTGCGCCCATTTCCCTCTTTTTGTGCGATATTCTAAACCACTATCGTCTTCATATTTCCCAGCTGCACTGCATAGGTGCAGCAAAAATAACTAATTTTGAAGTGAATTGTCGCTTGTTAGCGATAGAACCCACAATCCATCTATTCCGCGCGTTTTACCACACGTCGTGGTCAAATGGGTGGGTGTCTTTCTCCAAGCGCGCAGGGCCACTGCAGTGCTATACGGAGAAGTTAGACGCGCTGAGGGTTTGGAGGGAAAAGTTCTTCTGGATTGATAGTGCATTTTTTCCATGGATTTTTGAGTTCTATACTCAAGAATCGTTACCGAGAGATGAGCGCCCAGACCCCGGATTGTATAACGTAGCTGATGCAGATACGATAAATACCAATCGCATACCGATCAAAGCGTATCCAGAAGAGTTTTTGGTGCACATGGGCATCAGTCGCAATTACTTCGGTAGTCCGGAAGAAGTGCCAACATTTTTGGATGAAAATAGCCGGGGTGGGTGCTTGTCTCTTCCTTCCTCTTCGCTTAGTAGTTGTAAGCGTTCTTCCCTTCGTAGCTTATCTAACTCATTTTGTTTTTGTTTGTTGTTTTGTTGCACAGAGATGGATTTATTCGGTGTTGTTCGCTTGGCGAAGCCCACTCAGGTGACCGTAGGGGTGCGCCCTTTGAGAGATGACGAGGAGCCAATTCTGCAGGGTACCACGGGGCGCACGATGGTGATTGCGCAGGAGGAGACAGAGGAGACAGAGGAGGTCCCCACAGGTGTCACTATGGCTACTCCTCTGCGTAGCTTTCCCGCTCCTGGGTCGCAAATCCCTGTGGAGTTATTGCATATAGACTCGTTGGGGAGTGATCCGTGCTAAATAGATATATAAATATTATGCAACGACGGATACACATGAATAAATACAAATCACCCCTTTGTGAAAAAGGATACTTGCAAAAACTCACGTTCGTGTGTAGTGTGAAACCAGGTAAGTGATTACCCGGATCGTTTCCCAACGAGGTGCGAATGGGCAAACTGTGGAAAGCTTTGGATTAGAGTGACTGATGATTTAGATATTTTGGATTTTGCTTTTATATCTAATTAACAAAATGAGAAACAAACAAATATATAAAAGAAAATTAAACGCGAATTAATAAACTAAAAACGCGTAACGGGAAATCTAAAATGGGACGAAAAAGTGAAATATCTAAAAGTTTATGAAATAAATCTAATTATTCTAAAATACTTTAAAACTTATTTTAAAACTAAAATTATATATTTATTTTACTTTTTTATCTAATTATTATTAATTATTTATTATTTAATTACTTTTTAAACTATTTAAATTTATAATAAATACTAAATGAACAAAGAAAAATCTAAAACTTTTTCTATAAATATTATTAAGTGAAAAGAAGCTAAGAAAATTATAAAAATGAAAATTGCTTAATTAAAAATTTAAAAAGATAAAATCTATTAAATAGAAGCTATCACTTATTTTCTATTTTGTTTTTCTTAAGGTCTAAAAAGATTATTATATTTTTCCTAGAATCTAATTAATGAAATAAAATTATGAAAATTAAAATTATATTTTTCTGATTAATATTCTATTTATTATGATTTAATTACTATTATAAACTAATTAAAAAGATTAAAAATATCAAATGACTTAGGAAAAATCTGAAAAATTCAGGATAAGTCTAAATTAATATTCTCAATATAGGAAAATTAAAATCAAAAGTCTACTAAACCCTAATAAGCAGATGGGTAGATAAGCAGTTGGGCAAATAAGCTAAAAATAAGCTAATAAGCTCAAAAATTCACCAAATGCTCAGGACTAGTACAAACAACTTAAATAAGCTTAAAACAACTTAAAAACACAAATAAGCACAATAAAATAAGCTGATAAGCAGATTGGCAGTTGTGAATTTAAGACAGAAAACTCAGGAAAATGGCCAATTAGCAAGGCAGATTAAGCACTCCAATAAGCTATTGAGATGCAAACTAATGGGGGCAAAAGCTCCTCAATACTACTGGCTATCTTAAAAACCAAAAAGCCCTATCTAAAACAGCTTAATTGAAGTCCAATTAAGCACTAGTACAGGTGGTTCAGGAAAGCAATTCTGATTTAGCAGAATCAGTGAAAATGGGGGAAACTTGCAGGCCTATTTTAAGCAATCAAATAAGCTACAACTTGTAATCCCAGATGTTTATCTAAAACCTTGCTAGGTGAGCTACTTACAACCCAAAGATCAGGGTCACAGCTTAATTGGATAAGCTAATAACAAGCTGAGAAAATCAGCTATGTCTGCTCAGTGTAAACTGAGCTTGTATGTGTGCAGAGATGTGCAGAGGTGTGCAGAGATGCACAAGTCCAAACTAACTCTACTGATATCACTATATGGACCAAAAGAGCTCAGAAAATGCCAAGGTTGAGGTCAGAATAAGCTCATAGCTTAATATGGCTTATTTGAGCTTTTGAGGTTCTAAAAATTGCACAGATGCCTCAAATATACAAATCCAACCAAATGGACTTAGAACAATCTAAAAACAGCTTATTATGACTAATTTAAGCTAGGTCCAAGATTAGCAAATGGTCAATGAACAGTAATGGCTAGTTTGACTAGTTGACTGCTCAAACCAAACACCCCTTTAAAAGGTGTCTGTGGTGATTTTGCAAATGAAACACAATATTTTAAACTAGAAACCTTGATTTTACTGATTGACTAACTTGATTAAGTACTAATAAGCAACTTTTAAAACAGAATTAAGCAGTATGATAAGCTATGCTACTTATGGCTATTTTTTGGCTTTTTAAGTGATTTTTAGTAAAATGAAATAAAAGCTAGTTAACTACTGATAAAATAGATCAAGTATACTTAAAAACTATCAAATAGCAGGAAATTATATTAATAAGCTAAAAATAAGCTATAGTACAGTAAAATGCAAAATTAATGAAAATTAGCAAAATGCTTACAACTGAAAAGAGGCTATTGGGATAGCAAGAACTAGAACAGAACAATCCCTAGCTTGTTAACACAAGCTAGAAAACCCAAATAAGCTTCCTGAACAGCTTATACACTCCAGAACAGCTTATTGGCTTCCAGGTTGACTTTTGTTGACTTTCTTCATAGTTTGAAATTAAGAACTGAGTTACACTAAATAAACTTACACAAAGCTATGAAAAGCTTTCATAAGCTTATAGCAGGGTTGTTTGAAGCTTTTGATGGGAATTAAAAAGGATTAGAGCTTATTCGAATTAACATATAACTTGAAACTTGGCAATACTTGAAATTTAGAACAAAAGTGATTAAAACAAGATTACTTTGATTGCATTCAACATAAATTACAACTGAGAAACGAAAATTACAAGCTATGATTACTAAAATTGAAATACGATTTAACTAAGTTAACTACTTGCCATTAAAGGCTTACATTTGGTCCTATATATACAAAAACTAAGTGGGATGTCACTCAACTTCTTCTCTGAATCATTCTTGGCCTTTGGATGGTCTTGAATCGATCTGAGCCCTTGGTTCTAGTTTTTGGCGCCAAAACTGAGTGAGTGGGAAAATACCACTAGGCTCTGAGGACGAAGCATTTAATGCTAATTGGCTTGTTAGGTAGCGTGTTAGGAAGGTGGAGGGGGGGTGGGTGTGTCAGAAAGGCGATGGAAATGGTGGTGGTATTGGTGAGTGGTTTTGGCGGGGGTGGTATAGAAGAAGAAGGTTTGACTAAGTCAAACCTTCTGTTTTAAATAAAAGGGGTCGGGTTTGGTTTATTTAAGGATTGGGCTTGGGATTTGTTGGGCTGGGGTTTATAATAAGGGTTGGGTTGGGTTTTATTTTAGGATAGGGTTTAGTAAATAAAACATGGGTCCGGTTGGTTAGTTTTAGCACAAGGACCATTTTTGTAATTTCATGAAAGATGAAGGGCTGAATTTGTAATTTCACCAAAGTTATAAAAAGGGCTAAATTGTAACATGTAAATAGTACAAGGGTTTTATTTGATAAATTATACTTTTTTTAAATACCCGAGGACTAGATTTGCCAATTTTGAAACTTGAGGGGTAAAAGTTGCCATTTTTAGAAAACTTTCATCCAGGGACTAAAAGTGAACATGTTTGATATCCCAAGGACTAAAGTTGACTTTTCTTTCATTTTAAACCTTCAGGGACTAATTCTGCCAATTTGTGAAACTTCAGGGACTGAAAATGACAATTTTGTGAACTTTGCATGTTTTTCACTTGTTTTCAATCTTTTTGTTCCTGAATCATATAAAAACACATTTTATGATATTTTCTGTATTTTGAAGCATATCTGCATGTTTTTAAATGTTTTTGCAGATAAAATGTGACAGAAATGATGAGTATTTTGACACTCATCAATCCCCCACACTAAACTATTGCTAGTCCCTAGCAATCTTTTATGAAAATTTAATGGATTTTATCTCTTTACCAAAAGCCATTACTTCTGGAGTAGCCAATGTTTTAGTATGTGATACTTTGGTACAATGATAACCAAATGATTTTGAGCAAACCATCAGCTGTCAACGGATTTGATTTGTCTTTACCAAAAGCCGTTTGCTTCTGGACTAGCCAATCTCTTAGATGAATTACAACTATTATCTTTGGTGAGCTGATTACCAATCATGGTTTTCCAATGCCTTTACCACAAGCCATAACCTTGCGGGCTAGCCAACTCTTCACTATAAAAGATATGGTGAGTCGAATACCATACAATTTTTGGCAAATTGTAAGCCATAAACGGATTTGAGACATCTTTACCAAGAGCCATTTGCTCTCAGATTAGCCAATCCTTATGTGGGTTAGACATGGCGGACTGATAACCATTTATTGCGTTCTAAGTGAGAAAAAAATTTAAAATTTTGGCTAAAATGGGGGGTACTAGATGGTACATTTGATCAAATTCGCTAGAATTCCCCCCACACTTAGAACTGAATATTGCCCTCAATATTCAAAGTACCGGTTGTTAAACCAACACTTAGAACGTGAAAAGGTAATACTAATAGCCATTTATTTTATACATACACATGTTTTTTTTTTTTTTTTTTTTTTTTTTTTTTTTTTTTTTTTTTTTTTTGACTATATACAATAGCAGGGGCAACTCCCCCACACTTAGGTGGTAGAACAGAGAAAGAAGACAGAGACACGGGTGAGAACCCATGTTTTGCTAATGTTTTTGTTCACCGAGTCACTAGCTTGACTCGACCCCGCATTCATTGGTTCATGGGGAAAGTTTGAAGATCCGGGACAACCATGGGTGGTATGTCCTCTCCAAAGTAGTGTTTTAACCGATGGCCATTCACTTTAAAATTTGGACCGTCATTTTGAGATAACTCAATGGTACCATATGGATAAACCTTTGTAATAGTGAATGGACCAGACCATCGGGATTTGAGTTTGCCTGAGAAGATCTTTAATCTTGAATTGAAAAGAAGGACTCGATCACCAACGTTAAAAACGCGGTTCTTTATTTTTGAGTCATGAATCTTCTTTGTCTTTTCTTTATAGATCAAAGAGTTCTCGTATGCTTGATCACGCAGTTCATTTAATTCATTCATTTGAACTTTACGGTGATCACCCGCAGTTTGGAGGTCAAAGTTAGCATGTTTCAAGGCCCAGTAGGCTTTGTGCTCTAATTCGATCGGAAGATGACATGCCTTTCCGTACACGAGCTTGTAAGGCGTACACCCGATGGGTGTTTTGTAAGCTGTACGAAAGGCCCATAATGCATCATCCAATTTATCCGACCAGGATGCACGATTTTCTCCTACAGTCCTTTCCATTATTCTTTTAATACCACGATTTGAAACTTCCACTTGCCCACTTGTTTGTGGGTGATACGCAGTAGAAAGACGGTGAGTTACACCATACTTTTGCATGACTTTGTCAAATTTGTCATTGCAAAAATGCGTACCACGATCACTGATTATAGCACGTGGAGTTCCAAAACGGGCAAACAGAGCTTTGAGGAATTTTACAACAACTCGGGCATCATTGGTGGGTAAGGCTTTCGCTTCAACCCATTTTGACAAATAGTCAACAGCCACGAGAATGTATTTATTTCCTCGAGATGATGGAAATGGCCCCATAAAGTCAATGCCCCAGACATCAAAGATTTCACAAACTTGAATAGCATTTTGTGGCATTTCATTTCGTTGTGAAATATTTCCGTGACGCTGACAAGTTTCACAAGTTTTGATGAGATCTTGGGCATCCTTATAGATTGTGGGCCAATAAAACCCGGAATCAAACACCTTTTTGGCTGTGTAGTTTGGACTATGATGGCCCCCAGTGGGTCCAGCATGGCAAGCTTTGAGAATGTCAATAGCTTCCTGTCCGTAAACACACCGTTGGATGACTTGATCCGCACAGATTTTGAACAAGTAGGGGTCGTCCCAGAAGTAATGTTTAACATCCTTGAAGAATTTATTCTTCTGTTGGGTCGACATCCCTTTCACTATGAAGTTACCCGCATGGTAATTTGCGAAGTCAGCAAACCATGGGGTAGTAGAATCTCCTCAAAAAGTAACCGCATTGAGTGTCTCGAGAGGAAATGTTTCATTTATTTCCTTTTTCTCGAAAACATCTTGGTGTGGGTTCTCTAATCGGGATAGATGATCAGCAGCTAGGTTCTCAGCTACTTTTTTATCACGTATAATGATATCAAATTCTTGCAGGAGGAGAACCCAACGGAGCAATCTCGGCTTTGCATCTTGTTTTGCAAAGAGATATTTGAGAGCCGAGTGATCCGTATACACTACACATTTCGTCAAGATTAAATATGGCCGAAACTTCTCAAAGGCATATACCACAGCCAATAATTCTTTTTCTGTAGTGGTGTAATGAGTTTGAGCTTCAGTCATGGTTTTACTTGCGCAGTGGATAGGCTGAAAGTGTTTGGCTTTTCGTTGCCCCAGGACTGCACCGATAGCAAAATCACTTGCATCGCACATGAGCTCAAAGGGAAAATCCCAGTCGGGGGCAACCAGAATGGGTGCTTCAGTAAGCTTTTTCTTTAATGTTTCAAAAGCTTCGATGCACTCGGGTAAGAAGATAAAAGGAGCATTCTTTTCAAGAAGATGAGTCATAGGCCGGGCGATTTTAGAAAAAACTTGTATGAATCTACGATAGAAACCGCCATGACCCAGAAAACTCCTAATACCTTTGACGGTAGTGGGATGAGGTAGTTTAGCAATGACATCAACTTTAGCTCTGTCAACCTCAATCCTGTTCTTTGATATCTTATGGCCGAGGACAATGCCTTCTTTTACCATAAAGTGACTCTTCTCCCAATTTAGACAAAGATTGGTGTCTTCACACCGTTTCAACATGTTTTCTAAATGGGAGAGACATGTTTCGAATGAATCCCCAATGACCGAGAAGTCATCCATAAAGACCTCCATCGATTTCCCGATCATGTCAGAGAATATGGACATCATGCACCTTTGGAATGTGCCTGGAGCATTGCATAAGCCAAAAGGCATACGTTTATAAGCAAAGGTTCCATAAGGGCATGTAAAGGTGGTCTTTTCTTGATCCTGTGGATCAATGGGGATTTGAAAGTAACCCGAGAAACCATCAAGGAAACAATAGTACTCGTTCCCTACCAATCTCTCAAGCATTTGGTCCATAAAGGGCAGAGGAAAATGGTCTTTTCGGGTGGCATCATTTAACTTACGATAGTCAATGCAAACACGCCACCCCGTAACCAATCGAGTTGGAATCAACTCATTCTCCTCATTTGTGACAACAGTTATGCCACCCTTTTTTGGAACACAGTGAATGGGACTAACCCAAGGACTATCAGAGATGGGATAAATCAATCCTGCATCAAGAAGTTTGAGAACCTCTTGTTTGATAACATCGTGGATTTTTGGATTTACCCTTCTTTGATGTTGGACTGCTGGTTTAAAGTCATCCTCCATTAAAATCTTGTGAGTACAAAATTCAGGGTCGATACCCTTTATGTCGGAGAGTTTCCAAGCAATGGCTTGCTTGTGTGACTTCAAGACCTTTATTAGGGCAGTCTTTTCCTCATCACTTAAGTCTTTAGCAATAATGACGGGTAATTTATCATCACCCTCCAAAAATGCGTACTCAAGATGAGGTGGTAAGTCTTTGAGTTCGACCACAGGAAATTCATCGGTTTTCTCAACTGATTTAATTTCCTCGTTATGAAGTTCAATGGGAGGGAGTGGAAGAGAATTGTCCTGATTCAACAATTTCTCAAGAAGAAGAATATCTCCCTCCAGATCAATCTCAGCGTCATCAATTCCTTCCAGAAATGAATCACACTTGAGAAAAGCCTCGATCTCTTCCAAATTGAAATTACTTCCCTCAAACGGAGTGAGAGAAGGGGAAGAGTCGGAAATGATAGGCAGAGAAGATGTGGTGGGATTCCCACTCACAGAATTATGAGAATAACCAAGAAACTCTTGATAGTACTCCTCTGAAGCAACATCAATGACATCGATTCGGTTAACCGATTCAGAATCATAATTTGAGGAGTACCTCGAAGTTTGATCGAGGTTAAAGGTAACAGCTTCATTACCCACACGTAATGTGATTTCATGCTCAAATACATCAATGAGAGCATGGCCCGTTCTTAGGAATCCTCTTCCAAGAATGAGAGGAACCTTTTGATCTGCGTCGAATTCAACAACCACAAAGTCAGCTGGAAAATGGAACTTCCCTACTTTCACAAATACATCCTCAGCAATGCCGCATGGATGAGATATGGTACGATCTGCAAGCTCAAGAGTCATGCATGTAGGAGTAAGAGCCGGAAGAGAAAGTTTCTTCCATACTGAATGAGGCATCAGGTTGATGCTTGCACCAAGATCGGCCAAGGCATAGCATTCAACCATTCCCGGAAATACACAAGGTATTAGAAACTTTCCAGGATCTCCAAGCTTCTCGGAAGCTTTTTCAAGATAACTGCTGAGCAGTTCTCATTTAATGGAGTTTTAGCCATTTCAATCAGTTTTTCCTTGTTACTTAACAAGTGTTTGATTGTTGATGCAAACTTGGGCATCAGAATGATAGCATCCGCAAAACTTATGTCAAAATGTAATTCTTTAAAGATTTGAAAGAATTTGTCCATTTGTTGACTAGCCTTTTCGCGGAGCTTTTGCTCATGTAAACGTGATTGGTAAGGAATAGAAGGTTTGGATTTAGGGTTTTCAACAGGGATTTCATGCGATTCAAAAACAACTCCAGGTTTGGGTTTTGGTTTCGGGACAACTTGAGGTTGGACGTTGTCGGTACCTCCGTTATTAGTAGGAAGTTCCTTGTCCTTAGTCACCTCAGGTTCACTTTCCACTACCTTGGGGGGAGGAGAAGAAGGGGTAGTAGGAATAGTGGGTCCATCATAAGCTTTACCACTGCGTGTGGTGACGGCCTTGAGTTCACCCTTTGGGTTGACAACAGTGTTACCAGGGAGACCTCCTGAGGTAGAAGGTGGATTGATATGGTTCATGAGACTGGCAAGCATATGCTTAACCTCGCTTTGAGAGTGATCAATTTTGTTTGAAATCTCATTCTTTAGCTCAGTTCCTTGCTTGTATATTGAAGATTGGAATTCATTCTTCAAATTAGAGATCTAATTTTGTATTGCCTTCATTTTGGTCTCATTAAACTTGATGTAGTTATCAAGTTCATTCGGGAGAGGTCCCTGGTAATTAGGAGCTGAATACCCTTGATTACCCCTCTGGGGTGGGTATTGATTGTTTGGGGCATGAAATTGATTTTGCACGTTTTGCCCTCTTTGTTGATTAGGATTAATCCTATTTGGATTGTTGGGAGGAGGAAATCCGGGTGGTCCAAATTGATTGCTAGCACGGTGGTTTGGGTCCACTTGAGGACGGTATTGATTACCTCCTTGATTGGAAGTTCCGGCTATAGCATTAACATCAAATGTAGTGCCATCGGTGGCAGTACAATTATAGTAAGCGTGAGGAGCACCACAAGTAACACAAACTTCTATTTTTTTGACTTCAGCAGTGTGAGAAGTTTGCGGAGCGGACTCTTTCTTTTGTGTGGAGAAAACCAAAGCTTGAATAGCCTTCGTGAGTTCAGTAAACTGAGTATCAATATTAGAAGAACTCACGGGGGATGAAGTGGAAGGACCAGCACTAGCCTGGGAATTATATGGCCTGTTTCGTGCAGTGCGGACCTTAGACTTATTTTCAATGAGTGCAATGGCTTCCTTAGTGGATTTGCTCAGAAAATTACCTCCAGCTGAGGCATTAAGAGAATCTTGGTCAGATGGGTTTAACCCACTGTAGAAAGTGTCCATTTGCATCAAATCGGTGAAACCGTGATGAGGACATTTGCGGAGCAATTCTTTGAAACGATCCCATGCCTCTCCAAATGGTTCATCAAACCTTTGAGAGAATTTCATGATTTCATTTTTAAGATGCGTGGTTTTAGAAGGAGGAAATAATTCATTTACGAACTTTTGAACTAAATCTTCCCATGTTCTAATTGATCGAGGGGGTTGTTTGTCAAGCCAAATCCGGGCTGCCCCATCGATGGAAAACGGGAAAAGAAGAAGTTTGATCGATTCCTCAGGGACATTTTTACATTTGATGGTGGATGTGATTTTATTGAACCATCGAACGTGATCTTGAGGATCGTCCCTTTCAAAACCATAGAATTGACGCGATGTTACAAGGTTTATCAACCCGGTTTTAAGCTCAAAATTCTCAGCCACGATGGCTGGAACAATAATGGCATCTCCATAACCCTCGGTGGGAGCTTGGAGAAGCTCATTCATAGGACGGTCTTCTGCCATGATGACAGTGGTTATGGGATCAGTACGTATCTCGGGTACGACTGATGGAGCGGAACGTCTACGACGTCTTCGAGGTATGTTTACAAGCTCACGGAAAGGGCTTGATGACCTAGAAGAACGAGTGCGCATGCACTTTTTAGCAAAAATTTTCAATTAAAATCAAGATCGAGAAAAAACACAAGTGAACTTAAACCAACAATCAACAAGCGTACGGTAGCTCTCTAAAAGATAAACGCACAGAGTGGCGGAGAAGCAAAGGTGGGCAATTTAATGCTCCTTAAAAACCCGCTTCTTTCAGTTCGACAATTTAATGTCAAACTATCCTTAAACCTCCGTTATAGTTTGTTTATCAATCAAAGGTGAGCCGATATTCGCAAGTGATACAAAGGCAAGTTTTAAATCTGATGTTTGGGAACTTATTATGGTCGTACCCCCAGTTAGGTAGTACTCTGTCTTGGTTCTCGATGGTAAATTTTATTGTTTGTTATTATTAAACAAAGAAAACGGAAAATGTTTTTGGGTTTTTAATTTTTTATATGATATTATATATAGAAAAGAAAAAAAATTGTATTTTTATATTGTTTATGGGAAATAGGAACTTCTGGAAGAAGGATCTCAAATCACTAATCGCTTAAACTCTACAATATTGTCGCACACACCTCCCCGGCAGCGGCGCCAAAATTTGATCCGTGCTAAATAGATATATAAATATTATGCAACGACGGATACACGTGAATAAATACAAATCACCCCTTTGTGAAAAAGGATACTTGCAAAAACTCACGTTCGTGTGTAGTGTGAAACCAGGTAAGTGATTACCCGGATCGTTTCCCAACGAGGTGCGAATGGGTAAACTGTGGAAAGCTTTGGATTAGAGTGACTGATGATTTAGATATTTTGGATTTTGCTTTTATATCTAATTAACAAAATGAGAAACAAACAAATATACAAAAGAAAATTAAACGCGAATTAATTAAACTGAAAACGCGTAACGGGAAATCTAAAATGGGACTAAAAAGTGAAATATCTAAAAGTTTATGAAATAAAGCTAATTATTCTAAAATACTTTAAAACTTATTTTAAAACTAAAATTATATATTTATTTTACTTTTTTATCTAATTATTATTAATTATTTATTATTTAATTACTTTTTAAACTATTTAAATTTATAATAAATACTAAATGAATAAAGAAAAATCTAAAACTTTTTCTATAAATATTATTAAGTGAAAAGAAGCTAAGAAAATTATAAAAATGAAAATTGCTTAATTAAAAATTTAAAAAGATAAAATCTATTAAATAGAAGCTATCACTTATTTTCTATTTTGTTTTTCTTAAGGTCTAAAAAGATTATTATATTTTTCCTAGATTCTAATTAATAAAAGAAAATTATGAAAATTAAAATTATATTTTTCTGATTAATATTCTATTTATTATGATTTAATTACTATTATAAACTAATTAAAAAGATTAAAAATATCAAATGACTTAGGAAAAATCTGAAAAATTCAGGATAAGTCTAAATTAATATTCTCAATATAGGAAAATTAAAATCAAAAGTCTACTAAACCCTAATAAGCAGATGGGTAGATAAGCAGTTGGGCAAATAAGCTAAAAATAAGCTAATAAGCTCAAAAATTCACCAAATGCTCAGGACTAGTACAAACAACTTAAAAACACAAATAAGCACAATGAAATAAGCTGATAAGCAGATTGGCAGTTGTGAATTTAAGACAGAAAACTCAGGAAAATGGCCAATTAGCAAGGCAGATTAAGCACTCCAATAAGCTATTGAGATGCAAACTAATGGGGGCAAAAGCTCCTCAATACTACTGGCTATCTTAAAAACCAAAAAGCCCTATCTAAAACAGCTTAATTGAAGTCCAATTAAGCACTAGTACAGGTGGTTCAGGAAAGCAATTCTGATTCAGCAGAATCAGTGAAAATGGGGGAAACTTGCAGGCCTATTTTAAGCAATCAAATAAGCTACAACTTGTAATCCCAGATGTTTATCTAAAACCTTGCTAGCTGAGCTACTTACAACCCAAAGATCAGGGTCACAGCTTAATTGGATAAGCTAATAACAAGCTGAGAAAATCAGCTATGTCTGCTCAGTGTAAACTGAGCTTGTATGTGTGCAGAGATGTGCAGAGGTGTGCAGAGATGCACAAGTCCAAACCAACTCTACTGATATCACTATATGGACCAAAAGAGCTCAGAAAATGCCAAGGTTGAGGTCAGAATAAGCTCATAGCTTAATATGGCTTATTTGAGCTTTTGAGGTTCTAAAAATTGCACAGATGCCTCAAATCTACAAATCCAACCAAATGGACTTAGAACAATCTAAAAACAGCTTATTATGACTAATTTAAGCTAGGTCCAAGATTAGCAAATGGTCAATGAACAGTAATGGCTAGTTTGACTAGTTGACTGCTCAAACCAAACACCCCTTTAAAAGGTGTCTGTGGTGATTTTGCAAATGAAACACAATATTTTAAACTAGAAACCTTGATTTTACTGATTGACTAACTTGATTAAGTACTAATAAGCAACTTTTAAAATAGAATTAAGCAGTATGATAAGCTATGCTACTTATGGCTATTTTTTGGCTTTTTAAGTGATTTTTAGTAAAATGAAATAAAAGCTAGTTAACTACTGATAAAATAGATCAAGTATACTTAAAAACTATCAAATAGCAGGAAATTATATTAATAAGCTAAAAATAAGCTATAGTACAGTAAAATGCAAAATTAATGAAAATTAGCAAAATGCTTACAACTGAAAAGAGGCTATTGGGATAGCAAGAACTAGAACAGAACAATCCCTAGCTTGTTAACACAAGCTAGAAAACCCAAATAAGCTTCCTGAACAGCTTATACACTCCAGAACAGCTTATTGGCTTCCAGGTTGACTTTTGTTGACTTTCTTCATAGTTTGAAATTAAGAACTGAGTTACACTAAATAAACTTACACAAAGCTATGAAAAGCTTTCATAAGCTTATAGCAGGGTTGTTTGAAGCTTTTGATGGTAATTAAAAAGGATTAGAGCTTATTCGAATTAACATATAACTTGAAACTTGGCAATACTTGAAATTTAGAACAAAAGTGATTAAAACAAGATTACTTTGATTGCATTCAACATAAATTACAACTGAGAAATGAAAATTACAAGCTATGATTACTAAAATTGAAATACGATTTAACTAAGTTAACTACTTGCCATTAAAGGCTTACATTTGGTCCTATATATACAAAAACTAAGTGGGATGTCACTCAACTTCTTCTCTGAATCATTCTTGGCCTTTGGATGGTCTTGAATCGATCTGAGCCCTTGGTTCTAGTTTTTGGCGCCAAAACTGAGTGAGTGGGAAAATACCACTAGACTCTGAGGACGAAGCATTTAATGCTAATTGGCTTGTTAGGTAGCGTGTTAGGAAGGTGGAGGGGGTGGGTGTGTCAGAGAGGCGGTGGAAATGGTGGTGGTATTGGTGAGTGGTTTTGGCGGGGGTGGTATAGAAGAAGAAGGTTTGACTGAGTCAAACCTTCTGTTTTAAATAAAAGGGGTCGGGTTTGGTTTATTTATGGATTGGGCTTGGGATTTGTTGGGCTGGGGTTTATAATAAGGGTTGGGTTGGGTTTTATTTTAGGATAGGGTTTAGTAAATAAAACATGGGTCCGGTTGGTTAGTTTTAGCACAAGGACCATTTTTGTAATTTCATGAAAGATGAAGGGCTGAATTTGTAATTTCACCAAAGTTATAAAAAGGGCTAAATTGTAACATGTGAATAGTACAAGGGTTTTATTTGATAAATTATACTTTTTTAAATACCCGAGGACTAAATTTGCCAATTTTGAAACTTGAGGGGTAAAAGTTGCCATTTTTAGAAAACTTTCATCCAGGGACTAAAAGTGAACATGTTTGATATCCCAAGGACTAAAGTTGACTTTTCTTTCATTTTAAACCTTCAGGGACTAATTCTGCCAATTTGTGAAACTTCAGGGACTGAAAATGACAATTTTGTGAACTTTGCATGTTTTTCACTTTTTTCAATCTTTTTGTTCCTGAATCATATAAAAACACATTTTATGATATTTTCTGTATTTTGAAGCATATCTGCATGTTTTTAAATGTTTTTGCAGGTAAAATGTGACAGAAATGATGAGTATTTAGACACTCATCAGGGAGTGCTATGGATGAGTCTGAGGAGGAGGGCCAAGGGTTAAAGCGCAAGAGATCGTCTGGTGATGATGGCGCAGGGACATCAAGTAAGCGCCCTGCTATTTCTGTCGGGCAATCATCTGAGGAGGATGCGTCATCGCATAAAACTCCTCCCCCCAAGTAAGTACTTGTATCTTTTAGATCTTCAGTCCTTTAATCCGCGTTTAATACTATAGAGTAACTTTGTTATTTGCGTGCAGTGCTGAAACTGCTGTTGATGATGATGCGTATGTTGGGAATTCGCCACCCAAGACTGGTTCTGCATATGCTGGTGAGTTTGTGCCTGAGAGTCCAGTGGATGAGGAAAAATCTTCTGAAGATGCGCCAACAGATCGCCTTATAGAGGAGTTGGCGTTGGCTGCTGCGCACCAGGCTTCATTGGTTGCGCGGCTACAGGCTCAATATGGTGGTGAGGGTAGCCAGGTTGCGCAGAAGGACAAGGAGATTGACATTCTGAAGGCGCAGTTGGCTGATGCGCAGGCTGAAGTGAGGGCATCTGCTATGTACGCCCAGAAAATTGCTGATGAGAAGATGTCGCTCCTAGCCGAACTGAATCAAGAGCGCACTGGAGCAAAAGAATACAAGGCCTCCTGCCTTTGGGCCTTGAAATATATGGAGCTAAACAAGGGGAGACTCTTCTCTAACTTGGATGAATTCCGCAAGACTGTGGAGAGTTTGCTGGAGAATCAAGAGAGCAAGCTGCGCAAGCTCAGCATCGAATATGATGAGGAGTTGTATCCTCATTTGGTGTCAACTATTGCTGAGCGCAGGTGGCTTATCAGCCATGGCTTGCGTCTTGCTGCCTTGACGACGCTGGAGTCTCAAGAGGTCAAGGACTCCTTTGGGGATGTGGTTCAATGTGCACTGGCACGTGGTAAGGCAGAAGCTGTAGAGGAGCTGTGTGCGACCAAGGTTTTGACTATGTCTCCCTTTGAAGTACCTGGTTATAACGAGAACGCTTATGGTGAACTTGTTGCGGCTATGGAGAAGTTGAAACTTTTAGAGCTTCCTCATATTGCTCAGCTGGAGCGTGACCAGGATTACCCCATAGGCGTGATCATGCAGGGTTTAACCTTGGCTAGGCACTCATCCGAGGATGCTGAGGCGCAGCTTGACTACTTTCTGAAGCCGGATGTGTCGCAGCTACATGTGCCTATTTTCGCTCGCCCCCGTGACATCCTCAACCCTTTTGCCCTTGAGAAGGAAATTCCATTGAGGGAGTCCTTAGAAGCCCATGAGATGAGACTTGCCAGGAAGAAGGGCGTGAAGGGGAAAGCCATTCTTTGTGGTCTTGGTGCGGCTCACATCCCGAGGTCTGATGGGGTGCCCGTTAGCGTACCAACGGTGTCACCCAAGGATGTTGACCTGTTGAAGAAGCTTGAGGAGGCTGGTAGTGTGGCGTACCATGTTGGTAGTTCAGGGCTTAGGCGTACCCGTAGCTTGTCTTGGTAATTTTGTGTAATAGATTAACATTTTGTTGCACATGTGCATGTTAAGTCTATATCTTGTATGAACTTGTTATCCATAATAGAGTGTTGATTTGAAAAATACGTTTGTACGCATATTGTATCAAATTTGATTGTGGTTATAATGTTTGTACTTAGTTATTTTGTCTTTGCGTAAAAGATGTCTAAGAATCAAACCGTTTGTATAAACACATTTAAAAAAGATTACAAGGATTTATAATCACTTATATCATAATCGTGTATGAAATTCATGACATAGTCGTGTATGACATAAGCGTGTATGAAATGCACAAGTTGTTGTGTATCCATCGTGGGGTGCACAAGTGTATGGATTGCAGCGTGCTGCGAATACCATCTTAAGGGGTTAATTGTCTTAACTCCTAATTTGTTAAACGCGCACAGTGTGCATTGATGTGTATCCGTCGTGGGGTACACATCGAACTTACTCCAACGTCTTGAGAGTAAGGTGTTTAACAAGGATGCGTGATCCGATGTTGATGGGTTTGCAACCCTCTTACTCAACGAGTCATTTAGTAGGTTTACTCATCCTTTTACCATCGTGGGTTTTAATAAGTGCATGCACGCCATGTAGGCAGAAATTAAAATAACAACAATATTGAGACATAAATAACATGTAAACAATAAAGTGAAATGTGTCGCGAAATTAGCTAGAAACCACGACATTTGAATTAATACTTGCAAGTTTTTATAAAAAGATAAAACATTTGTCTAAATGAAACAAAGATGTAAATACACGGATATTTATTGAGCACTTACTAATGTGCGGAGGTGTTCGTATATTGGGTCGTAACCTTTCCTAAAGATAGCATCTTTTGAGATTGCAGATATTCCATGTGCGTTGTAGCTCACGGCCATCCATATCACGCAGCTTGTACGCGCCTTTACCTAGTGCTTCAACAACCTCATAGGGTCCTTCCCATTTTGGTCCGAGTTTACCTGTATCTTCTGCGTGACTCGCATCATTAGCGCGATAAACAAAGTCGCCTGGTCTGAATGAGGTGCTTCGAACTTTGGCATCGTAGTATCCCTTCATTTTTGACTTGGTTTTTGCCTCACGTATAGCTGCGCGCTCGCGCCTTTCTTCCAATAGGTCCAAGTCTATGCGTCGTTCGTCGTCATTGGTCGCGACGTTAACTTCCGCGATGCGGATAGTTGGCATCCCAATTTCAGCTGGTATGACAACTTCTGTCCCGTAAACAAGGGAAAAAGGAGTGTCTCCATTGCTAACTTTGATTGTCGTGCGGTGCGCCCATAAGACATGCGACAATTCATCCACCCATCTTCCTTTGTGTTTGTCTAGGCGCGCTTTAATTCCTTCGCCTAGACTACGATTTGCGCGCTCAACTAAACCATTGGTTTGTGGGTGTTTAACTGACGTGAAGTGTTGTGTAATATTTAACTCTACGCACCAGTCTTTGAACGGGTTATCACGGAATTGTTTTCCGTTGTCCGAAACAATCTCCCCAGGTAATCCAAAGCGGCATACAATATTTTCCCAAACGAAGCATTTTACTTGATTACCTGTGATTGTCGCTACTGCTTTTGCTTCAATCCACTTAGTGAAGTAGTCTATTGCGACAATAACGAATTTCAGTCCTCCCGCTGCGACAGGGAAGGGACCCGCAATGTCAATACCCCACTTATAGAATGGCCATGGAGAGGTGATAGGCGTTAGCTCTTGTTGTGGTCTGCGCGGGATGGGTCTATGAACTTGGCAGTCGTTGCATCTCTTTATCACATCGCGCGCATCACGGTGCATGGTGGGCCAGTAGTATCCTGAGCGCAATGCTCGTGCTACGACGGACCGTGGTCCTGAATGCATACTGCATGAACCAGCGTGGATCTCTCGGAGTACGTAATCTGCCTGAAGAGGTCCAACGCACCAAAGCCATGGTTGTAGGAATGAGCGCCGATATAGGATACCATCTCTAAGTTCGAACCTCTGCGCTGTGCGCCGTATCCGTCGAGCGTCCTTCTGCTCATCGGGCAATTTGCCCTTGCTTATAAATTCGATAATAGGGGTCATCGACGTAGGATTCTCTTCCTCTATTACCGTGGATATCTCCATCTCCGAGATGGATTTATTTTTTAGAATCTCCACCAATACTTGTTTTGACAGGTGCGCGAAGCTTGTAGATGCGATCTTGCTTAGTGCGTCCGCCTTTTTGTTTTCCCCTCTAGGAACTTGTTTAATGGTAAACCTGTCAAAACTTTTGATTAGTGACTTGGTCTTGTCGAGGTATAGAACCATGTTATCCTCTTTAGCCACATATTCGCCCAACACATGGTTGGCTACTAATCGGGAGTCCACATTTGCTTCTAGGTTGCGTACACCCATTCGATTTGCAATGCGTAATCCGACGATTAGGGCTTCATATTCTGCCTCGTTGTTCGTGGCTGTGAATTCAAAACGCAATGCGTAAGTGAATTCCATTCCTTCTGGATTAGTGAGGATAAGGCCAGCGCCCGATCCATCCACGCATGAAGATCCATCCGTGAACAAGACCCATGGTTCTTGTAGTTCTACCTTGCTCAGTGGAGGTACGTCATCGGTATCTGGTTTTTCGATGATGAAGTCTGCTAGTATTTGCCCCTTAACCGCAGTGCGTGGTCTATAAGAGATGTTATACTCGCCTAGTAGCACACTCCATTTTTTTAATCGTCCCGATGCGTCAGGTTTGGAGATAACTTGCTTGATTGGTTGGTCTGTGATTACCGCTATTGGGTGCGCTTGAAAGTATCTGCGCAGTCTTTTGGCGGCGAATACTAATGCCAAGACCAATTTTTCCATTGGGCTATAGTTAATCTCTGTCTTCTTGAGCGCTTTGCTTACAAAATATACCGGTGTTTGTACAGAATTCCTGTCTGTTAGTAGCACCGCACTGACTGCTCCTTGAATTGCAGACAAATAGACAATTAACTCTTCCCCTGGTCGGGGTGCGACTAGCTTGGGAAGCGCTGCTATATGTTGCTTAAGCTGTGTGAAAGCTTCTTCCGCTTCTGCAGTCCAACGAAAGTCTCCCTTTTTTGTACACTTCTTGAGTGTTTTAAAGAGAGGAAGTGACTTATCCGCTGATTTGGACAGGAATCTATTCAAACCGGCTAGCTTTCCATTCAGAGACTAAACTTCTTTCAACGTGCGTGGTGAAGGAAGTTGGATGACAGCCTCTGTTTTTTCTGGGCATGGCTTAATGCCATCTGGCTCTATCAAATATCCTAGGAACATGCCTTCTGTAGCGCCAAAAGTGCATTTCTTAGGATTCAACTTCATGTTGATCTTTCGTAGTGTTGTAAATGTTTCTTCAATGTCGCGCACCACTTCGTCTTCTGTATGGCTTTTTATGACAAGGTCGTCCACATAGACCTCTAGATTGCGGCCCACCTACTTTTCAAATGCATTATCTACCAGTCGTTGGTAGGTGGCGCCCGCATTCTTCAGGCCAAAAGGCATCTTTGTATAACAAAAGACGCCTTGGCTTGTGTGGAAGGCTGTTTTTTCCTCGTCTTCCTTAGCCATTTGGATTTGGTGGTACCCTTTGTATGCATCTAAGAAACATTTAAAGGGATACCCGCACAAAGATTCCACCTTCCAGTCTATCTCTGGTAGTGGGTAGCAGTCCTGTGGACATGCTTTATTAAGGTCGGTGAAGTCCACACACATCCGCCAACTACCATCGCTCTTCTTGACCATTACTGGATTGGAGAGCCAATCATGGTAATAGACTTCTCGCATGATGCCAGCGTCCACAAGTTTGTGTACTTCTTCCAGAATGGCTTTTGCGCGCTCTGGAGCCTGGCCGCGCTTTTTCTGCCTTACTGGGGAATATCCTTGTCGGATTTTTAACTTGTGTTCTGCAATCGAGCGTGGCACACCAGTCATGTGCTTTGGTTCCCATGCGAAGATATCCATATTCCTTTGCAAGAGTGCGCACACGGCCGCTCTTCCTTTGTCAGACAACGATCCCCCAATCGATACTTCTTGCTCTAGGTATTCAGGGTGAATTGCAACCTTTAGGTTTGATACTTTAGCTGCGCTCTGTTCTGGGGTATGCGTTGTTTCGCATGTAATCGTGTTACATTCTTGAGGTGGTACGGCGTTATTGTAGATGGTGACAATGCCACCTTCTACTGGGAATTTGAGCATCCCATGCGCTGTGGACGGTACTGCGCGTATTGCCGAAATTCCTGGTCTTCCAATAATGCCATTGTATGATGAAGGAGATCTGATCACCATAAAATTCATCCAGGCTGTCGTGGAGTGTTCCTTATTACCAACAGCGACTAGTAGTCGCAGTTGCCCCATGGGCCATATCTTTTCTCCTGTAAAGCCAGTAAGCGCAGTCGTGGCTGGGCTTAACTGTCTTTGTATCTCAGGGCGCAATCTCTTGAAGCAATGCTCATACATTATATCCGCTGATGCCCCTCCATCAACATACATGCGGTGGATATCGTGACCCCCCGCACTTATCTCAATGGTGAGTGGTTTTGCCACTGCGTTGTCCGCAGCCAAGGTGGGGAAAGAGATTTCGCTTCCATGGGAAAATTTCTGGCTGACCTTTTGCCTAGTCTTTCGCTGCCATGATTGTATCATGTAAATTGTGTCAGCCTTGTCCTTAGGCGCTTCTTTCTTGCCTCCAGGTTTCTGTTTATCTTTCCCATCCTTAATGTTCTTCACTAAATGGTCCAATCTGCCTTCTTTTACTAGCTTTTCAATTAATTGGCGCAATTGGACACACTCATTGGTAGTGTGGCCCTTCTATGCATGATACTCGCAGTACCCGTTCCCTACGCGACGATCTTCTGGGGTGCGCATCGGTGGTGGTCTCAGAAAGTTCGCGCCTTCCGTTGCGAATATCTCCTTTGGAGTCTTCGTTAGTGGGGTATACTTGTCGTTTCCCCGTCCGCCCCCTTGACTGCGATAGCTTCTGTTACGATTGCTACTCTGGTCATTGGATTGTCTCCTTGACTCTTCTTGTGACCTATTGTTTGAGTAGCCTTTCTTGCTATCCGCAGCGGCGGCTTCTCCTTGAATGAAGGACCTCGTGCGCTTCATGAGTTCATCAAAGGTTTGGGGAACCCTATCATTTAACTTTTTGATAAGGTCTGGGTTATTGATTCCGTTCATAAACCCTGAGATCTTTAGTATTTCGGGGCATGCTTTGACATGTATGCATTCATCCTTATAGCGCTCCATAAAGGCGCTTGTGGATTCCCCTTGCCGCTATTTTACTCTAGCGAGTTCGACAGGGTTCTTGGAGCACTTCTTCCTCTGAGTAAAGTTTAAACGAAACGCCTTTCGCAACTCTTCAAACCCACCGATGCTTCTGCGTGGAAGCTTACTGAACCAGTTGCGCGCATTCCCTACTAATGTAGAGTTAAACATGTGGCACCACACAGGTTGTGGCCAATTTTTGATAGTGGCTGCTGATTCGAAAATTTTTAGGTGATCATCAGGATCACCTGTCCCATCATAAGTTTTGACATTAGCGGGCATGCGCCTTCTCTTATTTTCTGAAAAATCGCTGATGCGCCGAGTGAACGCATCAACTTTTTGGCGGCGCCAGGGACGAGACATGTCTTCGTCCTCCTGGTCGCGGTGTTTTTCCCTTGATTTCCAGTGTCCTGTTTCTTTGTCCTCGTTGTCCGAGGAGTCACTTGAGGATGAGCTTACTCTTTTGCGACGCTTGCGCTGACTATCATCGGAATCCGAGTTTGCTCCTCTACGGCGCTTGCGCCGACTATCCTCGGAATCAGAGCTTGAAGGGCTTTCGCTTGGGGAGCACCGTCGCCCAAGCCTATCATGAACCCTGCGACTACCAAGCCTAGTGTGGACATTGGCGCGCCGTTCCCCATCTTCATGCTCCTCCAGATACTGAAAGTCGGCTGCTTCGTCCTCCACAACCTTCCTTCCAATCCTAGTAAACACTGGGTGTTTGCGGCTATCCTTCTCGCGTCTTTCCTTTCGGTAGCGCGGTGGGGATGCTTCGTGCTCAGGGTCGAAGTTGAGCCTGGCGTGCAGACTTTGACTTGACCTCTTTTTCGCCTCCTCTCGAATGAGCGCAACCAAGGTTTCGTAGTTTTGAGACACGAAATCACTTGGCGCTAGTTCAGGCGTAACCCCTTCTAGCGCGAGGGTGTCTGTTTCCAAAACAAGATCCTTGTTTCGGATAGGCGCATTTGGTGGCTCAGTGAAGTTTACTTCTGGCATGGTGAGAGGAGTGCGCTGTAGGTCTACCGCGCTAGTACTTGTCGTAGTAGCCTGAGTAGTCCTTGTGATCGGTTCTACTGGAGTAAAAGCCAGATCTGAGTATGATCCTAGGCTTTTGGGCGCACTGGTTGTTCCAGAGGCCTGCTTAGTGGCTGAATCAGTTGGCTGCTTCTTCCCCAGTAGGTCATCATGCGTTTTCTTCGTCTGCGGAGTCCGCTGATTTGGGTTTCCATGCTTCGTCATTCTAGTTCTTCGTAGAGTTCTTAGTGTAGGGTCCCACGGATGGCGCCACTTGTTGATACAAAAGTTGGGCGTTCCTTGTTTCCGTACCAATTCGATCTTAATGCTTGAGACCTGCGCACTAAGAAAACAAAAGACACCGTTAGGCTTATCGTGGGATTGTCTCCCACGATTATCCTCCGGCGTGAGAGTAAGTAATCGGTTTTAGGGTTTAGTTGAAGAGTTAGGGTTGTAGATCGTACCTTTAATGAGAGTCGAAGGACTCTTTATATACACACGAAACCCTAGTTGGTTTCGTGTTCCTCACTCCTCAGCGTATCCCGCATGGGGCGGTTATTTGATACATATCCCATAAATAAGGGATATCCTATATCAAAACCATAAATAACTTTGGGTTTGGGCCATCGTGAGCCCAAACCGTTATCGTGATAGCCCATTCGTGATGAGCTTGAGCCCATTCGTGATGGGCTTAAGTGTTAGTAGTGTACATGGGTCGGGTTCGTGACCCGAATGCGGACTATACGTCATCATCAAGATAACATGAAAAGCTACTTCAACATATTCACTGAATTGTTTAGTAAATATGATTATGTTTTCTTGTAAGCCATAATCATGAAGTATGAAATTAACTTGAATTTACTATTGAGGCCAAGTGTCGGCGCTCGTAATTACTTTAGTTGAATATGTTTAGGTCTCTTGTAAAGACACAAACATCAATTCCGTTAATTGTTGAAAGACAAAAAACGTAAAGTAAGACATTGATTTGTTATGTATTCTTGTTAAGACATGTACACTTACGACGTATAATATTAAATGTTTATGTTTTCTAGTCAAAACATGCACATGAAGTAAAGTATGCAGTAGACTGAGATTATTATTGATGCCATCTGGTTTGACCTGGTTGGCAGATATGTAAGCCAAAAGTATAAGTTCATCTAATGAGTTGTGTGATAGTCTCACAACATCAGTCCTCATGGAATACCACAACTATTATGGTATGTCCATCATGGAAAATCAAACTCTATTAATATTGTTTGATCTTTGATGACTTAAACTGTTTTACCTCCAAAGCTATCAAGGTTAGAAAATTGGATGTGCCATGTGTACACTCAATATGATTCCAACCCAGAAGGAATTTAAGACACCATTGTATTATGGCATGGGATGAATCTCATTATGTCTTGATTGAAGCTCTGAATTTGTTAACTACCTAAGAGTAAGTAATTAACAAACTAAAGTCAAGAACTAACGATGTATTTAGGATGTCCCACTTGGAAACAATTTATTGTTACTCAAGATGCTGAGTATCTAGAGATTAGTCTCTACATACAAAAGCAAGTGGGAGCACCTTTAGACCTTGAAGTTATTCAAGAGCAACCTTTTGAGTACACTTGCTAATGTCATACTAAGGTTGAACATGCATATGTTAAACCATAGATTGATATCTCTCATTCATAAATCCTCAAGGATTCCTATTGCACCTGAATGATATAGTTTTATATCAATGCTAAGGGATATAAGTTAGAGGATCATAGTGAACCTGCTAACTATAGAGATGCATTATCAGATCTTGAATCTGATGAATAACTCAAACTATGAATGTTAAGATGCAGTCCTTGAAAGACAATCACTCATGGAGTTTGATTGATCTCTTACCAATCAGTTAGATTGTGAGGTTAAGAATGAGTTTCTTGATGAAAAGACTCAAAAGAACAAACTTGTACATACATTTAATGCACGCGTAGTAAAAGGAGTTTACTCGTACTCAAGAAATTGACTATGATTAAATCTTCCTATCTACAAACATTAAATGTATAAAGATGATTTATTGTCATACCTATTTTCATATAAATGAAATATGACAATAGGATATCAAAACACTTTTCCTGTTGATTACCTTTTGCGAGGACGATGAGTAATCAAAAGGGTTTATGAATCCATATAATCTTTATTATGTATACAAGATAAAATAATCCATTTGTGGATTAGATCATGCATCTAGGAGCAAAGATCTTGAGTTAATTATAAAATCATTAATTTGATTTTGATTAATAAGATTACTCCTAAGTACACTAAGAGCAAGTTGGAGCACTGTATTTATTTTCTTAAATCTCATATGTCATTAACATATTAGAAACAATATTCCATCTAAGCTGGACTTTAATCCTTAGCTTGGAATGAAGTTTCTCTTGAGGGATTTATAAAATAAGACATACAACCTTTGTTAGTCGTATGTTTTTTATAGGCCCAATAGGCCCAAGTGGTGTGTATGGGTTAAAGCCCAAGTACTAGTTAATAGGGTTTCTGTACTATATATATTTTATTCGGATTCTCAAGGAAGATATGAAACCTTGTTATATATATGTTTATTAGAATAAACATAAGCGGTTATTAAGTCTAAACACAATATGACATATTATTGAGGGGAGTCTCAATGATCAGTCTCACTTGATGAGATTGAACACATGAATGGAAATCTTAAGTTCGATTAAAGGATTCATCATGTAAGTCATATTACGCATTGGGCTATATTTATCATTTGCATGAATGAAAGATGAGTTGATA
Source organism: Artemisia tridentata subsp. tridentata (assembly GCA_021014915.2). Classification (NCBI taxonomy): domain Eukaryota; kingdom Viridiplantae; phylum Streptophyta; class Magnoliopsida; order Asterales; family Asteraceae; genus Artemisia; species Artemisia tridentata. The sequence continues at coordinate 146,179,972 of CP139503.1, read as the reverse complement.
ACAACAAATATCTAAGTGAACGTCATTAGATAATTGTTAAACGAGCATTATAACGGACCTACGAAGGACCAAAGATACGTTCAAACGTTTACGGATATTTGAGGAAATCTGTTTTGTTTGCATACGCTGATGCTTATTTAACTGAGATGATACTCAACCCTAGTCGTGGTAGGATGCCATCATGAATGATGACATTGCTGACTAGATGTGCTCGACTGAGAGCATTAATGCGTTATACATTAAAAGAATAAGAATACTTTACAGTTTGAGAAACTGTTCAAATGACTGTCTAATGTAGGTGTTTTGCTGGCTTCAAACACCCTATGGAATGTATTGTTGCAATACTCGTCTTGTACTTGAATGCACACATACAAAGAACAATCATCATTCAAAACTTTCATGAGTTTTGAAACAAGTATTCTCAAAGTTTACTCGGATGACTACTTATTGCCTTGTACAACATAATTTGATCATGGTGGGAACATCGGATTTTGACATATGAGTAGTCTTATGCATATCTGTTTTGGTATTTGGATAATGGAACTGTAAGCAGTCGTATCATATAATGAATTGATATACCTGGTATGATCGTCTTCATTTATACTACTGTGTTCTATATTTGCATGTTTAATCCATGAATAATTTATTTATTCTGAAATTGTCCATTGCCAGTTGACGATACGGGAGTATCATCAAATTAAGGCAAATGTGAGCGTGTTGGTGATTTATTTGCCAAACTCACATGTTGTTCATTGTGATGAACATTGGATTGACCCAACCTACGAGTTTCACTACATGGATCGTCGTCAATAGTGAATCTCGCTAGTGGTTATGTCTCTTATCCTTAGACTTGAGATGCAAGTAGGTCTTGCATATGTGGAATTTCATCCCTTGATATGGTTAAACGCTGTCCTGAATAAGGTAGTTATAAAGTCCATCTTCAGGAGTGATATGAAGCACATGAATGACACGTGCAGTCAAAATGGGATTTGTTCCTCCACATGTTATGGAGTTAGATACTATTGGGCCCCTCGATGAATTGGACAGATGTTTGTATGGCCGTTCCCAAAATGAGATTAAGATGAATCTTGATCCACTTGGTAATCTTGTTCAATATCTATATCGAGAAACATAATAGTTGAACTATCAGAATGACATTTGATCCATGTCTAATATTCAACAGAGTATCTGTAACAAAAGGATAGATGACATATAAACCATCTAAAATGAGACGTTTAAGAAACTAACCTCACATATTTCTAGGGGCATTGGCGTGTTGCTAGACGCTAACCATTGCTTGTATAATTACTTGTGATTGATCATATGGCTAAATGGATCCTTTTATTGGTGATGTTTTCCGCTGTGTTTATATGTTAACATGTTTATATATATCATACATCACCTATATTGGAAGGGTCCTCCAGAATAGCTAGGGCGACGAAGGTCACCTCAGGTCCGGAGGCAATGACATAGGAGCTAAGACTACTTCGGAATTCAGGACGTACTAGCTGACAGCTGCTGTACGATAGCGTGCGAATAGAACAGAGAGTGGTCCACAACGGCCATCTGCGACATCGTGACAAGATAACATTCGAAGGGAGTGCCTGACCATTAACAACGATTTACTCGTTGCGTCTAGACGACAATCCAACCTCCACAATACTCGTGTCGTGAAGCCAAGGCCAGGTAGCATAAATAAAGTTGTTCACTCAGCTGAACAACACATATACTCATAATTCGATAGAGACTATTTGTCTCTCCCTCTCTTCCTATATTATCCTATTACATTTCATACCAAACATACACTTATTCTTACATCAAAGCATGGTCTCGTATTAAAACCCAAAACGAGCTAAGCTCAAAAGACGAATGAATTAACACTAATCTTTAAGATCGAAAGGCTAAAAAAGTGGTTACGAAAAGTTGCTTCAACAATTACCTCCGAATATGCTTTTAGAAACACGTTTTTTTGAGTTGTAAAACAAAAACCAAGTCACCGACTAAAAAACTTCCGCAAAACAAAAGAAAGGTGAGGTGTCGGTATACCATCAAGTTCTAGGTCCTTCTATTTCAAGTAGGACCCACCATCATCTTCTTCTTCAAAGCTACTGAATATTAACGTTTCCTTCATCTTTAATCCACTTGGCTCCACTGTCCATTTCATTCCCCTACATCATCATTGATATACCCACCTGACCAAACACCAAACATTACTTGCATTGTGATCAAAAAAAAAAAAAAGGTGACATTTGATCTTAGTGAGTTACACATTCCTTTTCATATGAAATACTAGTATATTTTTTCTTTATATTAGTACATGCATTCATTCATTTCTCAACATTGTCTTCAAACAATAATCATTTACTGGTATTGTTCTTATATTTTTTTTAATAAAAATGCTAAATTTTTTATAAAATATTGTGTTTTTATAGATTATTTGTGCATTTTAGCTTCTGGGTAGTTCTTAATTCTATAAAGTTTTAATCTTTTTTAGCTTGGTTATCAAAAAAGGTTTAGTTTTTATATATCATATATGAGCATTTTAGCTTCTGGGTGCTTTTTATTTCTATAAATTTGGATCTTTTTTGTATATAAAATTTGTTTTTATGTTTTATCTCTGCATTTTAGCCTCTGGGCATCTTTTATTTTTATAAAATTTTAAACTTTTTCAATAAAAACCTCTAAAGATAGTTTGATTATCATAAAGGGTTTTGTTTTTATATAAAATCTAGGCATTTTAGCTTTTGGGCGTGATTAATTCATAAAAACTTTTTACTTGTGATCCTAAAAAAATAGCTGATTTTTTGTTGTTTTTGCAGCAGAAAATAAAAATGGAGGCAAGAACAAAATGTGTTTTGCTAATTGGTGTACTATTTGTGATTGTTTCGGTTGCGAATGCTGATTCTTCAACACAAGTATTGGTGAAGAAGGTGAAGGGGAAGAAAGTGTGTGATAAGGGTTGGGAATGTAAAGGATGGTCTGAGTATTGTTGTAACCTCACGATTTCGGATTATTTTGATACTTACCAGTTTGAGGAGCTTTTTGCAAAGAGGAATTCTCCGGTGGCACATGCCGCGGGTTTTTGGGACTATAAGTCTTTTATCACTGCCTCAGCTATTTACCAGCCACATGGATTCGGTACCACCGGTAATAAGACTACTCAAATGAAGGAGATCGCCGCGTTTCTTGGTCATGTTGGCAGTCAAACTTCTTGTAAGCTATTTCTCGTTCATTTAAATATTTGTCTGTTTAATACTTAGGCCCTGTTTAGATCTTATAATATAAGTTTTGGTATTGAAATTAGATTAATGCGAGCTTTGATTGCTTTGAAATATGAGCTGATTTAGCCTGAATTCTAGTTTTAGGACATGGATCTTTGTGTTTATTAGTTTGGATTTGATGTTTTTATTACTATTATTATATGGATATTGTCTTCGTGTTTTAGTTTCTTTTATACAATTTTTTTGCGAGCTTGTCGGTGAGTTTCAAACTATATAATGTTTTCTTCAATGACCCTACTTTGTTACTAAATCGACAATGATATGATGACATTTGGGGACTTACTTGGTGGGCGTTTGGATGCATCTAAAGTGAGGATGCAAAATTAGTTTTGATAGATTTTTACTGTAAGAAAACGGTAAAATTATCTGAATCACAATTATCACGTTTGACATCCAAACTCTCATTTATGTTGGCATTCCTCGTCAAGTTGCTTATGCCGTTAAAATTATAGCATCATTAATTGCTCTTTTACCTACAAAAACGGTGAGATAATATAACATTGATTCTGTTGAAAATGTTGAAGGTGGTTATGGAGTGGCAACTGGAGGACCAACAGCATGGGGATTATGCTACAACAAAGAAATGAGTCCTCCCCATGAGTACTGTGATGAGTACTTCAAGTACACTTACCCTTGTGCCCCTGGAGCCGCATACTACGGCCGCGGTGCTTTGCCTGTCTATTGGTATGAATCCCGTTCCCTTACCAATTTGTGTCGCTCATTCAGTTTCGTACATATGTTACATATAATATTTTCATAACATAAGAACTACACCTTTTAGTCTTATAACCAATGGTTTGTCTTTGTGTTTTTAGGCAATACAACTATGGAAAAATTGGTGAAGCCCTGAAAGTGGACCTTTTGAACCACCCTGAATACATCGAACAGAACGCCACCTTAGCCTTTCAAGCTGCAATCCACACATGGCTCACCCCCCAAAAGAAGGGTCAACCCTCAGCCCACGAGGCATTTGTAGGCACCTGGAAACCCACCAAGAACGATACTTTATCCAAAAGACTCCCAGGTTTTGGTACCACCATGAACATACTTTATGGTGATCGTGTATGTGGAAAAGGTGATGTAGATGACATGAACACCATCACCTCACATTACCTGTATTATCTTGACTTGATGGGTGTTGGTCGTGAGGAAGGTGGTCCCCACGAGGTGCTTACATGTGCCGAGCAGGTACCCTTTAACCCATCAGCTCCTACCCAAGCTTCAACAAGGTAAGTGTGTGTTCAACACCTTGTTCGTGGTTATGGAATGTGTTGGTGTGAGATGTATAACTCGAAACTATAATGGGGTGAAGCTTGTTAAAATTTGTGGAGTAAATTCCTTATCAATCCTCTGTTTATAGATTTAAATTTTATTGGTCACAAAGTGTGTTTTGTGTTTGTAGTTTGTGCATTTTGCTGTTTTTATGAACTACAGACTTCAATGTTCTATATGAGTATATATTGTTAAATCAATCGTCCTTACACTTAATTACTGTTAACATCATGGTGTACTATACATTACTGTTAACATCGTGGTGTATTGTAAATACTAACTAGCAGATTGCACAACACCACCAACAATATCCAATCCCGCATTGGAGGGGAGTAAGGGAGGTATGATGTATACGCCCAGGCATACCTTACACACGAGTAGGGAGAGTAGGGAGATTTCTTTCGGGAAGACTTCTGACAAGTTTATATGTGAGAGTGTATGTCCACAAATATGACTGTCATTGTAAGAATAGACATGTACAAGCATAAAACGTATAGAAACATATAAGAATAGAGGGTATATATAAGCATTAAAGCATATAACGAGTAGAGAGATTGCTTTCATAGAGACCTTCGGCAAGTGAGTATGTGTGGATGAAGAATGTGCGGTGTGTAAAAATTGCATGAAAGGGAAAACTATGTAAGCACAAAACACATAGCAAGCATATATCGCGTACAAGCATATAACACATAGCAAGAATACAATGCTGTCAGAAATGGTTGAAGAGCCTTCACGACAATGCTCATGTTAGGTCACACGTAACGCATACAAGCAGATTGCATATAACGCAAGATATATATAAGCATGGAACGCATAAAAACAAAGGATATGAAATGCGTAAAATAAAGTGTACGTGGTCCTACAATTTGATCAGACCTACAAATAGCGGCATATAAGAAAAAATAGAGGCGTATATAAGCATAAAAGGCATAAAGACACCCATGCGAGCGTATACGATAATTGGAGCCTATATTTTTAAGAGCCTATGTAAGTGTATGTCATAACGGATGCGGCAAAATTTGTAGATGGATATAGCTATGAGTCTCAATACTTAAAAGCAATGGCAAACAGGGACGGAGCCAGAAACTTATTGCCGAGGGGGCAAACTTTGATAATTTTTTGAAACCACACAACAAATCGGTTCGTTGGGGGAGCAAATTACTAGCCAGATAGTTTTAAAAAATTACACTATAATTTTTTTCGCTACGAGGCACGTGCCCACCCTACCCTCCTCTTGTCTCTACCACCGGTGGCAAACATGTACATGGAAGATATGTACACATGAAGCTGTTAAGATTGCCTAAAAAGCCTAGAAGAAACTAGTTATGGATCTCTATACCTAAAATGAGTAAATATGACATGGGACTGCTAAATCATCTAGGAATCCTAAAGGAAGCTATTTATGAATCGAAATACCTAAACGCCGGGCAGATTTGTGCACAAGGCTACAGAAAATCGCCTAATAGAGCCAAGGAAAAATAACTACCATGCAATAAGAAAATCACTTAAACCCTTTAACCATCTATTATATTTGTAGTTCTCTACTTGATTTTATCAAAGGTCATGTCCACGAACAAGAGTAACTAATAAGCAGCTTGCCTTTAGATTTTGGTATAAACATAAACTGCTTCTATTAAAATTTTAATTTCTATTTTTGTCACAAAACTTTGGCATATTGAACCATCTATGCCCACAGTGCCGGACATTGGAGAGTAACATAATACAATCTGTAGCCTGGAGACGGTCATGATAGGCCATCAGAATTGTAAAACCACCTCCATACCTAATTTCACATCTCTTATGTTATCAGCAATGAAAAATGACTGCAGATTCCACTTTCCATCTCGCTTCTGAAGACTTCAGATTGATGGCATCAACTTTGTCTTTCTGGACATAGGGCCTTTTCACAATGTTTCTGGTCATGGATTCCATCTATGATTATGAGATAGCCGTAAACTCAGTTCTATACGATATGTCAAAATCATATAGGAATGGTGGTGTTGGGAGCTGGTAATTAGCAAAGTAGTTTGATTTTTCAATTATCGAGCAATTTTATTTATTTATTTTTTTTTTTTTCAATTATCGAGCATTTAACAGACGATTAACAAGATAAAACGTGTGTTGTAAAGAAACAAGGGCTAAATGCAAAAAAGTGAATACAAAGACATCAAATTCTGTAGGGGAACCATAACTTAATAAGCAGAAAACCTCATTTGATATAACAAATCACCACAGAATCAAATTCCACTCTGTCCAGACAAATAAAATTCAGGTGGCCGATAGTATTTCTCAAATGCAATAATATAAAATGGGTTATATCTAAATATTTGTATAAATGTATATATAGGTGGCCGGATGCGGAATCTACAGATGAGCACTCCCATGCTAGTTTTTCGGTGCAACTGCAGAATTTCCCGTTACACTGATGACCAATAACCAACACGCATTTGTCAAATTTCTGCCTCCACCTCTCCCTCCGCCGGCGCTGGCGCTGGTACAGTAGCCTTCAAAAGTGGTTGAAGAGCCTTCACGACAATGCTCATGTTAGGCCTAAACTCAGATTCATATTGCACACATAACGCCGCCACAGCTGCCAACTGACATCACCAGAACAAATCAAATTGTTAACTTTCCACCACTTTTCCTAACTGTGCATGAGTGTGTATATTAAGACAGACCTTTGCAACCGCTTTTGGAGGATACTCTCCCTTAAGCTTTGGATCAACACATTGTTTAACCTTGTCTTCGCTTAGCCTAGGAGTAGCCTAATTAAGCACAAAGTAACAATGATTAAAAACCTCGCCCATCTAAGCCATTCAATATTACGACAGTCCAATACGGAGCGAGTAGAAACAAACCGAGACAGTTATGGGTCCCTCCAGATAGAAAATGAAGGTATTAAACAAATATGATATTCACGATTATATGATAACTACGCTAGTCAAAACTTACCCAAGTGACAAGACTCTGCTGTCCACGAGGCATAGTGTGATCAACAGGCTTTCTGCCAGTTAAAAGCTCGAGAAGAACAACACCAAAGCTATACACGTCACTCTTCTGTGTTAGCTGTCCCGTCATTGCATATCTATAAAGCAACATTTTTTATTTACAAAAATGAAACTTCTATATGGTGCATGATAACCATAAAAAGAAGGTTTAGAGGTGTTACTCTGGTGCATGATAGCCAAAGGTACCGAGGACACGAGTAGAATGCAAACGAGCAGCCATATCTGGTGACTGATTAGAAAGATTGAAGTCGGCAATCTTGGCTTTCAAGTCTTCAAATAAGAGCACATTGCTAGACCTAATATCTCTGTGTATTATCGAAGGTTGAGCCTTCTCATGCAAGTACTCCAGTCCCCTTGCTGCATCAACAGCAATTCTTACCCGCTGCATCCAATCAAGAACAGGGCCCGGTTGTGCTCCTTGCACACCCTTCCTCCCTGTAAGTGCAAATTTATCTGCAATCACTCATTGACTTAAAAACATTAATAAAAATAATAAATGGTTCTGACAGGTACCATGCAAAATGTCATGTAGAGATCCCATGGTTGCAAATTCATAAGCCAAGACACGGACATCTCCTTCAACACAGTAACCGAGCAACTCAATAAGATTGTCATTCTTCAGGTTTGAGAACATGGAGACCTTGAGTTCATTACAAAAAGAGCACGTTTATTCAGAGACATTCACAAACAAACAACTGAATTATCTTCTAATTAGTAGTATTGTGGGAATACCTGTGTTAAGAACTCGTTATTTGATTCAGCCTCGGTAGAGACATCAAGCTTTTTCAAAGCAACAGTTTTTCCATTATTTAAAGTTGCAAAATAGACTCTTCCATATGAACCTTCACCAATTAGTGCCTTTGACCCAAAATCCTCAGTTTTTTCTTTCAGTTCTTCCAACGAAAGTGCAGGTACTCCCATTGGTGGTGGGACTGCTTTTTGCACTTCAGTTTTGACAGGAGGCGCTTTTGGACCTTTTGGGGGTCCTATATCACACATAAACAAAAAGGTGTTACAAAAATCATGAATATTGATCTGTGAAGCTTGACAAAATTTGTGAGCTCTAGATGTATATTTATTCGCAGTTAAAACAGTTTTACAGTTTGTAGTTAAGGGAAAATCTTGTAGATCTAAATCAATGTAAGCTATCGTTGCAATAAAAATGTTTATATGGTATAGCCTTAATTTCTAAAGTAAACCATTTTCTCCAATTTCAGGCTCTTGCTTCTCACATCAGATAAATATAACCCATAAAAGGGAGCTGTTCTTTTTCTTTTTTTCCTGATCGGTCAAAGAAGTACAAAACCAACAACCTATAGTTATAAAGCTCACATTGTAAACATGATCTGGTAGCAATTTCGACCCATTTACAAGGTAGTTAAGATTAAAGATACAGCTGAGGTGACCAAACATGCATCTTGCCTTAGGTGACAGGCGCAAAAAGAGGAGGGACAAAAGTGAAGTAAGCAAGTAAAGTTTCCAGTTAGCATATATGGCATTATTTGACATAGAAACATAAAACAAAAGCATAATACGAAATAAAAACATAAGATAATTCCAAACTAGGAAATCTTAAGAAGTAGAAAGTTGCCTAAAGTGTATGCAAAACGCATAATACATCCTAAAAAAAAAACCACTAAACTATCATTAATACTACAATTCTTATAATCATACTCAACACAATAATTACTTACACCGTATTAAACTTTTAAAGAAAAAAAGATAAGTGTTTTGAAGGTCACCCGACCTAACCAGACATCCAGACCTATGCTAAGATATTCCCGTATTGACCCTTCAACCAACCCACCTCCCCGCCGCCCGATTTTGCCACCTCTACAATGATCACAAAATCTCTTAACATGATAGCTAAGAGTTACCACTTCATGAAATTTCTATCTATAGATTAGAAATCATATCGAATGGCAAGATCATCTTGAACTAATTTAAGACGATTGCATAAGCGTAAGCAGATGTGGAAACACATATATCCAACGATGAAGGTTTAATTTTATGTTATAGAAACAAATAAAAGGATATGTAGGCCAAGTGCAAGGACACTGAGCCTAAGATATTGTCCAAGTCACACTTTGATCATTTTCTCCTTATTGAAGAATGTCCTCACCACGTATTTTTTATAGTTGAATAATTATAACATTGCCTTGTCCAGACGATGAATATTGTTTCAAAAAATAAAATATGTGATGTGGATTTCTTCGTTCGCTGAAAAAACTCCCTCACAAGTAACAAGTTCTGAACTAAAGAGAGAAAGTAATGCATTTAAAAATGACTTCAAATAGGAGAATGTAGAAGCAAAAATATGATTTACGTTTCTTATCCATGAACAAAGCTATTCATTCTATAATAATAGGATATACTTCCTTGTAGATTCGTAAGGTGTTCAGTTTGGACATTCCATCACGTACAAGATATCCGTTTTTTGCTACTACCTGAATTGGAGATATTCATTTGCCTATTGTCGCCATTACCAAGAAATAATGATATGGTCCACCTAATTCATCATTGTTCAAGGGTATTGAAGAAAATTTGACTGATAGTCAAACATCATGATACCAATGACATGGAGTATATTATGTTTCACTCTATACACAGTTTCATACTAACTCGTGACCCATTATGTATGTAAGTGCGCCAAATGTGGTGCATCTGGTTATAGTTAGCATTGCTAAAATCATAAGAAAAAGTAATCACAGGGACGTACCATCCACAAAACCTGGGGGATTCTTTACGACTTCATTATCATTTGACGGGTAAGACTCTTCTTCAATTTTACACGTACAGCACAACCACCTCCTCATCCTACTTTCTTCCAAAGAGTAAAAATGTTCTCAACTCTTTGTTTCCCAACACGTATGAAGTATGTAAGTTAGGTGCACGTGCACCTAAAAAACCACAAAAACAAAAGTAAAGAAACATCAATGTATTGCTGTAATACATGTCAAATTAACAATTACAGATATTTTGGGAGCGTTTGTCACAACATTTGGAAGTGATAATGTCGTATAGGATAATCAGCTATAACAAACGGGCAGGAGATAGATCGTGTTTGGATGCATTTCTTTTGTTTGCAATATTGATTAGCAAAAAATTAGTCATTTAAGTTTTTTGCAACTTCCAAAAATAAAAAGATTTGCATGTGAAACCACTAAATGATCAAAATTACTTTCGCTACAACTACTAAACAGAATAGTCAATAGAATCAATTCCTCAATTTCATTATACCATACCAACAACCGAATCAAGTTATATTTCGCTTTCACAATTCACATTCTTGATACCAAAAGGCTCACCTAAAAGTTCTTATCTAATATAGGCATAGAGTACTTAATCATGTGAAAAACGCACCATATATTCCACGGCTAATTGTCTAAAAATGTATCTTACTTGTCACTTTTTTGAGTTGTATGTAGCATTGTTTCAATCAAACTATCAAATAACTAACTATTAAAATTTCGATTATTATGTATCGATTCCTAAAAATTACTTTATTCAATTCCCAAAAATACTTGATTGGATACCCAAAAATACGTCAATCGATACACAGAATAATCGAAAATCAAAAAGTTAGTTATTAAATAGTCGATTGAAACGTTGCTACATACAATTCAAAAAAGTGACAAGTAAGATAAATTTTCAGACAATTATCCCTATATTCCACTAGACTGCAACTTATAAATATCGCAATCTACCAAAAAACAACGTGATCCGCCATCAAACAAATCTAATTCCAACATAAACAGAAATCCAGTAACAAAACAACAATGGGTACTAATTACAATGCACTATAAACACAATCAAACCAAATCATATCAAAAAAACATAAAAACAAACCCAAATGAGAGATCAACAAAAAGATTCAATCTTTATGATCTAATCACAAAAGGGTACCTTTAAATCAACATAAATCTAACAAATAATCAAATGATTAACAAACCCTTATTGCAAATTGAAAGATTACCTGTTAATGAGCAGTGTTTGGGTTTTTTTTTTTTTTTTTAAATGATTGTTTTGAATTAAAAAATGATGAATGAATAATTATAAAAGAAGACAAGAACACAGGTAAGCAGGCAACAAAGATGAAGAAATGAAGGGGCGGTGAATGTTTAATGATTATGATTGTTTTTTTAGTATTTCTTTGTCGTCAAACAATGTTTTTCTTCCTCATTTTATTGTTTTTAATTGCTTTTTTGTTTTAAAAGTATGGATGATTATTTGGACCCGAATTCAGGTATCGAATCGTAACTGTATCGGTATAGTACCGACTTCTAACACACATGGTACCGGTACCGGTATCATGAATCGAGCAAAAAAAATTGGTACCACTAATATGGTACTGGTACCAAAGCGGAAAGTACCGAAAAAAATCCCGAAATTTAAGTAGTCTGTTGGAAATTAGTTTAATTGAGGGATATGATCATACTTGAAAATGGATTTGGAGGTACGGAGTGTACACTCATTAAATCCCTGACTCTTATAGTGGATGTTAGCAGAGTTAATGCTGCTAGTATTAATGTTACTACTGTTAGGCAGAGTTAATGCTGCTAGTATTAATATTAAGACTGTTGGCAGAGTTACTACTGCTAGTACTAAAGTTAGTACTGCTGGGCAAAGTTAGTACTACCGGGCATAAGTTAGTACTGCTGGAAGTTAGTGTTGCTCTTTTAACCACTGATCCCTACTATTATGGAAACTATTATGGTATGACTAATGGGTCGTTAATCACTCATAATTTCATAAGCTAGGGTTTGAGTAATCTCTATTATAAATAGAGATCATAACACAACTGCATGGATACACAACATACAAACCCTAAACACTTGAAAGCGAACAGGTTCTTGATTTGTGCCTAAAACAAGAACACCACTTGGTCTTATCCCATAGAGATATTTGTGTAACCAATGCATAGGGTCGAATAGTTTCTATTGAAAAGTGATAACACGATTTCAAGTGATATCCGATACTCATTGATTATCTATACCCAACTGGGAACACACCGAAACAAGAAACCTACAATCAATAGAAACTATTTAGTGATAATCAATGGCTGTTGCTATGAAGCATATGGCTGCTAACTTTTCCAAACGGGAAAAGTTTGAAGGTGTCGATTTCAGAAGATGGCAAAAGAAGATGCACTTCTTGTTGTCAAGCATGAGTGTGGTGTATGTGTGACAAATGATAATTTTCTCATTTTAATAATAATGATTACTTTATCAGAAAATGCACTATATTTATTTTCTGACACCTATTACTGATTTTTCCTTGAAAATAAGAGGCTATTTCATAAGATTTTGTTATTACACTACAATAACTTGAACACGTTGATACGTGATACACAATACATTGGAACGAGCTCACACACGGACCACGAATATCACTTATGCTAATAAACAACCAAACAGATCCATATCACTATTATTGGCCCAATTCATAAAGCCTTTTACTATTTAAGCCCAATTAAATCTCTATATTTCATTTACTTTCATTCGAATCATCACACCTTTACTTGACCTCGATATCTCTTGAATTCGACACACAACTTAGACTACATTTTTCATGGCTTGATTCTTCACATTCCAAAGATTCGAGAATGACAATTCGTTTGACTTGATTCGAACGTTTGATCTATAAACGAGACTCAAAGTAAAACTCATTCGACACTATTACAAATTCGTCCAAATATTAACCCAACTTGATCAAACTTGTTTTTACCTAGACATTTTAATTTACTTATTCGAATATAAGTTCACAATAGTGTTTCTCACTTTTACTACATGTTAGTCATGTTAAAATGATTGCTTTGGACCATGTATATGTCGAATTGATATGTAAACATACCACTTGATCCCCTTTACTTTCTTTAAACCGAAAACCCCTAACACCCTCATAATATCATGGCCACTTGAGGACCTAGTCTATATATATTCTCCTATCCCTACATCGAACCCAACTTGTACCAATTTTATACATTAAAAATTACTAGATGCATGTATACATATATACGATGTACTCACACATCTCTCATTCACATTTAAACATCTTCAAACTCATTTCTCTCTAATCCTACCCACTGCCTAGAGCCCCCAAGAACATGAGAAATTTCTATAGTATTTCGAGCCATTTTCCAAGGTCTTCAAGCTTCATTCGATCCTTGGTGATCATTTTAACAAGAAACGTGCAAACTCATTCCATTTCTAAATCATATCCACGTATAACTCACCACCTTTTGGTGTTGTAAGCCCTTAAAACTCATTTCCATTAGTTATTTTGATTTTATGTCATGCATAGTTATATATTCCATTCGATCGTACTTAGCTTTTTATACATTTTTACGTTTCTATTATTTATTTTACATAATGCATTTGACTTCCTATTCATGGATGGCTAGATAAATCAAGATACATATTCATTCGACACTTGTATTCCCATTTTATTACCTATTGAGACCTATTTCTAACTTATATTTCATATCGCACATCATATGTCAATTTTATATTTTTGAACCATGTATTTATTCGATAAGAATCAACCTCATTAAATACATTTTCCACATGTAACATATCGATTGAATTGCACCACTCAATTGTCCATAAGCTCTTCTTATAAGCTGTACAAATAAGCTCATCTCATAAGCTCTAATAAGTCCTTTTTGAACACCAAAGTGATGGCTAGTCGAAAACAGTTACAAAACCTTTGTTTTTACCGAGTTGGCTTTTAACCCAATAAGCAGCCCATTAAGCTCTAGCGAATAAGCAGTTCTATAAGCTCATGTGTAACATTTTTAAGACCTTAAAATAAGCCTAATGAAAAGCCCAATTTACTTTTAAACCCATCGGATCAATATTTGTTAATGGGCCTTTATTTAACTCGTTAAGGCCCAATAACCATCTAATAAGCACTTAATAAGCTCCATTTGATAAAAAGCAGTTTTTACAACTCAAATAAGCTATTGGAAACTATTAAAACTCTCGGAAAACTTAATAAGCAACTTTTGTGATTTTTGGACTTAAATTGCAAAATATATTACTATTCGGGTTAATATTGTCACTTTTGTATAATTATGTCTCAAACTGTAAATTTCATGACTTGAGGGTAGATATGGTTCAAACAGTAAACAGGAAGCTTAAAATGAAACATTGGACCCTTTATGGACTGAAAATGTAATTATATAACTAATCAAGGACTAACGGTGCAACAGTTAATCCGTTAGGGTAGAAAGTGTAACATTCGTATAAGTATAGGGACCATATAGTAACATAAATTCATATTCATTTCCATTTCATTGTTTTACACATTTTCATTTAAACACGAGCATTTTACCATTCGTACAATATATTAATCACGTTACGTTTATATTATATAACGTGTTTCTAACAAATAACTTAACGAATCGTTCGACCACTTTCAAAGAAAAGATATTTATGAATTCAATAATATAAAAACAAGATAATATTATATATAATATTATTTTTGAACTTTAAGCATTTTAAGCATACCAATCACTCTCATCGCAAACCAATTCGTTATCCGTTGCTCATTTTTACACTCATTATTCGTATTGAGCCAAAACTCTCAAAATCTCAGACTTCACTATTATTCAGGTCGTGTGTTGGAGCCTTTCTCATAATTCACTTGATTTCACATATTCACCTTTGCCAGTTACACTCAAGGTGAGTCATAGCCCCACTATTACTCTTTAATACTCATTTTAAACTACTTGGGGTGAGAAACATGCTTACTTTTATGGACCATTTAAACAATGCTTTTGTTTGAAAAATTATTACGTGCTGGCCTAAGTACTGTATCCCAAATTCATGCCCATACTCATGTACCGTTAATTTCTGCTGGGAAGCACGAGTGATATAAATAGATCTATTGAGGGTGACGCCTCCATCCGTGTTAGAGAATCAACAGTCCGGATTGGACAAACGGATGTATACCATGTCGAATTACAAGTGTCAAGGGATAGAACATTTTCCGAGCCTTATTATTACATGAACACTTTTCATGCACACTTTCATAGCTTCGGTAACATGAAACTTAGCACAGCGTAATAGCCTTCCGTATAACATTATGCACTTTATAATGTTAACTCATGAACTTAATGGTCCAACTTTACTGCTTTATGTAAACCTATGAACTCACCAGCTTTTAGCTGACTTTTAGCATGTTTTTCTCAGGTGTTTAGTTGTTTGATATATGATGATGCAAGGCAGCGCTTGGCAGGGGCATAGGCACACTTTTGGAGTGTACACATAACACTCATGACCAAAGTTTTTGTACTATGGGACAACTTAAAACTATTATGGGCCTTGTTTTCCGCATTTCATAATTATGTAAAACTTATGTTTTAATTTATGAAGCTTTAAAACGGATTAGAAAATCCGTTCTTTATTACTTGTGTTGTGATCCAAATACGTAGCACCCCAGTTATCCTTTCCGCTGCGATATGATTTTGGGGGTGTTACAGATTGGCATCAGAGTTAAGGTAATAGAGAACTAGGTACACATAAAACCTAGACTATAACCACTTTTTTACAAAAACTCAACCTATGACCGCCGTATGCCAGCCTGCCTTACTTGCTACTTTACTTGCTACTCTACTTATTGTATCAGCAAGCTTAGCATACACTTACGTGCTACTTTGATGACACATACTTTCGTGTTAATGCTTAGCATATACTTACGTGCTACTTTGATGACACATACTTTCGTGTTAATTGTATACATATACATATGTACTTATATTATGGCTAATACTTTCTAGCCTTACACTAAGGATTATAAGTATCTTCTGTATACTTATACACGTATACCATCTTTGTCACAGACCATGTCTTCCAAATCATTTGATATTACCGAAACTATTCTCTGTGCTACTCGTACATCACCTACCCTTCAGATAACTCCAGATGCTGAAAATCCCTATGTACAAGTGTCACAACCGCAACCTGATACGGAACTTACTCTAAACACATAAATACCACCACCATCATCACCTACTCACTCACCTCCACATCAGTGACTTAAGAGAGCTACTGAGTCTTATTCAGATGAGAAATTGATTGGTTGTCCGGCTACATTCGAGATTTGGCAGAGCTCGAGAGGAACTCACCAAAAGATAATTTGGAAGGATATTGAGCCAGACTCTCCACTGTCTGACGTTCCAGACTCCCCAATGCCAAACATCCCAGATGACATATCTACACTTAATCCCCCTGACTATACTGTAAGTGCTCGTGATTCGATATGGACCCTTCTTCATCAACAGGCCAGCACACTAGACGTCCACACTGATCAGCTGGAAAGGTTACAACCAACACGTTTCGAGTGGTATGATCGAAACATTGACACCTTGTTTAGGAGAGCTGATGCCGAGAGGCGAGTGGTGTTTGACTTAGGAATGAGGGTTGATGAGATACATGATACTTATAACCATGAGCTTAGAAACTTGGATTCCAGAGTCCGCTGCTTGAGTAGAGACCATGCTCAGACACATGGTAGGGTAGAAGACGTTGAGAGGACCCTATGGATAGCCAGAGATACGACGAGGACCTAGGGTCAGAAGATTTCCGTCTTAGAGACCATGTTGGCTATTCAGATGAGGATGTACCAGGAGTTCCAGAGACGCTTCACAGACATGGAGACTGCACAATTAGAGCTTGTGGCAGAGGTTAAGCGTTTATGTCAAGGGCGTAACTGGTCTTATATTCATATGTATCGTTACTATACCCACTAAACCGAGTAGTCTTCGGTTAGTGTCTGATGTATTTTCCAATAAGCTTGTAATTTTCAGATCTTGTAACCAACTTTTAATCTATAACAAGCTCATTTTGTTATATCTTTCTATTTTTATTGATTTAGTTCTTCTTTCATGCTCTACTGTAATACTATTAATTCTGGTGATGACTTCTCATACTCTCTTGCAAAATCTCATCATTTGTTACTTTCTTTTGTAGACAAATGGCTCCACGCAAATCAAACCGTACTCGACACGCAACTAATGCCAATCCCGCTCCAAACGTAGTCAACCAGCCAACTTTGGCACAACTTGTGGCACAGCAGGTGGCAGAAGCCATGGCCGCTGCTGCCAATGTGGGATCAAGCATTAACACCGGTGATAGAGCTGCGAGGGCTACTAATGGCAGTCGAGGCTGCACATACAAACAATTCCGTGCTTGTGATCCAGGAAGTTTTGGAGGTACTGAGAGAGCTGTCAGCTTGGCAAGATGGCTAGAAAAGTTGGAAACTGTGTTTTGCATCTGCAATTGCGAAGAAGAATACAAAGTTAAGTATGCCTCGTATACTCTGACAGGCAGTGCTTTAACTTGGTAGAACACTTACATGAAGTCATCAGGGATGGATATTGCTTACGCTATGGCGTGGGAGCAATTCAAAGCTTTAATGCTCCAAAAGTATTGTCCTCGCACTGAGGTAAAAAAAATGGAAGCAGAATTTTGGAACTTAAAGGTTCAGGGCACCAACATTTTAGTGTACACAAAATGCTTCCAAGAGTTAGCATTATTATGTCCTGAGTTGGTTGCTACTGAGGCACGACTGATAGATCGTTACATCGGAGGATTACCCTTGAACATCAGAGGGAATATGTTGGCTGCAAATCCTACTGACTTGCATAACACTATCTCCATCTCTCACAACTTAATGGATCAGGTGATCCAAGATATGGCAGAAAAATGAGAAGATAACAAAAGGAAATGGGAGGACAACTCAAGAGCCAACCATCAGCCAAACAAATGACAGGAAGTCGCTAAGGTGACCAGAAGGTCTATGCTGGAAAATCTCCTCTGTGTAACCGTTGTAAACTCCATCACAATGGGCCATGCACCGTGAGGTGCTGAAATTGTCAGAGAATCGGTCATATGATCAAGGATTGCATATCACCAGTTCTTGCTACTGCTCAAAGGGCGCCAGTGGCTAATCAAAGAGCTCCTACCGTCAAGGATAAATCTTCCATTACCTGCTTCGGTTGTGGGGAAAAGAGGCACTTCAGGAATGAGTGCAGGAAACAGAGAAACCAGGGTAACAATGGGAATCAAGCTGCTGGAGGGAACCAGGGCTATGCAGGAAATGCCTGAGGAATAGTATATGTGGTTGGAGGAAGAGAAGCACCAGAGGACCCGAACGTTGTTACAGGTACGTTTCTTCTAAACAACCGCTATGCATCTATTTTATTTGATACCGGAGCAGATAAGAGTTTCATATCAAACACATTTAGTCAGTTGCTAGATAGCATCCCTATAGCTTTAGACATCGTTTACGACGTAGAACTAGCTAATGGTAATGTGGAAAGAGTAGACACTATAATCTGAGGTTGTACGATAAACCTGTTAAACCACCCATTCAACATAGATCTTATGCCAGTGGGACTTGGCAGTTTCGACATTATTATTGGAATGGACTGGTTATCTAAATACCATGCGGTGATCATTTGCGACAAGAAGATTGTTCGTGTACCGTACGGTAATGAAGTGTTGGAAGTATTAGGAGATAGGAGCAACCGTAGAATTACATCTCGATTGAACATCATATCGTGCACCAAAGCTCAGAAGTACATTGAGGATGGATGTCACCTCTTCGTAGCACAAGTTGTGAAGAAAAAGAAGGAGTCTGAAGAAAAACACCTAGAAGACGTGCCAATCGTGCGTGATTTTCCTGAAGTCTTTCCCGAGGATTTTCCTGGACTTCCATCAGTCAGGCAACTCGAGTTTCAAATTGACTTAGTACCTGGTGCTGCACTCGTGGCGCGAGCACCATACCGATTAGCCCCTTCAGAGATGCAAGAACTGTCAGAACAACTACAAGAACTCTCAGAGAAAGGTTTCATCAGGCCTAGTTCCTCACCTTGGGGAGCCCCTGTTCTATTCGTCAAGAAGAAAGACGGAACCTTCCGGATGTGCATAGACTATAGAGAGCTGAACAAGTTAACAATAAAGAACCGTGACCGGATCTAAACATACGCCTTGTGTTAGATAGATACTTTGAGTAATATTAACTAGCACGCGGAATTTACTAGTTAACACTTAGAAGATTAATTGTATGTATGATCAATGAATGGAACAGTGTATTTGTATGTAAGTGTATGAACAAGAAACAATTGTTTTTCTTCCAAAACGATTCAATATTATTATATCAATAATACGAGTGATCTTCTATCACTAGGGTTTACAACCTTGAATCTTAACAAGAGATATCGTTCTTCTATATCAAAAACCTAACCTAGGATATCCTTTTATAGACCAAGGATTCCTGTACAAGATAACTATAATTCTATATAAGTAGGATATACACAAAATCCTTTCTATAATTATCTATTACACGTTTACAAAAATTATAAGCAGTACTAACTTCTAATGGTGGCAATACTAACTGACTTAGTACTGTCAGTGTTGTCTTCAATGATTCTTCAGCAGTACTAACTTATAACCAATAGTACTAACTGTTATGTTTAATTCCCAACAATCCTCCCCTAAACTTATGATTCTTCTTCAAATCACTAAGTTTCTTCGAATTAAACTTTACTACTGATGAGGATGGGGGGATTCTTTCAAACACCTACCAAGTCAATCTCTTTGTTTGGGCTTTTCTCTGTTCTGCAAGATCAAACATTCTTCTGACTAACACATCTGCCATGTCTGATTCTGCTTCAACTTTAATTCTTGAAAATACCAAAGTAACCAACACAGCTGTTCTGAGTGGATAGTCTTTCTCCACTAACATGTATATTTCTAAGCCATCTTTAGTAGAAATTCTATGCACTCCACATGTATCAAACAGCTTCCATGAAACATCCTTTATTGCAGCTTGAAACCTCCATATAGCTTCACCACCATCTGGATCATAAATCCTCTTTAACTGTACCCATAGCTCTTTATCTTTATCTTCAAGTGGATCTGCAACTCTGAATCTTTCTTGTACTAAGTTCCATAACTTGTTGAGATCTTCCCTATCAAAACCCTTAAGAAAATCTTCAAACAACTTGTATTTTTCAGTTTTTCCACCAACTCTTATAATTTCCCATCCTTTCATTCTCCCTTCTGTGAATACTTTCCAGTCAATGATTGGATGTTTTGATTGGAGTGGACTTACATTTGTTGATTCAGGAATCACTACAATCATGTTTTTAAGTTGTTCATCAGATAATCCCTCAGCTTCAGTCTTTTGTCTCTTAGATGTATCTGACTCTAACACTTCTGGTCTTCTTTTCTCTCCTTTACTATGTTCAAAATCTCTATGAAATGACTTATTAATCCTTGCATATGCTTCATAATAAGCTTTTTCAATCTCTGCATATGATCTTCCTTTGAAATAACTTGGCTTCCAAAATGCATGGTTCTTCAAATAACTTTTCATGAAGCTGATCTGTTCTTTCTTTGTAGGCATCTTCTTCTTGTACCCTTTCTTTTGTCTATCTCTGATCTTTTGCATAAGATTACTCCAAGCAACTTCCTTATTCTTTGCTAAAATGAACTCAGTAAGCTTTGCTGACTTCTCTTCTGTGGTTAAACTTTCATCTTTAAGAATAAGAACTGCTTGTGCTCTCACAATAGGATCTGAGTCTAACAAATATTGTAGTTGTTCATCAAAGGTTTCTTGAGTAATCTGCTCATCTGAAGCTATCTTTTCTAACCTTCTTTCTTCCATAAAATCAATCACATCTGCTTCAGACATCTTCTTTGCTAATTCTGCATCAAGATCAATCTGAGCTTGTTCATCTTCTTGTTCATCCTCTTGAAGTTTCTTTGCCACTTCTGCATCATAATCTATCTGCATTTGTGTTCTTGGCTTAACTATCTTCTGTGGCTCATCTTCTTCAATTAAAATTCTTTTGCCCTTGTCCTTAGCAGTTTGTACTGCTTCTGGTTCTGTCTTTGCAGTTTGTACTGCTTCTTCTATTACATCAGCAGTACCTTGTTCCTGATCTTGAGCATCTATATCTACATCATTACCAGTACCTTCATCAAGCAATCCACCAGTACCTTCTTCATGCCTCCCCTGAGTTTCAGATCTCTTACCCTTATCTTTCCCAGCTTTTCTTGATTTCCTCCCCTGTTTGGGAGAATCACCACCATCATCATCTGAATCATCTGAGTCACTATCTGAAGAATCATCATCCATCACCACTCTTGATCTTTTCCTCTTAAGTTGATCTTCCAACTTCTTTACCCTGAGAGTCAACTTTGTGTAGATATTAGCAAAATTGGTCTTGTGGCTTTTGATTTCCTCCTCCAGAGATTCTACCTTGGCAGATAACTTGGTACATAAAACCGTCAATTCATCAAGTCTAGAACTGCCCTCATCACTTCTAGCTGTGTTACCTGCTAGGAGAGGTGAGTCATGGGGCAAGGATCCAGTTTCCACTCTAGTTAGACTAGCTGTGGTCCTTCTCCTATAAGTTGTGATAATTAGGGGTGTATGGGTTATTTCAGGAACCATTGTGGGTGTTGGTTGGGGATCAGTTGGGTTTACTGACCCTTCACCCTGAACAACTTGAATCATCTCAGGAAATAGAGGTATTTCTACCCCCATTAAACAATCTACTTGCCATAGCCATATTTTGAAAAACTTTTGGTTGCATGCTAGGAGTAGGAAAAATTTCTTTATGTTGCTTAAGCAAATTCTTTTTCTTATTCAAAAAGCTTTGAACAAATCTTGGATACATAAGAAATTTTGTTTTACTTTTTACATTAGCAACCATACTCTCAAATATAAACTTTGAAAAATAAAAAACCTTGTTTGTTGACAAACATATGAGAGCAATAGCAATATTGCTACTGAATTGCTCCCATGATGTTCTTTTGGGACTTAAACAATGTAAGAGAGTATGTATCAAAAATCTCCATTGTGGGGAGAAACATCCCTTTTGAAAAGTAAGTTTTTGATTGGATGTATCATACCCCATTCTGGCAATTTCTTGCCAAATTTCAGTGTTTAGCATATTGTTGATACCATCTGAATCTTGCAACTTAAGATGTCTCCTAAGAGTAGATTCGGTAACAACAAAAGATATGCCATCCACTTTGGAGTGAATTTCTATGTCTTCCTCTTCACTAATTTTGACAATGGCAGTTTGCCAAAACTGTGTGATATGAGACGCGTTCAAGAAGTCCACAATCTCATAAAATTTTGGTCCATCCCCTTCCTCTGTTTTCTCCAAATAAGCAACCTGGTTGTGCGTCTTGATAAAATCCAAATTAGCCATAATATTCTCAGTAAAAATTTGATTTGACTGTGGTGAATAGTGAAAATTTAGGTTAGAAAGTAGAAGATGAAAGTGAGATGAGATATTATTGAGAGAGTTAGGGTTTCTATTGACCGACTTAAAGAATAAGTTAACTTTTTATTTTAGGATAAGATTATAATAGAATAAAAGTTAAAATATCTAGAAGAGGATCCCTTAAAAACCGTAATTTAATCAGTAAAAATCACAACGAACTTCCAACGGCTAGTTTCTAAACAAAAATTAATTACTGACACAACAGTACCAACGGCTAGTTCAGCAGTACAAACTTTGCACTAGCAGTATAAACCATTATCAAAAAAAATTCAAAGAACAATATCAACTTATATGAATTTGAAACATTATAACTCACATATAGTTTTTAGCAAATTATCAGCTATCAACGGATTTGATATGTCTTCACCAATAGCCGTTTGCTTTGGACTAGCCAACTCTTCACTGTTAGATATGGTGAGTTGATAACCATACAATTTTTGGTAAATTGTCAACCATAAACGGATTTGATTAGTCTTTATCAGAAACCATTTGCTTTGGACTAGTTGGTTCTTATGTGGGTTAGACATAGTGAACCAATAACCATTTGTTGTGTGCAAAGATCATACACTAAGAGTTCCAAAACACCATTTAGTCCAAAAACATAAAGCACTTGATAATTCTTTTATGCTCATCATCCATTCCTGCAATTGTTAGTCCAAAAACAAAGAAACAAAGTGCAAAGCACTTGTCTCACAACAATATAAGCATATGACTAACATTGCACCCAAACAAGGAATTAATTTCCTTGTGGAACCCAAGCCATCACAGACTTAGGTTTACCTCTAGCATCAACATAATTCATTCTCTTTAAAACAATTGAAGTACCATTAGGTTTGATAGGTCTCCAAACCCATGATGCTGATGCATTAACACCATTGCCCATATTTCCCTTAGCAGTATGATTAAGGTGACCAATACTAACTATTGGGCTAGCAGTATGAATTGCTGGCTTTGTGGTTTGTACCCTTGGTTTCCAAACTTGTTTGTTTTAACACTGCTTTGTTATTAAAGGGCCTTTTAACAGTTGTTGGTGCTGATTTAAAAGTTGTTTTTACACCTTGAACTGTTGGTCTTGGGTAAAAGTTCTGATTTGTTCTAGCAGTATGAATTTCTGGTTTAGCAGTATGAACTGCTCTTGGTCCAGACCTTAAAAGAACTGATCTAGGTATCATTCTAGCATTTTTAGGGTGAGTGGGAGGTCTTACTGAGTTCACCCTAGGACTTTCATACCTAGTTACCCTATTGTTGCAATAAGCAGCAAGATGGTCAAAGCTACCACATGTGAAACAAGCTTTCCTATAGCAAACAAAGTCATCACATAGTTGGTGAGACTTGAGGTTGTTCCAATTCCTTTGGTTACCTCTGGGCTTGTTTGTGGTTCTATACATTTCAGCATACCTAACTGTTGGTCTAAATGGTTTAGCATTAGTTTTAGGCCTAACAGTCTCAGTTTTGACCACCTTAGGAACCCTTGTTCCTCCTATCTTAGCACTATCAGGTTTAGCCTTAACCTGATCATCCTCATCATCATCAGAAGTCCAATCTTCTATGGTTGGAGCATCTGATTCCCTACTTGAGGACATATCAGAGGACACCTTGTCCTCAGAGAGTGATTTATCACTTGCACTCTCAAAGCTTACTTCTACAGGCTTGTCTACTACCACATTCTGCTTAGGTTTTGGACCATATTCCATTTTGGGTAGTTGAAATTCCTCTAAACCTGTGTGTTCTAGGTCAATGCCTGGAGGTGTAGGTATTCCTCTATAAGGAGGTGGAACAGACTTATACCCTAGGCCTGACTTAGCTTTGTTGAGGATTTGACATTCAATTATCTTTTGAACTCCTTTTGATGTGTATTCTAAAGTATCTACACTTAATTGAATGTTATCTTTAGCCTGTTTCAATTTATCCAACTCATGTTTTAACACACTAATTTCAGCATCTCTAG
Organism: Artemisia tridentata subsp. tridentata; assembly: GCA_021014915.2. Classification (NCBI taxonomy): domain Eukaryota; kingdom Viridiplantae; phylum Streptophyta; class Magnoliopsida; order Asterales; family Asteraceae; genus Artemisia; species Artemisia tridentata. The sequence goes on along the minus strand of CP139503.1, from coordinate 146,155,153 downwards.
TAAATATATCCCTTTTAAGCACAACTACAGTATCAGAAAAAGTAGACTCATTATTCTTATAATGAACAATTTGCTCTTCTAACACAGCTAAACCCCTTTTATGATTTGCTAGATTGTGACTAGTCTGGTTTAACTCTATTCTCAGATCATTATAGTGTTTCCTAAGAGTTTCTAATTCTTGTAAAGCATCACATGATTTAGAACACTTAGAAACTTGTACCTCAGAATCTGAGAAGGCCATAAGAGCAATCTCTGTAGATGCTTCTACTTCCTCTTCTGCAATGTAGCTCCAGTCAAACCCTAAGCCATCAATGGCAACCATAGTCTTTGAGCTTGAGTCTGTAATCTCCACTTCCCTGTTCTTGCTTCCAAAGCCTTTGTTCTTGCCATCTAGTTGTCTTGGCATTCTGCACTCTCTTGAATAATGACCCTTCTTATGGCAATTATAGCACTCAACTTTTGACTTGTCATACCCAGCAACATCATTGCTGTTTATGATTATCTTCTTGCCAGTCTTCTTCAAGAATCTCTTAGCTCTCATGCTGAGAAGAGAGAGCTGCCACTTGATGTCCATCTCTTCAATGTCATCTTCATCAATCTCTTGAAGGTCTCCATGAGTCAACATACTTCCATTGTGCTGAGTAGTCAGGAAAGCACAATAAGTATTCTCATCCAAAAGTCCATTAGTACTGCTTGAAGTACTAGCAGTACCAATATTTGGACTAGCAGTACCAACTGCTCCAGCAACTTGAACTTCTTCCTCTGGACTTGAGGTACTGGGAGTTGACACAAATGCCAAATTCCCTGAGCTTGAACTTGTTCCAGCAACCTTCTTCACATCTTGTTCCACTATCTTGAAGTTGCTATACAGATCCATCAGACTCATAGAATCTATGTCTGGCTTGTTCTTCCAGACAACTACATGCATAGCCCATTCTTATGGAAGACTTCTTAAGAATTTAGAGTTGAGATCTTCCTGAGGCATCTCAATTCCAAGAATAGCAAGTTGACTCACCAGCTTCTGAAGTATGTTGAACATATGATCTAGTGATTCATTGCTTGTAGCTGAGAAGTTCTCAAATTGTTGCTTGAGTAATGTCTTCTGAGTTTTCTTGGTGGCTTCATTCCCACCATATCTGGCAACAATAGCTTCAAACAAAGTCTTGGCACACTTGAACTTACTGAAGTTCAATAATTGATCATTAGGAATGGTCATAAGCAGCATGCTTCTTTCCTTAACATCATTCTTGTACTGGGCCTTCTCTTCAGTAGTCATAGGCTTTGTCTGCACTTTTGTTTCAGTCCTACCTTCAACTACAGTTGTAGTGGTTGTAGGCTTGAATGTGTTCCCATCTTCTATGATCTCCCAGAGTGCATAGTCCTGCACCTGGAAGAATTGCTCTATTCTCAACCTCCACATATCGAATTCATTAGGCTTGAGAATTGGCAATTTTGCAGCAACATTGGTTTGGGTTGTTGTCTCCATGTCCATCTTCCTTATAGATAAAGTTCGTCTTGGAACTTCTAATTCAAAGTATCAGAAACCTGGCTCTGATACCACTTGACCGGATCTAAACACACGCCTTGTGTTAGATAGATACTTTGAGTAATATTAACTAGCACGCGAAATTAACTAGTTAACACTTAGAAGATTAATTGTATGTATGATCAATGAATGGAACATTGTATTTGTGTGTAAGTGTATGAACAAGAAACAATTGTTTTTCTTCCAAAACGATTCAATATTATTATATCAATAATACGAGTGATCTTCTATCACTAGGGTTTACAACCTTGAATCTTAACAAGAGATATCGTTCTTCTATATCAAAAACCTAACCTAGGATATCCTTTTATAGACAAAGGATTCCTGTACAAGATAACTATAATTCTATATAAGTAGGATATACACAAAATCCTTTCTATAATTATCTATTACACATTTACAAAAATTATAAGCAGTACTAACTTCTAATGGTGGCAGTACTAACTGACTTAGTACTGTCAGTGTTGTCTTCAATGATTCTTCAGCAGTACTAACTTATAACCAACAGTACTAACTGTTATGTTTAATTCCCAACAAACCGATACCCACTTCCTAGGATTGACGACCTATTCGATCAACTACAAGGTTCCAGCGTATATTCAAAGATCGACCTTCGATCTGGATACCATCAACTTCGAGTGCGAGAAGAAGACATCCCAAAAACAGCATTTAGAACTCGTTATGGACACTACGAATTCCAGGTTATGCCATTTGGTTTGACAAACGCACCAGCAGTATTCATGGACCTTACGAATCGGGTGTGTAAACCATATTTGGATAAGTTTGTGATTGTGTTCATAGACGATATCCTGATCTACTCCAAGAACAAAGAAGAACATGAAAACCATCTCAAGATGATTCTGGAATTGCTTAAGAAGGAGGAATTGTTTGCAAAATTCTCGAAATGTGACTTCTGGATTTCCACTGTACAATTTCTCGGTCACGTGATTGACAGCCAGGGTATTCACGTGGACCCTGCAAAGATTGAGTCAATTAAGGATTGGGCGGCACCAACAACTCCAACTGAAATACGCCAATTCTTAGGACTTGCCGGTTATTACAGGAGATTCATCAAGGGATTCTCCAAAATAGCCAAACCATTAACCACCCTAACTCAGAAAAATGTAAAGTACGTCTGGGGTAAAGACGAAGAAGAGGCATTCCAGACACTTAAAGAAAAGTTGTGTAGTGCACCCATATTGGCCTTACCTAAAGGAAGCGATGACTTTGTCGTATACTGCGACGCTTCGCACAAGGGTTTAGGTGTTGTCTTGATGCAGAGGCAGAAAGTGATTGCTTATGCATCACGACAACTCAAGACACGTGAAAAGAATTACACAACCCACGATCTAAAACTGGGAGCAGTTGTGTTCGCTCTTAGGATATGGAGACATTACCTGTACGGCACTAAGTGTACAGTGTATATGGACCACAAAAACCTACAACATATCCTAGACCAAAAAGAGTTGAACAGGAGACTACGTTGGTGGCTAGAATTACTCAGTGATTACGACTGTGAAATTCGTTATCACCCGGGAAAAGCCAACGTTGTGGCAGATGCTCTTAGCCAGAAAGAACGACTCAAACCCTTGAGAGTCAGATCACTAGGAATGACGATCAGTTCACCTCTCCTATAAAAAATCCTCGAGGCTCAGATTGAGGCACTCAAGGAAGAAAATAGACCAAATGAAAAGCTCTATGGTATGCCGGAGAATGCAAATGGTTTTGTAAAGAGACCAGACAGAGTATTATGCTTCAACGATAGAAGCTGGGTACCACTCTATGGTGGGATACGAGAGTTAATCATGCATGAGTCGCATAAGTCCAGGTACTCTATTCATCCCAGAGCTGATAAGATGTACCTTGATCTTAAGAAACTATATTGGTGGCCTAACATGAAGTCGGATATTGCACTATACGTCAGTAAATGCTTAACTTGTTCTAAAGTTAAAGCTGAACATCAGAGACCGTTCGGATTACTAGTGCAACCCGAACTCCCTGTATGAAAATGGGAACGAATCACTATGGACTTCATAACCAAACTACCAAGAACATCCAGTGGATATGACACGATTTGGGTGATTGTTGACAGACTCACCAAATCTGCACATTTTCTTCCCATCAAAGAAACTGACAACATGGATCAACTCGCTCGTTTATATCTGAAAGAAGTAGTCTCCAGACATGGAGTACCAATTTCTATCATCTCCAATCGCGACAGTCGTTTCGCTTCAAACTTTTGGCAGTCACTCCAGAAAGTTTTGGGGACTAAACTCGACATGAGTACAACTTATCATCCCCAAACAGACGGTCAAAGAGAAAGAACCATTCAAACCTTGGAGGACATGCTCCGAGCTTGCGTTATTGATTTCGATAAGAAATGGGACGGACATTTGCCCCTAGTCGAATTCTCGTACAACAATAGCTATCACACAAGTATAAAAGCTACACCATTCGAGGCACTCTATGGACGTAAGTGCCGATCATCCATTTGTTGGAATGAAGTAGGAGACAGTCAACTCATAGGTCCTGAACTCATCCATTAGACAACTGAAAAGATTATGCAGATTCGTAGCCGAATGCAAGCTGCACAAGACAGACAAAAGAGCTATGCTGACAAGAGACGTAAACCTCTTGAGTTCCAAGTAGGGGACAGAGTTATGTTGAAAGTTTCGCCATGGAAAGGCGTGATACATTTTGGCAAACGTGGAAAACTAAATCCTCGTTACATTGGACCTTTCGAAATTCTAGAAAGAATCGGACCGGTAGCGTACCGACTCCAGCTGCCGCAAGAACTAAACAATGTACATGATGTCTTTCATGTATGCAATCTAAAGAAATGCTTGTCCGAGGAAACTCTTGCTATTCCTCTGGAAGAAATCGAGATTGACAATCGACTACACTTTATCGAAGAACCGGTTGAAATCATGGACCGAGAGGTCAAGAGATTGAAACATAGTCGAATACCAATTATCAAGGTTCGTTGGAACTCCCGAAGAGGCCATGAATTCACGTGGGAACGTGAAGACGAATTCAAGGCCAAATATCCCCATCTTTTTGTATCTTCACCTGATAACACGAATTGAATGTCGAGACGACATTCAAATAAGGTTGGGAGGCTGTGACAAATGATAATTTTCCCATTTTAATAATAATGATTACTTTACCATAAAATGCACTATATTTATTTTCTGACGCCTATTACTGATTTTTCCTTGAAAATGAGAGGTTATCTCATAAGATTTTGTTATTACACTACGATAACTCAAACACGTTGATACGTGATACACAATACATTGGAACGAGCTCACATACGGACCACGAAAATCACTTATACTAATAAACAACCAAACGGATCCATGTCACTATTCTTGGCCCAATTCATAAAGCCTTTTACTAATTAAGCCCAATTAAATCTCTATATTTCATTTACTTTCATTCGAATCATCACACCTTCACTTGACCTTGATATCTCTTGAATTCGACACATAACTTATACTACATTTTGCATGGCTTGATCCTTCACATTCCAAAGATTCGAGAATGAAAATTCGTTTGACTTGATTCGAATGTTTGATCTATAAACGAGACTCAAAGTAAAACTCATTCGAAACTATTACAAATTCGTCCAAATATTAACCCAACTTGATCAAACTTGTTTTTACCTAGACATTTTAATTTCCCTAGTCGAATATAAGTTCACGAGAATGTTTCTCACTTTTAACATTTTAATTTCCTTAGCGCAGCGTAATAGCCTTTCGTATAACATTATGCACTTTATAATGTTAACTCATGAACTTAATGGTCTGATTTTGGAGGTGTTACAGTATGTTCTGAGCACTCCTATTCCTGATGATGGGGATGATGCTACTGTAGAAGACATGAGGATAAGGAACAAGTAGGAGAATGACGACTACATTTGCAGAGGTTTAATCCTCAATGGTTTTGTTATGTCTATCTGTTAAATACTAAGGATGAAGCATTAGATAAATTCAAAGTATTTAAAACTGAAGTTGAATTGCAACAAGGTTCCCTGATCAAAAGATTAAGGACTGATAGGGGAGGTGAGTACATAGATACTCTGTATTTTCAGTCTATTGGTATAATCCATGAAACGACTGCTCCATATACTCCTCAGCAAAATGGTATCTCTGGAAGGAAAAAATGGTACTAAAGGAGATGGTTAATTCCATGTTGTCCTATTCAGGGCTGAATCAAGGGTTCTGGGGTGAAGCTATGTTAACAGCTTGCTATTTATTAAATAAGGTTCCCAATAAAAGGAACAAGGTTACCCCTTATGAACTCTGGACTAAAAGAAAACCCAACCTGAACTTTCTCAGGGTTTGGGGTTGTAAGGCTGTTCTAAGACTCCCTGATCCAAAGCAGAAAACTTTGGGTGAAAAAGGCATTGAATGCATCTTTGTTGGATATGCTGAGCATTCCAAGGCATATAGGTTCTGTGTTATTGAACCTAATGAGTCTGTTTCAATTAACTCGATAATTGAATCAAGAGATGCAATCTTGGATGAGAATAGGTTCTCATCAGTCCCTAGACCAAGTCAAAGGATTCCAAATGGAACTAATGATATTGGTGTTTTAGAGGTCTCTGGTGAGGTCCCTGATGAGGTTGTGGTACAACAACCTGAATCTGAGCTTAGAAAGAGCAAAAGGATCAAGACTCCAAAGTCATTTGGACTTGAGTTTCAATTATACTTAATTGAAGGAACAAGGGATGAGGTCTCTGACCAATACTCTTATTGCTTCGTTGTTGAGGATGATCCCAAAACATTTGATGAAGCAATGAAGTCCCAGGATGTTGCTTTCTAGAAAGAAGCAATAAATGATGAGATGGATTCCATCATGGGCAACAACACTTGGGTGTTGGCTGATCTACCACCTGGTTGCAAATGGATTTTCAAAAGGAAAATGAAGGTAGATGGAACTATTGAAAAGTTCAAGGCTAGACTAGTCATTCAGGGCTTTAAACAAAAGTCAAGGATATACTACTTTGATACTTATGCCCTTGTGGCACGTATCAGTACCATAAGATTGCTGATTGCTTTAGCATCAATTCACAATCTGATTATACATCAGATGGATGTGAAGACAGCTTTCTTGAATAGTGACTTAGATGAGGAAGTTTATATGAACCAACCTCGGGGCTTCATCATGCATGGCAATGAAAATAAAGTTTGTAAACTGATTAAGTCTCTATATGGACAAAAACAGGCACCTAAGCAATGACATCAAAAATTTGATGAAGTGGTTTTGTCAAATGATTATCTTCTTAATCAAGCTGACAAATGTGTATATAGCAAATTTGATGAATCTGGTAAAGGAGTCATCATTTGCCTATTTGTTGATGACGTGCTGATCTTTGGCACTGACCAAAATCAGGTTGACCTGAAAAAGGAATTTTTGTCATCAAGGTTCTCCATGAAGGACATGGGGGAGGCTAATGTTATCCTTGGTATAAGGATTAAACATGAAAGTAACAAAATTTCTATCTCTCAGTCTCATTACATTGAGAAGGTGTTGAGGAAATTTGATTACCTTGATTGTACTCCAGTGAGTACTCCTATGGATACAAGTGAGAAGCTGATGCCTAATACGGGTTAGGCTGTATCTCAACTTGAGTATTTTAGGGTGATTGGCTGCCTAATGTATGCCATGACTTGTACAAGACCTGATATTGCTTTTGCAGTGGGTAAACTGAGCAGGTATACTAGTAACCCTAGTGCTTATCGTTGGCAAGCAGTTCAGAGGGTACTGAAGTATTTGAAGAAAACTATGGATTATAGTCTCTCATATACTGGTTATCCTTCAGTATTAGAAGGATACACTGATGCAAGTTGGATCAGTAACACCGAAGACAATTCGTCTACCAGTGGCTGGGTATTCCTACTTGGTGGAGGTGCAATTTCTTGGGCATCCAAGAAGCAAACTTGCATCACCAGTTCAACAATGGAATATGAATTTGTGGCTTTAGCAGCTGCTGGTAAAGAAGCTGAATGGTTGAAAAACTTGCTTCTTGAGATTCCATTGTGGCCTAAACCTATAGTACCTATTTCTATCCGTTATGATAGTGCTGCTACATTGGCTAAGGCTTATAGCCAAATGTACAATGGGAAGTCTATAGAGTTTGTTAGATCTCAACAAAACTTAGCTGATCACTTGACGAAGGGATTGGCTAGAGACTTGGTTTTAAAGTCTGCTAAAGGGATGGGTTTAAAGTCCAACTTATTCACTGAATGCTAAGACACCCAACTCCCTCCTGAGGAAACTTGGGAGCTGAGTTCAATGTGGAAAGCTGAACATTTAGTGGACTGGAGCACATGTTTTACAAACATCCCAAGGTTGTGCTCGTAACCTGCTGAAAAGGAGGATGAAGTCTTTACTTCTCAATGGTTAATTTTTTTGAAAAAGTGCTAAGCAGGAGCATGAATAAAGAGGAACCACCTATGTGAATGTTGAAGTTTTGCCGCTTCAGGGAGCTATGGACTTTTAGCTTTTACAACATTTATGAATTGGATATGGACACATGGTTTATTTAGTGTCAGGAGCATTTAAGTGTTTGAAAACTTGTGTGTATTTTATCTTCAGGTATTCAAATGGGTTGAAGGATTCAATTCTTAGAACACCCTGATTCTCGAATATTTGAACGTGTAATGTACTAAGATGGGAACTCAATCTTCAAGATATTTTCATTTATGCACATGTTTTGTTTTATGTTTATTTTCATGCAAAAGGAATTGTACTAAATTGGGGAGGATCGTTGGAAATTTAGTTCAATTGAGGGATATGATCATACTTAGAAATGGGTTTGGAGGTACGGAGTATACACTCATTAAGTCCCTGATTACCCTAACTCTTATAGTGGTTGTTAGCAGAGTTAATGTTGCCAGTATTAATGTTACTACTCTTAGGCAGAGTTAATGCTACTAGTATTAATATTAAGACTGTTGGCAGATTTAACACTGCTAGTACTAAAGTTAGTATTACTAGGCAAAGTTAGTACTGCTGGGCATAAGTTAGTACTGCTGGTAGTTAGTGCTGCTCTTTTAACCACTGATCCCTGCTAGTATGGAAACTATTATGGTATGATTAGTTGGCCGTTAATCACTCATAATTTCATGGGCTAGGGTTTGAGTAATCTCTATCATAAATAGAGATCATAACACAACTGCATGGATACACAACATACAAACCTTAAACACTTGAAAGCGAACAGGTTCTTGATTTGTGCCTAAAACAAGAACACCACTTGGTCTTATCCCATAGAGATATTCGTGTAACCCAGGCATATGGTCGAATAGTTTCTATTGGAAAGTGATAACACGATTTCAAGTGATATACGGTACTCATTGATTATCTATACCCAACTGGGAACACACCGAAACAAGAAACCAACATAGTCATGTTTTTGAAAGAAATAACTTATCCAAGCACCCATTTGGTCAGTTCTATGTCAAACAATAATCATGTAAAACATATGTAAAGAAACCAAACATTCGAAAAACTTATCGTGGCAGACTGGCAACTATAGATCCTTCATAAACCCTCTCAAAAATTAAACCCGAACCTATTCTAAATGTTTTGGAACATTTGTATGTTACGACTATCTTGGTGATGTATTTATTTAAGTGTTGGTTGCGTTTTGTGCCGCGTCGTGGTTTGAAATCACATGAAAATGCTTGTTTTTTTCCTATTTTTTGATGCATTTTCTTGGAATCCTTTTTGTTTTAACAAAAAACGGGAAGAACCGTATTGGTACAGATTTTCCGGTACCGAGTACCGGTACCCGAATCCCGTCCGGTACGGTACCGGTACCAACTTTCATGCTCAGGAAAAAATTGGTACCACCAATTCGGTACGGGTTCGGTACCATTCTGGTACCGTGCTCATCCCTATTTAAAAGTATCATCATAAAGTAATATTTTTATTTAAAAGGAGTAGTTATATATATATATATATATATATATATATATATATATATATATATATATATATATATATATATATATATATATATATATATATATATATATATATATAACATTCGTGGAAAAAAATGTGAGATGAGTTACTGTAGTAGCGATTATTACTGTTTTTAATCTCTCACAACCTTCAGTTAATGAAAAAATGGTTTTGCACCGTCACATTATTCGACATCCCTACTTTGGCTAAAAAAAAATAGTGTGTCGTTTTCTTCATACGGTGGTTTCCCACCAAACTTCTACTAACCTAATAGTCTCACTAAGCCAATCACTCTATAGAACTTACCAAAATAGGAATCTTCGATCAATTACTGCTTGTGAAATCGGTCGGGGCACTCATAAATCGTCTATGGATTTGTACAAGAAACTGGGGATGTGTATGTGGCACTAGAAGTTGACATGATTGCATGTAAGTGATTTTGATATTAGTCTCGCGGTTACTAATTGATATAATTGTAGATTAGTGTCATGTATTTGTGGCACCGGAAGCCAACATCATTGCATGTAACTGATTTTGACTTTGGGGTTGCCGTTACTAATGGGTATCTTTATAAATGAGTTTCAATTTTTGTTTTTAGGGTTTAAAATGTATTTGAAGTTTGTGGTTTAAGTTTTATTTTAGTGTTTTGGGTTGTTGGTTAGTTGGCATGTGGTGTTTAATATTCTGATTGTTGATGTGCCTTGAAACAAGCATATAGGAGTGATGAATGGGCGATGGGTAAGAAGGTCTAGATTGCAGCGTTGAAGAAAAAGGATGTTGTTAACAGGAAAAGAGCAATTTCGGGGTTTGTATATTGTTTACTTATACTTTGATATTGTTGGTTGTGTCTTGCAATTGTTGTTCTGCTGCGCAAAATGGAAGGATGGGTGAGTGCGAGATTGACTCAGCTCAGCAACCTCTATTATTGCTGCAAAAAACAATGCACAAAAAAACATCTCACATGCCAAACATCAAACACCTAGAGCACATTACATATATTTGTAACTTGAAAGCGTGGAGCCTTTTTTTTTTTTTTTGGATTAAAGAATTGAAGTTTCTGGACTTTGTGTTAGACGATCTCAAACATAGTATATTTTTTGATAGTGGTTAACGGGTGTTAAGCATGCAGTTAGCAAAATATTTAAGTGGCAGTTTAGTCAAAAAGTAGCTTCGAGAGGAAAATAACGGGCAAAATTAGTTTATTAATTTCCTTATGAACATTATCTTGGTGATTATGAATAGTAACAACTCTGAATGCTGTTCCTCCATTTATTTTTTAGAAAAGGTAGATTCAGGCAAGGCTGGGATTATTTGCATCTTGGTAGGGCAACTTACTAAGTTTGCAGCCTTGGCATTGTTTGGAAGCCTGTGCCTCCCAACTCCCTTTCGGATAATAAGGTGGAATATGCCAGCTCGACATCCATTAATTTTGACTAAATTGATGATGCACATACTGCAATCATAATTTGGCTCTATTTTTGGTCTGTTTAGTAGGATTATTAGTTTAGTGGAAGTTTGGTGCGAAAATATTTTGGGAAGAAAACAGGCACCACAATTTTTTAATCCCATTTTCTTATGAACAATGACAATGTGAGGGGATTACTAACAGTAACGATATTTGGATAGTAGTTGCTTGGCTACGATGATTTTGTCACTTGGCGAGGCTAAATTTTGACCCGATAAAAAGTAGAAGGCATAAAATGCTACTGTGTTTTGTAGCATTTTGAGCGAAGCCGTAAATGCTACTATAATTGAGTGAAGGCGTAAATGTTCTTAGAGCGGTTATCTTTACACTTGATTTGTGTATGAGTTGTGGTCATAAGCGATGTATAAGCTTTAGTCATAAATTCAGATTTCTAAGTGCTATAACCTGTGTGTAAGTTGTTGTTGTAATGACCTTTCGAGTTTATTGTTTTTCTTCGCAAAATAGAAGTATGTTTGAGCGCGATAATGACTTGGCTTGGCAACCTCTATTATCACAACCAAGACATGAATTAATCTTAGCCAAATGTTAGTAAAAGAATATGAGAGACAGAACACTGCTCATCAAGTGTTATTTTTCATATGTTCAAGTTACTATTCATAAGTAAGTTATATATATTAACTGTGTTTTGCAGCTAACCGTAGTTTTGTCATGGCAAAAATTGTATGGCATAAAATGCAACCATATTTTGCAGCCGATTTGATATCTGGGCCAGTATACTAGATTTGGGATTCCAATGACAGTCATATGTTTTGTCTTATTTGGATAATACTTGCTTGCTATGATAATTCAGTTACTCTATGAGTCATAATTTTGGCGTGGCAAAAACCGGATGGCATAAAATGCAACTGTGTTTTGCTGCCAATGCAACTGTGTAGATCTTAAAATTTTGGTGATTTGGGATTGGAGCCTTTTTTTAGTTGACGCATTTAGCTCTCATTTTCATGAAGTAGAAGTTTCCAAGGACTGAAAAAGTTTTGTTGACCCACAAAATCCCAGTACAGTCGATTCTCGAGGAGTATGAGGGTGCTCAGTATAATCTTAAGTTTTGATGTGTGTTCCCTTAGGATTCTATCTAGCACCTTCAACGTTTCTTGATGTAACACCCCCAATTTCGTGATACGCAACAGTTATAATAATAGAAAACGATCTCTAATTGAGTCGTTTTAAAAGATTTATCATTCGAATTTCATAAATATCAGAGTTTACAAAATGAGGTCCCAGTGGTTTCAAGGTTTACAAAATAAGTTTCGAATGATAATAAAATTTATAGCCCTTTTGATGTATCCGTGCTCCTCCATGTCATCCTCATTCATTATGGACCTGAGATAAACATGCTAAAAGTGTCAACATAAAGGTTGGTGAGTTCATAGAGTTTATAAATAAAACAGTTGATTTCAATAATCAAAGGTTGAGTGAAATCCATAGTGTTTGTATGCAAACCAGTTGAACACAAATTTCAAGTTTAAGAGTATAATTGAATACAATCATGGGTAAATAATAATTATTGCTCTAAGCTCATGACACGCAAACCTTAACAGTAGGACATCACAAGAGTGATGTAAATTACTAACATAATTAAATGTAGTAATAATGCCCTCGGGTAGGAGCTTGCCAACTTCCTATTTAATCTCAAATAAAGTGCACTTGTCTATCAATCCGGCTAGCATTATAGCTATCTATCCGGCTAGTACAAATGGGCCGTCAACGTCCAATAGATCTATTCACTATATTCGCGTTCACTCGCAAGTGATTAATGGCTCATGATAAGAGGGTCTTTTTAATGGCAATAGTGTAACTTAGGCAATAACAATTAGGATAGCATACAGAAAGTACTTGTGTTCAGCAAGTAATAAGTTTTAGTAAACAAATAGAGTGTTTCATAGATCGAGTAGAATGTTTATGAATAACGAGTAATATTTGTAAGTAAAACGAGCATGTATCTCCCCCAAAGAATTCAAAATAAGAAAAGAGGGGCTATGACTCACGGTAATCCTTAAAAGTTTAGAGTACTTGTGAAAGTAAATAAAAATAGTTGAGCATGTATCTCCCCCAAAAGTAATTCAAAACGTATAAAAGTAGGGGCTATGAAACTCACCTTGGTAGTCTGGATGGAAAACAAATCAAGTATAGCGAAAAAAATGCTCCGACACACAACCTAGGTGAATATGTCAAGTTTCAGTATTCGTTTTCAAATATACGTGATTTTTAATATTTGTATCGCAATGTTTTGTTAACGGTAAATATTAAATGAGACAACATGAAGTCTCTTCAAAAGTTGGTGGATGATAAGATTTTATCATATTTCATATTTTTATGTTTATGTTTCGTTTGTCCGTTCATCGATATATAAATATTTCATATATATAAGTTTTATAAAAAAAAATCCCGAGTTGTTTAAGGTATTAAAACATATTCCCGAAACAATATATAAAATGTTACACTTTATACCCTTATAGTTTTAAGTATTGACAATTTATACCCCTGAACTTTCATAAAAGGACAATTTATACCCTTGAAGTTTCAAAATGACATTTTATACCCACTAATATGGATCATTGACAAAATCAGCCCTTATATTACTAACTTTGTAAAATTTACACTTTCGGCCCAAGAAAACTCCAATTTTCAGATTTGGCAAGTTTTACCCCTAAAGCTTTAATATGTTTCGTTCGTAGTCCTAGATTCATTTTAAGCGCGTTTTTGATTTAGAAAAAGGCGAGGCTTGCTACGACTTATTGAAATAAGTTATAATAAGTTTGAAAATAAGTTGTAAATGGCTTATTGGCTTATATTTTAGCTTATGGCTTTAAAGAGAATTAAAAGGGTGCGTTTGGTTTTATGCCCGACAAGGCAAAAACAAAAATTAATAAAGGCGAGACCTTACGATATTCTTACAATGTTCTTGATCTTTTCAATAGTTTGCTAGGTGATCTTTCTAATGGTTCAGATTCGAAGTTCTAATCTATTGTGGTTTGTTCGCAATGATTTTTCAAAGTAAGGAGGTTGGGGCGTTTTAATAAGGGGTGTTTGTTTTTGACGCGCGACCAGCTCAAAATAGGCTCAAATCAAAACAAGGCGAGACCTGGTTTTTATGACGCTTTTGCTCCTTTAATATCTTTGCTGTGAGGTCTTTTAAATTGCCAAGTTTCAGATTTTATAGGCTTTATTTGATAGTCGAAATAAATCACCCAAGAGGGGCACTTGTGGCGTTTTCTCGATAAGAAACAGAAAAAGAAAATGAGATTTTGATTTCGAAACTGTATGGAATTGTTCTTGTAGCTTGTCAACAGGTTATATAGCTTATTTAAAGTGTTTCATCAGTAGCTTAAGGCTTATATTTGTGAAATTAATAAAATACATATCATAGAGGGGTTTGGTCTCGTGGCTTGCGACAAGGAAAAAGGACTCAAATAAAAACTTGATACCTAGGTGTTTTGACCAGATTAGTGGGGCATTATGATGTGTCCTGGAAGCTTGTTAAAAGAGCTCATTGGCCGAGCTTAATACTCTTAGCTTGTGGTAGAAAAGTGAGGCGTAAAGAGGGTGTTTGGGACTGTTGGGCGACAAGACCAGAAAAACAGAAATAAATAAGTTTAAACTTTTATGAGATCCTATAGCTTGTTTCTATAACATATTAAATGATTTACTTAGCTTGTTTTAGTGTAACATTATGTAACTTTAAGCTTATTAAATTTACAAAGTAATAAAGTGTGTTTGTTTACTGGTTACATCAAAAAGAAAACAAAACATAAATTTGGCATAGGTTTTTAATTAAGATTTGTTTGTATCATAATCAAACATGTTTAAGACTTATGAAAGGTTGTGAAAAAGGGCTATGAAGACTTACAAGTTTGAAATTTGAATATGGAGGGTTTTTGACAAAATGGCTTGGAAATGGAATTCCAAACTTTCTTCTCCTTCTAGGTTTATTTCCAAGGTTCCTTCCTCTTCTTGTGGACTTAGGATTAGTAGCTAATGAGTATGGATATGTGACTTAGAGTAGTGAAAATGGGATGGAGCAAAAAGGGTGTGTTTGGTCGTTATTTATAGAGGGAGGGATTAGGGTTTCATAAGGCTTCTATGTCACTTGGTAGGGAGAGGAGGGAACATGTTGCTGTGTATCATGCCATTTGGAGGCCTCATGTGGTGAAAGTAAAAATGAAGTGATGTGGTTCGACCCTAGGCCAAAGGATTTACCTACCAATTTTGACCATGGTTAAAATCTAGGAGACATGATGTGTTGGTGTTATTCTAGGCCTAGTAAAATCCTTGTAGTGTATAAATTACCTAGTAGTAAGTTTTAAAATGGTTTAGTTTAGTTTAGTTAGAATCGAACTAGGAAATACCATATGGATCGAATGGCTATAGGTGGTGGTACTTAGGATATAGTGAGTTGTACATAAAGTCCAGATGGTGTAGTAACTTAGTTTTAGGGCTTGGTTTATGGTAAGTATGGGTTGGAAATAAACTAGGGCTTGTTTGTTTAAGTCTTGTGTCGATTTGGTAAGAAAACAAAAAGGAAATCGAATTGTGCTTAAAGGGGGTACCATAGGCTAGGTAGGGTTGTACATGGAGTTTAGGAATGTAGGAAATGTACTTTCGTTAGAATATTAATGCAAGTGGAAATTTACCAGTGGTTACAGTCTCACCCCCTTAACAGAATTCCGTCCCGGGATTCAATCTGTGTTAGGTGTTTAAGTGATGAGGATAAAAGGTGGTTTCACTTGTGAAAACTTTATAAGTTAAAATTTATTGTTTTACATGTGAAAAACATTGTTCCGAAGGTCATATAATCTTAAGAAAATTTATTTTTGAATGAAAATTGTTATTTTATAAGTATGTATTATGAGTTTATAAAATACGTGCAACGAGGAAGTGTTAAATAACGAATTTTTAACAATGAAGGTTTCGGAAGAGAACTTGATGAATGTAGAGAAAGTTTTTGAAATTTAAGCTTTTGTAGATGATGAATCAGTTTGTTCCTTAGTAAGATGAACAGTAATTTCAAACGGTCGTGAATAGTGACCCAACGGTCGTGAACAGTGCAAATGTAACAGCTAGTTTTTGTGCCCAACGGCTAATTTTTTCTTATATAAACCCCATTTTTATTCCTCATTCTTCCACCACCAAATTTCTCTAATTTAATACTTCCAAAATGCCGCACCTTATCACTATTCTCGCAATCGTGTACTTTGTTCTTGGGGTTGTTTACTTGGCGTACGTTCTTGATGAAGATTACGTATTCTTGGTTTGCGTTCTAGCGGTTCTTATGCCAATTGTGATCCTAGCTATTGGCGTGGACAAGATATGGGGGTAATAGTCTCGAGTTAGGGTCGTTAAAAATGAGTCCTTGTTGTGTTTATATGTAATCCTTAATAAATGTGAAATAAAACTCGTTTGTCTTTATGTCTAAGATCTAGTCTTGTTATCGTGTTTAATGGTTTGTTTGTATTTATCGCACAGAATAATCAAGGTGATACATCCCGTGGTGGCTCTCGCTCTTGTTGGGTTGGTGGTGTTTTTCGTTGCCTTGGCGGGTCAACCAATTGGCGATTCTATTCCTTAGTAATCTTTGTAACATTAGCACTATCGATGCTAATTATTTCGCTATGTATTAATTCTCGTGGATTCTAATGTAATAAAAGATTACGTTTTGTGTTTAATGAATTCTAGTGATCTTCGAGTTCATACTCATGTCGTTTCAGATATAAATAAGCCCACTCATTTATAATTCATAGCTTACATAGAGAAGCGTCCCAAACAATGTAAATAAGGAAATATAAACTTATGGTTCGGCAATTCATAAATTCTTTATTTAAATAAAAAGGCGTCCCAATCCATTTAAATAAAGACATTGTAAATCATCCTACTTAATAATTTCTGACTCAACACTCATACTTAATCGACAAGGTAATTTAGTGCGTAGGTGTTTTGGGAGTACGGAAGGAGTATTTACACTCATCTTTAGAGATGGGAGTAAGATAATCAAGGAGAGTTGACATAGTATTCAAAATAGTTGGTGAGTATATATTTAACGTAGATAAAGTAAGAATTGTTGTAACACCCCAGAATCTGGTTTAGCGGAAGCATACATGTCACTGGGGTGCTACTCAATTGGTATCACAACACAGAGTATAAAGAACGGTTTTAACTCAACCGTTTAAATTAAATTTCATATTCAAAAATGATTTGTTTACAACATTTCAAAATAGTGCGAAAATATAAGCCCATAAAAGATTTTAAGTGGTCCCAATTATATCAGAGTCTTCTATGACCATGCCATGCCCTACCAAAAGTCTTCGCCACTAAATTATCGCCTTAAACCTGAAAATACATGCTAAAAAGGGTCAACACTAGGTTGGTGAGTTCATAGATTTGATTAAAACAGATCATGTTACACAGAATATCATAAAGTCCAGTATTAAAGTTTGGTTAATCGGTACGCTCGCCATGACCAATACGCCTGGTAATGAAACCGTTTCGCCCGGTCAATGTTACCGGTACGCCCGGTGCTGTTCTGTACGCTTGATCTATGAACAAGTCAAGTATACATATATAGCATTCAAGTAAACCACTCTTATACATATCTGACCAGTACCCTTGGTCTATGTATATATCATGTATCCAAATAAGGTATTCAGTAAACAGTCTAGCATATAACGCCAATCACATTTCAAGTAAAACCATCAATTCTAGATTTCATATACCAAATAAACAGTCGTGGAATTTAGTTTAAAACAAGCATGTATTCTCCCCCAAAACAGTTATAAAACAAGTAAAAGTAGGGGCCATGAACTCACCTTTAATGGTCTGAACAGTGAATGTTGTGAAGTTAAGGAGTGCACGACACCAACACGCAACCTAGATTAAATAACCATGTCTTAGTTTCAAGTATTAAATTTAAGTCCTTTCATAATTTAGTTTCAATGTTTTAGGGTATTTATGTTGTTGTCACTTATGTGGCGGCAAGTGTGGTTACTAAGGACTTTCCTAAGAGTTGGTAAGGTGTAACTCTATAAATGACCTAAAGGTATGGTAATGAGAAATTTGGGGACATTGGACTATCTAAAGTCTAAATGGATTCAGTCGGAATGTAATATATATATCTTATAGTTGTGTAATTTATTCATCATGTCCTATTATGTTGATTTTGAAGTAAGGCCTAATGTACGTGACGTTCACTACCCACTGGTTATGTGATTTGAGAAGATTTAATATAACGTGAGTTTTAGTAATTTGGTTAATTAAAATTTTGGTGAAGTTTGCTTGGTTATTAATAATCTATCATGAGTCATTTTTACACATTATTAGCTTAGAACTAAATATGCCGTCAATTTGTCTAAGTACAATTCAGATTGGATATACCATTCTTTATTGGTGACGTTTATATTTACTTAGTTTTATTATAAAAATTGTAAGTGTCAATTTGTATATATCCTTCAACGTGAGTTTCAGTCGAGACTTAACGTGAAATTTGTTTGTCATTTATTTCACTTGTGTTTCACATTTTTAACTACTCTAGAGTTTGTATAAGTTTCTATTACTCGTTGCCGATTTTATGTTCTACTATTTATGACCTTGCGAGATAATAACGTTAAATATAATCTAAATGATTTTATGATGGTTGCCGAGTGTTTAAGTCATTTCTATACAAGTTTTTATTTACCTATTTGCTAGTTAAATGTGAAGGGTGATTGTATGTTCGGTTATGTACGTTTTTATGTGTATATATTGGTTTTTACCACAATTGTTTTCGTGGACGGCTACGCAAATTAACTTGACGACAACAAATCTTTATATGTGTTGATCAACTTTTGTATTTTTATTCCTAGTTGGGCTGCGGCCCACTGATCTGAGGAGGGGGGAATAAAAGGGTCGCTAGTGGGCTGGGCTCCTCTAATATTTACAAGGTCCTGGTGGGTCGAAACTATTTGTTCGCAGGCCCATCACACGAACTAAGATAAGGGTTGTTGGTTGGGCTCGGACCTAGGCTCTTAAGTGGGCTGTATTATTTCTAAGTAGATTGATCCACTAAATATACCCGACATATACCCAAGTTTAGAAGGACTTGGTGAATCCTGGGGTTGTTTTTAATGTGTATTTTCAACTCTAAATGTATTGAGGTACCAAGGCACTTTTCACGACGGGGTCGAGTGCTACTCGACCTCCCAAACTGAACGACTCCTTGGGCTATACCAAGGCTATTTATTTGACTCCGAACCCCCTTTATTCTTGATATTACTGGCCATTTTTGGGGTGTACTAAATGGGTGTTAGATCAAGGGGTGTAGTTCATCTCCTATTTCGGGTTTAACAAGAGAGACACGCCTTTCAAAAGTCTGGTTTGAGACCTAAATTGACACTGTGGTGGGTTTATGTTTGGCCTGATGATGAACTCAAATAAGTACATTTTATTATCATCATTTATCCTATTTATTTGACTTGTTTTATTATATTATACATGAGAATCGATACATTAATGTTTACTTTAGTAATTCTCAGGTAAAAACAAGCATTATGTGAAACTTGGCGATTTTGGACTAATTATGGAGCAAAACAAGCAAGATGTCAAAAGCCTACTGAAATCCAGAAGATCAAGCTCGTTCTACTCCAGATACGCCGCAATATACTTCTAACATACGGCGTATCACTATCAAGATTTCACAAGTTACAATCCAAGACAACTAAAGTACATGCGCCGCATACAAAGTCAAGATACGCCGCATCTGAAGACGGTGCACGAATATTCCAGAATATATTAATCTTGGACCCCACGCGAAGTTAAGTCGATGCGCCGCATCTATCAACTCTATGCGCCGCATCGACCCCTCATGCAGAAACTATAAATACCCCAAGGCCAGACGAATTTCGAGAGCTTAGTCTTGGACAGTGTGAAGAAATAACCCTAGAGCCGAATTCAGTCGACCAAGCAGCACAAGACACACCTAAACGAAGATACAAGAGCTGTAAGAAGGTCCTGCATGTATTCAATTCATTAAGTAGTTTTGTTTTATTGTATTAGTACACTTTAATTCATCAGGATTGATGGGCTTGTGTCATGTGACTACGGAAGATCATGCACTCCCCTTAATATTGCTTTCCCATTAATTAAAGTTTATATGTTGATGTCTTTGGTGACTTTTATTAGTGCATTGATAACTTCTGTGTCTAGCTGAGTCTTGCTTGGGTCTCCATGCCCCTTCCTCGCCTATTTATTTTAGCGTCTCTTGAATAAATAGGATAGACATAAGTAATCATTAAGGGTTTACTCGCCGATAAGATTAGAGCCAACGAGAAAGGTTTAATTATATACACTTCATATAAAACTAGCAATAAAACAAATGACAAGCTACTTAATTATCTGGACAGGTCTTCTTATTGTCTCGAGTATCTATCTGTGTACGTGTGTGCTAATCGCTGATTCGTGCTCATTAGTTTAGTTTTCCATTTAATTATAACCAAACCGTACCAGTCTCTCAGGCTGAAACCCCCTTGCGTTCGATTAGATTGTATAGCTAACTTAGGATATTAAAATACTGAGTAGAATAACTAGATAATACGTTCCACTCTTAGTGATCGACACTCTACTTACCATTATATTCATACTGACCGGGTACACTGCTCGTTAAGTGTGTGTGTTATTGATAAGTCGGCTAAATATAAATTTAAAACTTGAGTAGGCATTAATACTGCTAAACCGCAACGACACATCACGCTCCATCAAGTTTTTGGCGCCGTTGCCGGGGAGTGAATTGTTATTATCTGTTAATTTGATTAGTATTTTAATTAGGTTTTTCTTTTTAGTTTATTTTTAGATTCTAACCACTAACCCTGTTATATATTAGATAGATTGCATTCATTGTATAATTTGCATATTTTCTATTTTTGTGTGTTTTTATTTTCTATAATTTTTTTGTTTCTTTTTGTTTGATTTTATTTTTGTTTTTCTTTTTTCTATTTTTCCGTATTCTGCTGTCGTTGTATTGAGCTGATACAAACGATACGGCGCATCTGTTTTCACAGATACGGCGTATTGCGTTTAATTTTTATAAAATACAACGCGTTTAACAAATTCGAGTACGACGCATCTTTCCCCAAGATACGGCGTATTCTGTTTTTAATAAGAAATTTTTCTAAACCCTAACGCCATACGACGCATCTGTTTTAACAGATACGGCGTATTTTCTATTTAAATTAAAAACAGTTTTTCGAATTTTTAAACAAAAGCGACACATCGATCTTTATCGATACGGCGCATCTACTAAATCAAAAATCTTGTATTTTGAAACGTAACGAAAATACGGCGCATTAGCTTTTGTTAATACGACGTATTTAATTTAATTTAATAAATATAGTTGATTTTTGATATTCACTTTGATCGTTTCACTACTCTCGTGCACAAGTTGGTTTACTTTCAGAATAAATGATGGCTTAAGCATCACTATGGAAGATTACATTCTGAACCTAACTAAGAGATGCTAGCTGGAGTGATCAACCTTCGATGACTGGAAGGCTATAATAAGACGACAAGAGTGGAGGAGAACTCAATACTGGTAACATTGAGCATCTTAAATTCTTGAAATAGAATTCCAGGTACCCTCTACAATTATTCACCTAGCCTTAAGGAGAGTTCTCTACGAAACCTCTCCCGAATATAATCTCAATTTTGTAAGCTTAAAACGATATTTGCTCCTAACCTTGGAGTAAATCATTATCCACTAAACAATAAGATTATAATCATTAATAAAATGGATATGCCTATTGCTCTTATCTTGAATTTATATATATCATATGGTATACCGTTTTACCCTAAATTTGATGTATAAGGAAACGCGTTGCGGAGGCCAAGGTACGTTCCCTATTTAAATTTTGTTCACTGGCACAACAATACGGCGGATATTAGTATTCTAAGCGCCGTATCTCTGACTAATTAACACTTATTGACCAGTCAACGAATTTAGATAAATACGGCGCATTAGCTTTTGTTAATACGACGTATTTAATTTTAATAAATATAATCGATTTTTGATAATTTAACCTAGATACGGCGCATTCTAATTCATAAGCGGTGTATCTATTTTCTGAATAAAAGTCTGATTAAATTTTAATGTAATAAGATACGGCGTATCCAACTTTTTGGATACGGCGCATCGTTTGCAGATATCAGCAACTTTTATTTTTCGTATTCCGTTTTCGTTGTTAATTTTCTGATATCATACCTTCTTGAACATACCCTACTGATGCTTTTGTGATGATTTCAGGAAGTGCATGACCAGGAGTTCAACTAAGAACTTGATTAATCCTTTCGAAGATCCTGAACGAGCCTTACATTCGCTTAAAAGGCTTTTCAACACAAAAAGCTTTGAAATTTCAAGTTCATTCGAGCTTGATTACTTTTCTGAAGAGAAGGAGACAGAAGAAACAGAAACAATGGCGGAAAACACTACTATGGAGGAATACATGAACAAAACCCGTGCTGATTACAGTTCAGGAGTTGCTAGACCGAAGTTTGATGAAAAGTCAAAATTTGAGTTGAAGGGTCAGTTTCTCAAGGAGCTAAGAGAAAATGCTTTCAGTGGAACAGAACATGAAGATGCTAATGAACATGTTGAAAAAGTCCTCGAGATTGCAGATTTGTTTACTACAGAAGGAGTCTCTGACGATCAACTTATGCTAAGAATCTTTCCAATTTCGCTTAAAGGAGCTGCTAATAAGTGGCTAAGGAATGAACCTGCTAGTTCAATCACAACATGGGAAGATTTGAAGAGCAAATTCCTGAAAAGATATTGTCCACCTGCTAAAACTGCTAAAAAATGGAGGCTATCAACAATTTCAAGCAAGAGCCTGATGAAACTCTTTATCAAGCTTGGGAACGATTTAAAGACTTATTGATGAAATGCCCTCAACATTATCTAAGTCCAATGCAGGAGATAATATTGTTCTATCAAGGATTGGACGTGCCTACTAGACAAATCTTGGATGCTAAGGGAGCTGTGCCTCAAATGAGTGCAGCCGATGCTAGAAAAGCTATCCAAGAAGCTGCTGATCACTCTCAAAAATGGCACGACAGAACCTCTACTAGATCTAAGAGCAGCACTAATTTTGACGGGTTTGCTGCAATTCAAGCTCAATTGGATAAAATTAGTAGAGAGATGAAGAAGCGTGATGAGAAAGTTTATGCTGCCCAAGTTGGATGTGAAAAATGCGAAGGACCTCACTACACTAAAGATTGCCCTAATAAGAATGAAAGTGAGACTTTTGAAGAAGCATACTACACACAATTTGGACAACCATTCCGACCTTCAGGAAGATTTAGGGAAGCTGCTCTGGGATACTATCAAAAGAACAACTATAATCCCACTTATCAAGAAAGGAGGCAGACTTTGGATGACACTCTAAAGCAAATTATGGCCGATGCTGCTAAAAGACATGAAGAGAACACCGCTATGATCAAAGAAATCCGAGCCTCAATGGATACTATAACAAGAAATCAAGGAGCTTCGATCAAAGCATTGGAACAACAAATCGGACAAATGAGCAAGGTTCTTCAAGAAAGGGGATACGGAAGTTTACCTAGCTCAACTGAAACTAACCCAAGAGATCATGTCAAGGCCATATGCACTACTGAAGAAGTCACGCCTAACATACCTTTTCCTAGAAGATTGATGAATGGTAATGATGCTGCAAAGCCCGAATTTTTCTTTAATTCTTCAATCAGTTTAAGGAGGTTACTCAACGAGAAGGCAAAGATTGAAGAGGAGATCAAGGCTACAATGAAAGAAGAGAGCTCTGCAACCGACTTACGTGCCTTGCCTCATAAAGAAAAGGACCCAGGAAGTTTTACTTTACCTTGTTCAATTGATGACTTATCTTTCAATAATGTATTAGCTGACTTAGGAGCTAGCGTTAGTGTTATGCCCCTTAAGACATTCACTACCCTAGGACTAGGAAAATTAGCACCAACTAAGCTGATTATTGAATTGGCTGATAAAACGGTAAAACGACCTGAAGTGGTTGCTGAAAAAGTGCTAGTTAAGATTGAGAAGTTTGTTTTCCCCGTAGACTTTGTTATATTAGATATGCCCGAGGATGTTAAGATTCCTTTAATCCTTGGAAGACCTTTCTTGTCTACCGCCCATGCTAAGATTGATGTGTTTAAAAGAAAAATCTCATTAAAGGTAGGGAACAATAAACTAGTCTATAAGTGCCAAAATTCTGCTAAGAGCATAATCAGAGGCGTCTATGTGCTAGGATTAAGAGAACGTATGGACCTCTATTTAGAAGCTAGTCTTATGGGTGAAACATTGATTCAAAACAACTCAACTAATCCTAATCATGAGAACCTCGAGGAATTTATTGACCTTAATGTACCTACCGAACTTAGGCGCGATATTGTTAATGATTCTGATGATGAGTGGTATGATTGCGAAGTAATTAACAAACGTAGGAGAATAGTTGAGAATACAAATTTGAATAATGATATGTTTATTGAACTACCACCCCACCTTGCATATTTATGCCTATATAATAATAAGAATTTCCCGTCTATCATTTTGTCATCTCTGCCCGAAAGGGACAGAACTTTGTTTATACAGATATTAAAGAAGAATGGCGTGGATATTAAGGACGAGCAAGGAGTGTTCAATATTACTGGACTGGCGATGAGGGAGCGCGATGCTTCTGACTCTTTCTGTGATCGGTATTAAGAAGCTGAACGTGAGTCTAACTTGAAGACTCTGGAATAAAGACAAGTGCTGACCGGGAGACAACCCGGAAGAAAAATTTTTACTTTTCTGTTCTGTGTCGAGTCTGTCAGACCTGCAGAAGATGCGACGCATCTCCATCATAAGATGCGACGCATCACCTGCACTGGTCATATCTTATTTCATTTTTTTGCATTTTTACTTTTGACTTTAAAACTTTCTGTCAGTTTATTTAATGCGGCGGATCCCTGGTTAAGGATGCGACGCATCTTTTATTCTGATTCGTATTTATTCCAGGCTCGATACGGCGTATCTTCTTCCATAAGATATGGCGTATCGACTGGCCTGATGATTTACAGTTTAATTTTTAGGTTTTATTTTTACTAACTACTAATGTATTATGCAAGTTTGAACCTTCTTAACTCAGGTGTGTTAAAGTCTAAATGGTATTTTAGATTCCTGCATTTTTTGTGGATACATCATCTATGAAGCTTAAACGTTCTAATCCACAAGAAAGTTGATTTTTGCTCTTATACGAATAATGGAGGATCATACCGAGCAAATCTCAGGGGAGTTTTTCTGTTCTAATTCTTTTATTTTCCAGTTTTTAACCTTTGACACAAACAACGAGGACGTTGTTTAACTTAAGTGGGGGGATGGAGAATTAGAACACTTACTGGTCCTAAACTTTTTCAAAATATGCTTAAAATGCGCTTAATATATCAAAATTTAAAATTTTTTAGCATGTTTTTGTTTAAAGTCTAAATTACATAACCGCACACATAACTCTATTCTTTCAAAAATATTAAAACTTTAGTGTGCGGGTGACTTGTAAACTTTAGAACTTGGCTTGTATACTATTCGAGACCACCATAATGAGTATTATCTATATAATTGGAGTGACTTGTCTAAATTGGTAAATTTCTAGGATTACACCCAAATAGCCTTTATATGTTATGTGATATTAACTAACTACACTGGTTAGTTAACCCTCGTATAAACCCTTTGTTTACTCTCACTTTTAAAGTAAGATACCCCTAGAAAAACCCTCAGAGCCATTCCTTTCGTTTCTTACACCTTTGTTATAATGTTTCGATACACCCTTACACCTTAGCCTACCCTGTAGATTAAAATCCGTGGTTAATTGCTTTAGGCAAAGTGTGTTTCCTTACATTACCTGTGTTCGCGTGCGTAATTCATTATCTTTGGTTAGGTCGGGAAATTGCACAATGCATTTGGTATGAAAGTAAATATTGTATAACTTTTAGTTTATTTTTCGTGTGTTTGCTACTTTCACTATTACAGTTATTTCTGAAAGTATGAAGAATATGAAAAAATTATCCGGAAAAATAGTGATAGAAAAGTTGTGAAATTTTACACATATATGTTGATGTAAAAAAAAAAAAAAAAAAAAAAAAGAAAAGTTGGAAGTTTGTTTTAACCAACTTATGTAAAGTTTTGTATTAAGTGGGAGATATCACCACTATTTGTTGTTGTATATTATATTTATGGATTGAATGGGAGTTGGCCGTTATGGGAACGCCAACTAAGGTTATTCTTTGATTGAGATCTTGTTGAGTATAATTCGTGTCTACCTAAAGCGTGTGTTTCAAGTGTTAAAGCGTGAGTTATTCAATGATATGAGTCTTATTCATGGGATGGTTGGGAAAGTGATTAACCACACTTAGGATTTTAATTTATCTGTTTTGTTTATTTTTCATTTTACACCAATTTGTATCCCAAATATTATCCATACCCTATATCATTCTTCATCCAAACCTTTGATTTATTGAGATTAGGGATTTGAGCAATCTTAAGTATCGTAGTCGTGGATTCGGCTATGTATTTATGATTTTGTCGCCCTTTTTGATATAATATTATTGGTGAAGATTACTTGGTCCTATCTTTAGCCTATTCGAGTTAAGGATTTGAGCAATTGCAAGTATCGTGGTCGTGGATTCGATCATGTATTTGTAATTTTGTCGCCTTTTCTGGAATATGAGATCGATAGAGATTAAAAGGATGATCAACCCTTAACCAACAAACCCTTTTTACCGCTTTAGACTTGTTACTCCTTGGCTTTAGTGGGGGAGATGCGTATACTTGCCAAGCCTATGATAGAATATTCGTCACAACTAAGCAACTAAACGATTTAGAATTGTTTTACATTAAAAATTATTTTGGTTTCTACTTCGTTAAGTGTTTGGTTGTGTGATTATGACAAAACGAATACGTGCTTAAATGTAAAAATAAATCCTAATATCTTTTAGGATACATTTTCATATGATTAATTCTAAGGTTTACTTGGGGACAAGTAAAGTTCAAGTGGGGGGATATTTGATGAACTCAAATAAGTACATTTTATTATCATCATTTATCCTATTTATTTGACTTGTAACACCCCCAATTTCGTGATACGCAGCGGAATTCAAGCTGGGTGTTACTCGATGGCACAACAATTATAATAATAGAAAAGGAACTCTAATTGAGTCATTTTTAAAGATTTATCATTCGAATTTCATAAATATCAGAGTTTACAAAATGAGGTCCCAGTGGTTTCAAGGTTTACAAAATAAGTTTCGAATGATAATAAAATTTATAGCCTTTTTGATGTATCCGTGCTCCTCCATGTCATCCTCGTTCATTATGGACCTGAGATAAACATGCTAAAAGTGTAAACACAAAGGTTGGTGAGTTCATAGAGTTTATAAATAAAACAGTTGATCTCAATAATCAAAGGTTGAGTGAAATCCATAGTGTTTGTATGCAAACCAGTTGAACACAAATTTCAAGTTTAAGAGTATAATTGAATACAATCATGGGCAAATAATAATTATTGCTCTAAGCTCATGACATACAAACCTTAACAGTAGGACATCACAAGAGTGATGTAAATTACTAACATAATTAAATGTAGTAATAATGCCCTCGGGTAGGAGCTTGCCAACTTCCTATTTAATCTCAAATAAAGTGCACTTGTCTATCAATCCGGCTAGCATTATAGCTATCTATCCGGCTAGCATTATAGCTATCTATCCGGCAAGTACAAATGGGCCGTCAACCTCCAATAGATCTATTCACTATATTCGCGTTCACTCGCAAGTGATTAATGGCTCATGATAAGAAGGACTTTTTAATGGCAATAGTGTAACTTAAGCAATAACAATTAGGATAGCGTACAGAAAGTACTTGTGTTCAGCAAGTAATAAGTTTTAGTAAACAAATAGAGTGTTTCATAGATCGAGTAGAATGTTTATGAATAACGAGTAATATTTGTAAGTAAAACGAGCATGTATCTCCCCCAAAGAATTCAAAATAAGAAAAGAGGGGTTCTAACTCATGGTAATCCTTAAAAGTTTAGAGTACTTGTGAAAGTAAATAAAAATAGTTGAGCATGTATCTCCCCTAAAAGTATTCTAAATATATAAAAGTAGGGGCTATGAAACTCACTTTAGTAGTCAGGATGGAAAACAAATCAAGTATAGAGAATAAAATGCTCCGACACGCAACCTAGGTGAATATGTCAAGTTTCAGTATTCTTTTTCAAATATACATGATTTTTAATATTTGTATCGCAATGTTTTGTTAACGGTAAATATTAAATGAGACAACATGAAGTATCTTCAAAAGTTGGTGGATGATAAGATTTTATCATATTTCATATTTTTATGTTTATGTTTCATTTGTCCGTTCATCGATATATAAATATTTCATATATATAAGTTTTATAAAAAAAAAATCCCGAGTTGTTTAAGGTATTAAAACATATTCCCGAAACAATATATAAAATGTTACACTTTTTACCCCTATAGTTTTAAGTATTGACAATTTATACCCCTGAACTTTCATAAAAGGACAATTTATACCCTTGTAGTTTCAAAATGACATTTTATACTCACTAATATGGATCGTTGACAAAATCAGCCCTTATATTACTAACTTTGTAAAATTTACACTTTCGGCCCAAGAAAACTCTAATTTTCAGATTTGGCAAGTTTTACCCCTAAAGCTTTAATAGGTTTCGTTCATAGTCCAAGATTCATTTTAAGCGTGTTTTTGATTAAGAAAAAGGCGAGGCTTGCTACGACTTATTGAAATAAGTTATAATAAGTTTGAAAATAAGTTGTAAATGGATTATAGGCTTATATTTTAGCTTATGGATTTAAAGAGAATTAAAAGGGTGCGTTTGGTTTTATGCCCGACAAGGCAAAAACAAAAATTAATAAAGGCGAGACCTTGCGATATTTTTACAACATTCTTGATCTTTTCAATAGTTTGCTAGGTGATCTTTCTAATGGTTCAAATTTGAAGTTCTAATCTATTGTGGTTTGTTCGCAATAATTTTTCAAAGTAAGGAGGTTAGGGCGTTTTAATAAGGGGTGTTTGTTTTTGACGCGCGACCAGCCCAAAAGAGGCTCAAATCAAAACAAGGCGAGACCAGGTTTTTATGACGCTTTTGTTCCTTTAGTATCTTTGTTGTGAGGTCTTTTAAATTGCCAAGTTTCAGATTTTATAGGCTTTATTTGATAGTCGAAATAAATCACCTAAGAGGGGCACTTGGGGCGTTTTCTCGATAAGAAACAGAAAAAGAAAATGAGATTTTGATTTCGAAACTGTATGGAATTGTTCTTGTAGCTTGTTAACAGGTTATATAGCTTATTTAAAGTGTTTCCCCAGTAGCTTAAGGCTTATATTTGTGAAATTAATAAAATACATATCAAAGAGGGATTTGGTCTCGTGGCTTGCGACAAGGAAAAAGGACTCAAATAAAAACTTGATACCTAGGTGTTTTGACCAGATTAGTGGGGCATTATGATGTGTCCTGGAAGCTTATTAAAAGAGCTCATTGGCCGAGTTTAATACTCTTAGCTTGTGGTAGAAAAGTGAGGCGTAAAGAGGGTGTTTGGGACTGTTAGGCGACAAGACCAGAAAAACAGAAAAAAAAAAATTTAAACTTTTATGAGATCCTATAGCTTGTTTCTATAACATATTAAATGATTTACTTAGCTTGTTTTAGTGTAACATTATATAACTTTAAGCTCATTAAATTTACAAAGTAATAAAGTGTGTTTGTTTACTGGTTACATCAGAAAGAAAACAAAACATAAATTTGGCCTAGGTTTTTAATTAAGACTTGTTTGTATCATAATCAAACATGTTTAAGACTTATGAAAGGTTGTGAAAAAGGGCTATGAAGACTTACAAGTTTGAAATTTGAATATGGAGGGTTTTTGAAAAAATGGCTTGGAAATGGAATTCCAAACTTTCTTCTCTTTCTAGGTTTATTTCCAAGGTTCCTTCCTCTTCTTGTGGACATAGGATCAGTAGCTAATGAGTATGGATATGTGACTTAGAGTAGTGAAAATGGGATGGAGCAAAAAGGGTGTATTTGGTTGTTATTTATAGAGGGAGGGATTAGGGTTTCATGAGGCTTCTATGTCACTTGGTAGGGAGAGGAGGAACATGTTGATTTGTATCATGCCATTTGGAGGCCTCATGTGGTGAAAGTAAAAATGAAGTGATCTGGTTCGGTCCTAGGCCAAAGGATTTACCTACCAATTTTGACCATTGTTAAAATCTAGGAGACATGATTTGTTGGTGTTATTCTAGGCCTAGTAAAATCCTTGTAGTGTATTGATGTGTCTAACGTGTTGCAAGTTTTAAAATTTATAAACACGATTTATCCAATTCTCTAATTAACACATACGAGCAAGTATATTCGTCCGTGGTAGTAAAGGTGGGTACGTCGAGATCGTCCCAAGGGATTTGGTATTTGTATTTAGTAAAATAAGTTTTAACAAAAAGGTTGTCAAGCCAATTTGGTGGAAATTCTCAAAGTAAATTCAATCAAACAAAACATATACTTGTGTGTAATTCCATAACTAACTGCATAGAGTATTCTACCAAGTTAGGTGTAACTTGTGATGATGCACAATTTTATATGAATGATTAACAATCAATGGTTTATACCATGAAAAATCATTTCTAAGAATTCAATCTCCTAGTTAACTTCTTTCGGCCTAATTAACTATTTTGACAATTCTTTTAAGCACTAGTTGTTTGAAAAGCAATTCTTATCTTAATTGTTTCTACAAATCCTTTCGGCCCTTTAATTCGTGATGAAATCGTTTCAAATCTATTTTAATGAGTAAATATGGTGCTTGTCACACACCATATCCCATACTAATTCGTGCACTAACTTTTTGGAATAAAAACATAAAGAAAAGCCTTTCGGCCCTTTTTATTATTTAAAATGTTTTTATCAACTAATTAAGCAACATTTAAATGTTATTCCAACAAACTCATAAAATAAGAATTGGTTTCATGCATCACCTTTTAACATAAGAATTCTCCAACAATTAGTTACATCATAACACACAAGTATACCAACAATTACTCCATATCAATCATTATAAAACACAAGTAACAAAACACACTTTCATTAAACGTAAAGAAAAGGTAGTTCATGGTAAATAAACAAGATATACCTAGTTTAGATTACAAGAACTAGATTTGTGGCACTATAGCAACCACACTCCTCCAATCGCCTAATAAGACACGTAAACAACTCCACACTCGTACCACACTATTGAGACTTTAACTCAAAGTCCCTGGACATTTTTACAGCACTTCTAAGCTTTCGAGCAATGATAATAAGATAGCAAGGACTTGGTGTAAGCCTCTTACTAGTTTTTTGGGTTGTCACACCTAGTAATCTAGCCTAGGATCCTATAAATAAGTAAAAGAACACTTATTCCACAAGCAAAAACGTCCTCCAATAGTTAATAAGCAGGAAATGATAAGCCACCATGATTATGGGGCTTAAATCCGTCATTAAATGAACTTTTGTAACAACAGCTTCATCCAACTGATCGGTATTGGGTTCCAACCTAATCGGTTGGATCTCTCGGTAAAATCCATCACTTCCCATCCGAATCGGATGTGGGCTCCATCTGATCGGATGGAGTCTTCTGGCACTCACAACTTTGACTTTTCTTCATCTTTTCCTGTAATTGGCTATGTTGACATAAATAATGCCTAAAAACATTATTCATATCTCTATGTTTTAATGATCACAAAATATAAACTCATTAAACATAAACTTATCAAATAAACAAGTATTTAGTTGTAAATATTCATTTCTACAACTTAATCACTTAAGGTATGAATAAACAAGTGCTTAATGCATTATATGATCAAAGGAACATTTTCTTAATAACTAGATTTTTTATAAAACATCAAAAACATTTTTTATATTTTTGAAAAACATTTTTGGTATTAAATAAAAATGTTTAATCTTTTATAAAAATATGAATTCAAATTTTTAACCAAAATCAGTTAAAATGTTCCAGAAAAACCTTCCCCACAAAAGGACAAATCTGGGCAACGGACACCTAGGGCGGCCCCCTTAAAATTAAGGGGACCGCCCCCCTATTTAAGGGGGCCGGCCACGCTCCAGTAGGTCTCCAGCTGTCCAGTTTTTCTCCTATAAATACCAGCCTTCTCCTGGATTTTTACTTACCTTTTGCACACTGAAACTTTCTGTTTTAAATCACATTTCATATCTTCAAAAACCCTTTGATCATATAATCTTAAGCTTTAGTTTCTAAGTGATCCAAGCTTCCTCCATTCAAGTGCAAGAGAAGAATACTCCTTCAACAACTAAAGAAGAAGTATTGCAAGTTAGATACCTTAGTTGTTTGTGTCATCATATATTTGTATATAAGTTGTGTATTGTTGTTAGATAGTTGTGTGTATAATTGTTTGGGATAGGTTAGTGTGTAAGTAGAGAAGTTGTGTTGTTAAGGTGTGTAAGTAGTGAAGGTGTGAAGAAGTAGAAGTGTACATAGGTTGTGCTTAGTTGTGAAGTGTCGTGAAGAAGTAGTGAAGAAGTCGTGAAGAAGTCGTGAAGAAGTCGTGAAGAAGTTGTGAAGAAGTCGTGAAGAAGTGGTGAAGAAGTCGTGAAGTAGTCGTGAAGAAGAAGGTGTGATTAAGTCGTGTTTAAGTTGTGAGATTGGTTCTAGCTACAATTAGAACTCGACATCTAGCTTTGTGTCGTTAAGCCGGTGTAAGCTAAAGTTGTGTAAAGGTTTTCTCCGCCATAAGGGAGCTTGTTGACATAGTGAAGAAAACTCTCGAGTTAGGTGCTCGGGGAGTGGAGTAGGGCAAGGAAGGTGTCCTTGTAGCCGAACCACTATAAATCTCTTGTCTCTCGGTTAGATCTTTCCATCTCTAGCTTTCATTTCATTTTATTATCTTACTTGCATTACTTATTTATATTTACTTATATACATATTGTTCATATTGTTCAAGGAGTTGAGATCACATAAATTCGAATCTAAGTTTTAAAAAGTAAACAAAGTTTTCACAATAAATTTTAAAAGGACATAAAACTATTCAACCCCCTTCTAGTTTTCCACAATTGGTATCAAGAGCCACGTCAAACAAGATTTTTAAAATTAACTGTATTTTAAAACTTGAAACGATCTATGGAATCTTTAAAATATTTAGAAGGGCAATCTATGCAAAGACCACCACTATTTGAAAGTGATGGTTTTCTTTATTGGAAAAATAGATTCGAAACTTATGTGAAATCAAAGGATCTTGATCTTTGGCATGTTATTACCTATGGTGATTTTCCCCCTATTCAATATAATATCCTAACTAAAATAGATGAAATTGTACCTTTTGAAAAACAAAATGATGATTTAAAAAAGAAACTAGCAAAAAATAATGAAGCTAAAATGGTTATTTATAATGCGTTACCACGCAAAGAATATGAAAGAATTTTTATGTGTCAAACCGCAAAAGAGATTTGGGATTCTTTACTAATCACTCACCAAGGTAATAGTCAAGTCAAAGATAATAAAATAGATCTTCTTGTGCAACAATATGAACAATTTACAATTCCTGAAGAGGAATCTATTGATAATGCATTTGCTAAATTTAACACAATCATCACAAGTTTAAAAGCACTTGATGAGACTTTTTCTAGCAAAAATTGTGTAAGGAAATTTCTTAGGGCATTACATCCGAAATGGCGTGCGAAGGTCACGGTGATTGAAGAGTCAAAGAACTTGATGACGTTATCACTTGATGAGCTTATTGGCAACTTGAAGGTTCATGAAGAAATTATAAAGAGGGACTCGGAAACGGTCAAGAGCAAGAAAGATCAAATCAAGTCTCTCGCGCTAAAAGCCAAAAAGGAACTTAGTGATGACGATGATTCAAGTGACGATAGTGAAGACGAAGAATATGCAATGGCCGTTAGAGAATTCAAGAAATTCTTCAAGAGACGAGAAAGATTCACAAGACAACCGCGAGATGAAAGAAGATCGCTACAAAGAAATAGAAATGATAACTACGGGAAAAGAAAGTGCTTTAGATGTGGAAGCCAAAACCATCTCATTGGTGAATGTCCAAAGCCATCGGGTTATGATTACGAAAGCGCATTTGTTAGTGGAACATGGAGTGATAGCGACAAAGATGAAGTGGACAAAGCAAAAGACGAAAAGTGCCTTGTAGCTCAAGCCACCGATGAAATATGTCTTGGGATAAATTTGGAGCCCGACGAATGGATTAAGGATAGCGGATGCTCGAAGCACATGACGGGAAACCGGAAGCTATTCTCCTCCTACAAGGCATACAACGGAGGTAATGTTATTTTCGGTAGTGATTTTCGTGGAAAAATCATTGGCAAAGGTACGATCTCTCAAGACTCCCTAACTATTGAAAATGTTGAGCATGTAGATAACTTAACATATAACTTGCTTAGTATAGGAAAAATATGCGATAATAAGTGTAGGGTTACTTTTACAAGTAAAGATAGCGAAATAGTTAAGGACGGAAAGGTCATAGGTAGAGGAGTTAGGAAAGGTGGCGTATATGTTATGAAACTAGGAAATAAACCGGAAGATAAAATATGTCTAGCAACCTTAGATGAAAACTCTACATTGTGGCATAGAAGATTAGGTCACGCAAATATGCAACAAATACAATCCCTAGCCTCTAAAGAATTAGTTAAAAACTTGCCTAACCTAAGATATGACCAACACTTTTGCGATGCATGTAAAATAGGAAAACAAGCACATGCTAGTCACAAAGCTAAGAATATAGTCTCCACTACTAGATGCCTAGAATTATTACACATGGACCTTTTTGGTCCAACCGCTGTGCGGAGTTACGGAGGTAATCGTTATACCTTAGTAATTGTAGATGACTATTCACGATACACGTGGACTAGTTTTTTAAGTGATAAAACTGAAGCCTTTAATAAATTTGAAATATTTAGTAAAATGATTCAAAATAAATTAGGATGTTCTATAGTATCAATTAGGACGGACCATGGTCGGGAATTTGATAACGAAGTGCAATTCGGAAAATATTGTGATTTAAATGGGATATCTCACAATTTCTCCGCTCCTCGCACTCCACAATCAAATGGGGTAGTAGAAAGAAAGAATCGAACCTTACAAGAAATGAGTAGAACAATGCTAAGTGAACAATCTATCCCACAAAAATTTTGGTGCCATGCCGTAGATACATCAACATATATAATAAATAGAGTCTCAATTAGGAGAATCTTAGGAAAAACCCCATATGAATTATTAAGAGGTAGAAAACCTAATCTAAATTACTTTAGGGTATTCGGGAGCAAATATTTTGTTCTCAATACAAAAGACTACCTTACTAAGTTTGATCCTAAGTCGTACGAAGGAATCTTTCTAGGGTATTCGCAAAATAGTAAAGCATACATAATACTTAATAAACACACTATGAAAGTAGAAGAGTCCTTAAATGTAACTTTTGATGAAACTCCACCACCACCTAAGACATTGCCCCTAGAAGATGATGACCTAGTTGAAGAAGAAGCTATTGAGGTTAGTAAAATTAAACCCTTAGGCGATGATAATGAAGATATAACATTAGATGAAAACGAAATAGTAAATGTTAAGGAATCTAAATCACACCCGTTAGATAATATAATAGGAAACCTGAATCAAAGAACCCTTAGATCACAAGCTCAAGATAAAAATAACTTCTTTTGTTTCCTATCAACTATAGAACCTAAAAATATAAATGAGGCATTAAAAGATGAAAGTTGGGTTATGGCTATGCAAGAAGAACTAAATCAATTTAAAACTAATGACGTTTGGGAACTAGTCCCAAATCCCATGAACATGACCATCATAGGAACTAAGTGGGTTTATAGAAATAAGCTAGATGAAAATGGAATAGTTACTAGGAACAAAGCTAGGTTAGTTGCCCAAGGATATAATCAACAAGAAGGAATAGATTATGACGAAACTTATGCCCCCGTAGCTAGATTAGAATCCATAAGAATACTACGTGCCTATGCATGCGCCTTAGATTTTAAGTTATTTCAAATGGACGTGAAAAGTGCATTCCTTAACGGTTTTATCAATGAGGAGGTATACGTGGCACAACCTCCAGGATTCATTGACTTCGCAAAACCTGATTATGTTTATAAACTCAAGAAAGCTTTATATGGACTCAAACAAGCTCCCAAGGCTTGGTATGATCGATTAAAGGCATTTCTTATTAAACATGATTATTCCATGGGAATGGTAGATAACACTCTTTTCATGAAAAAGAAAAGCCCAAATCTCATCATTGTCCAAATATAAGTCGACGATATTATATTCGGATCGACTTGTCAGGATATGTGTGATGAATTCGCCAAAATCATGCATGATGAGTTTGAGATGAGTATGATGGGTGAACTTAATTTCTTCCTAGGATTACAAATAAAACAATTAGAAGATGGAATATTTTTTAATCAATCTAAGTACATTAAGGAAATGCTTAAGAAATTTGGATTAGAAGCCGCTAAGCCCATGAAGACACCAATGTCTACGGAAGTAAAACTCACAAGAGATGAAGAGGGTGAGTCCGTAGAAAACACTAAGTATAGAGGAATGATAGGTAGTTTACTATACTTAACGGCAAGTAGACCGGATATCATGTTTAGTGTCTGCCTTTGTGCTCGCTTTCAAGAGGATCCCAAAACCTCTCACCTAGAAGCGGTTAAGCGTATCTTCCGATACATTAAAGGAACTATACACTTAGGATTATGGTATCCTAAGGGATCGGGCATAGAAACCATCGTCTATGCGGATTCGGATCATGCGGGAGACTACGTGGATAGAAAAAGCACTAGCGGAATTTGCACGTTAATGGGATGTTGTCTAACATCTTGGTTCTCGAAGAAGCAAACCACTCTTGCTATTTC
The DNA here is from genome assembly GCA_021014915.2 of Artemisia tridentata subsp. tridentata. NCBI lineage: Eukaryota > Viridiplantae > Streptophyta > Magnoliopsida > Asterales > Asteraceae > Artemisia > Artemisia tridentata. Next base: position 146,118,189 of record CP139503.1, on the reverse strand, counting down.
TACCACAGAAGCCGAATATGTAAGCGCTGGAAAGGCATGTCAACAAGCACTATGGATGAAACAAGCTCTCGTAGATTATGGCATTAGGTTAGATGATGTCCCAATTATATGTGATAACAAAGGTGCTATAGATTTAAGTAAGAATCCCGTTCAACACTCTAGGACTAAACATATAGAAATATGCCACCACTTCCTCCGCGATAACGTTCAAAAAGGAAACATATCTATAGAAAAGGTTGCATCGGAAGATAACTTAGCAGACATATTCACTAAGCCCCTTAAGCGTGAACTCTTTAACCACCTACGTTTAGGCCTAGGAATGATGGAACAAATTGACTGAATTTTCTGCATCTTTGGTGCATATTTTTTTCCAGATGGGCGGACCCCTTAATGTTAAAAAGGCGGTCCCCTTAATTATTAAGGGGACCGGCTTGTCATTAAGGGGACCGGCCATTTGTCTGTAACATTTTTTTTCTGTTTCCTCTCATCTGAGTCTAGGAATCTGTTTTGCACAAAATAAAAGATTGGGATATTTCTTTGCATAAACATATTTATAAACAAAACCCAATAAATTTTTTTTTACAAATCATTCTCACATCTAGGAAAATACATGAAAACCATTTTTCTTACATTGTTGAATAATGCTAAAAACATTTTTTTCATGCATAAAGATCTCACATGAATTGTCAAAGTATATAATCTAATATATACATCTTTGACATTCATATATTGAGCAAAATCAAATCAATGAGACCTTGGATTGTTTCTTAGGAAATTTTTGCATTTAGGAGTCAAAACAATCACATCTCCACATTTGTTGCATATAGGCACACACTAGAACAAACTTATTTATCACATCCTCACAATTGTTCCATCACCTATTTCCCATTAGTTTCTAGTGCCTTTGCTCCATTACACTTGCCTTAGATGATTAATTGCCTTAATTCTCTAAATTGCTAGATATTAATTATTGCTTGCTTATTTATTTATCTTATATGCCATGTATGCTTAATATGTTTCTCTATTGCCTCAAAGAGTGGGACTTGCCTAAAACCAAAAGCTCAAAACATAGCCATCCTCACCTATTTCTGCAGAAAAACCCTTTTCTGGAACCCAGAAAGGTACCAGATGGGCGGCCCCCTTAATTCATAAGGCGGCCCCCTTAATTATTAAGGGGACCGCCCATAATTAAGGGGACCGGCCATCTGCTGGACGGGTTCACAGAATCTTTTTTCTGCTTTTTAGCCCATTTGATCCTATACTTCCCCAAATTCACAAACACATTTTGTCCTAATCACCCAAAAAGCCTATCCATTCCTAAACAACACAAATCCTCCACTATAAATAACCCCATATCTCACCACATTCAATCATCCCATCATGTCTTCTCCTATCAACCCAAAACCAAAAACCTCAAAGCTAGCAAGGATGACCTTAAAACCCGGACGGAAAAGAAAACCTTACCCTCACCACAAGCCCGTCACAACTAGACAACCAACACCTCCATCATCATTCATCCCCAACTACTCTCCAAGATCACAACCTTATTCCATTGAACCATTTCACAAACCCTACCATTTTGGCCAAACATCCACATTCATTCCAAACTACTCCCCTAAACATCAAACCAACTTCAATGGAATCCTTGAAAACCCTCATCACCTTGGTCAAACATCAAACCTTTCACCCCAATACCATCCATTTCCACCAAATAACCAAATCCCCATTCATGAAAGGCAAAAGCTTCATGAAGAGATTAACCAAATCCATGATCTTAGTGATCTCCTTGCTATGCACCTTACACAACGCAACAAGGGACAACGTCCATCCTCACCTTACTCAAATTGCCTACCCCACTCTCTTAACTTGGATCAAGTTACAAACCACACCCACTATTGCCCTTGTTGCATCTTCCTTCAAAAACAAATCCTCCACTTAAGTGAAGATATTTCTTGGATCGAATATCTACTCACTCGTCCTCATCCCATTCCTCCACTACAACGATATAACATCAATGGAACCGCTCCATTTCCCTCACCATCACATAACTAAAATCCATCCACATGCTTTCCGCCTCAAAATAAAATCCCCCACCCTTTTGTGTCGCAAGCAAGTCCAATCGCTCTCTTTGGCAATATGAGGACCATTAGTATTTCTAGTTATGTTGTAATCATTATGTTTCAAGTATTTTATGTAATGATGATTCATATATTATATATGATCATCTTGAATGCATAAATAAATTAGTTGGTTGTTCTAAATATTTTTGCCATGTATATGTATCTTGTGCCTCCTAACTTGTTTTTGCAGCCAAGATTTCCATAGCTCGTCTCCTTGGTGTCCTTGAACGAGGGGGAGTAAACATCAAGGGGGAGTTCTCGTCCCGACAAATTTAGTTTCTAAAACTTGTCGGCATAACCTTTTTGATTCTACAAAAAGGGGGAGAAGTGAATGTAAACTCACTAAATACTTGTCCAAAAATAAATTTTTGGATTTAATAAGCTTAAGTTTTGTAATCATCAAAAAGGGGGAGATTGTTGACATAAATAATGCCTAAAAACATTATTCATATCTCTATGTTTTAATGATCACAAAATATAAACTCATTAAACATAAACTTATCAAATAAACAAGTATTTAGTTGTAAATATTCATTTCTACAACTTAATCACTTAAGGTATGAATAAACAAGTGCTTAATGCATTATATGATCAAAGGAACATTTTCTTAATAACTAGATTTTTTATAAAACATCAAAAACATTTTTTATATTTTTGAAAAACATTTTTGGTATTAAATAAAAATGTTTAATCTTTTATAAAAATATGAATTCAAAATTTTAACCAAAATCAGTTAAAATGTTCCAGAAAAACCTTCCCCACAAAAGGACAAATCTGGGCAACGGACACCTAGGGCGGCCCCCTTAATTTTACTAGGCGGCCCCCTTAAAATTAAGGGGACCGCCCCCCTATTTAAGGGGGCCGGCCACGCTCTAGTAGGTCTCCAGCTGTCCAGTTTTTCTCCTATAAATACCAGCCTTCTCCTGGATTTTTACTTACCTTTTGCACACTGAAACTTTTTGTTTTAAATCACATTTCATATCTTCAAAAACCCTTTGATCATATAATCTTAAGCTTTGGTTTCTAAGTGATCCAAGCTTCCTCCATTCAAGTGCAAGAGAAGAATACTCCTTCAACAACTAAAGAAGAAGTATTGCAACTTAGATACCTAAGTTGTTTGTGTCATCATACATTTGTATATAAGTTGTGTATTGTTGTTAGATAGTTGTGTGTATAATTGTTTGGGATAGGTTAGTGTGTAAGTAGAGAAGTTGTGTTGTTAAGGTGTGTAAGTAGTGAAGGTGTGAAGAAGTAGAAGTGTACATGGGTTGTGCTTAGTTGTGAAGTGTCGTGAAGAAGTAGTGAAGAAGTCGTGAAGAAGTCGTGAAGAAGTCGTGAAGAAGTTGTGAAGAAGTCGTGAAGAAGTCGTGAAGTAGTCGTGAAGAAGAAGGTGTGATTAAGTCGTGTTTAAGTTGTGAGATTGGTTCTAGCTACGATTAGAACTCGACATCTAGCTTTGTGTCGTTAAGCCGGTGTAAGCTAAAGTTGTGTAAAGGTTTTCTCCGCCATAAGGGAGCTTGTTGACATAGTGAAGAAAACTCTCGAGTTAGGTGCTCAGGGAGTGGAGTAGGGCAAGGAAGGTGTCCTTGTAGCCGAACCACTATAAATCTCTTGTCTCTCGGTTAGATCTTTCCATCTCTAGCTTTCATTTCATTTTATTATCTTACTTGCATTACTTATTTATATTTACTTATATACATATTGTTCATATTGTTCAAGGAGTTGAGATCACATAAATTCGAATCTAAGTTTTAAAAAGTAAACAAAGTTTTCACAATAAATTTTAAAAGGACATAAAACTATTCAACCCCCCTTCTAGTTTTCCACAGGCTACATTTACTTGCATATACACTTTTTCCATGATTAAGCAACAAATATATACAAATATAACCAAATATAGTGCACAAAACTAATGATAACGTAACTAAAAACATGTTCATTTTGAGCGTTATCAAATTCCCCCACACTTGAGTTTTGCTCGCCCTCAAGCAAGTCTAGTTTTTAAGAAAAATGATTTCAATGGCATCGTCATCATGATTCCAAAAATCTAACAACTAACCCGAAGGAACAATTGTTAATTTTAATTTAAACGTGAAAAATTCTTGAAACATAAACAAGTTAATTTTGAGCTTGATAACATAACTAAGCACCTCACAAAGGAATTTTTAAATTCACTCAACACTCTAGGGATAGATTGATTGGCAAATCACTCATTGCTCAGTCATGATTCATGCATATTACCATAAGCTTGTACAAGTATCAAAACAAAGAAATAAAATATCAAAGAGGTCTTTTATTCGGGTTTAAGGTTAAGGGTTACCGGCTAATGTTCAGACATTTCATACAAGAATATAATAGATCGCTGGTGCGAATTATTTTGAGTAGAATAAACAACGGATGGTCACTAGATTATACCTTAGCTCGCTGGCGCGTTATTTACATAACGGATGGTCACCAAAATATGCTCTAGATCGCTGGCGCGTCTTTAAACTATTAAAAACTCGGATGGTCACTACAATATCCATGCACTACATATCTTAACAAAGCCATCACTTTATTCGAATGCTCGTAAGCTAACAACGAATAAAGTAATTTGGTAAAGGGTAGGGATAAGACATGGGAATTACTTTTGATCGGTTTCTACAAAGATGAAAAATAAGAATCAAGTCCAAATTCCGTTCCCAACTCTTTATTCAAAAATGATCACTTCCCAAACTTCTTTGATCATTATTCCGCATCCCATACTCTCTTATTTCCTTCTTAGCTCATTGGCTAATTTATACTCACACACTATAGCTCATTGGCTATTCACCTTTTCACTTTTTTTTTTCACCACAACTTTCTCGTCACCCCACACTTTGGATGAGCACACGCTACAAAAAATACAAATAAGAGTAGCGACCTCCTTCTTTATTGAAACAACACATACACATGTCAAAGTGTGGCCAACATGTAATCATCAAAAAATAAATAGTTTTCGAACTTCAATTGAACTTGATTCGGGTAAGGCTAAGGTGTAAGGTGTAAAATATTTTTGTATTTTTCTGGATTTAATCAAAAAGAAAAGATAGGCTCAGAAGGTGTAACTATGGGTATCTAGCATAAGATATTAACGCTAACAAATGGGTTCCAAATACAAGGATAACTAACCGATGTGGTTAGCAAAAATATTTCTGTAAACGGATGGCCATTTTGGTGTAAATCCTAAGTTGCCACTTATCATTTGAATATATTTTAACACTCGAAAGCGATTTTAACCGTAATGCATAACAAGTACAAGTTCTAGAATCAACATAATCACCGGCACACTCATAACGAAATATATAGCATAAGAAATGCTTTATACAAAAAGGCTTAAATCCTCACAATTTAAGGTAGGTTATAACATGTACTAGTAACTGTTATCGATTCCAAAATGAAATAGCTCTCATAACTTGATTAAATTCTAATTTTTTTTTCAAATAGCCTCATTTTTACCATTGAATCAATCTAGTTCTTTAAACTATATAAATTATGTGATAAAACAACTAGAAAATCAAGGGCGAACACATTCTAGTTACTAAACCTAAAAATTTAAAAAGTAAACCATTTTTCCTATTTTCTTCCCTCCCCCACACTTAAGTTTTGCATTGTCCTCAATGTAATAAAAATGAACTTCAAAGTAAAGGAAATGGGAAAATTTTAGTTAAAAAGGTACTACCAGGGTAAATACGCACACGCATATTTGATCATAAGTACGCAACTGAGTTCTCCAACTCCAAATATATTGATCAACAATAAGCTTCCGGTAATTCACCCCTGCAAAAACTGCAAAAACATACGAAACAAAACAAACAAACAAAATACAAACAAACAAACAAAGTAATTGAAAATAAACCATATGTAATTAATCCTAAAAAAATTATGTTAAGAAAATAGAAATAGAAATTGTTCAACCCATAATTGTTTTTAAACACAAACCATCATACTCGAATCTCGATGATCACTCATCATCGTCTTCCATGTCGTCAGGAGTATGAATTCTCTCATCTTCACTCTCCTCATCATCTCCATCCTCATAATTTTCTTCCTCATCGAAAACTGTAAAAACTTTTTGCCTCTTCTTTCCAACTCCTGATGATGATCCTCCCACATCATAACTTGAGCCTCCAACCTCTGGAACTCTACCATAAATCGGTACTGGTTCGGGAAAAGGAGCATACCCAGGATATGGGTAAGGATACTGGCCAGGATATGGATCATACTGAAATGGGTAGGGTGGAACGTTTGGTGGGTTGTGATGCGGCCATCGCCGGCTCATTCCAAGCTCCCAACATTCTACTATTCCGATTCAATGCTTTCCCAAAACTTTTATCGTCCCATGTCTCACTTTCCATCGGCTCCGAACACTTAACCAATTCCTCATTCTCAAAATAACCCAAATTTCTAGCCAATGCGGTCACATAGTGACCTCCACAAATGTCACTCCTATCCTTGATCCCTGGTGCTCTTCTCGAAAGATATTCGGCTATTATCCAAGCCGCATTTCCGTTCTTGTCCTCCTCCAACAACTTCATAACCCACAGGTCGGGTTGATTGCATTTATCTCGACTCCCCGTCCTGTGTAAAACACCCCAAGCTATTAATTTCTGCAAAATTTTCATTAACGGGTTTCTTAGCTTGGACGAGTTTCTCCTTGAACAACTTGGATCACCAACACGATTCCAATATTCCGGAATCCCTTCATAATCATTGTGGTACCTCACTAAGCTCAGAAAATGTGCTTCAAACAATCTATGCTCAACTTCATATTGCTCGTACAACCCAAGAGCAACTGCAAAACCTGGCAAAGTGTAAGCATGCTCCTTGACACACAATCGAAACCAAATACACGTTTCCCTCATTAAATCAACAACTTTCCTATCAAAGTAGAAGTTGAGAAGAACTCCAAACTCCATTCTCTAAAAACATTCTCATAAATACTGAAAGCTCTTTCCCACGAATAATCCTCAAAAGTATCCCCATCTCCTGGATACACGTAAGACATCCTCATCATCTTTCTCAATTCGTCCTCACATTCGTAATCCGTAAACACATCCCAATTAACCAAACGTGGTTTAGCAAATTTCCTCACTTGAAGCTTTGAAAGACGCTCACGAAAAGCGTGCTTTTCTTCTTTCTTTAACTTGCTGAATTTGAGATTTTCATTACTCTCCGGCTGAACATCATATGTGACTTTACTCTTTGCATTCCTTTGAACAAACTTTGTCACGATAGGATTAACACGAACACGTGATGAACTCGAACTACCTGCAACATAACTCTGTAGAAAACACAATATATGTTAGTATAAGAGTATAAGAACCAACGCTACATGATCTAGAAGTCCAAAAGCTCATTTTCAAAATTTCCATTTTTTATTTCCTCCATCCGATCGGTATTGGCTCCAACCGAATCGGATGGAGTAAATTACCCCGCCCAACCGATCGGTTTTAACCCGCAACCGAATCGGTTGTGGCTTACTGTGAAGGCAAAAAATTTTTTCTCGACTCCAATCAATTTCTACCAATTCCTACTCTCTCCTATCTTACATTTGAACAATTATAGTGGTTTCTACATTTCCCATTCATCCCTATAACAATCTATAACATATCCACATGATTTCTCAATCATTCCTAGAACACAAGAACACTACCAAATCAAACTCTTCAATTAGTGTTCTAATCAACAATTCACTATCCTAGCATCACTAATTAACAACTAAATAACATCTGGGAATCATCAATTGCAACCTAAATCGATTCAAAGTTTTGACCCAATTCAATCCGAAAATGCAATCAACCAATTCTTCCTCAAAACTTAATCAATCAATCTAATTCTTTTTGCAATGTATTCCTCTATCAATTAACTATCTATCCCAGAAAAAATTACATCTTAATTCGAACTTTATCAAAAATACCCAAATCTTGACCTAATTCAATTAATCCGAATTAAAACCTAATTAAACCAAGTTGATGATGTTACTTACTTGTTTTGGAGCCATGGATTATCTGCAAACACTCCTGCAACTCTTAATTATCTCCTAGTGGTCGAATTTTTGGAACCCGAATTTGGTGGATTGTGTGTGTGTGTGTTTTTTATGATTTTTGAAATTTTGAGTTTATATATCAAACTCCATCCGATCAGTATTTGATCCAACCGATTCGGATTAAGTTTTTGCAAAAATTCACTTTTCCTCTTGCCAACTCCTTGTGATACTTGTTAGAGCAAGTGAAAATGTTTTTCTTTCTTCAAAAATTCTATTTGTATATAAAAATTCCAACACACTTAGTCTACCAAATTGTGTCCAAAGTCTATCTCTACTAATTCTTAAACAAAACTAACTCTAAAAATCTCAACTTAAATAACTTGAAACAAATAAAATGCAAACATTAAAAACTAAAATGCATAAAAATAAAGGAAAACAAACAATTAGCTAGCACAAGTGTTGTGCTTTATTTCCAAACTTGTTCACTTGATCTTCATCCTTCAAAATACTCATGCCTTAAGATATCATCTCCTCGAAATTTTCCGGACAATTTCCGGTTTGTCTTTTGAGTTTTAAATCGTCTTGCAAAGTTTCTTCCATCTGGGCAAATAATGTCAAACTTCACTCGCCATTCTCCGTCTCCTTCTTCCTTCTTATAAACACTAGGACCGTCGGGTCCCCACTCCAAATTCTTTAGTTGGACCGGTAAAGATCCAAGAAAATCTGTGAGCTTATTAAACACAAAAACATTTCTAAAGGGGTTATAGGAAGCCTCCATTGCTAGAGCTCTCTCCATCTCATCTTCAATGTCAAAGTAACTCGGAGCAACCGGCCCATATTTAGGCCTACCATCTTCATCTCTTCCCACTTCAAAACAACCCAAGTGGTCTTCTTCTTCATCTTCTTCTTCATGCACTTCCTTAACTATTTTTCCTCTTGGCTTTGGATAATAAGTATGTTTCAAGATCCCATCATTAATAGTCATAGTACCACGACCCATATCTATAATAGCCCCACAAGTTCTTAGAAACGGTCTACCTAACAATAGTGGTAACTCTTTGTCTACCGGAATGTTAAGCACTAAGAAATCGGCTAAAAATGCCTGGTACCCTATTTGGACTCGTACATTTCTTACTTCACCCATTGCCTTTGCCTGAGAGTTATCAGCCATAGTAAGATTAGACTGATTAGGTTGGGGGTTACTAAGCCCTAACCTCTTGTACAACGTATAAGGCATAACACTAATACTTGACCCTGTATCGGCCAATGCATACATCGCAACTGTTCCATTTACCTTAATGGGTAAAACAAAATTTACCGGATCACTCATCTTCTTTGGCAATCCATTTTCCACTATCCTTGCTCTCTCAACCTCATCGAAATCTTTGTCTTCTAATCTAGCCCTAGCCATCATTACCGCATCCAACTTCTTATGGTATGTCATGTAATTGTTCAAAACATCTATGACCGGTTTTCTCTTCCATAAGCTCTTGAAATTTCATCTCCAAGTTCTCCAAAATAGCCTCTTTTTGTTCTTGGGTTAGAGGTTTAATAGTTTCTGGTGAAATTGGTGTTGAATTTGATGATGATGATGATTTTTCATTCTTTGGGGTGGAGGGTTGGGTTAATTTGTTTAGAGTTGCCTTCTTTCTACTTGCCTTTCCTATCTTAACAATCTCTTCCTTCCCTTCTTCTAATTCCGCAAACATCTCATCAACTTCTTTTCCTTCTTTCCATTCAGTAATGTCAATTCTCATCTCGCCAAGTGCGAAATCAAGCTTACACTTGGTTGTAACAAGAAAATCTCGTCCAAAAACTACATCCGGTTCATCAACATTTCCATACTCTAGGACTACAAAATCAACTTTGAAAATGTGGCCGTGAATATTCACTTTCACATCTTTTACCTTCTTTCTCCCATAATCCTCATAGTCAAGTCGAACAAAACCAAGCTTGTCTAACATATTTTCAGTGATATAGTTGTCCCCATATTCCATATTCAACTGAGCATCCCACGCTTGGATTCCTTCCACACCACATGGTGTAGCAAACCTCATAAACGGTGCATCAAATTCCTTGGGTGGTGCTCTTGTGAACACAACCACTCTTTTCTCCTTTGGTGAACAAACTAAATTCTCCCCAACTTCTTCTATCTTTTCAACATCGACCTTAACATCTTCCAACATATTTTCCAAACGCTCCAAGGAATCACCCGAATCCTTGAACATTTCTTCCAAATTCCTCAAGTATTCTGACACTTCGCTTAAACTCTCCATTTCACTTAGGCTAATACTAACTATAACATAACCACAAAATCAAAAATCAAAAATCAAAACCATTAGCTTTAGGGTTAGTCATAATCGAAACATACTTAAAAATGAAGTTATATCAAGTAACAAACAAGTTTAAACACTCAAAACAATAAAACAAGTAAAAATAAAAAACTTTATAAAATTTTTCCGAGGCAACCATCCGATCGGTTTTACACTCCATCCGATCGGATGGACAAATCGTAAAAATCCAAAGTTACCCAACCGAATCGGATGCAGGCAACATCCGATTGGTTGGATCAAATATTTTAAATTTTTATTATTATTATTATTTTTTAATTATAACTAACACTAAATCAAAATTTTAATATAAAATCTAATGCATAAAATAATCATCTAAAAATGAAAAATGAAACATAAATAACTTTTAATTAACATTTAACTAATAACTATTATTAACTAAGCAAATTAAATGAAACTCTTAAAATACTTAACCATTAATCATAAAATTAACTACATTAACTAGATTTAATAAAAACATTAAAGACATTAAAACTAATCTAATGATCACCATTAACTATCTAATTAAACAAATACTTAATTATATCTATTACTATCATTAATCTAACATTAATGTATCATTAAAAACTGAAATAAACAAAAACAATAAAAATCTAAAATTTTTTACCGTGGCTTCCAACCGATCGGATGGATAACCATCCGATTCGGTTGGTACCAAAACCAACTTTTGTTTTTTACTTTTTCTTTAAACACGAATTTCTAAATCAAAAACTTATGAAACTACCAAATTCAAATAATTTCAATCAAATCCCCGGCAACGGCGCCAAAAACTTGATGTGTCTAACGTGTTGCAAGTTTTAAAATTTATAAACACGATTTATCAATTTCTCTAATTAACACATACGAGCAAGTATACTCGTCCGTGGTAGTAAAGGTGGGTAAGTCGAGATCGTCCCAAGGGATTTGGTATTTGTATTTAGTAAAATAAGTTTTAACAAAAAGGTTGTCAAGCCAATTTGGTGGAAGTTCTCAAAGTAAATTCAATCAAACAAAACATATACTTGTGTGTAATTCCATAACTAATTGCATAGAGTATTCTACCAAGTTGGGTGTAACTTGTGATGATGCACAGTTTTATATGAATGATTAACAATCAATGGTTTATATCATGAAAAATCATTTCTAAGAATTCAATCTCCTAGTTAACTCCTTTCGGCCTAATTAACTATTCTGACAATTCTTTTAAGCACTAGTTGTTTGAAAAGCAATTCTTATCTTAATTGTTCCTACAAATCCTTTCAGCCCTTTTATTCGTGATGAAATCGTTTCAAATCTATTTTAATTAGTAAATATGGTGCTTGTCACACACCATATCCCATATTAATTCGTGCACTAACTTTTTGGAATAAAAACATAAAGAAAATCCTTTCGGCCCTTTTTATCCTTTAAAATGTTTTTATCAACTAATTAAGCAAGATTAAATGTTATTCCAACAAACTCATAAAATAAGAATTTGTTTCATGCATCACCTTTTAACATAAGAATTCTCCAACAATTAGTTACATCATAACACACAAGTATACCAACAATTACTCCATATCAATCATTATAAAACACAAGTAAAAAAACACACTTTAATTAAACATAAAGAAAAGGTAATTCATGGTAAATAAACAAGATATACCTAGTTTAGATTACAAGAACTAGATTTGTGGCACTATAGCAACCACACTCCTCCAATCGCCTAATAAGACACGTAAACAACTCCACACTCGAACCACACTATTGAGACTTTAACTAAAAGTTCCTGGATGTTTTTACAGCACTTCTAAGCTTTCGGGCAATGATAATAAGATAGCAAGGACTTGGTGTAAGCCTCTTACTAGTTTTTGGGTTGTCACACCTAGTAATCTAGCCTAGGATCCTATAAATAAGTGAAAGAACACTTATTCAACAAGTAAAAACGTCCTCCAATAGTTAATAAGCAGGAAATGATAAGCCACCATGATTATGGGGCTTAAATCCGTCATTAAATGAACTTTTGTAACAGCAGCTTCATCCAACCGATCGGTATTGGGTTCTAACCGATCGGTTGGATCTCTCGGTAAAATCCATCACTTCCCATCCGAATCGGATGCGGGCTCCATCCGCTCGGATGGAGTCTTCTGGCACTCACAACTTTGTCTTTTCTTCATCTTTTCCTGTACTTGGCTACATTTACTTGCATATACACTTTTTCCATGATTAAGCAACAAATATATACAAATATAACCAAATATAGTGCACAAAACTAATGATAACGTAACTAAAAACATGTTCATTTTGAGCGTTATCATGTATAAATTACCTAGTAATAAGTTTTAAAATGGTTTAGCTTAGTTTAGTTAGAATCGAACTAGGAAATACCATATGGATCGAATGGCTATAGGTAGTGGTACTTAGGCTATAGTGAGTTGTACATGGAGTCTAGATGGAGTAGTAACTTAGTTTTAGGGCTTGGTTTATGGTAAGTATGGGTTGGAAATAAACTAGGGCTTGTTTGTTTAAGTCTTGTGTCGAATAGGTAAGAAAACAAAAAGGAAATCGAATTGTGCTTAAAGGGTGGTCCCATAGGCTAGGTAGGGTTGTACATGGAGTTTAGGAATGTAGGAAATGTATTTTTAAGTGTTTAGTTAAGTTTATATATAGGTTTAGGTTAATTTAGTTAAGTTTAAAGTAAGTAAAAGTATAGTTTTAGGTTTTTATGCATTAGACACTTGTACCTTAGGTTTAGGGACTTGTACACTTAGTTTGAATATTGTAAAAATATTAGGGTTAGGGTTTGTGCAAAATGACCTTGTATTGTGTGCTTCAAAGTGAGTACACTGAAGTTTATAATAGGATTTATATTAATATTATGTTTTTATGCATAAATGACTTGCACACGAGCTTGAAAGATTTGTACATTTATATCTTGTAGAAAACATGTTACTAATAATTAGGGTTTGTGTTTTGATCACATAAAATCATAGATTTGTGAAATTAGGGCTTGTATCGAGAGTTAAAGTGAAATTAGGGTTTTTGTGCTTTAAAAGCTTGTACATAGGCTTTGGATGAGTTGTACTTTAGGGTTTTAGGGTTTAGTTACTCATAATCATAGTTATAATAGTTTAGGGTTTCTTGTAAAACTCTAATAGATAGATAACGTTTAGTTTAAATGTTTATTAATCGTACGTTAACGAATTAACGTAAAGTGGTAAATAAAAGTTGAAAACTTTTATACTTCGCGTATAAGGAATGTTTATAATTATAAGACATGTTACTATTGGTGAGCATGTTTAATATGAGTTACATTACATTAGTTAGTCGTTGTGATAAGATAAACTGGTAACACTTTAATTAAAAAAAAAGTTTAGATGTAGAAAATGGTCATGTATTCTTTCATTAGAATATTAATGCAAGTGGAAATTTACCGGTGGTTACACTTGAGAATGTTGAGATCCTGCGCTCTGATTCGTTGTTGCATAATGCAGACTATTCTTGAGGAGTGTGACGGTGCTCGGTATAATCTTAAGTTTTGTTGCGTGTTCTCTTAGAATTATATCTAGCACCCTTAATGCTTCTTGAGAATGTTGAGATCCTGTAATTTGATTCGTTGTTGCATAATTTCTACATATGGCAGAACAAAAAAGGTATGTATGTATATGAGTATCTTTGATGTGGACTGTTGCTTTGTGGATTTATTGATAGTTAATGTTTATTCTTACTGGATGATATTTGCTTCGTAATTGTATAAAAGGATAGTAAGTCTGGACAATACTTTCTTGGCAATGTTGTTTTGGTTACTAGCTGAGTTGTAATTTAGGCGTGTCAAAAACCGGATGGCAGAAAACGCAACCGTCTTTTGTAGCCGATACGATATCTGAGCCAAAGCAAGTTACGTAAAAACTAAACTCGAAATAGTAGGACCATTGGATTTTATATCTTGCTTTGGACATGATATTTTATTATATGGTGCTCCTTAATTTACACTACTTATTAATAATCATTTCAGGCAAGGTGGAACAATAATGACCTTTTTGGTTGAATGTCAGTTTGTCTCACCTCCAAGACTATTTCCACGTTCAAATGACCAGCCAACACTGGCGACCTGTGGCAGTATGGCTTGAAAATCGTCTTGTTGAAAATCAATTCATTTCAAAGTTGGTTCATCATTTGAGCGTGGAAATAATCCTTGGAACTATGGATTCAAAATGCGAAAGAAGCAAAGAGGATTTTTCAACAAAATCTGTTCATAGTTAATAAAAAAATCCCACTCGTTCCAAACACTGCTTAAAATTGTTTCGAATTTGATTATTTATTTTTCAAACAGTTTTTAACAGTGTGGAGAATGAGAGATGGAGATGAAGTTCAATATGAGAATGATGATGGGATTAATTCTAAGAGTCTCTGATGATAGAAATTTAATCGAGTAAAGTTGAGATTATCTGCATCTTGCTAAGGCAACTTACCAAGTTTGCAACCATGGCGAATTACTCCATTTTTTTTCGAACATTTACATATATGAGCCTTCCAGCCCATTCTTTAATAACTAGGCAGCCCGACATGACATTCTTTAGTTTTGAAAAAAGTTATATTGCACATGCTGCAATGAATCATGTCACTGGTATAGATATGGGATTTCGTCACACCAAAAATGTATGACGATATGTATATAGTCACACACATTTTTTTTTGGTGTGTGTCACCAAAGGTCGCGCCACCGTAGGTGGCATATAGTGACGTTGTTTAGTTTGTGGCCGTTTTTATTGAAAAAGAGTGACCGAAACCCGAATATGTGTGACAAATTAGGCTCAAGTTTTGTTGGATTAATCAGTATCAGTGACCGTAAACACTTTATAGTAACACAAATGTTTTTTGAGAGTAACTATTGTTCGTCCTTTGGCCACATAAATATATAATATATGTGACAATTGAGATGATTAATTCAAGTAAATGTGTATTTTGTGTGATTATTTCCCGTCCTGTGGCCACATGAATATATAATAAATGTGACGTTTGTGATGATTTAGTCACACAACGTGTGTTGTTTTTTTGGAGTTAGTCACATACAATTTAAAAAAAAAAGTGGCCAAAAGTGTTAATAAGTGTGACCATATGCTATTTAAAGTGAAGAAATGTGTATTTTGTGTGACTATTGTTCATCCAATGGCCACTTGAATTTTATTTTTGTGTGGCCTTTTGTAATATTTAGTCACACAAAGCATGTTTGTTTTGCGTATTTAGTTACGTACAATTAAGCAAAAAGTGGCCAAAAGCGTTAATAAGTGTGACCATATGCTGTTTAAAGTGAAGAAATGTGTATTTTGTGTGACTATTGTTCATCCAATGGCCACTTGAATTTTATGTTTGTGTGGCCTTTTGTAATATTTAGTCACACAAAGCATGTTTGTTTTGGGTATTTAGTCACATACAATTTAGCAAAAAGTGGCCAAAAGTGTTAAGAAGTGTGACCATATGCAGTTTAAAGTGAAGAAATGTGTATTTTGTGTGACTATTGTTCATCCAATGGCCACTTGAATTTTATGTTTGTGTGGCCTTTTGTAATATTTAGTCACACAAAGCATGTTTGTTTTGGGTATTTAGTCAAATACAAAAAAGTAGAAAGTGGCCAAAAGTGTTAATAAGTGTGACCATATGCTGTTTAAAGTGAAGAAATGTGTATTTTGTGTGACTATTGTTCATCCAATGGCCACTTGAATTTTATGTTTGTGTGGCCTTTTGTAATATTTAGTCACACTAAGCATGTTTGTTTTGGGTATTTAGTCACATACAATTAAGCAAAAAGTGGCCAAAAGTGTTAATAAGTGTGACCATATGCTGTTTAAAGTGAAGAAACGTGTATTTTGTGTTACTATTGTTCATCCAATGGCCACTTGAATTTTATGTTTGTGTGGCCTTTTGTAATATTTAGTCACACATCGAATTAAACAAAGAGTGACCAATAATGTTGATAAGCGTGACCATATTATGTGAGTGCATCTTTTAGTCACAGGGTTACTACTGGTAGTACTAAGTTAGTACTATTGGAGCATAGTTGCTACTGCTAGTACTAAGTTAGTCCTGCTGAAGCAGAGTTACTACTGCTAGTACTATGTTAGTGCTGTTGGAATGAGTATATATATAAAACAGAATTAAAAACAAAAAGAAATTTCAAATTGAATAAAACTCGAATATATATAACTTAACAGAATATACAATTGTAATGTCGTACATAATCAAATTCTCAAGTACCATAATTTAAAGCCTTTTGACTCTTCAATTGCCTTTGTATGGCTTCAATAGAGACATAATTTTTGCGCTTCGATGGTACTTTTGGTCCACATTTGTTGTCAGTAATCTTTTGCATCGTAGTTGGTGGTGTAACCAGTAGTAACAAAAGACGCTTGTATCAAACATTGAATTAAATATGAAGAATTATATATACGTAGGTTGAAAAAACACATGTATGTACCTCCTCTTCAAAAATAACTTGATCCTTTAGCCATGCAACGAAACCACCTACGCCTTCCTTAACTGT
The DNA here is from genome assembly GCA_021014915.2 of Artemisia tridentata subsp. tridentata. Taxonomy (NCBI): domain Eukaryota; kingdom Viridiplantae; phylum Streptophyta; class Magnoliopsida; order Asterales; family Asteraceae; genus Artemisia; species Artemisia tridentata. The sequence goes on along the minus strand of CP139503.1, from coordinate 146,101,212 downwards.
TTTTAACCCATTATTTGCTACGTCAGGTATGCATGCTGCATCCACTAACGATGAATCAATTGACACTCTGTAGCAATCATTTGGGAGTGGTTGGTTATGCAGCATTTGCTTTCCATGAGACTTGTATACGGTACCCAAAGCAACGATATTTGATTTCTTTAAGTGCCACAGTTTGCACTTAAATGGCTAAAAAAAGAATTTTTGCATGTATATATCAGAAATTATTTAAACAAAAGAATAACAAGAAACATGTTGAAATACATACTGTTGGCAGTGCTTGTGTTGGAGACACATTTTGTTGCGATTGGGAATCTGGAGACCCATTTTGTCGTGACTTAGGCTTTTTCTTAGGTCCGACAGTTTTAGCAGGTTCCTATATGTATATATAAAACACGTTACATTAGTCATGTATGTAAAATTCAAAAATCAAAGGGGGATGTTTTATTACTTACCATTGTTTCCATTACCTTTTCTGAAGTTACAAGGCCATTAGACTTCTCCTGAATTCTCGCATCTTCAGCACGTACAACATCACTTGACTGAGTTCCGTCCACCTCATTAGCGCTGCTATCTATATTATCAATGGCCATTGGAGTCACCTGCAATATAAATTAAGAAATACATTGACTCATCAGTTTATGTTCAATGCCTGCTATCATTAGCATCAGTGGTGTTAGCATTAGAAAATGAAATTGTTAACAACATAAAAACTGGCTTACATCTGAGGCTACTGGTAATTGAGATGAAAAATTTAACTGCACCCCTTGTTTACTCAACTGTGTCATCAGTTGAGTAAGCATGCCCTTTGTTTCTGTCATCTCATTGGACAATTTCTTGACCAATACATCTTTTTCGGTCATCTCGGTCGATAATTTCTTGACCAATAAATCTTTCTATTGACGCTCGCGTCTCTCATTATCAAGTTGAGTTTGAAGTAACTCAATTCTTTCATCAGTTTCTTGTCTACTTCAAGGAAGACCAAAATACCTCTTGTATGTAACTCTACTTCCCACTCCTCTTGCGTAACCTCCCTTTTCCTTACCAAACACAACTGTCATGGCATCAGTGCCATTATCAAGACTCAAGGTTCCTTCCTTGATCTGGTCATCAGCTTCTTTCTACACAAAAAATATAGGAAATGTTGTGATTAAAAGTCTTCTTGATGTTGTTAGAGTAACTGCTGCTCATATTTGTGTCAATGCTGCTCAGCTGGAGTTAGTGCTGCTCATGAACTTCAATGAAAAATATGCCAAGTGTTTGCTACTGCTAGTACACATTTACTGCTATTAGTACGCAGTTAACACTGATGGTATATAAGTTACTACTGCTAGTACACAGTTAATGCTGCTGGTATATAAGCATAATAATAGAATTTGCAGTCAAACTTACAAGTTTATCTCCCACTGATATAATCTCATCATCTGGATATTCGCCATATTTGTTTACCCTCCCTTTCAACCACATTACACCACGGTTGGGTTCTTCATCTGCTTCAATCTCTTTATTTTCGATCTAATAAACATCAAATGCATACACATGTAAAGTTAAACCAAGATAAACGAAAATATGAGGATGCATACACATGTACAGTTAAACCAAGATAATCGAAAATATGAGGGTATTAAATGAGAATGTGCAAAATGTGCAAATTGTGCAATGTAAACAGATTCATTTCTCAAACTGATCGTCTCTCAATTTGTAAAACAAACATTATGTAATCTTACCATTTTCTCTTTCACATAAACATATCCACCTCGTCCCATTTTATGGTGATAAATATTTTTGGAACGCGCCATTTTAGCTTTATCAGAGTTCTCCTAAAAACACAAAATCATAAGGCGTTTACATGTGGTAATGCTGCAAACTGAAAATTATGAAATGACATATAGACTTAAATAAAGATGACTAATTAAAACCTTGTATGCATCGGTGGTCGTGTAGTTTACAAACTCGACCCAGTCTTCTGATTTCACAAATGCACTATACTTGGCCGGGACTTCATTCAGTTTGGAAGGTGTATTTAGGTTGGGCAAAATATATTTTTCTCTGAGCTTCATTTTGAAATTCCTTAGCAATTGACCAAGACAAGTCATTACCAATTTTCTGAATGTCATGTCAACATCAAAATATCGCTGCAAAGATTAACACAATGTTGTTAATTAGTTGCACATAATGTAACTACATAGATAAACTTATGTTGTACTGGGTTAAAAAATAGTATATATGTACCGTGATTTCAGCCCATAGTTTATCTCTTGATTCTTTATTCACCTTCTTCCAGGAAAGAATCTTCAAGCCTATGTGCTCACAAACCAGATCTCCTAAAAAACTCGAAAACAGTGCTCTGTGTAACCCTGATACCCTATTCAATGCATCGAAGGTTACCTTGAGCTTTATTCCACCAGGGTTGCCATATTTCATGCGAAACTTAAATAGCCTGGTTATGCCTCTCTTAGCTAGTATCCGATCTGATTGGTTGATTCCAGGCGCATCTAGATCTTCATCATCAGAATACTTTTCGGATTCATATTCTAAGTTGTTATCATCATGTTCATTATCAGCAGGAAGCAAAAGATAATTATCAACAATGGGTTGAATTTCCATGACTCTTGAGCAACAATGGGTAAAAGAAAATGATTCTGGCTTGGAGAGTAATGGTGATAGAAGATTTGATTTTTGTGTTTTCTTTGCAGTCTTTTTTTAGGAGAGAAAAGAGGGTATAGGAAGAATATGAATCATACGTTATTCTTGGTAACTGCTTGTAATTAGGTGATTTCAAAATTTTGGCTCCAAATTCTAATTTGAAATTAACAATTGAATTATTTAAAATTTTTGCCTTTGAACCTGTTAAGTAAAGCATAAACTTGAATAAATCAAAATTTTGGCTCCAAATGTTATATATCATTATCTTAATCGCAAATCATGAACCAAGATCTAGAACCAAGATCATGAACACAAACTGCATATCAAATTAAGAACTCAAATTTACACAATTACACCAAGATCATGAACACAAACTGATACAATTTAACACAAACTGCTGCCATTAAATCATAAACCAACATGAAATCAAGAACACAAACTACTACCATTAAATAAATATGTGCAATCATCAAATCAACAACAGAAACTGCTACCATTAAATCTAACTGTGCAATCATCACATCAAGAACACAAATTGCTACCATTTAACAAACCAAAATACTATCATTACAGTTATAAAATAGATACAGTTAAACTACTAATTACCAGTTATTGTACCATTAATAATTACATTTATCCAAATTAAATGTCAGAACTACTACTACCATATTAAAGTACCAAATACCATTTACAAAACACAAAAGCTGTTAATGGATATCCTAAACCCCTAAATCATCTTCTTACACGGCAGTCCCAAGACAATATCCCGAGTAAATTTCTTTTTGTGTGCCTTTTCAAATGGTATTTGGGAGGATTGAGTCTTGGGAGTAGCTTGAGATGATTCAACTTTGTTATTTACCTACAAGTTGAACGAGTATAATGGATTAAGTCTTGAGAATGTCATAAAAGTAGCGGAACAACACTTATTAAATGGACCATTATTACCCCTTTTGTGTCAGCATCACCAGATTCTTCATCGCTAGAGAAATAGAAAGGGCTCTTTCTCTTCCAATCTGCGTTTTCCCATACCTCCTAATAGTTCAACATACCATGTGTTTCAAAAAATTTAATTAATGGTATAAAGGTATACAACTTTAGCCACAAACACATAACAACTTTAGTATACCTTGTTGGAAATGATTTTGAATTTGGACCTAGGGATTTTTGCCTTTGAACATGTTAAAGCATAAACTTGAATAAATTAAAAATTCACACAGCTTTACATTCAACAATAAATTCACACAGCTTTACATTAGAATCGGTAACAACCACAAACATCACCATTTATAGATCAAAAGCCTGTTACTAATTATTGTACAATGAATCATCAACTGATATGTGAAAACATTAAAAAACATACCTTTGTTGTTATTTGGATTCATTGTTTGCGTGTTTATGTTTGCCAGAAGATTGTGTGTTTTGATTAGGGTTTATTGATTATTGTGTGTGTTTACAAATGATCGGGTAAAGGGATTAATTTCCGGTTGACTATTGAAGTTGTGTTTTGGTTTAACTATGACGTGGCAAGAGGTGTAAAAAAAAGAGGCTAATGGTGCTGACGTGGCGGTGAAAACCGGCTATAGCCGGTAACTAGGGATGGCAACGGTTAGGGTTCGGGGCGGGTTTTAGTGTACCCGTACCCGAACCCGATGATAATATACCCGACCCGCCCCATATCCCACCGGATACCCGATTAATATTATCCATCGGTTTTTCGGGTTTCCCCGCGGGTATCGGTTATCCGTAATTGAATATTATATGGACAAAATTGGCGGTATTAAGATTAAGTCACACTAAAATCCACCGACAAAACAAAAGAAAATACTCTAATATATTCAAATTTTTTAAAAGTTAAAGAAAATGAATATCGTATCAAACGATTTAACGCAACGTACTCGGCACGATATTCACCAAAAAAAAAATCAAATGCGCAAGAGTTTTCAAAAGTAATCATTCTCATTTCCAAAAATAATATCGTTTTAGCATTTTAAAAGGGGTTGGTATCATCATTCGTGTAACGGTAGAGAACACGGACTCACGAGTACTCACTCCAAAAAAAAGAATAACCGAATAGTCGAGAAGAGTATTGACGATAACTCGAGTCGAGACGAGATGACGAAAACAAGTCAAAGAGATAACTAACAACAAACATATCAAGTAAGATGAGTCGATTGGTAATCGTCGGTATTTTCCCATAATCCCATTTATTAGTACAAGGTATACTTGTATTATGATTTAAAACAAGTTTGGACTTACGACAAAATTAATCTTTGGAAATAACAAAATTTTGCCATGACTCTTTCATTTATCGAACGTTTCCAAGTCAAAAGACTTTATTGAAAATCAATTTCCTGAGTAATTTATAATATAACGAGTATTTATATAAACCCTAAACCCTAAACCCTAAATGCTAAACCAATCCGTAACTCAAACAATAACCAAACGAATAGTCCAATAAATCCAAATATGCTAGTGTACGGGTAGCATGTCTCGAATAGTCCAATAGCCCTCGTGTGTTCCATTTTTATCCCAAATGTCACATGCAAGGTTTTCAAAATCCGGATCCTACTTAAGATCCTATGGTAAAGATCGGGATCCTATAACATCTTAAGCTTTTAAAGATCCTTTGTATGATCCAGATTGTTTTTGCTTTGTAGTATCGTAAAATTGTAAGATCCTAAGATCAGGATCGAGATCCTGACAACCATGGTCTCACGTACACTTCTAATTTCCTTACTTCGTTATTAACCAAATTTAATAACAAATATCTTTACAACTTTTAATTTAACAATTGTTTTTATTTCTTTCTTTTATTTTGTCCAAGTCGAGTCAATATCAAGTCGCAACTAATGAGTTATTATTTCCTTTCGAGTCACGGTCAAACATTTATTCCCTCGGGTCAATAATAATGAACCTGATCCCAAATCATCCCAAACATCACAAACAACTAGTTGGAAATATTGAGTTTGGAAGTTTATTATTCACAAAGCATGAGATACAACTAGTTGTTGCATCAACTCATTGTACATGGAAAGTCAATACTTGGTAAAAGGAAATTGGAGACTTTTTCGTACAAGTTCAATTCACAGTTTACTTTTGGCGCGCTCCTTTGGTCCCTTTTCCCGCCTAAAGTCTTGGGAACCATTCATCTACCTCTCCAGCCTATTTATACCTATCGATTGTATACCAAAGAACACACACAAAAACATATATCCCTTTCAATTCAAAGAAAACATCAACAATGGCAGCAAATAATGGTAACTTTCAAAATGATGCAGAAGAGTACGAGTTCGTGTTAAACAACTATTTGCTGTTTGACGCAGTGTTTGATGCTTTTGGGGATGAACCCATTGCAGAATATGGGTCGTATAGGCAGGTAGATACGTGGATGAGGAGAAGAATTTTGAACTGGCTGCATTCAATAGACTTTTACTGGGATGAGGTTTTGGGAGTGAATGAGTTGGAGGAGGAGGAACAAGATGAAGAGGAGGAGGAGGATCAACAGGATGCGGAGGTGGCTCAAAGTGAGGTGGTGCAGCAAAATGAAGAGGATCAGCAGCAAAATATGGTGGAGCAGCAAAATGTGGTGGTGCATCAAAACCAGGGGAGCAGCAAGATGGTTTAAAGACCCTTATGATCTAGAAAAAAGGATTCACGATCTTGAAATTATGTTTAAACGACTCGAGGAAAGGAAGAAGTGGATGGAAAGCAAGGAAGAGAGCTCTGGTTCTAACAAGTAGGTGTGAAATGGAGTAAAGTAGTTTATGATGATGGTGTTTTTATGTTTTTAATATGTTTAGTATTTAGGTTGGATAATTAGATGTATGGTTGTAGCTTTTAAAAAATATCAATGAAATATTTGATGTTTAATTAATTGTTTATGGTTGCTTGTGAATGTTTGATTTAAGGAAGTCAACAAACCAAAATTTGCATAAGGGTAAGTGGTGAAAAGAACGCCGAGGGTATATGGGCAAAAGAGGAATCATTATCTGTGTTTCCCTTGATGTTAAAGGGGTGTTTGGTTTCTTGGATAATAGCAGTCTTTTTTAAAAATCTACTCTTTAATACTTAGAAGACTATTAACACTGAAATAGTAAACTGTGTTGTAATGCAAGAACAACAATATCACCAAAACTGATTAAGTGTCTTCCTTTACACTTAATCCCTTCCAAATGTATGAGTGCAGTATGGTTTTAAAAGAAAATTGAGTTCATACTGGTGAGAAAAAGTTTTTGCACAAAGTTTGTACTGCTAGGCAAACGTTTGTACTGCTAGCATTAAACTTTGTACTGCTGGGTAGCCGTTAGTACTGTTTGGGTATTAACCGTGGTTTATTTATAGCCGTTGGGGTAATTTTTGTCAATTACTTCGCTTAAGGGTTTCATAAATTGGATAATTCTCTTTCTTTATATAATTTCTACGATTTCTTCAAACTAAAGAAACAATTTATTGAAGTCGGTCCAATCATAACCCAACACTCTAATCAAGCAGTTAATCAATTTTTATGGCAAATTTAGAGTTTTGTGATACGCATAACCAGGTTGCATTCTTGGAGAAACCAGAAGGGAGTCAAGACTTCCGCCAGATAGTAGATTTTCTAAACACTACCTACAGCAGGTATGCTCTTACAGTCAATCCTACTATCTATGTCTCTCAAATCAAATAGTTTTGGCAGACTGTTACTACCAATACATTTGAGAATGGAGACAAAGAGTTAATTGCAACAGTTGATGGCAAAACAATACTCTTACTAAGTCATCTGTTAGGAGGCATCTCCATTTAGCAGATGAAAATGGTATTAGTTCTTTGCCTAATACTGAAATTTTTCATCACATTTCCAGAATAGGGTATGACACATCTTCTCAAATTCTGACTTTTCAAAAAGGGTGTTTTGCCCCACAATGGAGATTCTTCATACATACTATCGTTCATTGTTTAAGTCCAAAGAAAACCTCATGGGAGAAATTCAGTAGCAATATTGCAACTGCTCTCATTTGTTTAGCAACATACAGGACTTTTAACTTTTCAAAACTAATTTTTGATGGTATGGTGAAAAACGTGGATAACAAATACAATTTTTTAATGTATCCAAGGTTTATACAAACGGTTTTGAATATAATGAAGAGTTTGCTTCTATCTCATAAAAATGTTTATCCAACTCCTTGCCTTACTCAAAAACTTTTCAGTAACATGAGCATGGCTTTTAAGGGGTTTAATGGGATAGTAGTTCCACTTTTTAATAAAGTGTTGGTTCAAAATCAAAACATTCAGGGTGAAGGATCAACAAGCCCAGTTGAGTCCCATCACATGCCCACAGGTTCATCTGGTTCTCAATCAGCCTCACAACCAACTTCATCACCATATAGGAGTTCATCCATAGAGGAATCTGTTGTTCCTCAGCCAAATATGGGGGAAATGCCCCATGTTTCACCTCTCCCAGGAGGTAACACACCTGGAAGTGATGAGGGCAGAGTGTCACTAAAGGAATTGATGGATATTTGTACCAAATTGACTCAAAGGGTGACTGGCTTGGAGAAAGAACTCAAGGAGACAAAGCAGTTGTATAGTACTGCTTACAAGAAGCTCATTGAAAAAGTGAAGAAATTGCAGTCTAAAGTCAAGTCACTTAAAGCAAAGAGAAAGGCAAATATTGTGGAGTCTACAACCTCAGATGATGATGATTCAGATGATAACATGGATGATGATGATTCAGATGATAACATGGATGATTCTTCCAAACAGGGGAGGAAGATAGCTGATATTGATCAAGACCCCAATATTTCTTTGGTTGAAGAGAATGTTGAGTTTCAGGGGAGGCAAGATATGGGTGAAGAAAATTTGGATGTTGAAAATATTGTTACTGCTCATCAACAAGTTAGGGCTGTGTATGATAGAAGGCAAAGGGCAGATAAAGGAAAGGGCATTATGATTGAAGAAGAGCCACCAAAGAAGGTCAAGAAGAGTGTTCTTGCTTAGATTAGTTTTGATGAAGAGGTAGCTAGTAAAGAACTGGAAGATGAAAGAGCACAATTTAAGATTGCAAAATTCCTTGAAGACAGGTTAGCACAAAGGTTAACACAAGAACAATCTGATGCACTTCTAGCTAAGAAGTTACATGATGATGAACAAGCAAGGTTTAATGACGCTGAACAAGTTCAGTCTATGATTGATGCTGATGATGTTTTAAAGGAAAGACTTGGTGAACTCAGAGCAGATGAAGTGTTGTCCATTGAAGAAAAGTCAAGACAACTTGCTGAACTAATAAATTCAAGAAGAAAGTCTGCTGCAGAACAAAAAGCCAAAGAAAAGAGGAGTAAACCACCTAGTCAAGCTGAGCAAAGAACCACCATGTGTCTTTACATGAGGAACATGGCTGGATACAAAAGGAAGGATTTCCAAGGTAAAAGTTTTGAGGAGATCAAGAGCGAGTTTGAAAGGGTTTACAGAAGAGTGAACACATTTATTCCCATGGGAACAGAAGAACCAAGTAGAACTACAAAGAGAGCAGGTATATTATTGGAGTCTGAATCTTCAAAGAAACAAAAGATTGGTGAAGAAGAAGTACCTACAGCAGAGGATTCAAAGAAGCAAAAGACTGAAGAAGATAAAGAAGATCAAGCAGTTGAGGAAGAAGAAACAACAGAGGAATTAACTGATGAAAGGCTTCATCAGCATATGTTGGTTATAATCCCAGATGCATTGAATGTTGATGATCCTATTCAACCTAAACATCCAATTATTGATTTGGAGATACACACAGATACATTTGGGAAAGCTTGAAAGATAATCAGGGTAGGAGGACACTCAGAAGTTTATAAGTATTTTGAAGATATGCTGAAGATTTTTGATAGAGAAGACTTGGACAAGCTATGGAGTCTGGTTCAAGAAAGGTTCAGATCTACAGATCCTATAGAAGACAAAGACAATGAGCTATGGGTGGAATTGAAGAGGTTGTATGAACCTGATCCAGAAGATATCTTATGGCAGTTTCGAGCTCATGAGTTGAGTACAACATGGAGACTGTATGATACATGTGGTGTTCACCATGTATCTACAAAGAATGGAGTGGATGTCTACATGCTGATAGAAAAAGATTATCCATTAAGGGCAGCTAGCTTATTTGTTATGTTAGATGCTAAGCTCAGAGTTGATGAAGACTCATAAATGGCAAGAGAGTTACTGAGAAAGATCTTCACACAAGCAAAAAGGAAATAATGTTAGTACTGCTAGTGTAAATATTAGTACTGCCAGGTTTAACTTTGTACTAACAGGTTTAACTTTGTATAGAAGATATTTGGATTTTGTAATAATTTTCTTTAATAAAACAGATAGTCTATAAGACGAATACAAAAGAAGGTATAATCGAAAAAGACCCAAGGGCGGAGATGGTTGAGTTGTTGGTGTTGTGAAGGGGAGGTCACAGGTTCGATACCTGTGGCTTCCTTTTTGGTATTTCCCTCCCTAAATATTTTAAAAAGCCCCCCATATTTTTTTTCAGCAAATTTCAAATTCTCCCTCCACCCATCTCCATCTCCACCCAAGTTTCTCACATTTCTCACCAATCACAGCCATATTTTTTTAAAAAGCCCCCCATTTTTTTTCTAGCAAATTTCAAAATTAAAGCCCCCATATTTTGTTAAAAAGCCCCCCATATTTTTTTCAGCAAATTTCAAATTTCTCACATTTCTCACCAATCACAGCCACCAGTCACCATTCACCAGTCACGTCATAGCCACCAGTCACCATCCACCATTCACAGCCACCAATCACAGCCACCACTCACCATCAACCAATCGCCGGTCCGGCCATCAACAACGGAGGGAGGTTCATTTAGATCTAAATTAGGTACTTTTTTTAATTAGGAAATCATTATTTTTTTTGATGCAATGGTGAAATTATATTATTCTCGAAATTGTTTTTACAATTATAAAGATAGGAAATTCTGCCCAGATAGATTCCAATTAGTATGTGCTTGATGTTTGTGATCAAAGGGAATTTTGAGTACCACTACACTACCCACTGTCCATTGTAAGTATACACAAATGATTTGATGCTTATATTGGTTTAATTTCTGACTTATATGATATATACGTTACCATTTGACCTCAACAATAGCATGGACAAGTCTTGGATGAGAACTAGTAGGACCAAGAAACAATATATTGATGGAGTAGAAGCGTTTATTAAGTATGCAGTACACAACTTGAAGAAGATGAGGAACATCGACCTACGAGGTAATAAACAACAGCTTAAGATGCCATGCCCGTGTACCTCATGTTTAAACAAAATAGAGCAGAAAGTGGAGGATGTGCAATTCCATTTATTCTACCACGGGATTGATCAAAGCTACAAAAAATGGGATAAACATGGAGAAAAGGATGAGCAAGCAACAACTGCCCAAATACCTCTTAATGCTACAACAGATGAGTTTGTTGACGACACGGATTTCGACATGGATTTTGGTTCAGAAATTCCAACAGATGGCCCAGCAACAGTAGAAATGGTTAATGCTACAAAAGAAAGTTTTGATGAGGCTGACCTTGCCAAGTTTCAAGAACTATTATTAGACGCGGAGAAGCCACTTTACGAAGGATGTCCTGACTTCACAAAGTTGTCCGCAATAGTTAAACTACTCAACTTGAAGGGTAAGTATGGAGCTTCTGATAAGTTCTTTACTGAATTACTAGGATTGTTGAAAAAGATGCTACCTGCTGGTAACGAAATGGTTGAAAAAACTTATGAGGCAAAAAAACTAGTGAGAATGATGGGATCAGGATACAAAAAGATACATGTATGTAGCAACAACTGCATTCTTTACTGGAAGGTTAACAAGGAGTTGACTGTTTGTCCAACTTGTGGGACATCAAGATGGAAGGTGGATAGTAAGACACATAAAGTGTACGAAAACATTCCGGCAAAGGTAATGTGGTACTTTCCAATTATACCAAGACTGCAACGCCTCTTTAAGTTAGAAAGTATTTCAGAAGATCTAACATGGCACGCAACAAGGAGGATAACAGATGGCGTACCATAGATGAAAAATTCCCCGAAATTGCTAAAGATCCGAGAAATCTACGGCTAGGAATATCGGCTGATGGGGTTGACGTCAACTCAGGAAATAGGCATCACAGTGTATGGCCAGTTTTATCTGTCATATACAACCTTCCTCCATGGTTGTGTATGAAAAGAAAGTTTATCATGCTTTCGGTATTGATATCGGGATACCCGGGAAATGATATCGATGTATTTTTAGAACCGTTGGTTGATGATCTGCATACCTTATTCGAGGAAGGGGTTGATACATACGATGCTTCCAAAAAAGAAAACTTTAATCTGCGTGCCGTTGTGTTATGGACGATAAATGATTACCCTGCACTTGGTACATTATGTGGCTGCCCATACAGTGGATTCAAAGGTTGTGTAGTATGTGGGAAAGATACACATTGTGTTAGACTTTCCGCCTCATCCAAGAAAAGTTATGCTGGACACAGATGATATCTACCATACAACCATCCATTCAGAAGGCAAACGAAGGCGTTTAATGGACAAGAAGAATTTCAGCATGCTCCAAATCCATTGACCGGGGAACAAATATACAACGAGGTACAACATATTGAAAATAAGTGGGTGTTAGTGCAAACAGTCTCGTTGGGGAGATTGTTAGTGCAAGCAGTCTCGTTTGTTTTGATTGATGACAAACATGTAACTTGATACATAACGTAAAATGTACAAGTTACTTGTAATCATATCTTATCTCAACATACATTCAACACCTCTCGAGTCCTCGTATGATACAACATAGGTTCGTACATGTTTGTTATGTGGCATTATTATCAAACCCTTAACAAACCATTTAGAATGTTTAAAATACGACTAGGTCATTAAGTATTTTAAAAGGCTAGCTATTCTACCTAGAACCTCATTTGTCATGTTTCCTTAATAGGATAAATACACTTTAGGTGTCAAACTAACATGATATATATTGGTTAACATATATTAGTTAAGCTAAGCTTGTATATACATGCTACATGATCACTAGGATACATGTTACAAACATATACACATTTACAAGTTAATTTCCTAAATTAGAAACTTTATTATAAAATAATAGGATGACATCATGGCATGCATCATGAACATATCTTGGAAAGATTTTGTGATATTTTGTTTAGATCTTCAAGCCAAAGAGTTGACATTTGAAGATATGGCAAGATATGGTAAGATATGGAAAGATTTGCTAGCTGTCTGGTCCGGCGGATCCGACGGATCCCTTTGGTATAAAGGACGGATCCCGACGGATCCCTTTTTCAGATTCATGGTTTGTTTTACATTTTGCCTATAAATAGTAGCCCATTGTTTACCAATTGTTTTAAGCAACTAGAACACACATTCCCTTCATCATTTCACACACTTAGATCAGTAGCAAACCATGTAGATTCATAGATTAATCACCCTTTACATAATGATCATAATGTTACTAACTTTCATTATGTTGTAAGCATACACTGTTAATGATCCTGTGAAGCAAGCCCAAGATCATGAGTCATTATCCATAGCATACTTCCTGATCCACCATGAAGGTTAGAAGATCTTGAAGTCATTATCCATCATAGCATTCCAACATATGAAGATTCAAGAGAACTTGACATCCTCAATGATTGAAGACTTCTTATTCAAGAAGTTCATGTAGATTCCATATGCATATATGAAGATCCATCACATCAAGTTTAGGGAGCTTGTGATCTTCATCTATTGAAGACTTCCTAACAATGGAAGTTCATTTAGAATAGTCATTCATATCCATGATACACCTATGTCATGGATCATCGTTGATCATTGTAAACATCATACTAGATTAGATGGTTTATGTGTTTGTGCCATAAAATACAAGGTTTCTATGTTGGGCCATAAAACATAGTGGGAGTGGTTGTACCCTTGTAAAGAACTCGGTATCTAGCTTAGTACCGGAAAAAGGTTAAGCGACGACGGGAGTGGTTGTACCCATGTAAAAGAACTCGACATCTAGCTTAGTGTCGGAAATTGTATAGGCGACGTTAGGTTGGTTCTACCTCAAACTAGAACCCAATATTTAGCTTTGTACCAGAAAAAGTGTAAGCGACGTATGTAAGGTTTTCTCCGCCGAGAAGGGAGCTTGTTGATCTAGTGAAGAAACTCTTGAGTTGGGTACTCGGGGAGTGGAGTAGGGCGGAGAGGAGCTCCGTGACCGAACCACTATAAATCATCGTGTTCGGTTTGCGCTTTCTTTTACTTATCTCTTTACTTTTATGTTTGCATTATGTGATTGCTTGTGTAGTGATTATTTGATAATACTTGTGTGACAACTTGGTAGTCATAAACTACAACAAACATCTTTCATATTAGAACAAGCTTAAATGGACATTTGATACAACAAGTTTTAAGATTTTAAAACGGTAACGTATTCACCCCCCCCCCCCCCTCTACGTTTTCACAATTGGTATCCGAGCCTCGTGGCTCTCATTTTCAAAACAAATGGTTTTTAAAATGGAGTACGATCCATGTATCAAATTACCTTTGAAGTAGAATATAATATGAAAAATGTTTCGCTAAGTATACTTAGAAATTTTGTTGTTAAATATTACTTTGTATACAAGCTTGAAGATGTCTTTGGAAAATCAAAAGAAAAGATTTATTAAAATGATTAAGTGTCAAATTGTGTGCGTAAAGCTAATTTACGAAAAACACGGGTTTTAATGGAGCTTTTGGGATAACTATTAATTTAGTTGAAAAATCACCTCCGTAATGTTTAGATAAGTCACATAAGTAGAAATGTTGTTAAATATGTGTAATATATGTTTAATGTTAAGTCTAGCAAGTCCCACACATTTTCTCTATGTCAAAATACGATTTTAGGAGAATCTGTCACAGACACCCACGGATCCCTTTGTTACAAAGGGCGGATCCCTCAAAAAGGATCCGCCAGATCCGTCTATTCAGTAGCCAGTTTTTGTCAAACTTCAAAAAATCATAACTAATTAACTGTAAGTCCGTAGAAGTCGTGCCACCTATCATTTTGAAGGGAATTAAGTCTACTTTCATTTAAAAATAATCTCATGTCCTAAATCTAAATTGAAGTAGGTAAAACTAATCAAATACTACAACCTGTTCAAAATATTAAGTTTCATGTTGACACAGTAACTCAAACTTTTACGTCGGGCAATGTAAGTTGGTATTCTTTAAACATTGATATGATTTCTTTTAAAATTAAAGAATTTGGTAATATAAAGGAAACATATCAAGCTTGGCATACATCGTCATATTTAAACGCAAAGTGACGAAAAGTATCTGTTCATTTGTGCTATGCTATGTGACTATCTGTTCTAAGTTATTTGCATACATGTGATTTGCCTGTTGGTAATTGTGATTGAATTTGTTGATGGAAATACATAAGTGTTTTGCCATGACAATTATTTGCTTGTTTTATCAATTGCTTGTTTGATGCACAATAGGACTTTTGCTAGATCTTGTGCACTAAGTTGATAAACTGTGTTTGTTTCACTTATAGACTTAGATACTTGTGTTTGCATATGTTATGTAAAAACCTTGCATAACTCACATAGGAATGAGAACTAAGTGAAACTAGTTTAGTGTCTTGAAAAGTATTGTCATGCACAAACTTTAGCTCAAATGTTAAAATGTGTAAACATGTAGTATCTGTGAAAATGGTGATTGGTACATTTGCTTCTAATCATGATGTTTAATGATTTTGTCTTGTCATAGGATAGAAACTTACCTTTAAATGTTCATGTATACTAACCATGTCATGCAGGATGATAACATTCTGATGTTATCAAGTTTCCATGTTTAAGCCACTGTTTGGCTCAACATCCATTTATGGCAAGTTATTATTATCAGATTAATCTATGTGTATACGTGTGTTAGAATTCGTGTTTTTAGTTTTATTCCATTACTTATTAGTAGTTACATATGTCTGAGGACAATTTTCGGAATTTGAACGAGTGACGAAAATTTTGACATATGTTCTGTTAAGAATCTAAATCTCCATATGGCGGATTCTGCGGATCCCAAATTTTGGATCCGCCTAGTGTATCATTTGGATCCGCCAGTCCTGAACCTGCGGATTCCGCGGAACCAAAATTTTGGTTCCGCCTTTGTTGTCGATTGGATCCGCAGGCTTCAACAGTAACTTTTTCAAAATTCTCGACCAATCTCGATTCTTAGATTATTGATTCTAGTTCCTAGGATTCTTCTACTGACCTTTAGGCACACTTAGAACTATAAGAAAGCCACCTCCCACCAAAATTTGAAAATTCAAATTTTCATCTAAATTACCCTTCTGTCACAAGCTAGGAACCCGGAAATTAGTTCCTTGCAATTCGTAGGACCACTGTGTATCTGTGTTTATTACACACACTCATTGCATCCTCCTGTCCTTTACTCATTCACTAGCTTGATTTGTAGATTGACAACCTCCAAACTAATCCAGACTCACTGTTTGATAATATATCACAGATTACAAACCCAACTCATGTCTATATTCACGTATGTTGCCTCACTTGGTTAATATGTCATCTTTCAAGACGATTTACATCAAGTCATAACTCACGCTTAAGTTATAGATGTATTATCGAGTCTTGCTATCCTTGAATGCTATCCAATCTCAAAAAAGTAGGATTGAAAACTTATGTATTTCGTCTGAAATATTCAAGTAAATCTGACAAACAATTGTAGTCATTAAAAGTCACATCCGAAAGAATCAACACCCAAGTAATTTTAACAACATATGTTAAAACACTTGTACTTTCACCATCTTCCCGTCACATTCACCTCTGTGATATAACTCAGGCCCTAAGCTTCAGATCACATCGCACACTAGTTATACCAACCAATGGATCATAAGAATTAGTCTTTGATATGTCAATTATAGTCCAAGGAATTGCAAAGAAATATGCAAAACCCGAGTCGTTTGTCCCGACGAAGATCGAATGGAATTTGTGTTCGCGGGACGTGATTCGTGTAGTGAATGTGAATAAGAGTGATTGATTTTCGATTACACTACTAATATTAAAATAATAATCAAGATTAACAATTAAACTAAGCTAATAGAACAATTAAACTAAACATTTAAACAAAAATTGAATTTTAAAAACGAACGCGACGTAATTTAAAAACGTAAATAAAAAATGATTTTCTAAATTTTAAGTCCTAAAAATGTAAAATAATTTTTCTTAAATCCTAAATATAAAAAGAAAACTTTTAGAAAAAGAAAATTGAATTTTAGACTTTTTATTTATTTAATAATGAATTAAAAACGATTAAAAATGATTTAAAAATTACTTAATTGAAAAAGAAATAGAAAAAGTGCTCAAATAAATCTGGAATTTTTACTGAAAATCTAAAATATTATTTGAAATCTAAAGAAACTGAAAAGTTTGGAAAACTCAACTGAAAAAGTGCTTATTTCTAAAAAAGCAGTTTGGAATAAGTGCTTATTAATAAGCACTTATTACCAAAACTTCTGAAAACTCTACAGAAGGTAAAAACACTCAAAAGAACACAAATAAACTGAAATCAGATCAAAAAGCACACAAGATCATACAAATAGAACGATAAGCAGTTTGAATAAGCACAAACAATAAGCAGATTAGCTACAGAATAAGCTAAAAGCTCAGAAACCATGAATAATACTAATTCAAACTTAAAGCTACTCAATACATTCAAAAATGCTCAGTCACTAAGCCAATTAGCACAAAAGCAGTTAACAATTAAAAGACAGATACAGAGGCCATTTAACCAACTAGAGGACCTCAAAAAGCAGTTCAAATCAGCTCTAAAGTGAAACCTTAAGGGGGCAAAAGCTCAACTACACTACTGAGTATCTAAAAATACTAAAAGCCCTATCACAATCTCTCAATTGATGCTCTAATTGAAGCTGAGAACAGGTGGCTGAACAACAGTTACACAAGCAGTTTATGCAACAGTTGACTATTTAGATGCACTAAAGGTTTGACTAAACTAAATTTCAGATGCTTAAATCTACTCCTAGATGTATAATAAACTAGATTAATCATTAAACACACCAATCCAAACATGAAATGAAGCAGATTATCAAAGGAGCATGAACAGATTTCATAAAATGCAGGCAGAAAAGAAATTGAAGGCTAACTTTGACTTTTGAACTATGAACTACCCATATTATTGCATTTCTAACCTCTACTACCTTAGTGTGATCTAAAAGTGCTTGAACAAACAATCAAAGAACAACAGGAACAACAGGACATCCAAACACCCCTGAACATACTGGTTTACACTACAAGTTGCAGAATTATGCTAAAACTCTATGAACTAATGATGAATCTAGATGCAATTCTACTAGCAGAAGTAAATCCAACTATTGAAACCAACAACTAACAACAACAACTTAAGGTAGCAGATCAATCAAAACAAGGCAGCATGAACTTTAAAGTAAGCAGATTCACATTGAAGCATTAAACAATAAAGTAAACAGCTACAATCCATCATTAAACTAACACTTAAGCAGAATTAAAACACTAATCAGGCAGAATTAAAGAACTAAGCAGATTTGAAAATTAAAAGAGTAACTTACAAAAGTCTGACCCTAACTGAAATAGGGGTTTATCTCAACCATAGCCTATCTTTTAGATAGGCCCATAACATCACCAGAAACCAAGATGTATCACCAAAATAACCCAGAATCATCAACAGCTTCCTCCTTTGACTTTCGTTTACTATTTGGATTTTTGCAATTAAATCAGTAATTAACTAAATGATGCTCACAAAAGCTATGGAACAAGCTTATATGAGTTTGATGAAACAGTAATGAAACTTATAAAATCCAAGAAACAATTCATTCAAAGCTTAAAATACGATTTGACAAGAGATTAAAATTTAAACTGAATTTGCATTAAGATAAAGGATTACACTATTGAAAACAGAAGTATAAGCTGATTTTTAAAAGCTGAACTACACTAGAGATTTAAATTGACGAGAGCTTGGCTAAAATTCTACACTAAATATTACACTACTCCTAAACTAACTCTAAGCTAACCCCTGAATCCGTGAATGAGAGGGGTATATATAGCCTTCAGTAGAATCTTCCAGGGTCTCTCTGAAGCAATCCAAGCCCTTGAATCATTGGCTTACTCCCTACGCATCAATTCACAGCCGTTTGATCATTTGATGAGGTGGCTCCTCCAATCAGCAGGTCCCATGTGTCATTCTATTGCTGTAAGGCCTTCTAGAATCTTTAATCATTTGGTAATTATTGAGGGACGGGGTAATTGATGTACGGTAAAACTAGGGTTCTAGGAACAGTGAAAATTGGGGAAAAAGAGTTGGCGCGTGTGTGTGAGTTTTTTATATTATTATTTGACCGTGTGGTTATAAGTGTTGACTGGGTATAGTGAGGTGGGTCGTGGGTTATATCCGGGTCGTGGGTAAGGGATATAAGATGGGCTATCATATTGGGCTTGGGGTTTAAATATGGGATGGTATATTGTGGTTTGGATTTGGATTTATAGTTTTTGGATTTAACAAAAATCTGGTTTAAAGGTTTAGGTAAGGTGCAAGGACCAAAAGTGTAGATGCTGAAATCCAAGGGACTTTTCCTGCCATTCTTCCAAAATAAATCCAAGGGCTGAACTTGACAAGCTTTGATAATTTGAGGACCTTGGTTGACTTTATGACCATAATTTCCTTCCCGGCTCCGGCTTTTGACACTCTTCCAAATCTCGTGCTCGTTTTCCCGAATTTGACTTGATTTTGTCCCTTTTTCTCGAAATCCGTACCTGCATATAAACAAACACAAAAACACAAATATCTTTGGCATTTTGGTCGGGTTTTTGGTCTATTTGGGTCCGGTTTTGGTCAAGAAAAGGTATGTGTTTAAGCACATACCAAATTCCCCCAGACTAGGCTATTGCAATGTCCTCATGCAATGTTATAAAAACACGTTTTTGAAACCGAAAATTTCCAATCTCTTTTTACTAACTTTGAGAAGTAGCAAAATTTTCAAAAGAGATTAAGAAATCTTAAGTTAAAAACTCCCCGATTTTTCCTTTTATTCTATTTTTGTATTTTTCTCATTATTCATGTGACGGCTTTGTTGACAATCATTATCTCACGATAACTTTTAGGATCACGGAGCAGGAAACACGACTCATAAAGAAGTGACCATACGGATAAAATTCGTCGTTCCTGATTTTTCACGATTCCCCAAACTAAGCTTAAAAACGAAATCATTGTTATTTACAAGTTAGATTGCCGACACTACTCATAAAAGCTAATTGTGGACTCTTTGTTCCCAAATTCCTATTTTCCTCTATTTATTTTATTTTTGGTGAGAAATGAATTTCTTCAAATTCTCATTTCGATAATTTTAGTCCGATAACGATACCTAGTTTAGACGCTAAGTAGTTTCCAAACCTTCCCTTGAAAACCGTTGCATACAAAAATGAGGTCCACATCAAGGTCTCTGATTTAACACGATTTTGAGGATATCCCTTTTATATACGACCAAAACAACTCATCTACGAGTCCAGAGACAGAAGCTTTTATTAGGATATCCCCGGAGTCGAAGTTTGGCATTTTTAACATTATTTAAGCATATTAATGTATTTAATCCTTGGCCCTTTATAACAATCACAACATCGGTTGCGAGCCGGCAAGATGTGATAGTCTATTATGACCTTGGAATTTTTCCTCTGCCTTTATTAGAAGTCTACAACATCGGCTGCGAACCGGCAAGATGTAGAAAACTTTTTATGGCTTTGGATTATTATTATACATTATCATATTCATTAATTATTTGAGTTGCCAAACCCCAAGTCCTACGGCTTTTATAACAATCCCAACATCGGTTGCGAGCCGGCAAGATGGAATAGTCTATTACACCGTAACACTGACAGTACCTTGATGTGTACCCAACTTTCATAAGCAAGAATTCTCTAAGGAAGAAATAAAAACTAATTATCGCCAAAACCAAAATACCTTTAATTATTCCTAGATTACTATTTTTGGGGTGAAACAAGCTTATGGGAACAAAAAGCCACAAGTAACTTCGATGAGCTCTAAAGAGATCCAACTACTCCACGTTTAGCAATCTAACTTATAAACAACTCTATCATTTCTCGTTCTTCGCAAATTTAAAATCTTAAATAATAAGATCCGCGAATGCTTACCTTATAATCAAGCCATGCATATATAAAGTCAAATACGGGAACTTGCAAACTCTTAAAAAGAATTCGCATTTTATAGCTCCTTGTGTAAAAGACTAGCACGAGCTTATAGATTATAAATGGTTAAGGGGACAAGCTAGGGCTCAACACGCCCGGTCAAGTCAGAATTTTATTCCTACTCTCACCAGCGGAAAGTCAACAAAATGTCAAAATTTATTATATTTTTGCAAAATTTTTTTTAAAATTTTTCTCATTTTTTTGGATTTTTTTTTTTCAATTTTTGAGGAAAAACGGGGTTGCATGAGAAGACGGAAAAAATGCAAGGCAAAAATCAAATCGACAGATTACCCCCCCCCCCCCAAGACTAAAACGAGACATTGTCCTTAATGTCTTAAAGGTAAGGGTTCTCCTACATAAATCTAAGGCCGTTTATCAATTATGCCAAACGATAAGATTAAGGATATTGGATAAGCAACGAATGATGAAACTCGAGTAGAGAGAAGCAAACCACGAGCACGAGAGTCTTCATCATCGGGCATTCCTGGACACATCACAGAAAACACGAAACACAAGAAATGGAAGAGGTAGCCCTCCTCACGTCACTTTATTAAGAAAATAGAAAGAAGATAGAAGGATAAGCATGAGGTGCCTCCCACGAAGCGCTTGTTTTTGGTAACCGAGTCACATGAGCTTGACTCGACCCCGAATTTAATTGTCCTTGGGGGAGCAAGTGGAAGAAATAATCTCAATCGGACTTTCGTTCAAGAGAGTTAGA
Organism: Artemisia tridentata subsp. tridentata; assembly: GCA_021014915.2. NCBI lineage: Eukaryota > Viridiplantae > Streptophyta > Magnoliopsida > Asterales > Asteraceae > Artemisia > Artemisia tridentata. Next base: position 146,079,597 of record CP139503.1, on the reverse strand, counting down.
TAAATATTGAAGCAAATGAAAGTTCCACTCCGATGAGATACCCGCGGCATAAAAGAATGAGAAATGCCGGGGTCAAAGATGATATCTTCACTCACAAATGAGTGAAGAAGAGGAGAAGTCACCGGGTAGGTGAAGAAAGGGAGAAGGATCTTAATCACAATGAAGATCCATTCTTCATCAGCAAAAACCTCGGGCGGGAGGGTTGGGGTTAAATCATTGATAAGCAAACTCTTAGGATAGAGTACATCTCCCCCCGGGTCTTGATCTTCCTCAAAATGAAAGTAATCATACTCCGGAGGAGGTATGATATAAGTCTTATGAAGTACGTCTTTGAGCTTGGGCTCTGGAAGGATATACGGAGGTGGGACAGTGCTGTACTTTGTGTGCTAGAAGTTTGCACCTCGTCCATTATTGTCTCCGTATCTGACTCAATATCAGAAAGAATTCCATCATCAGGTGGTTTAGCAGGAGGGCGAGGGGATGAAGGATTAACGTGTAATGACTCAGTTTTATGAAGTGAAAGGGGATCATCATTAAGCAATCTTTCAAGAAAAAGAATTTCCCCTTCCGAGTCATGGGAATCGTCAGGGCGAGGTATTGGTAAAATCAGCTCATCAAATGTAGAGTCCTCGTCCTCGACGTTCTCTAACCCTTCATCGAAAAGAGGATTAACTTTGCAAGAAGTATACTCATCATTGAATTCAAAAAGAGGGTTAGAGAAAATCCCGGAAGTAACTTTGGAAATGTCAAGAGAATCTCCACAAGATTGCAAATCACCTTCACCGTCGGATATTTCCTCGGACTCACTTGGGATTGGGACAAGGTTCTCAACACCGTCTGATTCCGTTGCCGGAATAGTGTTTAGATGCTCGTCCCCCATTTTTAGAGAGTCCTCGGGTTCTTTGGTAGGAACGATGGGTATGGTTGCAACTGACGAACTCTCATAAACTCCCCACCCAGAATCCTCATCATCGTCATCGTCGTCGTAAACGAAAGTTTGACGATAATTGGAACTTATTTTAGCTGCTTGTTCTTCAGCTAGCAGTTCTCCATAAGTTTTCTAATGAGGATTTTCTGGGGTACGTAAAGCCTTAAGTTCTTTTAGTGTATCAAGCATAGCAACGAGAAGTTGTTCTCCATTGAGTATTTCTTGAGGAGGTGGTTGAGGTTGTGGTTGAATCATATGGTGTTGTGGGGGTTGGAAATTGTCAAAACCGGGAGTACTATAGCAAGGATTAGGTTCATAGTAATTTTGATTCCACGGTTGACATTGATAATCATTATGAGGACCCCCACAATTTGTACAAGAAAAGTTCGGTGTATCATTGAAATACGGTTCTTGCTCATAAAAGTTTTGAGGAGGGTGAGTGAAATTGTTTTGAGGATAATCGGAAATGTTCGTATTAAAATCACAAGTGTATGAATTTTCAGCTTCCGAAGCACAAAATGAACAAAATCCATTGATCAAATTACTACCACACCTCTCGCAAGTACACCGTTGACAACAAAAATCACCTAACGGATCTCCACACCCATCGCAATAACGTTGATTGAACGAAGATAAATCGGGCTGTGGCGGGCAGTCGGAAAAATTTGAGGAGTTGGTGAACGAATTCGGATTTGGATCATAACATGAATTACTTGAACCACAAAATAAACAACGTCCGTCCCGAATATCATTACCACACCGTTCGCACGTACACCACCGACACGGTGAACCGAAGAGCGGCTCTCCACAACCGACGCACGGGATAAACAATTCCATCAGAATTAAAAATATAGAGGATTAAGAAGATAAGAATTAAACATTTAAGAGGATTTAAGAAGAATATTTTTGGGTTTTTAAGTTTAAAAACATAGAAAATAACACAAGAAAAATGGAAAATAATTTTGAAGAGAAAATCTTTTTGGATTTTTAATTAAGGAAAAATTAGAATTATTATCTTTTTGGTGATTGTTGATCAACCGTACTCGTTTCTTTCAAAACTACGCGCAGCGTGGCGGAGAAGCAAAGGTCCACTCGAAGGTGATTAAAAACCCGCCTCTTTTGGTCCGCAATTTAATGTCAAGACCATCCTTAAACCCCGTGTATAGGTTGTAGTAAAGAAATAATCCGAGTAACGTTTAATTTCACGATCTCTTTTGTTGTTTATTCGGAATGGTTTACAATGCCCTCTCGAGAGCGAGGATTTATTATTAATGGTGAAAACACTTTAGGAAAAGTGTTTTATTTTTTTATTTTTTGTATTTTTATTTATTTTTATAAAAAACGATAACTTCCGAGGAAGGGTCTTCAAAACACGAATCGAAAAACGGAATCACGCACTCACTTCAACCTTCCCCGGCAGCGGCGCCAAAAACTGATATGTCAATTATAGTCCAAGGAATTGCAAAGAAATATGCAAAACCCGAGTCGTTTGTCCCGACGAAGATCGAATGGAATTTGTGTTCCCGGGACGTGATTCGTGTAGTGAATGAGAAAAAGAGTGATTGATTTTTGATTACACTACTAATATTAAAATAATAATCAAGATTAACAATTAAACTAAGCTAATAGAACAATTAAACTAAACATTTAAACGAAAATTGAATTTTAAAAACGAACGCGACGTAATTTAAAAACGTAAATAAAAAGTGATTTTCTAAATTTTAAGTCCTAAAAATGTAAAATAATTTTTCTTAAATCCTAAATATAAAAAGAAAACTTTTAGAAAAAGAAAATTGAATTTTAGACTTTTTATTTATTTAATAATGAATTAAAAACGATTAAAAATGATTTAAAAATTACTAAATTGAAAAAGAAATAGCAAAAGTGCTCAAATAAATCTGAAATTTTTACTGAAAATCTAAAATATTATTTGAAATCTAAAGAAACTGAAAAGTTTGGAAAACTCAACTGAAAAAGTGCTTATTTCTAAAAAAGCAGTTTGGAATAAGTGCTTATTAATAAGCACTTATTACCAAAACTTCTGAAAACTCTACAGAAGGTAAAAACACTCAAAAGAACACAAATAAACTAAAATCAGATCAAAAAGCACACAAGATCATACAAATAGAACGATAAGCAGTTTGAATAAGCACAAACAATAAGCAGATTAGCTACAGAATAAGCTAAAAGCTCAGAAACCATGAATAATACTAATTCAAACTTAAAGCTACTCAATACATTCAAAAATGCTCAGTCACTAAGCCAATTAGCACAAAAGCAGTTAACAATTAAAAGACAGATACAGAGGCCATTTAACTAACTAGAGGACCTCAAAAAGCAGTTCAAATCAGCTCTAAAGTGAAACCTTAAGAGGGCAAAAGCTCAACTACACTACTGAGTATCTAAAAATACTAAAAGCCCTATCACAATCTCTCAATTGATGCTCTAATTGAAGCTGAGAACAGGTGGCTGAACAACAGTTACACAAGCAGTTTATGCAACAGTTGACTATTTAGATGCACTAAAGGTTTGACAAAACTAAATTTCAGATGCTTAAATCTACTCCTAGATGTATAATAAACTAGATTAATCATTAAACACACCAATCCAAACATGAAATGAAGCAGATTATCAAAGGAGCATGAACAGATTTCATAAAATGCAGGCAGAAAAGAAATTGAAGGCTAACTTTGACTTTTGAACTATGAACTACCCATATTATTGCATTTCTAACCTCTACTACCTTAGTGTGATCTAAAAGTGCAGAACAAACAATCAAATAACAACAGGAACAACAGGAACAAAGAACATCCAAACACCCCTGAACATACTGGTTTACACTACAAGTTGTAGAATTATGCTAAAACTCTATGAACTAATGATGAATCTAGATGCAATTCTACTAGCAGAAGTAAATCCAACTATTGAAACCAACAACTAACAACAACAACTTAAGGTAGCAGATCAATCAAAACAAGGCAGAATGAACTTTAAAGTAAGCAGATTCACATTGAAGCATTAAACAATAAAGTAAACAGCTACAATCCATCATTAAACTAACACTTAAGCAGAATTAAAACACTAATCAGGCAGAATTAAAGAACTAAGCAGATTTGAAAATTAAAAGAGTAACTTACAAAAGTCTGACCCTAACTGAAATAGGGGTTTATCTCAACCATAGCCTATCTTTTAGATAGGCCCATAACATCACCAGAAACCAAGATCTATCACCAAAATAACCCAGAATCATCAACAGCTTCCTCCTTTGACTTTCGTTTACTATTTGGATTTTTGCAATTAAATCAGTAATTAACTAAATGATGCTCACAAAAGCTATGGAACAAGATTATATGAGTTTGATGTAACAGTAATGAAACTTATAAAATCCAACAAACAATTCATTCAAAGCTTAAAATACGATTTGACAAGAAATTAAAATTTAAACTGAATTTGCATTAAGATAAAAGATTACACTATTGAAAACAGAAGTTGTCACACCCCCAAAATCGGGTCCAGTGGAAGCATACATGCCACTGGGGTGCAACTCAATTGGTATCACAACACAAGTGTAGAGAATGGTTTTCATCTCAATCATTTAGAATAAAATTGTTTAACCAAAAGTGTTGAATTTACATTGTTAAAAGTAGTGCGGAAATAGGCCCTTTAAAATAAATAAAACGGTCCCCAATGTTTATCAGAGTCTCCTATGACCATGCCATGCCCTGCCAAGAGCCTCCAGTAGCGTGCTATTGCTTTATACCTGAAAATACATGCTAAAAGTGTCAACACGAGGTTGGTGAGTTCATAGAGTTAGTGAAAAATGTAATGCCTTTGAATGAAGATCTCTCAGCAAAGGCATTGTAAATCCACCCAGTTCCAAGTCCCGCCCATAACAAGACTTGCAACCTGTGTGTTTACAACCCATTGCCAAATATGATTTGGTTTATGTTACTGAAATGTTATACGGAAACCACAAGTATAAAGTGTATGACAAACTGCCACCTAAAAATGATACAATATCTCTTAAGCTCATGACCCCGAAGCTAGACTGAATGAAATGCCCCAACTGAGTGCTTTGCCAAACACCCTGATATGGATCAAATGTAATGCGTTCGTATGACTAGTTGGTGCTACCAACCCGAACGGAGGAGTCACCCTCAATAGATCTATTCACACACCCTCGCTTGCTCACAATTAACGGTTCATGATAATAGGGGACTTTAATCTTGGAAAATGAGGTAACTTAAGCAATGTAATGAATTGATACTTTGGTCCGTATGAAAATGGTGCAATGTATTCTCCCCCGAGAAATTTGAAATGATGTAATAACTTGAAAAACGGGGCTATGAAAACTCACGTTAATCCTTAGAAGATTAAAGTGCTTGTGAAAAATAATTGAGCATGTATTCTCCCCCAAAACGTAATCCAAAACGTATAAAGGTAGGGGCTATGGAACTCACCTGGTGCGATAGCAACAATGACAAATATGAATATGCTGAAATGAGGCTCGGTCTCTAACCGCGACCTAATATGAGGATATGATGTAATGTAAGCAAATGAAATGATGCTACACATGCAAATACGTATGTTAACGATACCACTCGTTAATTTTGAAAATAATGTTTATCGTCGAAAAATACATTTTTGACGTCTCGTTAAGTTATAAACTACTTTTCGTGTAAATATGTTGAAATGGTACTCCACGATCCTCGTTCGGTGTTTTATCGGTAAATATAATGTTTTCGTCGTAAAATGACTTTTTTTTTTCATAACTTGAAAATATGATGAAATGGCCTCGCAAAACTAGTCGCGAAATATTGTACGTTAAGTGTTAGCGGTAAAACTCGACGTTTTTGAAAACCTTGTAACATGATCTTAATGCCGTCTCATTTGAGTTTTGGTCATACGCGCCTCGATCATAAAGAAAATCGGCTATGAACTTAGTGGTTTGCAAAAATACTAGTCTTTACACTTGGACTTTATTTTCATATAATGGCTGTTTTCGGGGATACTAGAAAAATCATATCTTACTCGTTATAAGTCCGATCAACGAACGGTTGATTGATTTGGAAAATAGGCCGGGTATACTTCATTTCACCCAAAGAAGTTCATAGCTCAAAACTGACTCTATCAACGGGAAAATAGCTCGCAACATGGTGACTTGAAAGAAAAACTGTTTTACACTTGTAATATATTTTTGCTATTAGAAGCTGTCAACAAAAAAATATTGTTCGTCGGCTTTTCAAAAATTCATATCTCGGTCGTTACAAGTCTGTTTTCAACGTTCTTTATATCCACGGAATCGTGGGACAACATACTAATATATTTTTGATAATTCGGGTCGGATAGATTACGGCTAATGCCTCATTTTGTCCGTTGAAATTCGTGCAACAGCACGTATTATTTTCAGGAAATAGTTTTTCGTCGTTAAACTTTGAAAAATCATATCTCCTTCGTTATAGACTCGTTTTTGTTCATTCCAGCGGCCATAGTTTCGTTTTTGAAAGTATTTTCTGAATATTTAGCCCAATGTTACCCAGAAACCCCTGAGGTTTCCACGTTTTGCAAAAATGGACAGCAACTTTCTAATAGTGTCTAAAAATGAATTTTCTAGTTTATAACTTGTTCAAGTCTACTCCAATCAACTTCAAAACAACCCTTAATCTACCATACACCTTCTTAGAGTGTCATGGAGTCCTAAACATCATAAACTATAGAGGATTTCATGAGGATGTTAATAAAATGTATAGATCTAATGTTTGTGATAGTTTAAAAGAAAAATGGTATCATAAACATAAGTAACTTGCATTTTAAACTATAATGACTTGAAAACTCATAACCACATGGATCAAATGAAAGTATAACATGATAAAAATAGGTTCTTGAACTTACTTGAAGATTAAATGAGTTTGGATGAAAAAGATCTACAACCTTGGAGTTTTTATTTCAAAACTCTAACAAGGATGTTAAAATGGACTTGTTAAACACTTGATCTTCAAAAATTTTATGGTTTCTTCTTCTTGATCTATGTTGGCCGTGGGTTGCTAGAGAGAAAGAGGAAGAGTTTTTGATTTTTAGCTTGTGAAATATTTATGTGAAGTGTTAGTGAAAATAATGGAACTTAAACATTTAATAGGTTTTTGCTTAGTCATTAGAAATCCTTGACTTATTAGGCCAAAAAGGGGGGCGGCACATGGTTAGAATGGGAAGGATAAGATGAAAATGTTTTGCTTATAACACAATTAAGATAAGTATTGGTTGTTTAGTGCAACTTTTGGTGTTATCGGGTACCGGGTTAACTATAAATAAATCGTGACGAGTTGAAATAAAATACGACGAAGTTGTAAAAATTATAATTTCACATTCCTGACAAGAATCGGGTGTCAAAATTGTTATCGGGTTAAAATATCGCAAACCGCGACGGTTATAAGCGTATACCGGAAAATATAGTGAAATGTTTCAAAACACCGGGTAAATTAATAATATAATTCGTATATCATTAAAATTAGTCTGAAAATATATTAGGATCATAGTCGGGAGTATTTGGGTATAATATTAGTAGTAATGATTGAGTGGTAACGTTTGACAAATAAACAAACATACGTAAACGAAAAACACACAAACCCGTGCATGACTTAATATGATGATGATGTTACTGATGATATGTAGACTACTCTAGTCTATATGACATGTCCTTACTGATGATGCATGAATTTCGCAGCTAAACCAAACTGGTTACGCGAATTTGAATACCCGTAAACTAGGTTTACGTGATGATGCATGATGATCATGAATAGTGTTTTTCTTCCGGGAATGAATAGTGTCACATGAATAGTAATATTTTCCGAAAGTTTCTTGAAATCTCAAACTGACCTCGAAAACGATGAATAGTAAAAAGTGAATAGTGATCGATGAATAGTAAAAATGAATAGTAACTCGTGAATAGTAATTTGTTGAGGTTCGGAAAATGGCCTGAAATCACGAGTTGTGACATTCTCCACCCGTTAAAGGAGCGACGTCCCGGCGCTCAATTTGTTTTAATGTTGTTATGGTTTACTTTGGTCTTCCAGGTATGTCTAGTTCGTCCTATACTCATTGAGATTCTCGGGTACCATAAAAGTACGGAATACATTATTTTATGATATAATTTCACACACATCACCATATACCTCTATTATTACTTCCACCTCTTCACATCACTTTTACCTCTATTATTACTTCCACCTCTTCACATCACCTTTACCTCTATTATTACTTCCACCTCTTCACATCACCTTTACCTTTTCATCTTTCTTCTCTCCCATTTAAACAACATTCTACCGGCCATAACAAGAAAAATAAAATTTTCCGGCCAACTACGGCGCACATTGTTTATTGTTTCAAGGTTATTTCGCGTTCTCTCGTCACCAATCCTTATCACTTGCTAATCACCACCACCTTTGGAGCTTCATTTTTCATCTTCGTTACTTCCCGTGTCGCTAACGTCGAAAATGGCACATTTCATCACCATCATTGCGATAGTTTTCATTGTGGTTGTCGTCATTCTCTTGACCTTCATTCCAGTTGAAGGTTATGAACTTTTGATTGGGCTCTTGGTGTTCACCATACCACTCACGGCCTTGTCATACGCGGTGGATAAGTTTTGGGGTCCATAGGTTTATGTTAGGAATGTTAGAATAAGTCGTGGTTAGGTTTCTATGTAATCCTTGTAATATTAGCACGTTCGATGCTAATTATGTTGTTATGTACTAATTTCCGTGATTTCTAATAAAATTCTCGTTGTTCGTGTTTTTATTAGTCCGTCGTACCTTCTTAACGTTTGCACTTTTGTATATTTCTTATTGTTCTCTTGTTGTTTGTAACTGATTCTTGACTTGTACAATTTCCTTTGTTGTTTCACAATTGAGTTCTAGACTAGTGAATTGGACTTTCCGATTTTTGGTCGTTAATAGGTAATTGGAACTTCAACCACAGGGTGTCTTAAAGGGTGTAGTCTTTGTATTGGTATGATGGCTATTGTTGAAGGTGAAATCTGTCAATGTCAAAGGATGACTCCAAACCATTCAAAGTTGCTTATATGGCGCTGAACACGTCCTATAGGGATTGGATATTTCTCTTCAATGTTCGTTGGTCTAAGGATGGTATGTCGTGCGTACATCTGATTGGGTAAGGATAACTTAAAGGGATTGTCAGAAGTTTGAAGTAAAGCGACTATCTCTGTCGGAAATAATGGAAATTGGTGCACCGTGCCTTGAAACTATTTCCTTGACGTAAAGTCTGGTAAGCTGTTCCATAGTATAAGTCTCTCTGATTGGAATGGTATGGACTGATTTGGTGGGACGATCGATGATCACCCAAATAGCGTCGAAACCGCCTGATGTCTTGGGAAGTTTAATGACAAAATTCATTGTAATGTGTCTTCATTTCCACTGAGGAATTTCTGGTTGCTGAAGTAATCCTGATGGTTTCTGGTACTCGTCTTTTACTTTAGCGCAAGTAAGGCATTTGCTAACATACAAAGCTATGTCTGCTTTCATATTCGGCCACCAATAAAGTTTCTTGAGATCCTGATACATCTTATCAGAACTTGGATGAATGAAGTACTTCAACTTGTGCGACTCGTGCATAATCAACTCTCGTATTCCACCATAGAGAGGTATCCCGTTTCTATCCTTGAAGCACAATACTCTGCCTGACCTCTTCACTAACCCATTTGCATTCTTTGGCATACCATAAGGTTTCTCATTTTGTCGATTTTATTCCTTGAGTGCCTCAACTTGAGCCTCGAGGATTCGTGATGGTAAAAGTGAAATGATTGTCATTCTCAATGATCTGAATCTCAACGGCTTGAGGTTGGGTTATGGTTGGCTGACGTGCTTCTAGGCGGCGGTTCATAAGGTGTTGTAGGTGTGGATGTTCTTGCAACGATTGTGTACACACACATGAAGTTTTGAAACCTTTAGAAATCGAGTAGGAATGCAAACCGGACATAATTTTATTATAACTGTTCTCAGTATTGCAAAATTCATCTCTGAGTCGGGCATAGGTGGTCAGCCTATGTCCCACTGTCCCGGGTCGAATATAGATGGCCAGTCTATATTCCACCGAGGTTCAATGAATTTTAGAATAATCAGCTCAGTTATACTAATACCATGTCCTTCACATTTAGGGGATGTTCTGATAGGCTAAGGCAAAGGACCAAACTCGTGGTCGAATGATGAAACTATGTAAGAAAAAGGCGTAACGCTGAAACGTATACGATATGTGTGCATGCCTATATGAAAGACATCTATAGTAATCAACTATAATAAGTGGGTATAAATGATTTGATAATAAGACACAAATCTTATTAAATATGTCAGCAACAAACCACAATTGAGGCATCAGCTTGGCAGGCAGGCACGTGGCGGTCATAGGGTTAAGTTTTTGTAAATGTAGCTATAGTCTAGGTTTTAAAATCACCCAGTTCTCTATAACCTGGCTCTGATACCAATCTGTCACACCCCCAAAATCGGGTCCAGCGGAAGCATACATGCCACTGGGGTACAACTCAATTGGTATCACAACACAAGTGTAGAGAACGGTTTTCATCTCAATCATTTAGAATAAAATTGTTTAACCAAAAGTGTTGAATTTACATTGTTAAAAGTAGTGCGGAAATAGGCCCTTTAAAATAAATAAAACGGTCCCCAATGTTTATCAGAGTCTCCTATGACCATGCCATGCCCTGCCAAGAGCCTCCAGTAGCGTGCTATTGCTTTATACCTGAAAATACATGCTAAAAGTGTCAACACGAGGTTGGTGAGTTCATAGAGTTAGTGAAAAATGTAATGCCTTTGAATGAAGATCTCTCAGCAAAGGCATTGTAAATCCAACCAGTTACAAGTCCCGCCCATAACAAGACTTGCAACCTGTGTGTTTACAACCCATTGCCAAATATGATTTGGTTTATGTTACTGAAATGTTATACGGAAACCACAAGTATAAAGTGTATGACAAACTGCCACATAAAAATGATACAATATCTCTTAAGCTCATGACCCCGAAGCTAGACTGAATGAAATGCCCCAACTGAGTGCTTTGCCAAACACCCTGATATGGATCAAATGTAATGCGTTCGTATGACTAGTTGGTGCTACCAACCCGAACGGAGGAGTCACCCTCAATAGATCTATTCACACACCCTCGCTTGCTCACAATTAACGGTTCATGATAATAGGGGACTTTAATCTTGGCAAATGCGGTAACTTAAGCAATGTAATGAATTGATACTTTGGTCCGTATTAAAATGGTGCAATGTATTCTCCCCCGAGAAATTTGAAATGATGTAATAACTTGAAAAACGGGGCTATGAAAACTCACGTTAATCCTTAGAAGATTAAAGTGCTTGTGAAAAATAATTGAGCATGTATTCTCCCCCAAAACGTAATCCAAAACGTATAAAGGTAGGGGCTATGGAACTCACTTGGTGCGATAGCAACAATGAAAAATATGAATATGCTGAAATGAGGCTCGGTCTCTAACCGCGACCTAATATGAGGATATGATGTAATGTAAGCAAATGAAATGATGCTACACATGCAAATACGTATGTTAACGATACCACTCGTTAATTTTGAAAATAATGTTTATCGTCGAAAAATACATTTTTGACGTCTCGTTAAGTTATAAACTACTTTTCGTGTAAATATGTTGAAATGGTACTCCACGATCCTCGTTCGGTGTTTTATCGGTAAATATAATGTTTTCGTCGTAAAATGACTTTTTTTTTTCATAACTTGAAAATATGATGAAATGGCCTCGCAAAACTAGTCGCGAATTAGTGTACGTTAAGTGTTAGTGATGAAACTCGACGTTTTTGAAAACCTTGTAACATGATCTTAATGCCGTCTCATTTGAGTTTTGGTCATACGCGCCTCGATCATAAAGAAAATCGGCTATGAACTTAGTGGTTTGCAAAAATACTAGTCTTTACACTTGGACTTTATTTTCATATAATGGCTGTTTTCGGGGATACTAGAAAAATCATATCTTACTCGTTATAAGTCCGATCAACGAACGGTTGATTGATTTGGAAAATAGGCCGGGTATACTTCATTTCACCCAAAGAAGTTCATAGCTCAAAACTGACTCTATCAACGGGAAAATAGCTCGCAACATGGTGACTTGAAAGAAAAACTGTTTTACACTTGTAATATATTTTTGCTATTAGAAGCTGTCAACAAAAAAATATTGTTCGTCGGCTTTTCAAAAATTCATATCTCGGTCGTTACAAGTCTGTTTTCAACGTTCTTTATATCCACGGAATCGTGGGACAACATACTAATATATTTTTGATAATTCGGGTCGGATAGATTACGGCTAATGCCTCATTTTGTCCGTTGAAATTCGTGCAACAGCACGTATTATTTTCAGAAAATAGTTTTTCGTCGTTAAACTTTGAAAAATCATATCTCCTTCGTTATAGACTCGTTTTTGTTCATTCCAGCGGCCATAGTTTCGTTTTTGAAAGTATTTTCTGAATATTTAGCCCAATGTTACCCAGAAACCCCTGAGGTTTCCATGTTTTGCAAAAATGGACAGCAACTTTCTAATAGTGTCTAAAAATGAATTTTCTAGTTTATAACTTGTTCAAGTCTACTCCAATCAACTTCTAAACAACCCTTAATCTACCATACACCTTCTTAGAGTGTCATGGAGTCCTAAACATCATAAACTATAGAGGATTTCATGAGGATGTTAATAAAATGTATAGATCTAATGTTTGTGATAGTTTAAAAGAAAAATGGTATCATAAACATAAGTAACTTGCATTTTAAACTATAATGACTTGAAAACTCATAACCACATGGATCAAATGAAAGTATAACATGATAAAAATAGGTTCTTGAACTTACTTGAAGATTAAATGAGTTTGGATGAAAAAGATCTACAACGTTGGAGTTTTTATTTCAAAACTCTAACAAGGATGTTAAAATGGACTTGTTAAACACTTGATCTTCAAAAATTTTATGGTTTCTTCTTCTTGATCTATGTTGGCCGTGGGTTGCTAGAGAGAAAGAGGAAGAGTTTTTGATTTTTAGCTTGTGAAATATTTATGTGAAGTGTTAGTGAAAATAATGGAACTTAAACATTTAATAGGTTTTTGCTTAGTCATTAGAAATCCTTGACTTATTAGGCCAAAAAGGGGGGCGGCACATGGTTAGAATGGGAAGGATAAGATGAAAATGTTTTGCTTATAACACAATTAAGATAAGTATTGGTTGTTTAGTGCAACTTTTGGTGTTATCGGGTACCGGGTTAACTATAAATAAATCGTGACGAGTTGAAATAAAATACGACGAAGTTGTAAAAATTATAATTTAACATTCCTGACAAGAATCGGGTGTCAAAATTGTTATCGAGTTAAAATATCGCAAACCGCGACGGTTATAAGCGTATACCGGAAAATATAGTGAAATGTTTCAAAACACCGGGTAAATTAATAATATAATTCGTATATCATTAAAATTAGTCTGAAAATATATTAGGATCATAGTCGGGAGTATTTGGGTATAATATTAGTAGTAATGATTGAGTGGTAACGTTTGACAAATAAACAAACATACGTAAATGAAAAACACACAAACCCGTGCATGACTTAATATGATGATGATGTTACTGATGATATGTAGACTACTCTAGTCTATATGACATGTCCTTACTGATGATGCATGAATTTCGCAGCTAAACCAAACTGGTTACGCGAATTTGAATACCCGTAAACTAGGTTTACGTGATGATGCATGATGATCATGAATAGTGTTTTTCTTTCGGGAATGAATAGTGTCACATGAATAGTAAAATTTTCCGAAAGTTTCTCAAAATCTCAAACTGACCTCGAAAATGATGAATAGTAAAAAGTGAATAGTGATCGATGAATAGTAAAAATGAATAGTAAATTGTCGAGGTTAGGAAAATGGCCTGAAATCACGAGTTGTGACAGAAGTATAAGCTGATTTTTTAAAAGCTGAACTACACTAGAGATTTAAATTGACGAGAGCTTGGCTAAAATTCTACACTAAATATTACACTACTCCTAAACTAACTCTAAGCTAACCCCTGAATCCGTGAATGAGAGGGGTATATATAGCCTTCAGTAGAATCTTCCAGGGTCTCTCTGAAGCAATCCAAGCCCTTGAATCATTGGCTTACTCCCTACGCATCAATTCACAGCCGTTTGATCATTTGATGAGGTGGCTCCTCCAATCAGCAGGTCCCACGTGTCATTCTATTGCTGTAAGGCCTTCTAGAATCTTTAATCATTTGGTAATTATTGAGGGACGGGGTAATTGATGTACGGTAAAACTAGGGTTCTAGGAACAGTGAAAATTGGGGAAAAAGAGATGGCGCGTGTGTGTGAGTTTTTTATATTATTATTTGACCGTGTAGTTATAAGTGTTGACTGGGTATAGTGAGGTGGGTCGTGGGTTATATCCTGGTCGTGGGTAAGGGATATAAGATGGGCTATCATATTGGGCTTGGGGTTTAAATATGGGATGGTGTATTGTGGTTTGGATTTGGATTTATAGTTTTTGGATTTAACAAAAATCTGGTTTAAAGGTTTAGGTAAGGTGCAAGGACCAAAAGTGTAGATGCTGAAATCCAAGGGACTTTTCCTGCCATTCTTCCATAATAAATCCAAGGGCTGAACTTGACAAGCTTTGATAATTTGAGGACCTTGGTTGACTTTATGACCGTAATTTCCTTCCCGGCTTCGCTTTTGACACTCTTCCAAATCTCGTGCTCGTTTTCCCGAATTTGACTTGATTTTGTCCCTTTTTCTCGAAATCCGTACCTGCATATAAACAAACACAAAAACATAAATATCTTTGGCATTTTGGTCGGGTTTTTGGTCTATTTGGGTCCGGTTTTGGTCAAGAAAAGGTATGTGTTTAAGCACATACCAGTCTTCATCACATTCAGCCCCTAGGTTTCATAAACATAATCAAGCACTTCTTCCACTAGTGAACCACAAGAATCAGTATACATTCTTGTTGTCTTCAACATTCATGAAACCCAAAAGTATATCCATAGTACAACAAACTTCTACAACACCATAATCCATGCCATTGAGTGCGTTGCTCAAAAAGCCCTTAGTCCAACACTCATACCAAACCAAATGCACGTTGAATCAACTCAACCATACTTTCCCACCTATAGGATTAGAACCTTCAACATCAAATGAGCATGAAGCTCACAATCATTTACACTGGGTTTAAGTAGTACAACTTTCACAAGTAATCAAAGTATTAGTAATACTTCATCACCAAGCTTCTGCTTATATCTCAAATCAATATTTTAACAACATATGTTAAAATACAAAAGACAACCTTATGCACCCCAAGTAACAATGACTCTTGATGAGTATACATAAGAAACTCAAGTGAATTCTTCATGTCATCTCCAAGTTTATTTAGGACTATCAAACACTTTGGCTTCATTTAGGAAAACATGATATTTGGTAAAGCATCATGCCTTAGAAATCATGCATTTAGGATAATGTATATCCTATGCATCATTCTCTCCTTAAAACATGAATGGTTATGTTACAAGAGATTTTATTACATCTCATCTGCAAATTCTATGAACTAGCATATCTCCCTCATCTTTTCATACTTATTCTCATAAGCATGATAATCTTACTTGTTGAAAGATACTATCTGTATCTATTTCATTTAAAGCGTACATCATATCCAAACCTTGCTCAAACCTTGTGCACATCCACATCTCTGGAGCATACACAAGATCTATAAAAGTTGGTAACTTTATTTAGATACTTGTTCCAAAGAACTTTCTTGAAAATGTTCTCAAACACATCTCTTGGTCTTAGATGATCACATCACTTGCATATCACATAATTAAACTCAACAAAAAAGATGCCACCCTTTAGATCATTCAATCTTAGATTCCAAACACAAAGATTAAAATCTGTTGACACATATTTGTCAAATTCCCGTGTATAACATGACATCTTTATCACCTTAGTTTTAATAGAAATAGTTGAGTCTTATTAAGTCAAGTATTGGTGAATTATCATCTTTATATACTTCAAATAGACAAAAATAGGAATTCCTATCTTTCAGAAATGAGAACGACTATTGGAGAACCTATTGCACTAGAAACTCAATTTAACCTAACGGTTAAATTGCTTCCAGCAGAGAAGTTGGGTATGTGGAATCACCCGTAAAAAATGGTCGTGTTTAGCCTGAATTGAGCACCGCTAGTAATAGTCTCATATTCATTCTCCAACTTGAAAAATCTGTATTCCTATACTTGCCTAAAGCAAGTATTAAAAGAGGATAGTTTATCTTGTCTTAGGAATATTAATCAAACAAGTAGTAGATATGATTTTTCTTTAAAAAAAAAATTACTTGCATTACACATACATGTGTTGATTACATGTTATTTGTTTGATATGATTTAGTATCTTGACGTTATCATGATTGATAGTCAAATTGTAAACCTTCAAAAAGGTTTTTTCTGCATGCTTATATATGTTTCATGCTACTAGATGTTAACAGAATTTGCATGATACTTGATGGTTCTTGTTAACTCACGATATGTCATTGTTAATACATGGTGTTAGATAGCTCTTGTCTTTAGTTGACATTCATTAAGCTTTTTCGTAGGATAGTCTAAATGATGCAAGCTTCTAAAATGTTAGAATTGTTTGTATGAACCTGTCGTTTCATTACTTTTGTAATCATGTCACACTATTTATTTGCCATGTGTGCACTTATATGTCTAAGTGCTTTTTGGTATGATGAACATTTAGAAGTCCTTTTTACACACAGATCATTGTGTTAATTAATAAGTAAGTATGCTTAAGTGACTAAGCCTAACTTCAAAACAATTTCACAATGTAGTATCTAAAACAATGTCATGCTATCTTGCAATATGATTATTTGTCTTTATGCTATGTTGTAGCTTTTTGTCTAGTAGATGAATACTTGTTTTTGTTTATATAAGATGTTATGATTTCTATGATACTCACATCTTTTGTCATTAAGACTTTTGTCTTGTAGATTGACAACAAATTGTTTGTTATTTCTCTTTGTTATGCTTATTTTGCATATTTGCTGTCCCATTGTTGCTACTTAGATTAATAATATGGGATCTACTTTCTTGCATATAGCTTTAAGAGCTAATAGGATTAAGTTTTAGAGGTTTGAAATTTGTGTTTGGGTATCTTTCAACATACCTCTTTCCAAATCGTATTGTTGCTTCCGCTTTCCTAACAACATCTCCATCATCCTTTAGTTATTACAATACACCTTCCATGAGGAAACCACATACCTCGTCGTGCAATCAACTTGCATTGATAGAGAAGAGCTACATAACTTCGAGGACGAAGTACTTTGTATGCTAACTGATGAACTCAAATAAGTACATTTTATTACCGTCATTTATCCTATTTATTTGACTTGTTTTATTATATTATCTGTGAGAATTGATACTTAATCGTTTACTTTTGTAATTCTCAGGTAAAAACAAGTATTTGGTGAAACTTGGCGATTTTGGACTAATTATGGAGCAAAACAAGCAAGAAGTTAAGAGTCTACTGAAATGTACAAGATCAAGACTATTCTGCTCCAGATACGCCGCATCTTACTTATTACATACGGCGCATCACTATCAAGATTTCACAAGATACGATCCAAGATACAAGAGGACATGCGCCGCATCTATAAATGGAGTTACGCCGCATCTTCTGGCGGTGTACGAATATTCCTGAATATATTAATCTTGGACCCCACGCGAAGTTAAGTCAATGCGCCGCATCTACTTATTAGATGCGCCGCATCTTACCTCAGACAGAAACTATAAATACCCCAAAGTCAGACGACTTTAAGAGACTTTTGGTACGTACGATATTCGAAGGACATAAACCCTAGGCCGAATTCAGTCGAAGTAGCAGCACAAGGCACACCTTGAACAAAGATACGAGAGCTGTAAGAAGGTCCTGCATGTATTCAATTCATTAAGTAGTTTTGTTTTATTGTATTAGTACACTTTAATTGATCAGGATTGATGGGCTTGTGTTATGTTATCATTCACTTCAACTCCCCTTAAAATTGCTTTCCCATTAATTAAAGTTTATATGTTGATGTCTTTGGTGACTTTTATTAGTGCATTGATAACCTCTGTGTCTAGCTGAGCATTGCTTGGGTCGCCATGCCCCTTCCTCGCCTATTTATTAGATCGCCTATGCATTCTATCGTCTGTAGAAAAGTAGGAAGAAAGATAAATGGGATAGTCATAAGTAATCATTAAGGGTTTACTCGCCGATAAGATTAGAACCAACGAGAAAGGACTTAATCTCGGTGCGTTGCATCAAACTATACACTTCATAAAAACTAGCAATAAAACAAGTGACAAGCTACTTAACTATCAGGACAAGTCTTCTTATTTTCTCGAGTATTTATCTGTGTACGTGTGTGCTATTCGCTGATTCGTGCCTATTAGTTAGTTTATTATTTAATTGCAACCAAACCGTGCCAGTCTCTCAGGCTGAAACCCCCTTGCGTTATATTAGGTTGTATATCTAACTTAAGATATTAAAATACTGATTAGAATAACTAGATAATACGTTCCACTCTTAGTGATCGACACTCTACTTACCATTATATACATACTGACCGGGTACACTGCTCGTTAAAGTGTGTGTGTTATTGATAAGTCGGCTAAATATAAATTTAAAACTTGAATACTGCTAAAACCACAACGACATACCGTGGGTATAAATTAGAGCACTCGCACGCACGCATCAAGTTTTTGGCGCCGCTGCCGGGGAGTGAATTGTTATTATCTGTTAATTTGATTAGTATTTTAATTAGGTTTTTCTTTTTAATTTTTATTCTAACCGCTAACTCTGTTGTATATTAGGTTAAATTGCATTTGTTTTCTTTTGTTTTTGTTGCTTTTGTTTTTTTTTTTTATTTGTTTTTATTTTTCGTATTTTCTGTGTTCTGCTATCGTTGTACTGAGCTTATTCAAACGATACGGCGCATCTATTTTCATAGATACGGCGTATTGCGTTTAATTTTTATAAAATACAACGCGTTTAATTAATTCGATACGACGCATCTTTCCCCAAGATACGGCGTATCTGTTTTTAATAAGAAATTTTTTTTTCAAGCGATAACGCGATACGACGCATCTGCTTTAGCAGATACGGCGTATCTATTATTTTAATTAAAAACAGTTTTCGAATTATTAAACAGATACGACGCATCGATTTTTATCGATACGGCGCATCTTCTGAATCAAAAATCTTGTATTTTGAAACGTAACGAAAATACGGCGCATTAACCTCTGTTAATACGACGCATTTAATTTTAAATAAACATCGATTTTTGATAATTAAAATTGATACGGCGCATTCTAACTTATAAGCGGCGTATCTATTTTCTGAATAAAGTCTGATTAAATTTTAACGATTGTAAGATACGGCGTATCCAACTTTTTGGATACGGCGCATCATCTGCAGATATCAGCTATTTTTATTCTTATATCCGTTTCTATATTCATTAATTTCTCTTCTAGCGAACAAATCCTACTGATGCTTTCGTGATTATTTCAGAAGGAAAATGGAAGGATTCGGAGAACTGATTGACTCCGACTTCGAAGCCAATTTTATGGATGGAATATTAGTGCAAGATATATTACTCGAACGTTACGATGGGGACTACATTGAACTTAATGACCTTGATGGACCATTAGAATCCAATGACCTGTTCATGGATGATGCGGAATCTGAGTTAGAAGAAGGAGAAATTCTGGATAGTCCAAAAGTCAACGTTATTAATACTAGGAATTACGATGAATTTGAGGAATATCATGGTTCATGGGATTACGGTAGAAGGATCCACGCCGATTGTGCTTACAATTTGCAATTCCCATGCATGATTGGGTACAAGTGTATTGACGCCAATTTCTTTCCTATTTTACCAATCAATGTCATGTCAAGAAGCTTTTACAATTCTATTATGAGAAAAAAAGTGGAATATAAGGGAAAGAATGTAGTTGGAGCCTTCATTAATTTCCCAATCTTCATTGGACGCTTTACTATTGTTACTGAGTTCGCCGTTGTTGAAGACATGAATGCCTATTGTGACAGCAATATGGGTGACGTGATTGTTGGAAAACCATTTTGTAGGGAGATCACTATTAATGCAAAACGATTTGAAGGAAAGATCACCTTTCAATATGGAAGCGACGTTATCACTTATATGATGCCCCGAACTCACCTTAGATTTAAACATGCTACTAATAGGTTCTGCTACAAATTTTCTCCATTCCTTTTTATTGGTGATGATGACATGAAGAGAGGGATTGAGTACCCATATCAAATGATGGAAGGATTCTACAATGGAGTGTTGAAGTTGGGACCTGAATATATACGTGACGAATTTGTTGCTAAATGGATCCTACGTGGCAATGTGGGAATAAATGATCGATATTAAAGAGCTGAACGTGAGTCTAACTTGAAGACTCTGGAATAAAGACAAGTGCTGACCGGGAGACAACCCGGAAAATTTTTATTATTCTGTTCTGTGTCGAGTCAGTCAGGCCCGCAGCAGATACGGCGCATCTCAATCCTGAGATGCGACGCATCTCCTGCACTGGTCATATCTTACTTTATTTTTCCGCATTTTTACTTTTGACTTTAAAACTTTTTGTCAGTTTATTTTAATGCGGCGCATCCCTGGTTAAGGATGCGGCGCATCTTCTATTCTGATTCGTATTTATTCCAGGCTCGATACGGCGTATCTTCTTCCATAAGATACGGCGGATCGACTGACCTAATGATTTTCAGTTTTAATTTTTATGTTTTATTTTTCCTAACTACTAATGTATTATGCAAGTTTGAACCTTCTTAACTTAGGTGTGTTTAAAGTCTTGGTGGTATTATAGATTCCTGCATTTCCTGTGGATACATCGATTATGAAGCTTAAACGTTCTCATCCACAAGAAGTTGATTTTTGCTCTTATACAAATGAAGGATCATTCCGAACAAATCTCAGGGGAGTTTCTCTGTTCTAATTCTTTTATTTTCCAGTTTTTAATCTTTTATACAAACAACGAGGACGTCGTTTAACTTAAGTGGGGGGATTGGAGAATTAGAACACTTACTTGTCCTAAATTTTTCAAAATATGCTTAAAATGTGCTTAATATATCAAAATTTAAAATTTTTAGCATGTTTTTGTTTAAAGTCTAAGTTGCATAGCTGCACACATGACGTTATTTTCAAAAATTGTGATTTTTCAAAAAAATTCACAAATCTATGAGTGTGCCGGTGACTTGTAAACTTTAGAACTTGGCTTGTATACTATTCGAGACCACCATAATAAGTATTATTTTATATAATTGGGATGACTTGTCTAAATTGGTAAAATTCTAGGATTACACCTAAATAGCCTATTATATGTTATGTGTTATTAGCTAACTACACTGGTTAGTTAACCCCCGTATAAACCCTTTTGTTACTCTCACTTTTAGAGTAAGATACCCCTAGAAAAACACTCAGAGCCATTCCTTTCGTTTCTTACACCTTTGTTAAAATGTTTCGTTACACCCTTACACCTTAGCCTACCCTGTAGATTAAAATCCGTGGTTGGTTAATTGCTTTAGGCAAAGTGTGTTTCCTTACATTACCTGTGTTCGCGTGCGTAATTCATTATCTATGGTTAGGTCGGGAAATTGCACAATGCAATTGGAGTGAAAGTAGATATTGTATATCTTTGAGTTTATTTTTTTCGTGTGTTTACTACTTTCACTATTACCGTTATTTCTGAAGTCATGAAAAGTATGGAAAACTTATCCAGAATTATCATTATAGTGATGTGGTGAAATTTTACACATCTTTGTTAAAGTTAAAAAAAAAAAAAAAAAAAAAAAAAAAAAAAAAAAAAAAAAAAAATCAAAAAATAGAAAAGAAAAAGAAAAAAAGAAGAGTTGGATATTTGTTTAACCAACTTATGTAAAGTTTTGTATTAAGTGGTCGATATCACCACTAGTTGTTATATATTATATCTATGGATTGAATGGGAGTTGAACGTTATGGGAACGGCAACTAAAGGATATTCTTTGATTAAGATCTTGTTGAGTATAATTCGTGTCTACCTAAAAGCGTGTGTTTCAAGTGTTAAAGCGTGAGTTATTCAATGATATGAGTCTTATTCATGGGATGGTTGGGATAGTAATTAACCACACTTAGGATTTTAATTTATTTGTTTCGTTTATTTTTCATTTTACACCAATTTGTATCCCAAATATTATCCATACCCTATATTGTTCTTTATCAAGACCTTTGATTTATTGAGATTAGGGATTTGAGCAATCTTAAGTATCGTAGTCGTGGATTCGGCTATGTATTTATGATTTTGTCGCCCTTTTTGATATAATATTATTGGTGAAGATTACTTGGTCCTATCTTTAGCCTATTCGAGTTAAGGATTTGAGCAATTGCAAGTATCGTGTTCGTGGATTCGATCATGTATTTGTGATTTTGTCGCCTTTTCTGGAATTTGAGATCGATAGAGATTAAGGAGAATGATTAACCCTTAAGCCTACAAACCCTTTTTACCGCTTTAGACTTGTTATTCCTAGGTTTTAGTGGGGGAGATGTGTATACTTGCCAAGCTTATGATAGAATATTCGTCACGACTGGACAGTTAAACGATTAAATTTGCTTTTATCAAATTATTTTATTTTACTTCTAATTCGTTAAGTGTTTGGTTGTGTGATTATGACAAAAATGAATACATGCTTAAATATAAAAATAAATCATAATATCTTTTAGGATACATTTTCATAAGATTAATTCTAAGGTTTACTTGGGGACAAGTAAAGTTCAAGTGGGGGGATATTTGATGAACTCAAATAAGTACATTTTATTACCGTCATTTATCCTATTTATTTGACTTGTTTTATTATATTATCTGTGAGAATTGATACTTAATCGTTTACTTTTGTAATTCTCAGGTAAAAACAAGTATTTGGTGAAACTTGGCGATTTTGGACTAATTATGGAGCAAAACAAGCAAGAAGTTAAGAGTCTACTGAAATGTACAAGATTAAGACTATTCTGCTCCAGATACGCCGCATCTTACTTATTACATACGGCGCATCACTATCAAGATTTCACAAGATATGATCCAAGATACAAGAGGACATGCGCCGCATCTATAAATGGAGTTACGCCGCATCTTCTGGCGGTGTACGAATATTCCTGAATATATTAATCTTGGACCCCACGCGAAGTTAAGTCAATGCGCCGCATCTACTTATTAGATGCGCCGCATCTTACCTCAGACAGAAACTATAAATACCCCAAAGTCAGACGACTTTAAGAGACTTTTGGTACGTACGATATTCGAAGGACAGAAACCCTAGGCCGAATTCAGTCGAAGTAGCAGCACAAGGCACACCTTGAACAAAGATACGAGAGCTGTAAGAAGGTCCTGCATGTATTCAATTCATTAAGTAGTTTTGTTTTATTGTATTAGTACACTTTAATTGATTAGGATTGATGGGCTTGTGTTATGTTATCATTCACTTCAACTCCCCTTAAAATTGCTTTCCCATTAATTAAAGTTTATATGTTGATGTCTTTGGTGACTTTTATTAGTGCATTGATAACCTCTGTGTCTAGCTGAGCATTGCTTGGGTCGCCATGCCCCTTCCTCGCCTATTTATTAGATCGCCTATGCATTCTATCGTCTGTAGAAAAGTAGGAAGAAAGATAAATGGGATAGTCATAAGTAATCATTAAGGGTTTACTCGCCGATAAGATTAGAACCAACGAGAAAGGACTTAATCTCGGTGCGTTGCATCGAACTATACACTTCATATAAAACTAGCAATAAAACAAGTGACAAGCTACTTAACTATCAGGACAGGTCTTCTTATTGTCTCGAGTATTTATCTGTGTACGTGTGTGCTATTCGCTGATTCGTGCCTATTAGTTAGTTTATTAATTAATTATAACCAAACCGTGCCAGTCTCTCAGGCTGAAACCCCCTTGCGTTAGATTAGGTTGTATATCTAACTTAAGATATTAAAATACTGATTAGAATAACTAGATAATACGTTCCACTCTTAGTGATCGACACTCTACTTACCATTATATACATACTGACCGGGTACACTGCTCGTTAAAGTGTGTGTGTTATTGATAAGTCGGCTAAATATAAATTTAAAACTTGAATACTGCTAAAACCACAACGACATACCGTGGGTATAAATTAGAGCACTCGCACGCACGCATCACTAACCAACATCCGCAAAAACATTGCTAAGCTCATCACTTTCATCATCATTCTTAACATCACACATTATGTTGGATGTCCACCGATTAAGGGGGAGAGAAATTCATTCACATAATTGTCCTCTCGCATTAAAGAACATGTAGTCATGATTCTTACATCCCTAAATACCGACATGTAGGTTCAAACCATTCAGTTAAAACCAGTTCACAAAACCACAAGTTATTCAAACTTTCTTAGCTCAACCTCACAGCACATCGTCAAGTGAAAAACACATCATGTGTTTGACCAACCTCTTAAACGTGAACCATTAAGTCTTCTTAGACTGTGACTAGGTTTAGTGAAACCAAATCCATAGTTATAGGTAAATAGACCTTAGCGTGAACCTTCGTTTGATCAAAAATGACAAAACGTGACCAAATCCATTCTGGTACGACGGAACCCTTCGATAAGAAGGACGGAACCAAAAATTTGGTTCCGCCCAATCCGTGGGTACCTGGTTCAGTTTTAACCAATCATAACAGACAACCCTCTCACAACCAACGAGTCTAGGATTTACTTTCACATCTTCATTGTCTAGAACAACTTCATTATCAAGAACACCTTCATTGTCTAGAACACCATCATAGGATCTCATCCTTTTCATTCTTGATACATATCAAGCACGTCATTGTCAGTGCAAACAGAACCATCATTCTCAACACGTTGGTCCAACCAACACTCTCATCCTATGATATCATTTTCATCCGTATATAGGTATCTAGTATTTCAAATTTTTGCATATGGAATTTCTATTCCTAAGTATTCATTGTCTTCACTTCCTCTTATTTTCATTCGAGCATTTACTATGGCACGATTCATCATCTTTGGTAGATGATAATATCATAACCGTAATCGTCTTCAAATACTCTTATAGCATTTGCTATACATTAGAGTTTCTGAATTCATTGCATTCATTATAACCACCACCTTCCATCACCTCTTTCACTAGTCATCAACCCCATGGATTAGCCAAAAAACCTACTTGCATCAACCTTAGCTTCACTAGTAAACTAACACCAACATTAGCATCACTAACTTTAACTCCATTTCAAATCCTCATCATAGGCATTGTTTTGTAGGAGTATATTCTTGTAAATGTAATTCTTATTAGAAGATTACACACTTTATAACATGGTTTACTAGATAATCACGATTGATATCACAATTGATATGCTGCATCATATTTTTTTTGATTAGACAATCACAATAGGTAAGTTGCTTGTAATTAGATTATTAATATGTTGCATAATATTTTTCTTTGAGATAAAATATATTGCACAAACCATTTCATTGTAGGTTCATTATCATATACGCTCTATCGTATATAGCTTACTCATCATAGGATGAAGTTTGCATCGATTATTTTTCTTCTTTTATAGGTGCTGCTTAACGCTCTCAAACCAGGAGGATTATCAGTCTAGCACTCATATTGCATCGTCTATACACTTTGGTCGTATATGACTTAAGACATAGCTTCTAGTGCACTAATGTTTTGTTTTGTAGTTCATCTTGACGCCCTAGAACAAGGGGGAGCTTTCGTCAAGCATTTTTAGAATGCATCATATACACGCATTGTTGTATATCACATACTAACCTTTATTTTGTAGCATTTTTCATCCTTGGATCATATACGTCGGTACCCTAGCAACGGGGAGCATATCATGTACTAATCCTTGTTTTGTAGCATTCATAATCCTTACATCATATACGTTGGTACCCTAGCAACGGGGAGTATTGATTAAGGGGGAGCTACAGTCAAGGGGGAGCATGCTCGCATTCTTAAGAATTCTCATTCTTCGACACACTTTTGTGTTTCGACAAAAAGGAGGAGATAGGTCAACATAGTCCAACATAGCTTACCCACGTGTATCGTTGGCTATTTGCATTTCATTCGTCATGCATTTTTCATATATATTCTTTTTATGTTGCACACCACTAACCTTGATGTAGGTTAAGAGTCTAGTTTGATCCATGGATCTGCTAACAACCTAGGGGACGCAATAACCATAGGAGATTGGGGGTAGTCTATTTAACTTCACTAGGGATGATGCAAGCTCGCCATTTCGGGGAGAAATGAAGTTAACTCCAAGGACACATCCTTTTTGCTTCGACAAAAGGGGGAGAAAGGTGTAAACGGAGAAGGTAATATTAAAGGTAGTACGGACACAAGTAACTTTTTACATTTTACTTTCTATCACGTTTACATATTTTTTCATCATCAAAAAGGGGGAGATTGTTAGTGCAAACAGTCTCGTTGGGGAGATTGTTAGTGCAAGCAGTCTCGTTTGTTTTGATTGATGACAAACATGTAACTTGATACATAACGTAAAATGTACAAGTTACTTGTAATCATATCTTATCTCAACATACATTCAACACCTCTCGAGTCCTTGTATGATACAACACAGGTTCGTACATGTTTGTTATGTGGCATTATGATCAAACCCTTAACAAACCATTTAGAATGTTTAAAATACGACTAGGTCATTAAGTATTTTAAAAGGCTAGCTATTCTACCTAGAACCTCATTTGTCATGTTTCCTTAATAGGATAAATACACTTTAGGTGTCAAACTAACATGATACATATTGGTTAACATATATTAGTTAAGCTAAGCTTGTATATACATGCTACATGATCACTAGGATACATGTTACAAACATATACACATTTACAAGTTAATTTCCAAAAATTAGAAACTTTATTATAAAATAATAGGATGACATCATGGCATGCATCATGAACATATCTTGGAAAGATTTTGTGATATTTTGTTTAGATCTTCAAGCCAAAGAGTTGACATTTGAAGATATGGCAAGATATGGTAAGATATAGAAAGATTTGCTAGCTGTCTGGTCCGGCGGATCCGACGGATCCCTTTGGTATAAAGGACGGATCCCAACGGATCCCTTTTTCAGATTCATGGTTTGTTTTACATTTTGCCTATAAATAGTAGCCCATTGTTTACCCATTGTTTTAAGCAACTAGAACACACATTCCCTTCATTATTTCACACACTTAGATCAGTAGCAAACCATGTAGATTCATAGATTAATCACCCTTTACATAATGATTATAATGTTACTAACTTTCATTATGTTGTAAGCATACACTGTTAATGATCCTGTGAAGCAAGCCCAAGATCATGAGTCATTATCCATAACATACTTCCTGATCCACCATGAAGGTTAGAAGATCTTGAAGTCATTATCCATCATAGCATTCCAACATATGAAGATTCAAGAGAACTTGACATCCTCAATGATTTAAGACTTCTTATTCAAGAAGTTCATGTAGATTCCATATGCATATATGAAGATCCATCACAACAAGTTTAGGGAGCTTGTGATCTTCATCCATTGAAGACTTCCTAACAATGGAAGTTCATTTAGAATAGTCATTCATATCCATGATACACCTATGTCATGGATCATCGTTGATCATTGTAAACATCATACTAGATTAGATGGTTTATGTGTTTGTGCCATAAAATACAAGGTTTCTATGTTGGGCCATAAAACATAGTGGGAGTGGTTGTACCCTTGTAAATAACTCGGTATCTAGCTTAGTATCGGAAAAAGGTTAAGCGACGACGGGAGTGGTTGTACCCATGTAAAAGAACTCGACATCTAGCTTAGTGTCGAAAATTGTATAGGCGACGTTAGGTTGGTTCTACCTAAAACTAGAACCCGATATTTAGCTTTGTACCGGAAAAAGTGTAAGTGACGTGTGTAAGGTTTTCTCTGCCGAGAAGGGAGCTTGTTGATCTAGTGAAGTAACTCTCGAGTTGGGTACTCAGGAAGTGGAGTAGGGCGGAGAGGAGCTCCGTGACCGAACCACTATAAATCATCGTGTTTGGTTTGCGCTTTCTTTTACTTATCTCTTTACTTATATGTTTGCATTATGTGATTGCTTGTGTAGTGATTATTTGATAATACTTGTGTGATAACTTGGTAGTCATAAACTACAACAAACATCTTTCTTATTAGAACAACCTTAAATGGACATTTGATACAACAAGTTTTAAGATTTTAAAACGGTAACGTATTCACCCCCCCTCCCTCTACGTTTTCACAGTGGGGAAAAGGAAAAACCTCGAAAAACCAAGAAGATACCAGAGGCAGAGGCGGGAAGATTAAAAAGCAGAAAAGGAAAACAACATAAGAAGAGAGTAGTTCAAGCCATGTAAATGAAGCATATTGGAAGAAATTCAACATTTGGTATCGAAAGCTAAGGTATTGGAGGCATAATTATGTTCCGCATTGTATTGACTTCATGCATGTAGAAAAGAATGTTGGTGGGAGTCTAGTCGGAACTTAGCTGAATGTTCCTGGAAAGACAAAAGATGGAATGAATGCTCGATTGGATCTGGAAGAGTTGGGGATAAAAAAAGATTTTTTGCTAGGCAAGAAGCAGACAAAACAACACTACCTCCATCAGGTTACACATTAATGAATGCTGAAAAAGACATCTTTTGTGAAACGTTATGCAACATCAGGGTACCACAAGGCTATTGTTCAAATTTCTCTAGTTTGGTCAGCCTAAATGATAGGAAGCTCATTGGCCTTAAATCGCATGACTATCACATGCTAATGCAAGAGTTTTTGCCCATTGCTGTACGTTCAATCATGCACCCACCCACACGATATGCTATTATCAGGTTTTGCTTTTTCTTTAAATCTATATGTAGGAAAGAAATCAGGTTGCAAGAACTAGATAAGATGCAAGAAGAACTTGTTGTGACACTGTGCCTACTCGAGAAGTTCTTTCCTCCGTTATCTTTTGAAATTATGGTACACTTGACTGTGCACCTAACTAGGGAGGTAAAATTATGTGGTCCCATATGCTTTTGGTGGATGTATCCCTTCGAAAGATGTTTGAAGGTTATTAAAGGACATGTGCAAAATAGAAATAGACCAGAGGGATGCATTGCTGAGGAGACTATCGCGGAAGAAACAATAGAGTTTTTTAGCGAATATCATAAAACCATAAAAACTATTGGTATCCCACCTGAGAAACATGTAACCAATGAAAATGAGGACGGAAAGCCATTGTCGGCCGGCAAATCAAGTGAAGTTTCCGGAGAATTCTTTTGGAAAGCACATTTGTATGTAATACAAAATACAGATGTAATTCAACCGTATATCGAGTAAGTATTACTAACACATGTCTATTTCGTTGCGTAAAATGTGCTATCAAATATAATAATCAAAGACATTTATTTGTTTCAGGCGACACAAGGAAGTTTTGAAAAAAAAACTCGGGTAAACGAATGGCATTGTTGGAGAATGAGCACAGTAAATCTTTTGCTAAGTGGTTACGCGAAGAGGTAATTACTCGTATGTTGTTTATAATTGTTTGTTTGTTGCTAAAAAGAAGTGAGTTGAGATAAAATGTGAAGTGTGTTTTATTGATAAGTCCTTAACTGGTGTTTGTGATAAGCTGTATAAACCATTAATTAGGTGTACCATTCACCCAGAAAAACTCTGATAACGCTCAAATCTAACATGTTTTTAGGAGCGTTATTGAGGATTTTATGCATATATATTGGTCACTTTTATGAACTTATGGTACTTAATGGAGTATAATTTATATTTTAGGTTCATGGAAGCTCAAGTACAAGAAAACGGAGAAAAAGACGAAGAAATGATCAATAAATGAAGATTTATGCATGTACGAAGAATTCCCGACAAATGAGAGTCTCTTGGAGTATATTCGAGAAGATAAAGTCATGAAGTTGTCACTCCAAAGACTCAAGAATAAAGCACAAGAGGGAAAACGAGGAAAGAAATGAAGAAAAGAAGCTCAAACGAAGAAATAATGGAAGACTCGTTGTTCCCGACACACCTCCACCATTTTGGCCATAACTTGAGCATACGAACTCGGATTTAGTTGATTCAAGCGCCCACGGAAAGCTAAGAGAAAGATCTACAACTTTGGTTTTTATCATTTCTGGCCAGAATGCTCCATCCGATCGGTAGGAGCCCGCAACCGATTCGGATGGAGCTAACTTTTGCATCCAACCGATCGGTATTGCCCCGCATCCGATCGGTTGGCTGAAACTGCCTTCTCCAAGTTATTTTTAATGCTTCTTTAAGTGCCATTAAGTCCCAAGTCCGATCATGTGCCTCTATTAACTCATAAACCTGCCCTTTTATGACCCTTTGTGCCCAAGTTATTTGCTTGTTGGCTAAGGGTGGCTTCTACCTATAAATAATACCACTTTGGCATGGTTTCAAGTGTGAAATTCTAGCCTCCACCCTTAAGGACGAATTTTCACCAACTATTATCAACCCCAAAAGACCACAACCCTCTGCCATTTCCAGAAGTAGTGCTCAAGTGCTTGAAGAAGTGTTCGGGTGTGATTTTCCGGCTTGGTTAGAAGTTGTAGTTGATTGGAGGCTTGAAGGTTGCTATAATCCTTCACCTTTACCTATTGTAATTGATACCTTGGGTAAACTCTTGTTACTTTTATATTTCATGATGCTTATGATTTCCATGATTGTTGAAGACTTATGTTTGGTTGAATACAATATGGTTTTGTTTTGTATACTTGTTTGGTTTATATGATAACTTGTGATGATAGGATGTTTTGGGAATAATTAGTGTTTGTTTGATAACATCATATTTGGTTAAATTGGATATTGTCTTGTTTATTGTTTTGATTAATCATTGTTGGGTCTACATGTCGAAGAGATTCTCAATAGTGGTTGATTTCAATTCATTAGTCGACAAATGTTTTGGTCTTGTACTTTGTGACGATTGTATGAGAAACTTAATAAACATAACAAGTAAAGGTTTAATTTGGATTAAAGGTCGAAGGACATCTTTTGAATATGTGTTAATCAAGTAAATGGAACTTCACAAATTAATAACATCAAAGTTATGGGATCGAAAGAACATCTTTGTTTGTTGTTGGTTTAGGCATGAGTTTTATGACATGACCAATTGATTAAGACTTATGTATATTTGATTTATAAAACACTAAATTATTATTGGTTCTAGAGGCCGAAAGGAATACCAATGATAATATGTTTTCCAAACTAGTAAAGGCTTACACCAAGTCCTTACACCAAGTCCTAGTAAAGGCTCACACCAAGTTCTTACTCACTTATTATCATTGCCAAACATGTATGTTCTTTGTGTGCTTGTTCTCATATTGCTTTTCTTGTTGGTTTGATCCGTGACAATCATAACCATCAACTTGTTACTTGCTTAAACAAACAAACGACACTTGAGTGCAACCAAGTCTCTTGGGACGACCTTGACTTACCACAACCTCTATACTACAATTGACTAGGGTATACTTGCCCGAATGTGTTCCTAGTTAACCGGTAATTCTTGTTTATAAATTTAAAGCTCGGTGAACGCATCAAGTTTTTGGCGCCGCTGCCGGGGATTTGTTTGTGTTTTTGTGTGCTTTGAATCTGTGTTTTAATCATTCCCTAGTTGTGCCGCCTTTGCTTGCGAAAAAAAAACAAAAAAAAAAAATCCGAGCCTTCTATCCGATCGGTTTCTCATCTAACCGATCGGTTGTCCCCAAATCATTTTTACCGAGGAGACCATCCGATCGGTACAACCTGCTATCCGATCGGATAACCCAAAATTTCATCTAACCGATCGGTACGAGCCCGTATCCGATTCGGCTAGACCGTTTCGCCCAACAAAAATCCTCCAACCGATCGGTTGAACCATTCTGTTCAGAAACCAACAAATTTTTTTTCTTGCTTTCTAAGTTTTGTTTATTTATTTTTCTTCTTTCTTTTGACTTCTAGTTTTATTTCTTTTTCCGTAGATTTCTTTTATAAATTTTATTTAGTTATATTTGTTTAAACATCTTTGAAATAAAAATTAAAAAAAAAGTTTTTTTTTTAATCAGAAAAAAAAGTGTTTTGTTTATATTATCATTGTCTACTTATTTTTGTTTTCATTTTGAAACATGTCAAAAAAAAAAAGAAGAGAAAAAGTCATAACTAGTTTATTTTTCAAAGTTTTTTTTCGTAGTAACTAGTAATAATAAATAATAGTAACATTTTTCTAAAAGTAGATAATTTTTTGTTTACGTCATATTAAAAAAATACAAAAAGATTTTTCTTAATGTTCGTTTTCATTATGTTTTTATTTTTGCTTTTTGAGATATTTTGTGAATCACTCCGGGTTTGGATAAACTCACACTCTTGGGGTAAACAACTTGTTAGTCCACTTTACGAGCTTAAACGTAAAATCAAACAGAGGACTCGTAAACCCGATAAGACTCCAATCTTACCGTTAGTGATCGAATCACCCGAAGTATATCCGAAACCACCGTTCATCGAGGAACTATATGTCGTAATCGACATATTCGAGGAGAAAGTCGAAACTCCACCCGATTCCCCAACCATAATCGTCATTGATCCCGATGATCAACCCATGTGGTCAAGTACTAGGACCGTTGCATCAACACCTAGTTCCGCTATTATTCAACGCCCTCTTTCCAACAATTTCCATATCAAGGGTACCCACGTACAAATGATTCGCGAGAATCAATTTCATGGGAGAATCCGGTCCGATCCTCACCAACACATCACTGATTTTCTTGAGATTAGTAACCTATTCCAATATGGTGAAAATCAAGAGGAAGCGATTAAATTGAGGACTTTTCCTTTCTCATTAACTGGAGAAGCCAAAATTTGGTTGAACGAATTAAATGAAGGAACAATTACTACGTGGGAAGACATGAGAAAAGCTTTTATTAGCCGATACTTTTCTCCTGCTAAGTTTAAACGTCTCCTGAATGAAATTCACAACTTTCACCAACTCGATCACGAAACTCTCGTCGATGCCTGGCTCCGAATGAAAAATATGCTTCGCACTTGTTATGGACACGGTCTAACCAAAGGAGCGATAATTCAAACATTCTATCATGGTTTAGACGATCCAACTCAAGGAATTCTCGACGCTGGAGGAATTTTCCTCTACAAAACCCCCAACGAAGCATTCAAACTTCTCGAGGACAAGGTCCAACTCAAGCTCGATTTTTCGGAAAATTCTCTAATCGTGCCAAAACCAAAAACCGTTGTTTCCGCCGGTGGAAGCAACGTCAATTCCGACCATTCCTTATTGATGGAGAAATTGGAAGCTATAGCTAGACATATGGACAATGAATTCAAGAACATAAGGAAAGAGCTGAAGGAGATACGAGATGCTCGTAGATACGATGAAGATGACAATGCTTCAGATTACCACACGGATGATGACATGCTGATGTTTGAACCTAATGAAGCAAGATATCACGACGGATATCACAATCAAAATTCCAGAAATTCGTACTCCTATTCAAGCCAAAACCCGAACCATGACCATCCTCACTTCCTACCCCAAGATGAAATGCCACATCCATCACAATATTCCAAAACCTCACCGGAGGAGATGATAGAATGGATGGAGGCAAATGAGAGTATGAAGAACCATGTGGTGGAAAAGAAGTTGGGTGAGAAGCAAGAAGTCCATTGTACCGAATCACTTCCTCATACAACAAATTCCAATCCAAGACATGAATTTGTCTACAAACCACCATCAATCCGAAACGAGAATGATAAGGGTGATGTTGAAGTTATTGAGGAACCCATTCCAACCATGCCTAACCCAAACCAAATGATGCGCGTGATGTGTCGTTGCGGTTTAGCAGTTTTAATGCCTACTCAAGTTTTAAATTTATATTTAGCCGACTTATCAATAACACACACACTTAACGAGCAGTGTACCCGGTCAGTATGAAGATAATGGTAAGTAGAGTGTCGATCACTAAGAGTGGAACGTATTATCTAGTTATTCTAATCAGTATTTTAATATCCTAACGCAAGGGGGTTTCAGCCTGAGAGACTGGCACGATTTGTTGCAATTAAATGATAAAATAAACCAATAGGCACGAATCAGCAAGTAGCACACACGTACACAGATAGATACTAGAGACAATAAGAGGGCTGTCCTTATGATTAAGTAGATTGTCACTTGTTTTATTGATAGCTTTATATGAAGTGTATGTAATTAATCCTTTCTCGTTGGTCCTATTCTTATCGGCGAGTAAACCCTTAATGATTACTTATGTCTAAAAGTTATTCCTAAGTGATCAATTTAGAAACAACCGTGGGAGCCACATTATGTCCCGCAGTCAAATGCCCGCAAGCCACTAATAAACACAGAGGTTATCAATGCACTAATAAGTAGTAACCAAAGACATCAACATATAAACTTTAATTGATGGGAAAGCAAGTATTAAAGGGAGTGCAATCTTTCCGTTGTCACATTACACAAGCCACCAATCCTGATGAATTAAAGTTTGCTAACACAATAAAACAAAACTACTTAATGAATTAAATACATGCAGCACCTTCTTACAGCTCTTGTATCTTCGATTTGGGTGTGTCTTGTGCTGCCTCTTGACTGAATTCGTCCTTTTGCTCTGCTGTCCGAACTTCGGTTTTAGGGTTTCGAACTCTTAAATTCGTCTGGTCTACGGGGTATTTATAGTTTCTGTCTGAGGGAAGATGCGGCGCATCTACTTAAGTAGATGCGGCGTATGTACTTAACTTCGCGTGGGGTCCAAGATTATAATATTCAGGAATATTCGTACACCGCCAGAAGATGCGGCGTAACTCTTGATTAGATGCGGCGCATGTCCTCTTGTATCTTGGATCGTATCTGGTGATATCTTGATAGAGATGCGGCGCATGTCGAGAGTGAGATGCGGCGCATCTGGAGCAGAATTGACTTGATCTTGTCCATGTCAGTAGACTTCCACTTTATGCACGTTTTGCTCCATTATTAGTCCATAATCGCTAAGTTTCACCAAATGCTTGTTTTTACCTGAGAATTACAAAAGTAAACAATTAAGTATCAATCCTCATACATAATATAGTAAAACAAGTCAAATTAATAGGATAAATGATAGTAATAAAATGTACTTATTTGAGTTCATCAAATATCCCCCCACTTGAACTTTACTTGTCCCCAAGTAAACCTTAGAATTTCATTTATGAAAATGTATCCTAAAAGATGTATTAGGATTTATTTTTATATTTAAGCATGTATTCGTTTATTTCATAATCACAAAAACTAAACACTTAACGAATTAGAAGTAAAATAAAATAAGTCGATAAAAGCAAATCTAATCGTTTAACTGTCCAGTCGCGACGAATATTCTATCATAAGCTTGGCAAGTATACACATCTCCACCACTAAAGCTAAGGAATAACAAGTCTAAAGCGGTAAAAAGGGTTTTTAGGCTTAAGGGTTAATTATTCTTAATCACTACCGATCTCAAATTCCAGAAAAGGCGACAAAATCACAAATACATGATCGAATCCACGAACACGATACTTGCAATTGCTCAAATCCTTAACTCGAATAGGCTAAAGATAGGTCCAAACTTCACCAATAATAATATATCAAAAAGGGCGACAAAATCATAAATACATAGCCGAATCCACGACTACGATACTTAAGATTGCTCAAATCCCTAATCTCAATAAATCAAAGGTTCGGTTGGATAAAGAACAATACAGGGTATGGATAATATTTGGGATATAAATTGGTGTAAAAATAAAAATAAACAAAACAAAACAAATAAATTAAAATCCTAAGTGTGGTTAATCACTATCCCAACCATCCCATGAATAAGACTCATATCATTGAATAACTCACGCTTTAACACTTGAAACACACGCTTTAGGTAGACACGAATTATACTCAACAAGATCTTAATCAAAGAAAAAAACTTAATTGGCGTTCCCATAACTGCCAATTCCCATTCAATCCATAAATATAGTATAACAAATAGTGGTGATATCGACCACTTACATAACTCTACATCGTTGGCTTAAAATAAACATCCAACTTTTCTTTCTTTCTTTTTCTTTTCTCATTTTTTCGATTTTTTTTTATACATTTTTTTTTTTTTTTTTTTTTTTTTTTTTTTTTTTTTTTTTTTTTTTTTTTTACTTGAAACATAAACATAGATGTGTAAAATTTCACCACATCACTACAACTTTCTTTCCGGATAATTTTTTTAATACTTTTCATACTTTCAGAAATAACGGTAATAGTGAAAGTAGTAAACACACGAAAAATAAACTCAAAAATATACAATATTTACTTTCACTCCAATTTGCATTGTGCAATTTCCCGACCTAACCATAGATAATGAATTACGCACGCGAACACAGGTAATGTAAGGAAACACACTCTGCCTATAGCAATTAACCAACCACGGATTCTAATCTACAGGGTAGGCTAAGGTGTAAGGGTGTAACGAAACATTTTAAACATAGGTGTAAGAAACGAAAGGAATGGCTCTGAGGGTTTTTCTAGGGGTATCTTACTCTAAAAATGAGAGTAACAAGAGGGTTTATACGGGGGTTAACTAACCAGTGTAGTTAGCTAATAACACATAACATATAAAGGCTATTTGGTGTAATCCTAGAATTTTACCAAGTTAGACAAGTCATTCCAATTATATAAATAATACTCATTATGGTGGTCTCGAATAGTATACAAGCCAAGTTCTAAAGTTTACAAGTCACCGGCACACTCATAGATTTGTGAATTTTGAAAAATCACAATTTTTGAAAATAACGTCTTGTGTGCAGTTATGTAACTTAGATCTTAAACAAAAACATGCTAAAAAATTTTTAAGTTTGATATATTAAGCACATTTTAAGCATAATTTTTGAAAAAGTTTAGGACAAGTAATTGTTAAGTGTTCTAATTCTCCAATCCCCCCACTTAAGTTAAACAACGTCCTCGTTGTTTGTATAAAAGGTTAAAAACTGGAAAATAAAAGAATTAGAACAGGAAAAACTCCCCTGAGATTTGCTCGGTATGATCCTCCATTAGTATAAGAGCAAAAATCATCTTCCATGTGGATTAGAACGTTAAAACTTCATACTTGATGTATCCACAGGAAATCCAGGAAACTATAATACCACCAACACTTTAAAACACACCTAAGATAAGAAAGGTTCAACTTGCATAATACATTAGTAGTTAGGAAAAATAAAAACTTAAAAATTAAAACTGAAAATCATCAGGTTAATCGATGCGCCGTATCTTATTGAAGAAGATACGCCGTATCGAGCCTGGAATAAATACGGATCAGAATAAAGATGCGCCGCATCCTTAACCAGGGATGCGCCGCATTAAAATAAACTGATAAATAGTTTTAAAGTCGAAAAATAAAAATGCAGAAAAAATAAAATAAGATATGACCATTGCAGAGGATGCGTCGCATCTCAGGACTGAGATGCGCCGTATCTTCGTGCGGCCTGGACTGACTCGACACAGAAAACAGAATAATAAAAGATAAATCCGGGTTGTCTCCCGGTAAGCACTTGTCTTTATTCCAGAGTCTTCAAGTTAGACTCACGTTCAGCTCTTTAATACCGATCACATTTGAAAGGTTGACTTTCCGCCTCTAGTTGTAATCCCTTTCAAATCGTGTTTTACCAAAAGAACCTTGTTAAGCACTGTTGACAATTGGTGCACTTCAATTGCCAAACCATTGATCAAATTGTTTTGTTCCTTTAGTAATAGCTCATGACTGCCTTTGAATTCGGTGATAAAGTTCCTTGCCTCATGATATTCTTGTTCATTGGCTTGAGCGATTAGTAATGCAAACTCTTCCATAGTAAGGTTTCTTTGGGGTCTTCCGAACCAGTTTGGGAAAATATCGAACATTGATCCTGAAAATTAAGAACAAGAAGATTTCAAAGTAAAAGCTTCCAAGTATAAGGGTAAATCAGAATATTTTCCGTTCGGAAATTAGAAAAGAATAAGAGTTGCTGATATCTGCAGACGATGCGCCGTATCCAAAAAGTTGGATACGCCGTATCTTATAATCGTTAAAAATTAATCAGACTTTATTCAGAAAATAGATACGCCGCTTTAGAATTTAAGAATGCGCCGTATCGAATTAATAATCAAAAATCAACTTATCTAATTAAAATTAAATGCGTCGTATTAACGAAAGTTAATGCGCCGTATTTTCGTTACGTTTAAAAATAAAAGATTTTTGATTCAGTAAGATGCGCCGTATCGACAGAGATCGATACGCCGTATCTGTTTAATAATTCGCAAACTGTTTTTAATTAAAATAATAGATACGCCGTATCTTCAAAAGAAGATGCGTCGTATGGCGTTAATGTTTTAGAAAAAAATTTTATCAAAAACAGATACGCCGTATCTGCAAAAGCAAATGCGTCGTATTACTTTATCGCTTAGAAAAAACTTTCTTATTAAAAACAGATACGCCGTATCTTGGGGAAAAGATGCGTCGTATCGAATTAATTAAACGCGTTGTAAAAAAAATTAAACGCAATACGCCGTATCTGAGAGATCAGATGCGCCGTATCGTTTGATTTAGCACAGTACAACGATAGCAGAACAGAAAAGTACGAAAAATAAAAACAAAAATTTAAACACACAAACAAAAATAAACACACAAAAATAAAAAGAAAACAATTAACACACAATACAACAAATATGCAAAATAGTACAATGACGCAATTAATCTAATAAAAAGAAAAACCTAATTAAAATACTAATCAAATTAACAGATAATAACAATTCACTCCCCGGCAACGGCGCCAAAAACTTGATGCGCGTGATGTGTCGTTGCGGTTTAGCAGTTTTAATGCCTACTCAAGTTTTAAATTTATATTTAGCCGACTTATCAATAACACACACACTTAACGAGCAGTGTACCCGGTCAGTATGAAGATAATGGTAAGTAGAGTGTCGATCACTAAGAGTGGAACGTATTATCTAGTTATTCTAATCAGTATTTTAATATCCTAACGCAAGGGGGTTTCAGCCTGAGAGACTGGCACGATTTGTTGCAATTAAATGATAAAATAAACCAATAGGCACGAATCAGCAAGTAGCACACACGTACACAGATAGATACTAGAGACAATAAGAGGGCTGTCCTTATGATTAAGTAGATTGTCACTTGTTTTATTGATAGCTTTATATGAAGTGTATGTAATTAATCCTTTCTCGTTGGTCCTATTCTTATCGGCGAGTAAACCCTTAATGATTACTTATGTCTAAAAGTTATTCCTAAGTGATCAATTTAGAAACAACCGTGGGAGCCACATTATGTCCCGCAGTCAAATGCCCGCAAGCCACTAATAAACACAGAGGTTATCAATGCACTAATAAGTAGTAACCAAAGACATCAACATATAAACTTTAATTGATGGGAAAGCAAGTATTAAAGGGAGTGCAATCTTTCCGTTGTCACATTACACAAGCCACCAATCCTGATGAATTAAAGTTTGCTAACACAATAAAACAAAACTACTTAATGAATTAAATACATGCAGCACCTTCTTACAGCTCTTGTATCTTCGATTTGGGTGTGTCTTGTGCTGCCTCTTGACTGAATTCGTCCTTTTGCTCTGCTGTCCGAACTTCGGTTTTAGGGTTTCGAACTCTTAAATTCGTCTGGTCTACGGGGTATTTATAGTTTCTGTCTGAGGGAAGATGCGGCGCATCTACTTAAGTAGATGCGGCGTATGTACTTAACTTCGCGTGGGGTCCAAGATTATAATATTCAGGAATATTCGTACACCGCCAGAAGATGCGGCGTAACTCTTGATTAGATGCGGCGCATGTCCTCTTGTATCTTGGATCGTATCTGGTGATATCTTGATAGAGATGCGGCGCATGTCGAGAGTGAGATGCGGCGCATCTGGAGCAGAATTGACTTGATCTTGTCCATGTCAGTAGACTTCCACTTTATGCACGTTTTGCTCCATTATTAGTCCATAATCGCTAAGTTTCACCAAATGCTTGTTTTTACCTGAGAATTACAAAAGTAAACAATTAAGTATCAATCCTCATACATAATATAGTAAAACAAGTCAAATTAATAGGATAAATGATAGTAATAAAATGTACTTATTTGAGTTCATCACTAACCCAAACCAAATCATGTCTAATTCACCAACCGTGTCACCTTTTCTTGAGGATTGCACCGAGCATATCCCAACCACTGAACCCTTAGTAAGAGAGAAAATGTTTACACATGATGAATTCAATGCAACTGGAGGCGTTGGAAATGAAGTCTTGAAAGAGAAAGAGATTGAAAAGGATGAAAAAGGAGTGTCAAAGATACGCTACAGGAGTGGAGAATTGGAAAGAAAGCTAGTCAAGTGGTCTAATCAACAAAATCGAGTTTCTTCAAAACAAAACGGTAGGACTGATCCACCTCCTCCAAATCCTATTGAAAACGTGAATGACATATTCACTAGGAGTGGAAAGTCTGATGACCTTCTGAAAAATCAAAAAGATTCGCCACCTGTCTTTGTTTTTAATAAAATCGATCAAGCATTCAAGATAACGAAAAGGGATTATCACGTGGTCAAATCAAAAGAATTCCCGTCACTTGAGAAGTACATACCAAAGATCCCATACCCTCAACGTTTAAGAACCGAAATTCCCCATTTGAACCGTATCGTCAAAGAATCCTAATCCGGGGAAGAGTCTAGCTAATGACTCAGTAATAAATTAAGCGCTTCTCGGGAGGCAACCCGAGCTTTTACTTGTTTATTTGCTTATTTTATGTTTTAAATAAACATGTACACCCTTTTTGCAGAAATTCTTTTCAAAACTTGGAAAATCTTAAGTGTGGGGGTGGTACATGCTAATATATTATTGTGTGCATTTTGGATTGTTTGTTTGTTTGTTTTGTTTTTGTTTGAATAATTGCAGCAGATGATGGAGGAAGATGTTTGGATCAGAAATCGATTGTTCTCACAAGCTTATGCTAGCATTTGCTTAGCAATTTATCATATGGAGTTCGATCGCAATTTCTTGGCCCGGGAAGTTTCGTTTCTCTTGGATTATTTATTTATTTTCCCTATTTTACATGCTTTGAAGTTTATTTTTCACAATGAGTACAATGCTTAACTTAAGTGTGGGGGGGGGGGGGGGAAGTAAATAGAGAAAAACGAAACTGCTTTTCAAATTTATAATTTTTTGGGCCAATTTAAAATCTTGTATGCTTGTTTGCCCTTGAGATCTAATTGTTTTCACGCTTTTAGGATAATATATTAGAATAACTGGATCATCCCACTGGTGAAATCTGTAAATTTTGAAAAATCTGAGATGTGTCCCGATTAATATTGCAATCCATTCTGGGATCGATAACATTTGCTAGCACATATTATAGCCCTTTCCACTAAATTGTGAGGATTTTAGCCTGTTTCGTATATAGCATACATCTTTTATGCTTGGATCTTTTGCTATGAGTGTGCCGGTGATTTTATTTATTCTAGAACTTGTACTTGTAAATCATTACCAGACCGCAGTAAGATCGCATTCGTGTGATATAAGTGTATTCGTGTGATAAAGAGGCAACCTTAGGATTAAACCAAATGGCCTTCCATTTTACATCTAATGATATATTAGCTAGCTACATCGGTTAGTTAACCTCCCATATGGACCCATTTGTTAGCGTTTATCTTTAGCGCTAGATACCCTAGTTAAACCCTCCGAGCCATCCTTTTCATTTTTGATTACATCCAGAAAAATACAAAAAGATTT
Organism: Artemisia tridentata subsp. tridentata; assembly: GCA_021014915.2. Lineage (NCBI taxonomy): Eukaryota > Viridiplantae > Streptophyta > Magnoliopsida > Asterales > Asteraceae > Artemisia > Artemisia tridentata. The sequence continues at coordinate 146,037,728 of CP139503.1, read as the reverse complement.
TACACTTTAAACCTTAGCCTAACCCCTTGTCAAAGTCTAAATGGTTGGTTGCTAGTTGCTTGGTATGTTGGATTGTTTTTGATGATTAATAGTTTGGTTACACTTCGTTATTTGATTGTGCCATTCCGACAAAGACGAAGGATGCATACTTCTTATTTGTATTTTTGTGGTGTGCTTATGCGAAGTGTGGGGGAGATGTGATGTATGAAAGCGAGGTGTTGAAAAAAAATATATATATGAAAAAAAAAAAGAAAAAAAAAAAAGAAAAAAATATATGAGATGACAATTATAGCCAATGTGCTATATTATTATGAAGATGAAGGAAGGTGAAGTATGTTTGAGATATCGATTAGCCAATGTGCTAAGACGTGATATACATATATATTTGGTGATCGATATGTAAGAGGAAAAGGTTGTTAACTATAATCATTTACGGGTTTGCGGTTTGTTCGGTGACTAGCAACATGGGTATTAGACTTGACTTTATTTTTCTTTTAAAACCAATTTCATAAATACTCCCATGCCTTATCCCTACCCTTTTGACTTTGTGAAATTATCAAGTGTATTGACATGTAGTGACCATCCGATTTCTTGAGGAATTAGGTAGCGTTGTTAGCAATCTAAGGTTAATCCTTAGTGACCATCCGTTATTTGGTAATGCAAGAATTCGTTGTTAGCGAGCTATTATGTTTTGCACAAGATAGTTGCACGTAAGTCTGATATAACCCTTTAAGCCTTAAACCCGAATAAAAGTCCTCTTTAGATGTTTACACTTGGTGCTTACGCCACGTCGGTGGAGTTTTGTTTCTTGTACAAGCCTATGGTAATAAACGGATCATGACTGAGCAATGAGTGTGATTTCTCTTATATATACTCCACTACCTAAATAAATGAGTGATTGAGTGAATTATACTTCGTTTCTTTTTTGTGAGGTGTTTAGAAATGTTACTCAAGCAAGAAAATCTTTATACATCTCGTTTTTTTCACCATAACGCTTAAAAATAATGAATCGTATCTTGTACTTGTACTAGGTAGATTTGCATCCTAATTTTTACAACCATTTTCATGCACCATGTGGGATTTATTTTTCTTTATATTTGCTTAAGGGCAAGCAAACCCTTAAGTGTGGGGGAGTTTGCGCTCATTTTTCGCTTATTTTCTCTTTTATTAAAATAATAATAATAATAATAATAATAATAATAATAATAATAAATTATGATCTGTCTAACCGATCGGATGTGTGAGCATCCGATTCGGTTGGCGTGCTGCATGTTTCTACGAATTGTCCATCCGATCGGATGGAAGTGCAAACCGATCGGATGGATGCCTCGTTAAAGTTTTCAAAATTTTTAAAATTTTCTTTTCATTTTGTCATTTAGATATGCATTTTAATTTTTCTTTTCTTAGATTTGCTTGAGGGCAAGCAAAGTTCAAGTGTGGGGGATTTGATAACGCTCAAATCTAACATGTTTTTAGGAGCGTTATTGTGGATTTTATGCATATATATTGGTCACTTTTATGAACTTATGGTACTTAATGGAGTATAATTTATATTTTAGGTTCATGGAAGCTCAAGTACAAGAAAACGGAGAAAAAGACGAAGAAATGATCAATAAATGAAGATTTATGCATGTACGAAGAATTCCCGACAAATGAGAGTCTCTTGGAGTATATTTGAGAAGATAAAGTCATGAAGTTGTCACTCCAAAGACTCAAGAATAAAGCACAAGAGGGAAAACGAGGAAAGAAATGAAGAAAAGAAGCTCAAACGAAGAAATAATGGAAGACTCGTTGTTCCCGACACACCTCCACCATTTTGGCCATAACTTGAGCATACGAACTCGGATTTAGTTGATTCAAGCGCCCACGGAAAGCTAAGAGAAAGATCTACAACTTTGGTTTTGATCATTTCTGGCCAGAATGCTCCATCCGATCGGTAGGAGCCCGCAACCGATTCGGATGGAGCTAACTTTTGCATCCAACCAATCGGTATTGCCCCGCATCCGATCGGTTGGCTGAAACTGCCTTCTCCAAGTTATTTTTAATGCTTCTTTAAGTGCCATTAAGTCCCAAGTCCGATCATGTGCCTCTATTAACTCATAAACCTGCCCTTTTATGACCCTTTGTGCCCAAGTTATTTGCTTGTTGGCTAAGGGTGGCTTCTACCTATAAATAATACCACTTTGGCATGGTTTCAAGTGTGAAATTCTAGCCTCCACCCTTAAGGACGAATTTTCACCAACTATTATCAACCCCAAAAGACCACAACCCCCTGCCATTTCCAGAAGTAGTGCTCAAGTGCTTGAAGAAGTGTTCGGGTGTGATTTTCCGGCTTGGTTAGAAGTTGTAGTTGATTGGAGGCTTGAAGGTTGCTATAATCCTTCACCTTTACCTATTGTAATTGATACCTTGGGTAAACTCTTGTTACTTTTATATTTCATGATGCTTATGATTTCCATGATTGTTGAAGACTTATGTTTGGTTAAATACAATATGGTTTTGTTTTGTATACTTGTTTGGTTTATATGATAACTTGTGATGATAGGACATTTTGGGAATAATTAGTGTTTGTTTGATAACATCATATTTGGTTAAATTGGATATGGTCTTGTTTATTGTTTTGATTAATCATTGTTGGGTCTACATGTCGACGGGATTCTCAATAGTGGTTGATTTCAATTCATTAGTCGACAAATGTTTTGGTCTTGTACTTTGTGACGATTGTATGAGAAACTTAATAAACATAACAAGTAAAGGTTTAATTTGGATTAAAGGTCGAAGGACATCTTTTGAATATGTGTTAATCAAGTAAATGGAACTTCACAAATTAATAACATCAAAGTTATGGGATCGAAAGAACATCTTTGTTTGTTGTTGGTTTAGGCATGAGTTTTATGACATGACCAATTGATTAAGACTTATGTATATTTGATTTATAAAACACTAAATTATTATTGGTTCTAGAGGCCGAAAGGAATACCAATGATAATATGTTTTCCAAACTAGTAAAGGCTTACACCAAGTCCTTACACCAAGTCCTAGTAAAGGCTCACACCAAGTTCTTACTCACTTATAATCATTGCCAAACATGTATGTTCTTTGTGTGATTGTTCTCATATTGCTTTTCTTGTTGGTTTGATCCGTGACAATCATAACCATCAACTTGTTACTTGCTTAAACAAACAAACGACACTTGAGTGCAACCAAGTCTCTTGGGACGACCTTGACTTACCACAACCTCTATACTACAATTGACTAGGGTATACTTGCCCGAATGTGTTCCTAGTTAACCGGTAATTCTTGTTTATAAATTTAAAGCTCGGTGAACGCACATCAAACTCATAGCTACAAGCTCCAAAACCAATAGTAGTAGTCTATAATAAATAAGCACTTACCAATGATCTGCCCAGCAACTTTTTCAGTCATAGAACCTATCATCATAATTGTCCCTCCTGTATATGACATTAGATAGAGGTCCACCAGCACACCATTTCATTATCACAAACACTCCTATTCTTTAATTGTTTGTTTGTTGTTCCTGCAATTTAATGGTAATATATACTTGTAATGAAATTCAGGTTGAGAGAGAGTTAGCGATATCCAATGACAGTGTATCAGAAACTGTGAGGTGGATATCATTTGGACCATGCGCCAGCATAGTGAAATACGAGGCATATAACATCAATGGGTATACATTTCGTACGAAAAGTAATGATGGCATAGTTTACCAGAACAGTGGGGTTAGTGTTGAGGCAGTAGATGTTCACATATCCAAAGAAGTTTCAACCACAAGAAAAACATTTTATTATGGGGTTTTACAAGAGATGTGGATACTAGATTACCGTTTCTGGCAAATTCCTCTTTTCAAATGCGATTGGGTTAATCTCAAAACTAGTGGGGTCAAACGCGATACTCTTGGTTATACGTTGGTAGTCCTGCGTAGTTTAGGCCACAAGGATGATCCGTTCATATTAGCCTCACAAGCAAGACAAGTGTTTTATGTGAAAGACCAGGTAGATAAAAAATTGTCTATTGTCTTTAAAACACCTACGAAGAATTACAAAGATACGTATGACGAAGTCGATGAGCAGTTTAGTACAGTCATTCACGAGCACAATGATAACATATTGCCGCGTGTAAATAAAAATGACTTGGGTAATGAATCACGAAATGACTACTATCGAACCAACTGTGAAGGTATTGTTATACAAAAATCCAAGTGAAGCATGTCATGCTGCAAGTTAAGACTGCTAGTGTAACAGTTAAGACTGCTGGTTGAAGTTAAGACTGCTAGTGAACTTCAAAGGAAATACACCAAAGTTGTTAGTGCTTCTAGTACAAAAGTTACTACTGCTGGGCTTAAAGTTAATGTTGCTCAAGGCTAAGTGCAAGGTTACTGCTGGTATTGTTAAGTTAGTACTGTTAGATGATTAGCAGTTTTAGTATTAAATAGTTGTTTGTGTAATTTAGCCTGTTGTAATGGTTTTTGACTCCAAAAAGTCAAGCTTTTCTATGGCAATGAAAAAATTTGCAGTTTTCACTAGTATATCCACTTGCAGTCAAACTTTATTGTATTTGCAGTTTCCATTTATCATGTACATGCACTTTCAGGCACTTTAGTAACATGTTACTTCATTAAAGTTGAAAATTGACTTTAGAAAGTCAAGTAACATAGTTCCTAGGGGCAAGTAACATACTACTGCATTAAACTAGATAGACTATAAAATCCCAGCATTGTAATGGGGCAAATGAAGAGTCATGACTAATAGTCTGAACTCAATTAAGTGAATATCAAATTAGACTCAAACTAGATAGACTATAAAATCCCATATCTAACCCCTCAAAATTACATAAGTTATCAGAAATGTGTGACCATATGTATCGAATTGTGACTACACTTAAATAATGTGTGACAAAATATGACTCTATGATTTAGACACCTAAATAAATACTTCATGTGACCATATATAACATCTTGAATTTAGTCACACAAACATTCAATGTGACTAATATCAAGGTTAATGATAACTGAGTTCACATTTTGCTATAAATAATAGTCATATAAATATTTCACAATGTGACTATTTTGAATGTATTGGTCACATATAATACCCTTATAATGTGGCCATAAACATAATTTAGATACACATTTGTGATATGGTGTGACTATTGTAAAGCCTATAGTCACATGATTGTGCTACAATTAAATGTGACTATACACATTAGGATTTGACAGGCAAACACACACTAAACTTTAGACACACATATTAACTTACGTGACCATATGTATCGAATTTTGGTTACACTTAATCATGTATGTCTATGGTTTAGTGTGACCATATATGACATTTGGTCACACTGTTCAAGTGTGTGACATATATTAGTCACTTTTAAATGCATATCGTGACTAATGCTTCAAACTTACTTTTCAGTTGTCACACATTTCAAATTCATATGTGGCTAAATTTTTAACAAAAACTAGCAGTCACTTTTAAATAATGTGTGACAAACTTGAGTATATGATTTTGCCACATACACAATTACTTCATGTGACCATATATGGATTTTGGTCACACTGTTCAATTGTGTGACATATATTTGTCACATATGTATATATATATAGTGTGACTAATGTTTCAAACTTATTTGTATCTGTCACACGTCCCAAATTATAAGTGACTAAATAATCAATTTTTTTTTACCAGATACCTATAGTCACGAAAATATTCAAATGTGTGACAATGAAATTCCGAAATGATCACACAAGTTGGATCAAGTGTGGCTGTTTATTTTATTCTGGAACATTTAGTCACATAAATATGTTACTGTGTGACCGTTTGAAATCCCATATGTGTGACGAAATCCAATATCTATACTAGTGTGTAGAAATGAATGATGTTGCGGTCATGATTATTCTTTTCAAAGAGTTGGTGAGTGTTGCACTTTCGCCAGGTATCACTCACATCTATTTATAAGCCAAGACTAAATAATAAATATGATAATTTTATCTTTTATAGTTAAAATGCCCTGTTTAGTTATCAACAATTGTTGTTGAATTTTGAATCTGTGAATTTATTTTAAATCAACGTATGTTATATGTGACTGTGTAGGTATGGAAAAGATGAAGAAGCTTCAACATAAAAATTCGAAACTAGAGTTACTGTAGCATGCGATTGATGTTCCTAATCCCTTTACCTAGTTATTGTTCATAAGAGTAACCCTCACTTAACAAAAAACTTAGTGTTGCACCATGCCATTATCTGACAATGAGATTAATTCTAAGAAGCTGTGATGTTAGAAACTGAATCAAGCAAAATTGAGATTATCTGCATCTTGGCAGGGCAACTTACAAAGTTTGCGGCCATGACGGATTGATCCTCTTTTTTCGAACGTTTACTATACATATCTTAGCCTTGCCCGCCCCATTTTAATAACAAGGTCGGATGCCCCGACATGACATTTGTCAGTTTCGAAAAAAGTGATATTGCACAGGCTGCAATGTATCATGCATCACTGGATGATGTTGCGGTCATGATATGTTATTTTTTTCAAACATAAGAATAAAAGATAAATATGATAATTTGGTCTTTTATAGTGAAAAGGCCTTGTTCAGTTATCTATATATAAGCAAAGAATAAAAGATAAATATGATAATTTGTTCTTTTATATATAAGCAAAGAATAAAAGATAAATATGATAATTTGGTCTTTTATGGTGAAAAGGCCTAGTTCAGTTATCTACAATTGTTGCTGAATTTTGAGTGTGTGAACTTATTTTAAGTAACCGTATGTTGTATATGTATGTGTGTAGGCACGGAAAAGATGCCGAAGCGTGATCGTGAAAATTCTAAACTGGAATTTGAGTTAACGATTCATTTGTTTAAGATGTACACACTTGCTCAGGAAACTAAATGTTAGATCAGTCTGCAACATGGAATTTCCTCCTACCATTCAAACGTATTTCATTATGCTCTTGCCTCACACTGATGATGGAAGATTGGTTGCCTCAACTAAATGGATTTGTTTAGGTATGATATTTATTGTTGTGACAACTCGTATTTTTCTGGTCATTACTCAACTATAAACTTTGAACATTTGAATATTTACTTAAACGTATAACCGTTAGGTCAAATCGCGTCTGATGAAAAACGACATTTAACATAAACCGACACTAGACTAAGTTTAGTCGACATCAAACATGCACTATATTACTTTTATAAGCATGTCTTATAAGTCTACACATTTGGTTTTACAAGTTTTACATAAAACGTCCATGACTTGTATTTACGTTCATGCATGCATGCGATAACCAACCCAATCCACCTCCTTTGTAATATATACATACCTACACACATTCACTTGCCCCTTCGGAACATACAATTACCGGCGTATGCCTTTTGGTCTATGCAACGCACCTGCTACTTTTCAGAGGTGCATGATAGCAATTTTCCATGACATGATTGAGGAATCCGTAGAAGTGTTTATGGATGATTTTTCTGTCTTTGGAAATTCTTTAGAAAAATGTCTCAGCAATCTAGATAAAATGCTCCAGCGATGTGAAGATGCAAGTCTTGTCCTTAATTGGGAAACGTGTTACTTCATGATCAAAGAAGGAACTGTGCTCGGACACAAAGTGTCAGGAGCATGACTTGAAGTTGACAAAGCAAAAATAGATGTAGTCTCTAAACTTCCACCACCAACTAATGTGAAAGGCATTAGAATTTTTTTATGACATACATGATTTTACCGACATTTCATTAAAGATTTTTCTAAAATTGCATGTCTACTGACAAAACTTCTTGAAAAAGACATCACATTCAAATTTGATGACGAATGTCATAAAGCCTTTGAATCTTTACAAGAAAAACTCACATGCACTTCCATAATAATAAGTCCGAATTGGATCCTTCCATTTGAATTAATGTGTGATGAAAGCGATTTCGCGGTTGGAGCAGTTTTAGGACAAAAAGATGGTAAACACTTCCATCCGATCTATTTTGCAAGTAAAACTCTCAACGCTGCTTAACAAAATTATACAGTCACCGAAAAATAACTCGTGGTTGTAGTATTTGCATTTGAAAATTTTCGTGCGTATCTCGTTCTATCCAAAACAGTTGTCTATACAGACCATTCCACTCTCACATATCTATTTAAAAAGCAAGATGCTAAACCACGTCTCATACGTTGGATATTGCTATTACAAGAATTCGATATAGAAATCAAAGATAAAAAAAAGGTGCTGAAAGTGTAGCAGCCGATCACTTGTCTCGTATCGAAAATGATGAAGAAGAGATAGAAAATGAAATAGATGACAACTTTCCCAATGAAACTCTAATGGAAATTAGCTCTCAAGAAACACCATATTTCGCGGATTTTGCAAACTACTTGGATGGGAACATAATACCTAAAGGTATGACATACCAACAGAAAAACAAATTCTTTTCAGATCTAAAGAAATAATTTTGGGAAGAACCACAGCTTCTCAAAGTATGCCCTGATGGGATGATTAGAAGATGTGTATCAGGACCAGAAACACAAACCATTCTGGATCAATGTCACCACGGACCAACTGGTAGACATCACAGTCCTACCACAACAGCGAAAAAAGTATTCGATTCATGTTTCTATTGGCCAACAATCGTTAAAGAAGCTCATACACTAGTTCACCTATGTGACGCATGTAAATATCTCCAAGAGAGATGAAATGCCATTAAACAGTATCCAAGTCTGCGAAATTTTTGACATATGGGGTATAGACTTCATGGGACCATTTCCGTAATCCTATAAATTTGAATACAGCTTAGTTGCCGTTGACTAGGTGTCCAAATGGGCCGAAGCCCAAGCTCTACCAACAAACGATGCTAGAGTCGTTATTTAGTTCATAAATAAACTCTTTTGTCGTTTTGGCATGTCAAAAGCTCTCATAAGCGACAGAGGAACTCATTTCTGCAATAAACTAATGGAAAAGAATATGAAAAGATACGAAGTAAGTCATCGTTTCTGTAGAAAACTAGAAGGGGGGGGGGTTGAATAGTTTTACATATTAAAACATTGTTTTAAAACTATTAGATCGACTTATGTCAATCTAGTTTGGTGTGTTGGATATTGATAGTTAGATAAGCATATAAACTACACTACGAGATAGAGATAGAGAGACACAACCACAACACAAGTATTTATAGTGGTTCGGCTACAAGGACTCCTTCCTTGCCCTACTCAACTGCCCGAGTAACCAACTCGAGAGTTCCGTAAACACTACACGTCACAAACTCCTTTCACCGGCGGAGAAGCCTTCACAATGTCGCTTACACTTTATCCGGTACAAAGCTAAATACCGGGCTCTTCGACGAGGTAGAACCAAACCTACGTCGCTTACACTTTATCCGATACAAGGCTAGACACCGGGTTCTTCACACAAGGTAGAACCAAACCTTACACAACGTTGCCTACACTTGATCTAGTACAATGCTAGATACCGAGTTCTTTTACAATGAAGGAACTATTCCTAACACCACTAATTATCACATCACATCTACAACACACTTGAGAAGAGAGAATGGCAAGATACACTTCTGTGATCTTGTGAAGATAAAGAATCCTAGCAATCCATGTCTTGAGCGTGCAAGTCTTCTAGAGGTCCTGATCTCGCCTTTAGGAGGAACCTATTGAATCACTAAGAGAAAAGCTACATAGAAGATCATTAGATCTAAGGTTAGAGAACTTAGAATATAGAGAGAAGATATGTCTAAGTGGGGTAGTAGAAAGGGAGAAATAGCCATCTATTTATAGGAAAAACTGACCACTGTTCACCCTGATCCGGCGGATCCCTTCCCAAAGGGATCCGGCTAGTGTAAAGCCAAGGATCCGGCTATCTGGTAGTACCAGTCTGGATTTTGGGTTACAATTCCGGGTTTTGGGTTATGGGTTAAGGTCCATGGGTCATGTGATGTCATGCATGATGTCAAAGACATCTTGGGTCATGGGTTATGGACTTTGGGTCATGGGTTATGGACTTTGGGTCATGGGTCATGGGTCATGGGTTTTACCCATTATTGATGTCATGTATGATGTCATGCAATGGGTCATGGGTTTTGAGTCAAGCTCCATGGGTCATGTGCTTTGGACATGGGTTTTGGGTCATAGATAGTCCAAGTCTTTATATTACAAGTTACATGTATTTTTATAACATGTAAGTAACTAAAGTTTAATGGTTTATTTGTTTAGTGAAATGAGTTCGTAAACTTTTGGCTCAAAGCTTTACGTATTTTATTTCTTTCGTCAAAATGATTTTACATTTGTTATCGACAAAACATTAGAAGATCGTAAAATATAAATAAACGTTTTTATGGCTTATTTGTATTAACAATCTCCCCTTTTTTGTTGATGACAAAACATAAAATTATTTTAAGTAAAAAGTAAAATTCGTAAATTTTTGAAATTGATTTTTTACTCTTTTCTCCCCTTTTTTGTCGAAACAAAAAGGGTGTTGAAAAGAAACTAACCCAAATGCAAGAATATATAAAAGATTTTTAAAAAGAGATTTAGAAGAAAAATGAGTAGAAGAAGTGTAAGGTAGAAACATGCATATTAGCTCCCCCTTGACGATTGCTCCCCCTTGGTGAGGGCGTCAAGTATTTAGGAAGGCCTAGACGAGAGTATTACAAGAATTGCAATGATTTTGCTTTGACGGAAGCTCCCCCTTATTGAGGGCGTCAAGTACTCCTAGCGTGTTTTGAAAATCTACAAAACAAAGGTTAGTATGAAAGTATATAACATGACTTTTCCTGAAAATGAACTGAATCAATGCTCAAATTATTTTCTGAGTGCCCGAATCCCCGGGATCCATCTCAGAGGGGATCCGCCAGGTTGAAAGCAAAGGATTCGGGTACCTGCAACTTATTAGTAGCAGTAAAGGGAGAAGTAAAGTATAAAAGACCATGAAATCAAGTCATAATTACATCAACATGCCCAAATAATCAAGAAGCATTCAAACACGATTCATTTAATAAAAATAAGAGAAATGATAGAACAAACATCAATTCTCTAAAACTAAGAAAATGATCTAACACGTAAGAAAATATGTTAGGTCCATTCAGTACCCAAGTAATCTTAAACAAGGATTTGAATACAAAATAACCTAAGTGTTAGTAGACCTTAAACAATATTTAAGTCACTGAGTAAACAGTTGCTCAGTGAGTCACCTTCAGGATGCTTAGGACGAGTCTAAGAAGAAAGTCTCTCCATTCAGTGAGGTGGAACTCAGTGAGTGGCACTTAAGCCAAAGAAGAAGGTGATAGGTTCAATGAGTGATAACAATAACTCACTGAACCCCAAGACTCCTCAACAACTAATGACTGAAGACAGAAAACTGAAGACTGAAGACCCGAAGACTGAAGAATAGGCGGGACAAGGCGGGAAACGTTTGAATGGATAAGATGGATTCCTTATCAACCTGAAGTCAAACTTTCCCTGAAATGGCAAAATGTCAGGACAGTGTCATCACTGCTTCTTAGAAAGCAGTGTTGTCCTATACCCAAAATAGACGAGACCGTGCGATAATTTTACAACGTTCTTGATTCTTTTAATAGTTTGCTGGGTGGTATTTTAAATGGTTCAAATCCGAAGTTTTAAACCTTTGTCGTTTGCTCACAATATTTTTTCAAAGTAAGGAGATTGGGACGATTTATAAATGGGCGTTTGGTTTTAGTTAGCGACAAGCCCAAAACCTGGCTTAATTAAAGACGGGGCGAGACCAAGTTTTTATAACGCTTTTGTTCCTTTAATATCCATGCTGTGAGGTCTTATTAATGACCAAGTTTCGGATTTTATAGACATCATTTGATGGTCAAAATAAATAAACAAAGAGGGGCGTTTGATGCGTTTTGAGACAAAGAAAGAAAAGAGGAAAACAAGTTCGAATTTTTATAATAAATTTTGAGTTTGATTCCATAGCTTGTGTATAGTTTTAGTAGCTCACTTATACACTTCTATCAAGTAGTTTAAAGCTCGTATCAAAGTATATCACAAGAGGTGTTTGTTTTGGTTCCTCGACAAAAACAGAAAAATGAAATAGTTTTGAGTTTAAAACAGGCCCTACTTCCCAGCCCTTGTCGTACGTTTTTAGGACTCGTGCTACTGTGTTTTTGAAGAAAACGTCGTTCCGGACAACTTTCGTGTTTTAAACTTTCGATGAAACGGACCAGAAATGCCTCGTTTCGCGTGTTTTAACATTCTGTCACAGAATGTTTGACAGATTTTAAGTTTTGTTTCGGTAATTTCATTTGGCCGTATCTTTTGACTCGTGTACTCGTTTTAGGTGATTCAAATTGCTATATCTTCGTTTTAATTTTTTCTACAACAATATGTAAACTACCAAATCTATATGTAGTTGGTTTAGTAGGAAATTTTAATAAAAAGTCTATTATTTTAACATTTATTAACAAAAGTTAACATATAGTTTCTCATTTTTGATCTTAGCTTTCTACTACAACTTATTTAGTATCATATTTAAGAGTGTTTAAAGCTGATGAAAGAAATGAAAAGGGTCTAGAGTACTTACTTGTTTTATAATTCGACTAATAGGGTTTTTGGCGAAACGACTTGGAAAATGAACACCAATGTTTCTCCTCCTTCTAAGCCTTCTTAAGATCTTTCTTTAGCTTCTATTTGGACTATTTGATCAGTAGATAGATGGGTGTGAGGCTGTTTTGGTGTTGTTCGAAAAATGGGATGAATATGGGAATATGAGTGTGTCAATTTATATAAGGTGAAGAGATTATGGTTTCCAAGTGAGCTAGATCATCATGTGGAGTGAAAGGGGGCATGGTGAGGTGGTGTATGGAAGGTTGTTTGGTTATATGTGATAAGGGTGATGTGTTTCAATCCATGGCCATGGAACTTACCTACACTTTTGACTTAGGGTAAATATCTATGGGACATGGTGTGTTGGAGTTATTCTAAGCCAAGAAGGAGACTTATGGTTGTTAGGAATATAAATATTCAGATGAAGGCTCGGTCACCCCGAGCATCTATTTAGCATTCACATAGCTCGTAGGCTTATTAATATTAGCTTAGTAATATTAGTATTATTAGTTTTAATAGTTTAGTCGTATTTATATTTGTGGAGTGGGTCGGGGCTTTCCCCACTGTCAGCTCACTCCACAGCCCACTAGGGGCACAATATTAGTAACTATATAAAGCCCTTCCCACACTTGGGAAGGGTTGGAACTCTTGTAACATTTCACACACATCTAATCTAATTTCACAAGTTTTCCCTCACCTCTCTCTAACTCGAACATGGATGTGTTCTTCCACAATCCAAGGCCACCCGATCCACACAATCAAGATGTTTATATTCTACAATTGGTATCAAGCGCCATGGTTAGGTTCGATTGATTGTGTGAACTTGGATTTGTGGTGTCTATCTTCTTGTTTCTTATATTTCTCTTGGTCGAATATCATTTCTGTGATGTGTCTCCTGGCTCGAACTGAGCTCCTCTTTTTCTTGTTTTTGGTTGGTTTCTATTGGGCTGCTGCTATCTTGTTTTTGGGTGGTTTCTCTTGGTTTGATCTGCTACTAGTTCTGTTGGTGTTTTGCTTTAGGCTGCTGCTATCTTTCTATAAATACTCGAATTTAGAAGTGGTTTTGTATGTTTGGTTTGGTACGACTTCTACTCACCAAAACACCCTTGTTTGATCTTCTTTGTGGTTAGATATGTGTTATGGTTGTACTTTCATGTTTAGGGGTGTTAGATGAGACTTGTTTTGTGTTTATATAGCTTGTTTCATTAGCCTACTGGTGATTTTTAGTCAATTCGTGGATTAGTTGGAATATATTCTTAGTGGCGTTTTGATGAAAGAGAAAACTCAGATTCGGTTTTTCCCGAAAAGTGAGTTTGACTGGTCAAATGACTTGCGAAAGCAGCGATTTGTGTTCTAGCGATTTGTCTGTCCTAGCGACTTGTCGGTTTGTGAAAGCAGCGTTTTGTGTTCTAGCGATTTGTCTGAATGAAGCGACTTGTGTCTAAACCAAATGCTGCCAAAGTTTTAACAGACTTGGCGTTTTGTCTACCACTCAGTCAAACCGGTCAACAGTCAAACGGTCAAATTTGGTCAACGAGTTATCGAATATCAAAATGAAAGAATAGATGGAGATGAAGCAGTGAAAAAGACCAAGACCAGCAAACAGTTAACAATAATAACAGTTGACTTCAGTGATAAACACATCATCAGTCCTATAACGTTGAAACAAACTGTTATTACTAATGATAATACTACGATCGCTACTACTAAGACCAAGACCAGTTACCACTATAAGCTAACCGTATCACAACGACATGAAACAATAACCACCAACATCATCAAACCCAATCTATATTCTAAACCCAGCTCACGAACAACTATTACCAACAACAAATAAACTCTAATCCAATATCCCATAATCTATCACACATCAAAGTATATTGATCTCAGATTTGTTCATATCACTTTCAAAGATTCAGACCTTTCAAAGATCTTATATGTTAGAACAAATATCTTCATCGATCTTTTTTTTTTGGAAGATTAACTTCCTTTATTTCCGAACGTAAAAGAGAAGAAAGTTAACAATGGAGTTAATTTCTTTCCTTAATTCGTTCAAACTACAAACAATCGAACAAAAAGAAGACATATACCTACCTGAGTTTAACACCAAACATCAAGAAGTCAAGACCTTGTGGCCCTTGTGTGGTTCGAACAGATTCATTCTTAAACTTGTGTGTTTTGTGGTTGATTTAAAACAACAAGATTAACGGATGAGCTTTGATCTGTGTTTGATAGTTGAAGGAAATGAAATGGAGGTCGCTCTTGATTATGAAGATGAATTTTTTTGAGGAGAGAAGATGAGGGGGGCGGAGAGTTTATGTGATTAGGGTTTGAGATTAGTTTGGTGAGAGAATAGGGGCGGATTAAACTGAAATTAGGGTTTTTGGTATTAATACCGAATAATTAGGGCTATGAGTAATGGATCGGTTTCTTTTGTTTGGGTCGGATCGTCCTTCTGTAAGTGGGCTGCAAAGTCTTTATCACAAAGAGTGGAGTTAGCCTACATTGGCTTGGGTTAACTTTGGGCTTGAACAAGATGGACTAAAGGTTTATGGATTGTGGTCACAAGGACGATTTGGAATTATTTTTGCTTAGGCTGAATGATTCAAGAATCTGCAATTGGTTAACATTTTTTTGTGACTGAAAAATAATTAACAAATGTATTCTTTATACATTGTGTTAATTTTTTTTGTAAAAAGGAAATGGTATTTCGATCATTATTCTCACGAGGATACTCACGTCATGGCTGGTTATTTAGGAATATGAATGTCTATGTGATTTCAGTTTTGTGGATTTGGCTACACTGTCGTATTGATGCCTACTATTTGAGTGAGCCTGCGATTTGATCTTTGCGAGTTGAGTCATAGTTGACTAATTGCGATTTGGTTAATTGCGAATTGACAAGTCGCTATTTGACTTGTTGCGACTTGACTGATTGCGATTTGACTAGTTGCGATTTGTCGTTGCGAGTTGTCACTTGCGATTTGACTAATTGCGATTTGGTTGATTGCGGTCTGACTTGTTGCAAATTGAAAAACTGTGACTTGACTTGTTGCGATTTGATCAAGTTGAGATTTGACTTCTGTGACTTGAATTTCGAAGATTAGTATTGCACTTCACTCTAGGCTATTCTTGTTGATTTCATGGTTTCTCTTGTAGATTTTAGAAAATCCCGCGAAAGATTCGATTTCTCAGTTTAAATCTCAAGAGTAGTAAAATCCCGTCAAATTAATTTTGGACAAGTAGGCTGGACTTGGATTTAGACATAATAAAACTTACGGGGTTTGACCAATTTTTTGGGATAAGATTGTACTACGAAATCGGCAGGAATTGGGAAATTATGGTAACTTGGTTGGTTTGTTAATTCACGGGTTGGTGTACTTAGTGTCACAAACATCTCGGGGTGGATGGATGCACGATGTTTGTTGACCCTTGCTCGAGCGTATTTAAGGTGATTAGACTTGGATGTTCAAGAAGTGGATATATACAATAAAGGATGGAAGGTTGGGTATATATCACTACCTATATTTAAAGGAGTTACGTTGTTGTGCTCAATATAGGTTCTAAATCACAATTTACAATTTAAGGTGATTAAGGTGATTAGACTTGGATGTTCAAGAAGTGGATATATACAATAAAGGATGGAAGGTTGGGTATATATCACTACCTATATTTAAAGGAGTTACGTTGTTGTGCTCAATATAGGTTCTAATTCACAAATTTAGTGCAAGTATAAGTCGCGGACTTGTTCTTTCTCAAGCTTCATCAAGTAATTGTTGTCTCTCAAGCTTCTAATGGGGTTGTAGTACAAGATCTTCTCAAGAGGTGGTCAGACTTAGAGACGGGAGGTGATTTGTTTAGAGACGTGTTTTAACCTTTTACTCACTCTTAAGTTAAACACATCTTATCAAGCGGTTTTGGCATATTACGAGCTTCAGTGACTTTGTTAATCTACTAAACCGTTGATGAGGAGACAAGCAAGGGGTTACTACAAGAGAGTCTTAATCACCATCTTCTTTGCAGTAGTTTTATGTGTCTTTTTCCATGTAGTGTGCCTGACAAATTCACAAACATCACGGACTCTCAGCTTTGGCAAAAAGGTCATTTCATGTCCTTTTTGAGGGGGAGAATTTGCACGAGTTTCCTAGCGGTTCTGTCTCCAGCGATGTGAATTTTAGCGGTTCCAGTTTCAGTGGTTTAGCTTTCAGCGGTTTGGGTCTTAGCAAATTGCTTAAGATTTCAGCGGTTTGATACTTACTGTTGTGCAGTTTGTTCTTGAATTTATTTCTCGGTTAAATCTCAAGAACTGTAAAATCCTGTACACAGTACAACAACTATTCCATGCACTGCACCGATAACATCCAAGTAGCTGGGTGTTTGGACTGACTATGAGTCATGGGCACTGCTAAGAATTAGCGCATGTTTCTTCACCCTTTGACTATTCAACTGCACAAAATGATCACGAAGTTAATTTGGTATTCCTTGTTTGAGATTGAAGTTGAATTTCACGAAGGCGTCTACTTAGTTTATCTTGAAGTCGGGGTTGGTTGGATGCATGACCTTCAATGATAACTTGCTAGTATTTAAAATTATAAGTTGAAGACTTGGGTTATCTAGTTACCAACAGTCGGGGTAACTATCAATTAAGAGTCATGGGAGTACTCAGTGTCACACGTCATTGACGTTGTCGATAATCGCAAGAGTGTTTAATGTCTCATACTTTGGTTGGGTATTGAGCACTTAAAGATTTGCTTGGAGCATTAATTCTCTACACCGTTCTTCCAACAATTAGTGCAAGCTTAAGTAACAAATTTGGGGACTTCTACTTCAGTTTTCAATATTGGTATATCGGGTTTCCTTCATCAAGTGGTCACACTTAGTTATTTGTGTACGAGGTTGGTTAGTTGGACAAAGGTTTTAAAAGTTGTGATGTGATCTGTAACTCGCACAAGATATTCTTAACCCAAACTAATGATCTACAAAATCAAATCAGTCATGCCACATTCAATCTGTTACTATCTCACGGTTTCTTCTTGGTTTTGTAAAATCCCGCGAAAGAACGTATTTCTCGGTTTAAACCATAGATTTGTAAAATCCCGTGATGATGGGCTATGCGCTCTTGACCATGATCGGGTTAAAACCATTATCAAAGTTCAGCTATAACATCACCAATGGCTGGATCGGGGCATTTAATCAACAAGATGTGACTACGACGTTAGTTTAGTATTATTTATTTGAGGCTGAAGTGAAATTTCATGGGTGCTCGTACTTAGTATCTGAAGATATCGGGGAGGTTAGATGAAGATTCTTCGAGATCCTTGTTCGAGTTTTCAACATTTAGAATGACGAGGACTTGGATATCTAGTTTTTTTTTTCTTTCTCTCTATTACAAAATAACTATCACTTTAAGGAGTCACGTTGTAGTGCTCAGTGTCACACGAAGTTGTGGATATCCAAGAGGTGATGTACGTCTTATACTTGATGGTTGGTTGGTTGAAGAGTATAGAGTACTTAGGGATTCGATGTTGCACGAAGTCTCTACACCGCTCTTTGTCACGCATTAGTACAAGTTTAAGTCACAAGTTCGGGTTATGTTACTTCAGTCTCAAGTTCATCATATTGGGTTTTTCTCCATCAGTGGTCACTACATCAAGCCGACAAAATGATAATGGGGTTGGTAACGAGTTAGATGAGAGAAGTAGTAAAGAGAGAGATGACGTCTGTACACATCAGTTCAGGCCTCGTTCTTCAAAGAAAAGAAAAGTGTACGCTTGAGTGCACTTTATCTTCAAAAGAAGAGGAATCTTCTTATTTATGGCCATTATCATCAACAAGTTTCATGCTCTTTCCGTGCTTATTCAGTCTTCAAGTGGATCGGCGCATATTGGAGTATATTCTTATTCACTTATTCAACCAAAAATTGCAGTTGACAGGCATATGCAATTTTTGAGGGGGGGAAGGAGGGTGAATAAACAACATGTCAGTCTTCAAGAACCGTCAAGTGGAGCTACTTACCATTGATGGTATTAATATTCACTAGTTCAATCATCAAAAATTGCAGTTGGCAGGCATATGCAATTTTTGAGGGGGGGGGGGAAAGGGTGAATATTATTCTACATGTTGATTGATGATTGAGAAATGGTCATACGACTCCTGAATACGACAGTTCAGGAGTCGTGCAAACCATGTTTCTCCAACACTACTTCTTCCTCCGTCTATCAAGGTGTTGAAGAACATGGTCATGGAATGCTAATCGACATCTTCTCACAGGCTTGTACAATCAGCAACAAAGGGTTTCTAGTCAATGCTTCATGTACACGTCATTACGCTGCATGTACACATCATGATGATGATTCCGATTAATCGTAACCATCATTGAGGGAGAGAAATGTGTACACCAAGGACGCACAACAGGTTCACGTGATCGGGCTTAATCATTTATTACGGTGTTGATAACCGCAGAGATGATCAGTGGTTCAACTTGTTACCTTGGTATTAACGTTTCACTGTTACGTCATGTGCTGATTAATCGTAACCATCAGGGGAGAGAGAATGTGTACATCAAGGACGCATAACAGGTTCACGTGATCAGGGCTTAATATCCAAGGATGGATACATACTATAGATGATCAGTGGTTCAACTTGTTACTTTGGTGTTATACTAAAGACTGAAGAAGGTCAAGTCGTCAGTCTATTCTACATTCTATGTTGTGTGTTATCATCTCATGTGTATGCTGCGGGCTGATGGGTTATATGTAAGGTTACTGGAAGGCATTTGGTGAGATGAAGATGGTTGGTATTCTGTTCCTCCAAATTGGGCAATCTTGAAGAAGGTCGAGTCTACAGTCTATTCTACATTCTCCGCTATGTGCTAGAAGACTAAAGACGGCATGCATTTGGTTACCAAAAGAATTCTTCATATTATGGGCGTTCATCCAAAGTATTCTTTCTATTATGGGTGTTCATCAGAAAGGTTGTCAGATTGGGGGAGAGCACTAATTAGGGGAGAGTGAAAAGCCTGAATCAATCCCTGATTAAATGTGCTCACGTTGCTCTTCAGCAAGTCAAATGATGGAAGCGGAGAAGATTCAGGATGCTGAGGAGTAATGGTTTTTGGTTCGTATCCTTTTATATATTTGCTTCATATTTTTTGTTCATATCTTATACCAATTTGTAAATAGATATATAGAAAACATGCTAATTGTAAATAGAGAAACGTAAAACCAGAAAAACCATAAAAATTGAAAAATAGAAAATTCCAAAAATAGTTTCACCTAGGCATGTCTTTTGTTTATCGATAACATTTACGGACTTAGAAATGTCATTCAATAATGGCACGGGTCTTTAAATGAAGCTCGATCAGAAGTTAAAATGGATGGTTAAAACATGTCTAAATGGCTTGCTATTACTTTAGATAGCAACCCGTGCTTCAAAATGGGGAAAGCACGTCGCCAAAAAGACGGCTGTTCCTCCAACTGGGTGATGTTCACCTGGGCATGGATTACTTTATATCCATGTTTCTTCGATCTGATGTACGTTTTAGTGCATCATTTCTGGTAAAGGAAGAGAAATCTTCTTTGCATACAAATAGTTTTCATTCAATGATTCTTCTAAAAATTATTTGTGAGACACTTGGTGATTATGTGTTGCCTGAAATTCTTTTACTCTTGGATTATGCATAAAATTTGTCACTCAATCAACGACTACAAATCTTTAACTAGAATACGAGTCATTGATTGAGGGGGAGAGTGAATTCAAATTTTATATCATCAAACGGGTTTCTTGAATAACTCTTAGAAAAGGTTTTGTAGTTAATGGGGTATTAGTTGAAGAGGAAATTGCTAAAATTCATATCAAATGGCCAAATGTGTTAGTTGCTAGAAAGTTTAGGACATTATGTGCAATTTGCTTATAGTTTCCTAGCTTCATATAACTAGAAGGTTCATTTGTATCACTTTGGAATCCTCGTTTAATCCCCTAGATACATTAAGACTCAAAACCTAAAAGAAGTTAGAAAACCAGTTGTGTTTGATGTTCTTGAATACTCCACTGGCATTTGTATGATCTAAGTGAATGAGTTTCAAATGTTGTTTGTCTCTGCTGCTTAATTGTTCATGATATTGTGCATATGTTCTCAGGATTCGCTTAGGTATATTGCTATTATGTTAGAATCATGTTCCTAAGATCCTGAATTGAATATTGAAATCTGTGTGAATTGCCATGTTCATGATTGCTAATTGCTCTTCATGCTAGATAGTGGTTTGACGTACTTCCTGATTGTGGTTTGATTATAAGATGAACTTGGTATTATAATGTGGCAAGCTGCTGAAGGGTAGCTATTAAGGAATAGTGTATTTATATGTATGTATATCTGTGTTGATATTCTTATGCAGATTCCATAGCCAAAATGAATGTGCCAGTTCCCATTCTAACCATTTGATCAGACGTTCAAACTCTATTGATTGGCTCGGAATTCATCACAGCAACAACGTCGGCAACAACAACAACAACACTTTCACCACCACCACCATTCATCTATTTTGGTCTCGCCAAGTGGGGATCAACTACATTTGCGAAAGATTTGTTGGTGGATGGATGATTGATGTTGACCACTGACTCACTCAGAAAAGCGGGTGATTACATCGTCTGCGCAAAAAGGTCAAAATCATATGTGTCATAATAATCAATTTGTGCAAAATAAGCAGTGAATCTCCCTCCTAGATTAAGGGGGAGCATAGTATGTCCCATCATCAGACTACATTAAATCGGACACATTTTCTCCCACATTTTCTAACTTATTTAAATCAATTGGGATCACAAATCTCAATTGGTTTGAAATTTTTGATCGGGGGAGAGAATGTGATTTAAATATGAAATTTGATAAAATGTGATGTTTGGACGTAAATGTAAGCTCTCCCATATGTGCTAAACTCTTTCGTATATCGATGCACATATTGAGGGGGAGCGAATTGATAAAAAGGATTTGGCATGCATCTTATGTGAGCAAGGCTCAGACTTCACCAATGAATTGATGATAGCTAAAGTCAGTAGTCGAAAGGACATGTCCTGGACGGGTAATAATTTCAAGCCAGTTTATCTGGTGATGTAAGCGTGTCTCGCAAAGGACGTGTCTGAGTAGAATGTACCGATTTCGAGCGATTTTCCTTGAATGTGATCTGGACGGGTAATAATTTCAAGCTAGTTCACTAGTGATGTAAGCGTGTCTCGCGATGATCATGTTCTTGGAAAATCAATCAATTCAAAAGTGCGAGCTTCACCTGAAATGTGCAAATTTATAAAACAATTATTCGAGCACATGTTGAGGGGGAGCATTTGAAAAATATAAAACTCTCAAGTGTTTGCAAAAATGTGTTTCAGAATCATGAACACTTTGAGATATTTTTCAAAGATTTGGTTTATGGCAATCGTGGAAGTACACCAAAGACCGACCATTTTAATGAATGTATGGAGTTATAAGGATGGTTAGGTTAGGCTCAAGTTCCCACGATCCCGCCAGAGCCGGAGGGATCTACCCAGGGACAATCCACTAGTTAGTGTAGAAGTCCTTAGGTATGATTAAAAAGGAGAAAAGTGGATAAGGGAAAAGTGCCGACTGAGATGGAGCTAGTACTGGAACAAACCCAACAAGGTGCTAGTTATGAAGTCTCGGTAAGCACTGAAGGGGTTGAAGAATGAAAAAGAAATGTAAAGATGAAGGGTGAAAAGAAAGAAGCCCTCCTTACACTTTAGGCAGAAACCGGGTCAACACATATGCTGTCAGAATCACTTAGTTGATTGCTGACATTGAAGACAAAGTATCATGGACCCAGTGATACGCTGTACAACCCTCCCTAGCCACTCAAGGTCCCTCAAAGGACTCTTGTTTCAATTGTCACGGAGTTCAATACATTTCTATCGTCTCTCTCACTCCGAGTTAGATGATATTGAAAAGGTGGCAGTCCTCTCCAGCCTCCGACCACCAAATCAAAACGCACAATAGAGTCTAGAGCCACGAGATGCATAAAAAGATCTTATAGGGACACAAACTATTTCTACACTGGTTGGTCAACTTCAAGGACACCAGTTGTAAACTAAGAGTCCTACGCAGATCTTAGCAATCTGCCAGAACATTTATGAGAGAATTTACGAATGTAATTCTCAATGATTGAATGGAAATTCCTGCCAGGGTCAACATCAAGCAGCCCTGAAAGCAGGTCACTTCGGTAATTCCTTATGGATTACGCTTAGTGATCGCGGCGGTTTCAAACGGTCTACAGTCGTGGAGTGATCTCCAGTGACTCACCTAATCGTTGATATACTACGGTACGATCTTAAAAAGCCCTCTGTGGGTTTTCGATTAGGAACGGTCCTGGTAAGGATTAGAGAGAGTTTTCACACTATGCTGTTAACTATCTCGAAGTCCAAACCTGTAAGTACCGGACGTTTTATTGCTAACTGTCGTATGCAGGAACATCTGGCAGTTGAAGCTGATTGCTGTTGCAGCTGTTTGCGGTTGTAGCTGATTGAGGTTGCAGCTGAATGCGGTTGTAGCTGGTTGCAGAAAAGATGCCAATCCTCTACCACATGTTCACACTACATCATCATCTTAATCAAAGAAGTCATGATCAACCTAAAGACCTTTAACACAGCTTCTGCAAACTCTGATGCTGAAGATCATGACACAAAATAGTGTGAGCATGTCGGCTCGAAGACTATCACATCACGTGGAGACATACTGCTGTAAGATGACTTGGAAACAAATGTTGGATGATAAAGTCGAAGAATACTCAAAGATCATCCAAGACAATCAAACAGTCATCAAATGATTACTGCTGGATACACAATGCACAAAGATACAAGACTTTGAAGAATCAAAGACTACGAGCTATAAAGACAAGTTCAGAAGAAAGAATGCTAGAATTCAAATTATTATTTCCGGGGTGACCTCCCTTAGGGGGAGATTGTTAGGAATATAAATATTCAGATGAAGGCTCGGTCACCCCGAGCATCTATTTAGCATTCACATAGCTCGTAGGCTTATTAATATTAGCTTAGTAATATTAGTATTATTAGTTTTATTAGTTTAGTCGTATTTATATTTGTGGAGTGGGTCGGGGCTTGCCCCACTGTCAGCTCACTCCACAGCCCACTAGGGGCACAATATTAGTAACTATATAAAGCCCTTCCCACACTTGGGAAGGGTTGGAACTCTTGTAACATTTCACACACATTTAATCTAATTTCACAAGTTTTCCCTCACCTCTCTCTACTTCATCTCTCTAACTCAAACATGGATGTGTTCTTCCACAATCCAAGGCCACCCGATCCACACAATCAAGATGTTTATATTCTACAATGGTGTAGGAGTTGCTTAGCAGTAGTGAAGAAATGGTTTAGTTTATTCCTAGTTAAATTCAAACTAGATATATTCCATATGGATTGAATAGCTTTACATGTTTGTACATAGGCTTTAAAATGTTGTACCTAGGGTTTTAGTGAAGTAACAAAATTAGGTTAGGACTTACTTTGGATATTTGTTGGGTAGAAAATAATCCAGGGCTTGTTTATTTAATATAGGTGTCGAATTTTGTATAAAAGAAAAGAGGTCATGTTGTGCTTTAAAGGGTGGTACCATAGGCTGAGTAGGGTTGTACTATAGTTTAAGAAATATAGAAATTATATTTTTAATGTTTAGTTAGGTTAAATTAAATATAAATTGGTTTAATTAGGTTTAAAGGTAATAAAATGTAATTTTAGGTTTTTATGCATTGGACACTTGTACCTTAGGTTTAGGGACTTGTACACTTAGTTTGAATGTTGTAAAAATTATTAGGGTTAGGGTTTGTGTAAAATGACCTTGTATTGTGTGCTTCAAAATGAGTACACTTAGGTTTATAATGGGATTTATATTAATATTTAGTTTTCATGCATTAAAGGCTTGTACATTGGCTTGAAAGACTTGTACATTTATAATTTGTAGAAAACATGTCTCTAATAATTAGGGTTTGTGATTTAATCACGTAAAATCATAGTTTTGTGAGTTTAGGGCTTGTACCGGAAGTTAAAATGAATTTAGGGTTTCTGTGCTTTAAAGACTTGTACTCTAAGTATAAAATGCTGTACTTTAGTGTTTTAGGGTTTAGTTATTCATAATTATAGTTATAATAATTTAGGGTTTGTGAGGAAACCTTAATAGATAGGAAACGTTTAGTTTGAACGTTTATTAATCGTATGTTTACAAATTAACATAAAGTGGCAAATGAAATATCGTAAGATTTTATACTTGACATATTGAAATGTTTATGTGAAATAAACATTATGTAGGTCGGTGTCGGTCCGCGTGTGAGCACGTTTATCAAGGATTTGAGTTACGTCACATTAGATAGTAGTTATGATTAGGAAATAAAAAAAAATTATACGTAGAAAAAGGATAAATATTCTTTATATAGAATATGAAGTAGTTTATTACTAAGTGAAATTTTACCAGTGGTTACACCCTGGAATCTATGGGAAGTTTGTCTATGAAGACAACTTAATCTCTAGAAGATACCCAGATTCAAAGAAGACTCAAGAGACCAAAAGGACCTTGACTATTGCACCCATATCTACTGCCTTCTATTCTAATGGTGTTGTGCAGGATTTTCAAGAAGATTCTGATGATGAGGCTGATGAGAGAACCAGTGAGGAGTATCTTAATGACTTACAATTAGAATTTCAAGAAAGGTTACTCCTTGCCAATTTAAAACGTTTTATTAAAAGAAACAAAAACTTTTCAGGTGCTAAAGCTAATGAAAACACTGAGTGTTTTAAATGTGGCAAAAGGGGTCATTTTGCAAAAGATTGTTTCTCTAAAACTACCTCAGAACCCTCATACAAGTTTTCAGGAAGCAATTCTTCTTCAGGAACTAGCAAATTTCAACCAAAAATGCTTCAGTCTAGTCAATCTTTTCAAAACAAAACTAAAAAATTTCCACAAAAAGACTTTGAAGCTAAGTATAGAAAGGCTAGAGCCAAACTTGCACTTCTTGAGGCAGTCCCCTCAAACTCTCAGCCACCCCAAGCCCCTAAACCTTCTCAGGCTAAAAACAAATGGCTTGTTGCTGAAACTTTTGATTGGGATGAAGAAGCTATATCCTCTGATGATGAAGAAGTTCATGTCAGTGCACTGATGGCACTCTCAGAAGATGACAAGCTGGCAGTTGGAAAAAGTCATGCCAAAAATGGTGAATGGGTCAACATCACCATGAGGAAGGTAAATATCTTACTATCCATGGATGATGATTCTGATTGGCAATCTTACTTAAACTACATTAATGTTGATTTTGAGTATGTTGAAGAGCAAAGGTTAAATCTGTTTTCAAAATATAACAAACTAAGTTTTGAATTAAATAAGTGAAGAGATGAACTTCTTGCTTTAAAACAAGCCAAACTTGAAAGTATTACACTTCAAATTCAAAACACATAAATTGTGAAACAAAACCATGCTCTTCAAGAAGAACTTAAGAAAGAAAAGGCTATCACTGAAAAATGGACCACAAAAAACCCTAGAGTCTATGAAACTATGAGTCTCACACCTAGTACCAGAAAGAGAGTACTAGGAGAAGATCCACTCACTGAGTCCTCAAGTGAGAGTCTTAGTGAAAAAGCCTTCTTGCCTGCTGGCATACCCTTTGAAAAGGAAATGAAACCAAAATCCAGTGACTGGGTTGAAAGAGTCAACCTAGACAGCAAGTTACCTAACTTCAACACTGGGAAAATTTTGGAACCTGAAAGTCAGGCTATCAAAGAATTGCTTGGAGTCACTGATGAACCCAGTCAAACTGAGTCCATCACTGAGTCTGAATCAGAATCTCAATCACCACTACCTCTACTGAAAGCCCTTCAAGGTGCTACACCTTGTTCAGACCTCACCCCATCTGTTTACCAACCACACTCTCCCAAAGAAAAATCAGGTTTAGGGAGAACAATCCTGAAAAGACCTACATCTGTCCCAAACACTAAAGCCTCAGTTCCTACTAAAACTTCCACACCTTCAGTCCCTACTGAAGTAAAAACAGATAGTACTGACTCAAAACATGATCAGTTGGCTGAACTAGTAAGGAAGCTGAGTGGAAAGTTAGAATCATCTAAAAAAACCACTTTATCCAAAGGCAAGGAACAAACACCAGCTTCCTCAAGCACCTCCAAACCAAAATCCTTACCTGAATTACAACAGAGATGTGATCTATGCAATTACACAAATCATACCACTGATGATTGCTATAGAATCCTATTCTGTATGATTTGCAAAAAAGAAGATCATAAGACCTCTGACCATAAATCTCACCTTGCCTCTCTGAGTGCTCAAGCAAGCTACAAAGCTCAGACTTACAAGTATGCTTCACCATCTAAGCAAACTCCGAGACTGAAGGCTAAGCCTTTCCAACCATGTCCACACTGTGGATTCAATGATCATCTTCCTGATGATTGTATGATGTATCCTTGCTGTGACATATGTAGAGACCCTTCCCATGATGCATCAGAACATTACTTAGTCATTCCGGCCAGAAGAGGAAACACCACTAATTCCTCACAGTCCACTGACTCCTCTTCAACACCCAAATGCAAAACATGTGGAAGCACAGTCCACTCTACCACTGACCATGACTCAATTGCACAATTCAAAAAGGCCATTAAGACCAAGCCCACCAAAAAGTGGGTTCACAAGAAAAACTAACATAGTTTACTATTTGTGCAGAGACATGCCAGGGAGCCTGTTTGGCATCTAGATAGTGGATGCTCAAGGAGTATGACTGGTGTGAAGCAGTATCTGCACAAATATGTTGAGGAACGAGGGCCTAAAGTAGTATTTGCTGATAATTCATCATGTGCTAATGAAGGGTATGGTTAAGTAAACTGCAATGGTATAGTTTTTACAAGAATTGCTTATGTCAATGGTTTGAAATACAATCTAATCAGTGTTAGTCAACTATGTGATTCCAAATACATAGTTAAATTTGATGATAAGAGAGGAACAATCTTTAATGCCAATAAGGAGGTTGTGTTGATTAACCCGAGGAGGGAAGATGTCTATGTCTTAGATATGTCAACCCTTACACAAAATGTGACTTGTCTCTTCACAAAGGCAAGCGAAACAATCAACTGGCTATGGCACAAAAGACTCTCTCATCTTAACTTCAAAAACATCAATAACCTAGCCAAACAGAACAAAGTCCTTGGCTTACCCTCCCTTGTGTTTTCCAAAGATAAACCTTGTCCAGCTTGTGAAAAGGGAAAACACCATAGGGCATCTTTCAAAACTAAACAAAATTTTTCCATCAAAAATTGCCATCATCTTCTTCACATGGATCTTTTTTGACTTGTCAGTCCTATGTCTATCCATCATGAGAAGTACACTGATGTGCTCTACCGTGTACAAGTTTTAAAATTTATAAACACGATTTATCCGGCTCTCTATTTAACACATACGAGCAAGTATACTCGTCCGTGATAGTAAAGGTGGGTAAGCCGAGATCGTCCCAAGGGATTTGGTATTTGTATTAAATTATAACTAGCTTTGTAAAAAGGGTTGTCAATCCAATTTTTGCGAAAATTCCAAAACGTAAATAGAATCCAATCAAACAAAACATATAATTGTGTGTAATTCCTTAACCAATTGCATAGAGTATTCTACAAAGTTTAGTGTAACTTGTAATGATGCACAATTTTATATGAATGATTAACAATCAATGGTTTTTATCATGAAGAATCATTACTAAGAATTCAGTCTCCTAGTTAACTCCTTTCGGCCTTATTAACTATTATGACAATTCTATTAAACACTAGTTGTTAGAAAAGCAATTCTTATCTCATAAATTCCTACGAATCCTTTCGGCCTTTTCTCGTGATGAAATCGTTTCAAATCCATTTTAATGAGTAAATATGATGCTTGTCACACACCATATCCCATACTAATTCGTGCACTAACGTTTTGGAATAAAAACATAAAGAAAATCCTTTCGGCATTTTTATTCTTTAAAATGTTTTTACCAACAAATTAAGCAAGATTAGATATTATTCCAACAAACTCATAAAATAAGAAATGTTTTCATGCATCACTTTTTAAGATAAGAATACTCCACAATTAGTTACATCATATACACAAGTATACCACAAATTACTCCATAGCAATCATAATCAAACACAAGTAACAAATAATACTTTCAATAAACTCAAAGTAAAGGTAGTTCATTGTAAGAAAACAAGATATACCTAGTTTTAGAATTACAAGAACTAGAATCGTGGAACTATAGCAACCACACTCCTCCAATCGCCTACTATGACAAGTAAACAACTCCAAACTCAAACCAAACTATTAAGACTCAAACTCAATATCTCCTGGACGTTTCTACAGCAATACTAGAATTTCGGGCAATAATAATAAGATAGTAAGTACTTTGGTGTAAGCCTTTTACAAATTTGGGGTGTCACACTAAGCATACATGCATAGGGTCCAATATATAGTGTAAGAACACTTATTCATCAAGCCAAAACGTCCCTCCAGAGTTAACATCAAGAAATGATCGGACTCCGATGATTAATGGGAAGTAAAACCTTCATTTAATGCGAAATGGTAACTGCAGATCTGTCCAACCGATCGGTTTTTGGACCAACCAATTGGTTCCTCGCCTCGGTAAATTCCAACTGAATCGGATGCGGGTTGCATCCGATCGGTTGGATGCTTCATGCACTCACAACTTTAACTTTTTCTTGCAATTTCTTGTCACCTGCTTTATCCTTCATTTAGGTGCTGATTTCTTCCATAGAACTTGATATTTCCTTGATATATGAACATGGAAAGCCTAACACTATCAAATCCTTGAGTCCTTGTGTGGTTTCTCTCTTGTCTCCATCTCGAGAACCTTCCAAATGTGCATAATCACTCCAATTCTTCGTCTTTTCATCATCTTTTCCTGTACTTGGCTACATTTACTTGCATATACACTTTTTCATGATTAAGTAACAAATACATACAAATATAACCAAATATGATGCACAAAACTAATGATAACGCAACTAAAAACATGCTCATTCTGAGCGTTATCAAATTCCCCCACACTTGAGTTTTGCTCGCCCTCGAGCAAGTCTAGCATTTAGAAAAATGATTTCAATGATATCGTTATCATGATTCCAAAAATCTAACAACTATCCCGAAGGAACAATTGTTAATTTGTATTTTAATGTGAAAATTCTTTTAAACATAAAAAGTTAATATCGAGCTTGATAACATAACTAAGCACCTCACGAAGAATTTTGAAATTCACTCAACACTCTAAGGGAGATTAATTGGTAAACCACTCATTGCTCAGTCATGATTCATGTATATTACCATAAGCTTGTACAAGTATCAAAACAACAAAATAAAACATCAAAGAGGTCTTTTATTCGGGTTTAGGGTTAAAAGTTACCGGCTAATGTTTAAACATTTCATACAAGAATATAATAGCTCGCTGGCGCGTATTTTTGAATAGATAAACAACGGATGGTCACTAGAATGTACCTTGGTTCGCTGTCACGTTATTTGCATAACGGATTGTCACCAAAATAGGCTCTAGATCGTCGGCGCGTCATTTAGTTACTCAAAAACCGGATGGTCACTACAATATCCATGCACTACATATCTTTACAAAGCCATCACTTAATCTAGATGCTCGAAAGCTAACAACAAATAAAGTAATTTGATAAAGGGCAGGGATAAGGCATGGGAATATTTATATGATAGATTTCTACAAAATGAAAAAAAAAATAAGAACCAAGTTCAAATTCCGTTCCCAACTCTTTATACCACAAATGATTACTTTCCAAACTCCTTCGATTGTTATTCCGCATCACATACTCACTTATTTCCTCTTAGCTTATTGGCTAATTGATATTCATACATTATAGCTCATTGGCTATTCACTTTATTCACATTTTTTTTTAACAAATGAAACTTTCTCGTCACCCCCACACTT
This sequence comes from Artemisia tridentata subsp. tridentata, assembly GCA_021014915.2. NCBI lineage: Eukaryota > Viridiplantae > Streptophyta > Magnoliopsida > Asterales > Asteraceae > Artemisia > Artemisia tridentata. The sequence continues at coordinate 146,007,154 of CP139503.1, read as the reverse complement.
TGGATGAGCACACGCTACAAAAAAATACAAATAAGAGTAGCGACCTCCTTCTTCGTTGAAACAACACATACACATATCAAAGTGTGGCCAACGTGTAATCATCAAAAAATAAATAGTTTTCGAACTTCGAATGAACTTGATTCGGGTAAGGCTAAGGTGTAAAGTGTAAAATATTTTTGTATTTTTCTGGATTTAATCAGAAGAAAAGAATGGCTCAGAAGGTGTAACTAAGGGTATCTAGCGTAAGAGATTAACGCTAACAAATGGGTTCCAAATACGAGGATAACTAACCGATGTGGCTAACAAAAATATTTCTGTAAACGGATGGCCATTTGGTGTAAATCCTAAGTCGTCTCTTATCATTTGAATATATTTTATCACTTGAAAGTGATTTAACCGTAATGCATAACAAGTACAAGTTCTAGAATTAACATAATCACCGGCACACTCGTAGCAAAATATATAGCATAACGATATGCTTTATAGAAAAAGGCTTAAATCCTCACAATTTAAGGTGAAAAAGGCTATAACGTGTACTAGTAAATGTTATCGAATCCAGAATGAATTAGCTCTCATAATTTGATTAAGTTTCAAAAAATTCAAATAGCCTCATTTTTACTATTGAAACAATCTAGTTCTTTAAAATATATGAATTATGTGGGAAAACAACTAGAAAACCAAGGGCGAACGAATTCTAGTTACTTAAGTCCAAAGTTCTACTAAACCCAAAAGAATTTAAAATTAAACCATTTTTACTATTTTCTTCCCTCCCCCACACTTTAGTTTTGCATTGTCCTCAATGTAATAAAAATGAACTTCAAAGTAAAGGAAATAGGAAAAATTTAGTTACAAAGGTACTACCAGGGTAAATACACATACGCATATTTGATCATAAATAAGCAAATGAGTTCTCCAACTTCAAATATTGATCAACAATAAGCTTCCGGTAATTCACCCCTGCAAAAACTGCAAAAATATACAAAACAAAACAAACAAGCAAACAAAATACTAAAACAAACAAAGTAATTAAATTAAAAACAAACCATACGTTATTGATCCTAAAAGAAAAAAATTAAAGAAAGTAGAGATAGAAATTATTCGACACACATAATTGTTTGTTTTTTTTTTTTTTTTTTTTTTTTTTTTTTTTTTTTTTTTACTTTTTAATTAAAAACTAAATTAAAATTTTAATATAATAATTAAGACATAAATAAAACTAACTAACTAGAAATGAAAAGTTAACCATAATTAATAACTTTAATTAAAAACAATTAATCTATCTAATAACTATTATTAACTAAACATAATAAATGAAAAACTCTTAAACTACTAAACATAAAATTAAATATAGTAATTACATTAACTACTATAATAAAAACTTTAAAACATTAAAACTAATCCTATGATCATCATTAATTAACTAATTAAGCAAATAATTAATTATAACTATTACTACACTTAAACTATCATTAAAGACTAAATAAAACAGAAAATAAAAATTTTACCGTGGCCTCCAACCGATCGGATGTGTAACCATCCGATTCGGTTGGTTCAACCAAATTTTTTTTTTTTTTTTTTTACTTTTTAACACGAATTTTCTAAATCAAAACTTATAAAATTACAATCAAAAATCAAAACAAATCAATTCAATTCAAATCCCCGGCAAATGCGCCAAAAACTTGATGTGCTCTACCGTGTACAAGTATTAAAATTTATAAACACGATTTATCCGGCTCTCTATTTAACACGTACGAACAAGTATACTCGTCCGTGATAGTAAAGGTGGGTAAGTCGAGATCTTCCCAAGGGATTTTGTATTTGTATTAAATTATAACTAACTTTGTAAAAAGGGTTGTCAATCCAATTTTTGCGAAAATTCAAAAACGTAAATAGAATCCAATCAAACAAAACATATACTTGTGTGTAATTCCTTAACCAATTGCATAGATGTGGATAACTAGAAGGGGGGGGGGGTCGAATAGTTTTACCGGTTTTTAAGTTCTTTTAGTTCTTTTAAAACCTCTTAAAAACTTTACTATTGGAAACCTTTGATTCGATTCTTATGTGTAACCAATCAACACCAATATGAACACTACACTACACTAACTAGTATAAGTAATAAAAGTAAAGAGTAGAGATGGAAAGATCAAACCGGGACAAAAGGATTTATAGTGGTTCGGCTACGAAGCTCTTCTTCGCCCTACTCCACTCCCCGAGTACCACACTTGAGAGTTTCAAGCACTATGTCAACAACCTCCCTTTAGGCGGAGAAAACCGTACACGTCGCTTAACTTGTTTTTCGACACTAAGCTAGATGTAGAGTGCTAATCTTAGCTAGTACCAATCTACCACGATCTACCCGATTCTTTCAACTTCACACACTTAACAAACAAGACTCAAGAGATCCCCAAGATCTTACAAGATCACAATATTTTAACTCATTCTAACCTATCTACCCTTGATCTTCTTGATCAATCACACAAGCCCAATGGCTTCAAGAGATATTCAATATCTCTATAAGATCTCAATGATCTTCACTCACACTCTCACAAAAGAAAAATGATCTTGATGTATGCTATGATACAACAAGTATGTAACAAATGTTACAAGTATCCTAACAACAATTACAACTCTTGTATCTTCTTGGATACCTTGAGTTCTTCTCTTACACTTGAAGAGGAATGAAGAGGATCTCGAAGTTGGATGATTGGATCACTCTTGAACAAAAGAAAAACTAAACTAAGAGATCAAAGAGAGAAGATGTGATAGGAGTTTTAAACTCAGAAGTTTCTGTGTGAAAAAGGATGCCCAAAATCTGTGAAGTGGGCTGGTATTTATAGGCAGAAAAAATCTGGCCGTTATAAAGGGACGGCTCCACTAAATTTAGTGGAACCGTGGAGCCTTGTCAGACAAAAACGCTCCTCTTTTTGTCTTTTCTGGTGAAAACTTATTTGGGGAAGTTTGGAGCTGATTTTGGGGGGGGGGGAAATAGTTGTTATGTATTTTAAACTTATTTTTCCATTAAAACATTTCTAAATTATTCAAAAATAATTTGTAAAGTATATTTTTGAAAGAAATGTTTTGTCACATTAAAATGTGAAGTCTTAAGCACAAATTCACTTCTTTGATCATTAGTCAAGATGTAAATTTGTTCTAGAGTGATTTGTGTAGAAACGGGATCTTCCGATTAAAAACTTGTTTACGTTAATTTTAACGTAACGTGTTTTCACATTTTGTCATCCTCAAAACGTGAAGTTATCGAAAGATAGAAATAACGTTTTTAGAACATTATTTGCATCAACAATCTCCCCCTTTTTGATGCTGACAAAACATAAACTCATTTTAAGTTAAAATTAGTTTTAACAAGTTTTTAATGAGATTACTGCCATTTCTCCCCCTTTTTGTCGAAGCAAAAAGGTTGCTAAAGCTCCCCCATGATGTATACTCCCCCTCGTTTGGAGGACACCAAGGAATAGAGCAATGATTCGTGCTACAAAACAAGGTTAGATAACAAGTATATAAAATCTAACATGTAGCACTCATGACAAATATCCAACCACAAAAATGACTAAGTAGCCAAGCCCTCAAAAATAAAACAACCACATAAAAGAAAACATCCATTCATAAAAAAAAAAAAAAAAAAAAAAAAAAAAAAAAAAAAAGGTGTCATACATATGTATGACTACATTATAAGCATAAAATTGGACAACAAGAAGCATAAATCCCTAATGACTAGAGGCAAGCTTCATTTCCAAGAGGGGTCCTAAAGGTTTATTGTTGAAAAACTAAACAAGAACATGTTTAGTTTTGTGGGCTAGGAGGTGGTAGAGATGGTGACATCAATTGGGGTGGTGGTGGTGTCAAAAGATGTTCCACATAGGAGAACATGAAGTGAATTTCATCTCTCAAGGAGAAGATGAGGTTACGGTTGTGGAGGCAACATAGGTAATTAGCACTATGTAGATCAAAGGGATAAGGTTGGATAAGTTGAGCCATGATAGGGGAAGGAGGTGGTGGTGAGTTTGTTGGTGATGGAGTTGGCATGGCATAGTCCAATGGAGTTATGGGTGAGAGTGTGTAGTCCATTGAGGATGGCATGGTGTTCAAGGAAGGAGATGATGAAGATGTTGTGTAGGTAGAGGATGTTTTGGAAGGTGCATTAGGTGGAGATGGTGAGTTGGGAGTGGCTTGGGAAGGTGGTGTGGTTACTTCATCATCTTTTGTAAGATCCACAAAGAGAGGTTTTGAGGGTGGTCTTACGGTGATCCTAGGTTTCTTTGAGATGAGGGTTGTGGATTTTTGTGTGGATGACATGGTGTTTGGGTGTTGTAAGGTTGAAGATGAAGTGCAAGATGAGCTTGCAATGGTGAGGCCTTATATAGGCAAGATGGATGAAATTTGAATTAAAGTGGATGGTAGTCACTATGGTGTAGCAAGGGAATCTTAGGTTGTTTGTGAGGTTGCAAAATTTGCAGGTTTGAGGCTACGGTTGCAGGGATTTAGGAGGAACAGTGAAAATCCGGAAAACAGGGGTACGGTTCCTCTAAATACCACACGGTACCGTTAAATTTAACGGCACCGTGGCCTATTTAACGGTACCGTGACACTGTTGTCATGAATTTTCCTGTGCAAGCTACTTCTACCACATAAAGATTATCATGTAATTTGCCAAGATAATCATATGCATGCAAGCATAATGAACAAAATAAGCTATCATCCAAATATCACATAAAATATTCATGCAAGGTGATAGATTAAGTATTAAGCATGCAAGAGTATTAATCCCTAATTAACTTAGATAAGTCCTAATAGGAGATATAAATTTCTCCTTAACTACTTATGACTTGAGCATTCTCCCGTTCTTGTCACATTCTCGTCTTGACCATGCATCTCATTCTTATGATTCGGATCATCAAAGGGTGCATAGTGGGTGGAGGATTCGGAAATGAGAATGGATGAGACATATGACTCATTTAGGGGTTTCATGACGGGTTTGAAGAGTGAATATTTAGGAATACGAAGGTAAGGGTGAGAGTTCATGAAGTGGTGATAGAGACGGGTTAGGAACATCCCATAAGGTATCAATTTATTTTTGTTACCCTTGAGATGTACAATTCGCTTAGCGAAGAAGTAGGCGAGATTGTATGGTTGTTGGGTGAGGAGACAATAAATCATATGAGCACAATATGCCGGAAGTTGCTCACGATTTCCTGTTAGCCTTAGAACATTTTCTCGCAGGATGACTGCCCAAGAAAGTAGTTCATGATGAACCTCTTCCAAACGAAATTTCGTTGGATTTGGGTAAGAGGAGTACTTATGAGTACGAATGAGTTTGGTTAGTTCGGTTGGAGAGGGTATGTAGGAACAATACGAACTATCCTCTTCACGGTAGTTGAAGAGGGACTCAAGACACCAATCTTCAGTATAGGCACATTGCCCATGATTGGGAATACGAAGAATTTGAGCAAATTGCTCAAGAGTTAAGACAAATTTGAAACTTTGGATCCAAAACCAAAGTGACAAAGATTGATCCTTGTTACGTACGAGTTCAATCTGTCGAAAGAATTCCAACACAAAACGAGGACAAATGTGCTCGTTGATGTGGAGTAAGCAATCAAATCCTATAGCTCTAAATGAAATGTCGATGTCCCTATGATAGACTAAGGATGGATCAACAACTCGACCTTCATGAAACCGATGGGTTTCAAGATTGACATAGGCACGAATGTGGTTACCGGGAGTTGTTGGTTCACGAGAGATTTCAGGAATGTAGGTGTCGGTTAGAAGATGATCAAAATCATATTCATGAGACATTTTTTTTTGTTACCTATAAGAAAATTTCAAGGAAAAATTAAAAGTAAGAATGGTTGCTTTGAAGACACGTGCCTAGTGTGTGCCTATATGCAAACTATGTGGAGGTGCGGTAATCTCGACTCTAAAACTAAAAATAATGAGATTACCCTAACACTCCTAACTTCACTTTTGCTCAAACGAACATGTCGAGAGATACATATTAGTTATGTAATTCGATCAATATTCGTGAGATTATGTATGCATGAGAAAACCTTTTTAGTTTGTATCAACAATGCACGAAAAATATTTCATGATCCTAATTTCGTGAAATTTTTCAAAAATGATTGAATTGGGGTGTTTGGGCGACTTCAAAATTTTGGAGCCAAAAGTTTTGAAAAATTTGAGTGTTGATGACTCCTAATCCTAATTGCAAGTTTCCTAAACATGATTCCTCTTAAACTTTCTTGATCTAATGAAAGTAAAGTTTGAGCCAAAGTATGTGATTTAAGTAGGTTTATGAAAATCCTATGTTAAGGGAATCATGGAGGTTATGCATTATCTAATCCTAGTTCTAATTCTCTAAAGACTCAATCAAAATTGAAAAATCCCAATTCAATTTTTATGTAAGAACAAACCCTAGACTCAAAAATTAAAGAGAAATTAGAGTAAATGACTTACAATTTTTGTTGAAAAGTGAAATTAGTTGATAATCTTGAGAAGTAATGTCTTGAATATGATCTTGAAAGGGTGTGATTAAGTATTAAGTTGTGAGGTTTGGTTTGACAACAATGGAGGAAGTTGGGAAAGTTTAAAAGTAAATAGTGTGGGAAGAGAGGACTGAAAAACGGGATTTGTCAGATACACGGTTCCACGATACCATTAAGTTTAACGGTGCCGTGATCTGCTGGGATGGTTTTTCGTCCCATTTTGATTTTTGACGGATAAGTCTCGCTGTTTTAGTGAGACTTTTTGACACGAGGAAAGAATTTATACCTAATAAATTCTTTTGACGAGGGGAACCTAGACTAGACGGAATGAGACACACGAGATGACTTCAATATTTCCCGTGAAATATTTAAATAGTCATGAGGGAGATACGCGAGATGACTTTAATAGTCATGAGATTTATGGAATATGTTCCATCATTTCTAGACCTAGACGAAGATAGTTGAAGGATTCTCGTTTGAGAGGTTTGGTTAGGATGTCAGGGATATTGTCTTGAGAGGGAACTTTCTCAATTGAAATGTTTCCTTTTTGAACGTTATCGCGAAGGAAGTGGTGACGAATTTCGTTGTGTTTAGTACGGGAGTGTTGAACGGGGTTTTTGCTCAAGTCAATAGCACCTTTATTATCACACATAATGGGGACGTCATCTAAATGGATGTCATAGTCATTAAGGGCTTGTTTAATCCATATTGCTTGTTGACATGCCTTTCCGGCGCTTACGTACTCGGCTTCGGTCGTGGAGATAGCAAGAGCCGTTTGTTTCTTGGAGAACCAAGAAGTTAGACAACAACCCATGAAGGTACAAACGCCACTCATGCTTTTTCGATCCACATAATCTCCCGCATGATCAGAGTCGGCGTAGACAACAGTGTTGATAAAAATAATGCCTAAACACGTTATTAATATTCTTTCGATATCTCTACGTTTTGATAATCACAAAATGTAAAGTCATTAAACGAAAGATCATGACGTAAACAAGTATTTAGTTGTATATATTTACTTCTACAACTTAAATCACTTAAGGTATGAATGAACTAATGCTTAATGCATTATATGATCAAAGGAACATTTTCTTAATAACTAGATTTTTTATAAAACATCAAAAACATTTTATATATTTTTGAAAAACATTTTTGGTATTAAATAAAAATGTTTAATCTTTTATAAAAATATGAATTCAAAATTTTAACCAAAATCAGTTAAAATGTTCCAGAAAAACCTTCCCCACAAAAGGACAAAACTGGCCAACGTTCAGCAAGGGCGGCCCCCTTAATTTTACTAGGCGGCCCCCTTAAAATTAAGGGGGCCGGCCACGCTCCAGTAGGCTCCAGCTGTCCAGATTTTTCTCCTATAAATACCAGCCTTCCCCTGGATTTTTACTTACCTTTTGCACCCCAAACCTTCTGTTTTAAATCTTGTAAATCCTTTCCAAAAACCCTTTGATCATATTCTCTTAAGCATTGGTTTCTAAGTGATCCAAGCTTCCACCATCAAAGTGCAAAAGAAGAATACTCCTTCAACTAGAGAAGAAGTATTATAGCTTAACTCATATCATCATTGTTGTTGTGTAAAGTGTTGTATAGTTGTGATAAGTAGATCTAAGTGTAAGTAACTAGTTGTGTTGTAAAGAAGTAGTGTAGAAGTAGTTGTGAAGTTGTCGTGAAGTAGTCGTGAAGAAGTCGTGAAGCCGTTGTGAAGCCGTCGTGAAGAAGTCGTGATTAAGTCGTGTAGAAGTTGTGTATAAGTTGTGAGATTGGTTCTAGCTACGATTAGGACTCGACATCTAGCTTTGTGTCGTTAAGCCGGTGTAAGCTAAAGTTGTGTAAGGTTTTCTCCGCCATAAGGGAGTTTTGTTGACATAGTGAAGAAAACTCTCGAGTAGGTGACTCGAGGAGTGGAGTAGGGCAAGGAAGGTGTCCTTGTAGCCGAACCACTATAAATCTCCGTGTTGTGGTTTGATCTTTCCATCTCTCTCTTTCATTTCATTATATTTACCTTACTTGCATTACTTATCTATATTTGTTTATATATGTTCATATTGATCAAGAGTTGAATTCACATAAGATAGAATCGAAGTTTTAAAAAGTAAACAAAAGTTTTCATAAACTAAAAAGACGTAAAACTATTCAACCCCCCTTCTAGTTTTCCACAATTGGTATCAAGAGCCACGTCAAACAAGATTTTTAAAATAAAACTATATTTTAAAACTTGAAACGATCTATGGAATCTGAAAAATATTTAGAAGGGCAATCTATGCGAAGACCACCACTATTTGAAAGTGATGGATTTTTATATTGGAAAAATCGATTCGAAACTTATGTGAAGTCAAAAGATCTAGATCTTTGGCGTGTTATTACTAATGGTGATTTTTTACCTATTCAACTTAATCTTGAAACTAAAAAGGATGAAGTTGTACCTTTTGAAAAACAAAGTGATGATTTAAAAAGAAAACTTTCTAAAAATAATGAGGCTAAAATGGTTATTTATAATGCGTTACCACGTAAAGAATACGAAAGAATCTTTATGTGCGAAACCGCAAAAGAAATTTGGAACTCTTTACTAATAACTCACCAAGGTAATAGTCAAGTCAAAGATAATAAAATAGATCTTCTTGTTCAACAGTATGAACAATTCACGATTCTGGAAGAGGAATCAATTAATAATGCGTTAGCTAGGTTTAACACAATCATCACAAGTTTAAAGGCACTTGATGAGAGTTTTTCTATTAAGAATTTTGTCAGGAAATTTCTTAGGGCTCTTCATCCAAAATGGAGAGCTAAAGTTACGGCGATTGAAGAATCGAAGAACATTGTCAACTCTTCAACTTGACGAGTTGATTGGCAACTTGAAAGTCTATGAAGCAATAATCAAGAAAGTCTCCGAGATGGTCAAAGGAAAGAAAGAGCAAAACAAGTCAATCGCGTTGAAAGCTAGGAAAGCATCAAGTGACGAGGATAGCTCAACCTCCAAAAGTGATGATGAAGAATATGCCATGGCCGTAAGAGACTTCAAGAAGTTTTTCAAAAGACGAGGAAGATTCGTTAGACAACCACATGACGAAAGGAAAACACTCCAAAGAAACAAAGACGACAAAGGTAGCAAGAGCGAGAGGAAGTGCTTCAAATGCGGTGATCCAAATCATCTTATCGGAAGATGTCCTATGATGTCAAAGGAGCAAAACCAAAAGGCGTTCGTTGGAGGAGCATGGAGTGATAGTGACGAAGACGAGAAAGAAACTACAAAGGAGGAGAAATGTCTTATGGCTAAGACATCAAGTGAGTTACCCAATGTGGAATTACCCGAATCCATCAAGCTTTAATCCTTGGGGAATACTTCCACCATACATGCATCCTAGTCAACTACCACCCATTTTTGGTTCAAACAACTTTGGATCAATAAGACAATGGGGACCAAGTGGCTAAATTGCTATCTCATTGGATTATTGGCATCTCTTCTTTGATTGACTTCTACAAGTCAAACATAAACGCTTTGAAGCGCTTGAAGAACACATGTTGAAGACCAAAAGGTACGCCCCTCTTTCATGCTCATCATTATATGCGTAGATTAATGAACTAGCCAATTGCATGCCCCCGTAAGTTTTTCTTTACGCCTAGTCTATTTAGTACTTGTATGTTTGTTAGTAGATAATTCCTTATACATATACATAATATATATATATTATATATATATATATATATATATATATATATATATATATATATATATATATATATATATATATATATATATATATCCATATAACTATATATACTATATACATATATTAATACATCCGCACATAACCTAGATACGTCATTTGTTGACTATCTAGAACTAAAAGAAATCGTTCGTCCTCGAACCTTTTCTTCCCCCTTTGCCTCTTTTGAACTTTAACGTTCAACACGAAAATCTTCCGTGTCCACTATCACATAACTCATGGTGATGAAGAGAAGTGAGTTAAGTGGATTAACGTAGAAGTAGCACTTCAACCGTCGCGTCAAGAAATCTATGGATGAAACAAACTCTCATCGCCGTCAGCACCTATCTCCGTTATTACCTCATCATTTCCTTACACCATTCAACACTCCACTTTCACACAAAACAAATCTATACATATATATATATATATATATATATATATATATATATATATATATATATATATATATATATATATATATATATATGCACATTCTCTCTCATTTCTCAAAACCTTTGTCGACTTGACGTCTTGATTATTTTATCCAAAATTCTCAAGATATATTTTTCTAACGAAATGTTAATAAAATGTGTCAAGTATTCCTACTCGTGCCTATAGAATCTAACGTTTTTTTTATATATTATAAATCTATCTATATACATATAAATATTTTGCCGTCAAAAACAAAAAATTCGAAAACCTCGCATTTTGGCAGGTGGCCCCCTTAATGTTTAAGGGGACCGGCTAGTAAACGGGGGCGGTCCCCTTAATAATTAAGGGGACCGGCCATCTGTTGCTACCAAAATGGTTTTTCCTTCTAAATCTTTTTCCAAACATCCCATTTCACAAAACACTCTTTCTCTCCCTCTGCTGTGAACGACCAAAACCTCAAAAACCATTCACCAAATCACCATTTCCGACTAATTTCGCAAGGGGCAAACACTTGTATCTTGATTAGCAACACATTTTGTAAGTTTTCCAATTCACATTTCATCTAATTTCATCCAATTTTGAGTCTAATCACTATTAGGTCTTTTATTTATTTCTCTTTCTTTTTCGAATTTTGTTAAAATTAAGTCTAGAAATCTTGTAACCAAATGCTCCCCATAGGATTAGAATGCTTAATCAACCTAGAAACTAAGTAATTACAAAACCCTCATGTCAAAGTTTTTCAAAACTAACCACATTATTGAATTATGCCATAAACACTTGTTAAAACTAATCACATTGTTTTATTACAACTTCCTAATCCTAAAAATATACTTTTCAAATCATAAAAAGGTTTTTGTTAAATATAAGAGGATGTTTGGATTAGGAGTTAAGGTCATCAAAATTTAATCAAAATAAAGTTCACAACTACTTGCCAAGTTTATAAACACGCAACTGGTTGTTTCGAGTTATCAAGATACATAATTCATATGTATATTGAAATATTAGTAGTTATTTTTATAGTTAAGGGAGCGTTTAGCGTAACATTTTGAAACATATTTTCAAGTCAAAATCTACATTTTCATCTTTTTAATGAGTCACTTAACATAAATACTCGTAAGAAATAGCTAGATATACAATCCAATGTTTATCTAGCCACATTTCAAAGTAGATTATGACGTATAAAGGAGCGTTTGGATGGTTTCGATTCCTTATCATAACATCCCTATAACTACTCCCTAACATCATAAAATACATTTTAGCGAGTTAAAAATTAAAACCAAGGAACATTGTAATCTACTTCTTAGGATTTAAGTTTTAGAGTCGAAGTATGTTTACGTTCCACATAAGTAGCATATATAATATATGCATGTCATTTTCTTATTTTTCTTTGTTTGTTGCTTTCTTGTATAGGTGAAAATGCCCAAAACTACAGTCGGTGATGTCTCAAAAACAAAAGACTACATTCCAAAAGTCTCTGCCACTCCGGGCATTTCTCCCACTATTGCTTGCTTCTATCGTCCCATTAAAGATAGAAACATTCATGAGGGGAGAATTGTCTATCCATCGTTCTATGAATCCGACTATATCGAACGGATGTTCTCTAACGTCAGTCTCGATTGTCTCTATAAAATCAATGAGCTTATCATTCCCCGCTTTGTTCTTGACTTCTATAGCCAAGTGACGGTGCAAACCGATCCCAATGGCTATATCCTCATATCATTTATGATTCAAAACGAATTCATTACTCTTACTCTAGCTCAATTCGGTCAAATTCTCAAAATTCCTTACAGCGGTCAAGCCGTTTTCTCAAATGAGTGGGATCTTTCATCTCTTGAGCAACATCGACCTCAACAGGGTCCTTATTACTCTGAGATTCCATCTTCCAAAGAAATCCGTCAATATCTTGGGTTAGCTCGTGGTACGACTAGCCGGAAGATCAAGTAAAAAGATGTTGACATCCATGCTAACCAAATCCTCCTCAAGGAGTTACGCCCCGACATGAAGCGTTGGGAAGAACTCATTCGTGAGAATGCGTTCGGTACCGGTGGTCACCGTGATCATGTCACGGCGAGCATAGCTCACATGTTGTATTGTATTGTCGCTGAACAGCCGTACAATTTGGCATATCTCTTTGTCTTCCGCATCATGTCCGCCAAAAACACTCATAATGCAAATCTTCTGTATGGCATGTTTCTCACTCGTCTCTACAATCATGTCATGGTACACTATCCACATCTTCAGAGTCCAATTTATGAGTCTGTTCAACCGGTCCTTAATCCACTTGTTTGTGTCCGTGCCCGTCGCTCCCGAAGCGACAAGGGAAAATCTCGTAAATCTGTATCACTCCCACCTCGTGGTTCTACGTCTCATCAAGGAGACGATGATGATGATGATGCGGAGGAGGGCACATCACGTGCTAGTACCCCATCACCTAGGACCTTCGTTGAAAACCTCCCGGATCTTGATTACACCGAGTATCAAGTTCCTTCTTATTCCGAAAGAACAGACGAACTACTCTTCAAAAGACAAACCGAGCTACTCAACACCGCACAGCAGATGCACCAAGAAGTACGAGGCGGTTTCAAGTCTATTGGAAAGACACTTGGAAAGATGTTTGGAAAGAAGAAGAAGTAGACATGTTTGATGAGTGTTTAGTTGATATTGTTGATGTTATGTTTAGACATTTATATGTAGTAATATTATCTTAACATTTGCTTGCCATGACTTTTATTATGTTAGATGTTAAACTTATGTCATGTTAGTACTAAGCTACATATTTAGTTGATATAATATGCCTATGCTTCTAATATTTTGTTCCTAGTCTTAAATATGTATATTATTTGTTTAATATGCTATTGATAATATTTAATCATTCTTGATGTACATGATCCAAATGGAACTTGCTGCAAATACACCCTAAAAATGACCTTTTTCTGGAAATTTTTCAAATTTGGTCGTCTGGGAAAACACCAGATGGGCGGCCCCCTTAATTTCCTAGGCGGTCCCCTTAATTTTAAGGGGGCCGCCCAACAATTAAGGGGACCGGCCATCTGGACAGTAAAATTTACTGTTTTCTTTTGCATCTTGTGACCACTTTTACCTAGCCCCAGCTACCATTTCTCTTAATGGACGAACTTGTATTGGAATCTTAACACAAAACCTCCACAATTTACCTAAACCAACCACATTTTCATACTATAAATCCCCTCCAAATAATCACTTCCCATTCCATCACACCTTACCATCTAAAATCACCATGTTATCACCAAAATCCTCCATCTCTAAGACTCCAAGGAAGCAAAGACTTGTCATCATACCACCAAAACAACTCTTTATTGATTTAACCCAAGATGACACCAAAACTCCATCACCACCACCTCAAAGTTCATCCCCAAGTGCACCAAATGCACCATCTAAAACACCCTCTACTCATGACACATCATCCTCCTCCATACCATCCACTTCATCCATCAATGACTACATCAACACTCACCTAACACCATCACCAAGAGCACCATCACCATCCACTCAAGAACCTCAATCCACTCAACTTGCCATTTCCTTATCACCCATTACACCACTTGATTCCCATTTTTCACCATCACCAAACCCACAACCATTCTTTCCCATACCTTGGGCATTACTTGAAACCCATGGTGACAATTGTCTTTGTTGCATCCATAACCGCACCATAATATTTGGTCTTAGAGATGAGATACACTACATGTTTTCATCCCTTGAACACATGCTCACCAACCAACCTCCACCACCACCTCCACCATCCTCACCCACTACCCAACCACCACCTCCATTGTCACCCAATTAAGCACATGCAATGCTTAATAATAAATAACCTTTCAAACCCTTTTGTGCAAGCTCCATGGAAGACCGTGTACTTCTAGAGTGATTATGTAGATTGCATTTCTTTCTAGTTAGTGTAGGAATTAAATGTAATCTTGTACGGTTGTGTAGTTTCAACACAACACTTTTATGAATGACTTTATTTTTATATGCTTTCTTAGTCTTTGCTATATATATGCTTGTGTTACTAATATTTTTCTTGCAAGAATTCCATATATCGATTCATTTATAAATACAAACGAGGGGGAGTACACACCTAGGGGGAGTATTCGTCCTGACAAATCTCACGTCAAATATTTGTCGGCTTAACCTTTTTGATTCTACAAAAGGGGGAGAAGTGGATATAAACTCACTAAATACTTGATTAAAAATTAATTTTTCAATTTAATGAGTTTAGATTTTGTAATCATCAAAAAGGGGGAGATTGTTGATATAAATAATGCCTAAACACGTTATTAATATTCTTTCGATATCTCTACGTTTTGATAATTACAAAATGTAAAGTCATTAAACGAAAGATCATGACGTAAACAAGTATTTACTTGTATATATTTACTTCTACAACTTAAATCACTTAAGGTATGAATGAACTAATGCTTAATGCATTATTTGATCAAAGGAACATTTTCTTTATAACTATATTTTTTATAAAACATCAAAACATTTTATATATTTTTGAAAAACATTTTTGGTATTAAATAAAAATGTTTAATCTTTTATAAAAATATAAATTCAAATTTTTAACCAAAATCAGTTAAAATGTTCCAGAAAAACCTTCCCCACAAAAGGACAAACTGGCCAACGTTCAGCAAGGGCAGCCCCCTTAATTTTACTAGGCGGCCCCCTTAAAATTAAGGGGACCGCCCCCCTATTTAAGGGGGCCGGCCACGCTCCAGTAGGCTCCAGCTGTCCAGATTTTTCTCCTATAAATACCAGCCTTCCCCTGGATTTTTACTTACCTTTTGCACCCCAAACCTTCTGTTTTAAATCTTGTAAATCCTTTCCAAAAACCCTTTGATCATATTCTCTTAAGCATTGGTTTCTAAGTGATCCAAGCTTCCACCATCAAAGTGCAAAAGAAGAATACTCCTTCAACTAGTGAAGAAGTATTATAGTTTAACTCATATCATCATTGTTGTTGTGTAAAGTGTTGTATAGTTGTGATAAGTAGATCTAAGTGTAAGTAACTAGTTGTGTTGTAAAGAAGTAGTGTAGAAGTAGTTGTGAAGTTGTCGTGAAGTAGTCATGAAGAAGAAGTCGTGAAGAAGTCGTGAAGCCGTTGTGAAGCCGTCGTGAAGAAGTCGTGATTAAGTCGTGTAGAAGTTGTGTATAAGTTGTGAGATTGGTTCTAGCTACGATTAGGACTCGACATCTAGCTTTGTGTCGTTAAGCCGGTGTAAGCTAAAGTTGTGTAAGGTTTTCTCCGCCATAAGGGAGTTTGTTGACATAGTGAAGAAAACTCTCGAGTAGGTGACTCGGGGAGTGGAGTAGGGCAAGGAAGGTGTCCTTGTAGCCGAACCACTATAAATCTCCGTGTTGTGGTTTGATCTTTCCATCTCTCTCTTTCATTTCATTATATTTACCTTACTTGCATTACTTATCTATACTTGTTTATATATGTTCATATTGATCAAGAGTTGAATTCACATAAGATAGAATCGAAGTTTTAAAAAGTAAACAAAAGTTTTCATAAATTAAAAAGACGTAAAACTATTCAACCCCCCTTCTAGTTTTTCACAAACAGTTTCTACACCGGTCCCCTTGGGATATATTGAAGTGTTTATTGAGAACACAAAGGCAGACACTAAACATGTAGTCGGGCCTACTTGCCGTGAGGTATAGTAAACTTTCTATCATACCTCTATACTTAGTGCTATCCACGGACTCACCTTCTTCATCTTTCGTGAGTTTAATTTCCGTGGACATGGGAGTTTTCATGGGCTTAGACTCTTCGAAACTAAATTTCTTAAGCATCTCCTTACTATACTTAGATTGATTAAAGAAGATACCATCTTCCATTTGCTTTATTTGTAAACCAAGGAAGAAATTTAATTCGCCCATCATGCTCATCTCAAACTCGTCACGCATGATCTTAGAGAAATCATCGCACAGTTCTGGACAAGTTGAGCCAAATATAATGTCGTCAACATATATTTGAACAATGATGAGATGTGAATTACGTTTCTTTGTGAAAAGTGTGTTATCAACCACTCCCATGGTATATTCATGTTCAATCAAGAATGCCTTTAGTCTATCGTACCAAGCTTTAAGAGCTTGTTTGAGACCATAGAGTGCTTTCTTGAGTTTATAAACATGATTCGGTTTCTCGAAATCAACGAATCCCGGAGGTTGTGCAACGTACACCTCCTCGTTGATATAACCATTTAGGAATGCACTTTTCACATCCATTTGGTACAACTTAAAGTCTAAGGCGCAGGCATAGGCAAGGAGTATTCTAATAGACTCTAATCTAGCTACGGGTGCATAAGTTTCATTGTAGTCTATTCCTTCCTGTTGGTTATAGCCTTGTGCTACCAACCTTGCCTTATTCCTAGTTACGACGCCACTTTCGTCGAGTTTATTCCTAAACACCCACTTAGTTCCTATGATAGTTTGATTCTTAGGCGAAGGTACTAAATCCCAAACTTGGTTTGCGGTGAATTGATTAAGTTCCTCTTGCATGGCAACTACCCAGCTTTCATCCTTAATCGCTTCACCGACATTCTTAGGTTCTACGGTTGATATAAAACAAAAGAAATTACTTTTGTTTTGAGCTTGTGACCTAAGGGTTCTTTGTTTTAGGTTTCCTATGACATTTTTAATAGGATAGTTCTTGGATTCCTTAATGTTGACAACTTCGTCAACTTCAACTATCTCATCCTCAATGTCATCTTCTAAGGGTTTCTTGACATTAACCTTAATGGCTTCATCCTCATCTAAGTCATCATCCACCAAGGGTGATGTCTTAGTTGGTGGAGGGCTTTCATCGAATGTCACGTTGAGTGATTCTTCGACTTTCATTGTTTCCTTATTTAGGACAATATAACCACCCGTAAAATTTCCTATTTACTTTACAGATTTATTATCCTTTTTCCACGGATAATTTTTTTTTATTGTATCTCCTATCTTATGTGACGTAGATCACATTATTGATAAACATGCTCCCACAGACCTGCCTAACAAACCTAATGTTTATTTCATAAACATAATCATATAAAAACATTACAGAATACCATTTACCATTTTACGATAAATCCTTAACAAAACACTCATTATCTATATAGAGTTTCTAGGAAACCCTAAAATTCACCACAACACCAAATATGAATAACTAAACCCTAGAACATAAAAATACAACTTATCTAAGCTAATGTACAAGTCCCTAAAGCACCAGAAACCCTAATTCTATATTAGCTCCCGGTAAAACCCTAAATTCACATAACTGTGATTTTATGTATCCAATTCACAAACCCTAATTTATTTATACAATATTTTTACAAAATATTAAGTTTACAAGTTATTTAAGCTAGAGTACAAGTCATTTATGCATAAAATCATTTATTTACAAAACCTTTATAAAAATCCCATTTATATTATTTTTAAAGCATAAAGTACAAACCATTTATGCATAACTCTTATAAATTATTTTTTTTCTAAACTCCTTAATTATTTTTACAAGTCTTTTAGCCCAAGGTACAAGTGCCTAATGCACAAAAGCTATAAATTCCATTTAATTACCTTTTAACTTGACAAAGCTTAACAAATAAATTTTATAAATTACTAAACTATTAAAAATATATTTTTCACACATCCTAAACTTTTGTACAACACAATTAAGCTTAAAGTACAACTCTTATAAGCCTAAACAAATTTTTCCTTTATCCTTTTAAAATTCGAATTACCTATATATGTAATAACCATAAGTATTTTTCTAAACAACACATCCACATAAACTAAATTTAACAAGTTCCCTAAACCCTAGTTACAACTCACTAAAGCTCAATATACAACACCCTAAAGCTCATTCGAAACCCTTCCCTAAAAACTGGTTCGAAACCAATTACAATCAAACCAAAGTTACCACTTTGATGTCACCTTCACTACATGCATTGAACCAAGCCATGAACACATTCCCTTTCCTCTCCTCTCTTCTCTTCAAAGAAGCTGTACACATGTCTTTCCTTACCATCAAAAACCCACCTCTTTAAGTAATACATATCTTGGCTGAAATTCAGCCACATCACTTTCTTCTCATCACTTCCTTTTCCCCCCTCCAAGTGGCTTACTTCTTCATTTCTGTCAGCCCTTGTATCCATATCTTGTTCCCTTATCTCTTCCTACAACACTCTAGAAAACCCTAATATTTACTACTATAAATAGCAGCCATGTATCACACTTAAACACACACCAAATTTCGACTAAACCTATCCTATAACACACTAATCACATCAAACACAACCCCACAACATAAGCCAAATACAACTTCAGTAATCACAGAAGAGGAGAAACACGGGATAGCAAGTGTCGAGTTCATTTCATTCATAAACCCTAGTCGAACACAACATTAAGTAAGTGCTCTAACTTCTTTTAATATCAGGTTTATTTATCTTATATTATTTAAGAACATTAGTAAACAACATCTAAAAAGAAACCAAATCAAAAACATTAAGTTCTCTTCTCCCCTTTTGTTGCCTGATCGACCAGAAACCCTAACACATCTAAGGTATTCGAAATTTTGTTAAAACAAATCACAAACTCATGAAACATGTTAAAACATATCAAACATAATCATAACATGCATAAAATTCTAGCTAAGAATGTTTAAAAACACAGAAACCCATCGAGTCTTTTTTTTCTGTCTTTTACTCGAACCAGAAAACAAGTCAGACACCCAACTTATGACCTATTTCTCGACCCTTATTTGATCACTAGAAATTCTGTATTTTTGGCCTGTCAAAGTTCACCCAGCAAAGATAAGTTTAGAAGAAAGAATTTCAAAAAATAATAAATATTTCAATAAGTTATCGAGTCCTAAAGTTGGCACCCTATCGCTAAATAGAAATAAGAATTGTCAGTTATATCTTTTCTGTTTTATTCGATCCAGTAGCCCAACTTTCCACCTATAGATCGACCATCTAGAGACCATGATAAATTCTGATTTTTGGCGTGAATAAAGACCACCCAGCCACCTTTAATTAGAAACAAAAATCATTGAAAACGGTTAAGCGAGCTAGAAAATATCGAGTCTTAAAATTTGTCCAAAACCGCTAGTATAAAACTTATATTATCAGTTCTTATTTTTCCAAAAAGTGTCGACCAGTTGCCCAACTTTCGACCTAGTTTTCAACCCTCATAAGCTTTCTAAAAATTCTAATATTTTGGGACATTAAAGTCGACCTAGCTAACTTATTTTAGAAGCAAGAAACACTTAAAATGATCTAGCCATTTAAAAGTTATTGATGTCTAAAGTTTGGCCTATCGCCAGATTTAAAAGACACTTTCCAGATTTTTTTTTTGTAAAACTTGATCACCTAGTCGACTTTGGTCAAATATTTCGAGTAGCAAATGACTTTCAAAAATAAGGAAACTTGGCATGTCTAGAGTCGACCTAGCTAGCTTTTCATAGGATCAGAGAGCTTGTAAAATCATATAGTATACGTTAAGTTATTCGAATCCAAAATTCTAGCCAAGTCATATATATTTCATAAGTATGATTTCTTTTAAAAATTAAAATTTCATGGGCTGATTTTGTAAATATTTATTATCTAGGGTTATTTTGTCAATATTAAATAAAAAGGGTAGAAAATGTCATTTTTGAAACTTAGGGGTAGAAACTGTCATTTTCCAAAAGTCCAGGGTATAAACTGTCATTTAACCAAACCTTAGAGATTGAAACGTAACTTTTTATAACCATTATTTTTATCAATTCTATTGTTATTTTTCCGACTTAATACTAACGTAATACGTTTATTTTCTTGACGAACGAAAGAATGAACGAAAGATATAACAAACAAACAAAGAACAGAAACATAAGAACGAAAGATGTAAACAACAAAACGAAACGAATAAACATATAATCATCTGAAATGATTACTAAATATTGACATAACAACCCAGGTTTCTTGTCCGGAGACGTTTATCAACTTTCTTTCATTTTGTTTCCATCCTGATTGCTAAGGTGAGTTTCATAGCCCCTACTTTTATACGTTTTGAACTATTTTTGGGGGAGATACATGCTCAACTACTTGTTTTATACTCAAAATATTTATACTCTTATGCTACGCTTTAC
Source organism: Artemisia tridentata subsp. tridentata (assembly GCA_021014915.2). Taxonomy (NCBI): domain Eukaryota; kingdom Viridiplantae; phylum Streptophyta; class Magnoliopsida; order Asterales; family Asteraceae; genus Artemisia; species Artemisia tridentata. The sequence continues at coordinate 145,986,353 of CP139503.1, read as the reverse complement.
TTATGATACTTTTGGACATGAAATATAGTTACGATATGTGCCTTAATGTGTTACACTTATTCTATACATTATTCTTAGCAACTGTTTAACTCCTGGATGGAGCCGTTGGAGAGGTATTGATAGTACTATCGGGTTGACACCCCACCTTGTGTCCAACATTTATTCGAGACCTTGGGTGAATATAATCCGGTTTATTCATGATACATATTTATTCTAGTCGTGAGGTTCAGTTGCTGTTATGCTTTACATTAAGTGCTTACATATATCGTATACGTTCATGTCATACTTATTCTATATTTTAGCAATGGGTTGTAAACACACAGGTTGCAAGTTTTGAATGGGCAGAATTTGCAACTGAGTGGATTTACAAGGCCTTTGCTGTGAAATCTTTATTCAAATACTTTACTCTTAAACTAAACTCTTTATGCCCTTACTGGGAAATCTTTATTCAAATACTTTACATTTTATACTAAACTCTATGAACTCACCAACCATTGTGTTGACACTTTTTAGCATGTTTATCTCAGGTTAGAAAGGCGATAGTGGATACATGGATAATAGAGTCACTTGCATGCTTTGGAGTCTAAGCTATTATCCTTTACCATTCAATCCATTTTGAAAACTCTTATGTATTATTATACTTTGGGACCTCATGTATTAACTCTGATTTAAATAAATTGAATGGTAATTTTTCAAAACATCTCATTTAGAGGTCGTTTTCTATACCTTGTGCTTTGTATTGAGAAGTAGCACCCCAGTGACACTATCGTTCCATTGCGATAGTTTTGGGGGTGTTACAGACAATGTAGGCTTTACTATTTTGGGAGTAACCTAGGAAAACACCTTCGTAAGACTTTGGGTCAAACTTGGTGAGGTAGTCTTTAGTGTTAAGTATGAAGCACTTGCTTCCAAACACTCTAAAGTAATCAAGAGTAGGTTTCTACCTTTCATGATTTCATATGGAGTTTTCCTAAGATAGGTCTAATTAGAATCCTATTTAGAATGTAAGTTGAGGTGTCCACCGCATTACACCAAAACTTTTGCGGAATTGATTGTTCATTCAACATCGTTCTACTCATCTCATGTAGAGTACGATTTTTCCGCTCAACTACCCCATTTGATTGTAGAGTGCGTAGAGCCGAGAAATTGTGAGTAATACCATTAGTATTACAATATACTCCAAATTGCACTTCATTATCAAATTCCCGACCATGATCTGTCCTAATAGAAACTATTGTACATCCTAGTTGATTTTGGACTTTCTTACTAAAGATTTTGAATTCCTCAAAAGCTTGTGTCTTATTCTTAAGAAATCTAGTCCAAGTGTACCTAGAGTAGTCATCAACGATTACTAAGGTGTAATAATTTCCTCCATAGCTCCGTACGGCGGATGGACCAAATAAGTCCATATGAAGGAGTTCTAGGCATCTAGAGGTCGAGACCATATTCTTAGCTTTGTGACTAGAATGAGCTTGTTTTCCAACTTTACAAGCGTCACAAAAGTGTTGATGAAACTTAATCTTAGGTAGGTTTCTAACTAGTTCCTTAGATGCCAATGATTGTATCAAACGCATATTGGTGTGACCTAATCTCCTATGCCATAGAGTGGAGTTGTCATCTATGGTTGCTAAGCAAATCTTATCTTGAGGCTTATTTCCTATTTTCATAATAAATAAGTCATTTCTCCTAACTCCTTTACCTATGGTTTTGCCATTCTTAATGATCTCACTACCCTCTTCCGAGAATATAACTCTACACTTATTATCTACCATTTTATTAATGCTAAGCAAGTTAAATCCTAAGTTATCTACGTGCTCAACATTTCTAACAGTGAGGGAGTATTGAGTAATCGTACCTTTACCTATGATGTTGCCCTTAAGTTTGCTACCGAAAGTGACATTACCTCCGTTGTATGCCTTGTATGATGAGAATAGACTCCGGTTACCCGTCACATGGCTAGTGCATCCACTATCCTTGATGTTGGGTTTTGAGATGCTGCTGCTCAGAATGGATACTACTTCTTATTGTGCTAAATGGAAAATACACTAAGTATGATTCTACTGTTGGGTTTAATCATACTACTGCTGGTGTATTTATTCTACTGCTGGAGTTACTAAAGAGATCAAGAAAATAAGCTAAGTGGATACTACTGCTAGGCATCTAAGATTCTACTGCTAGAGTTAGTATTCTGCTGCTTATTAGATAACTATGTATAGTATGTTTGGATAATTATAGAATAGATACGAAAAGATTATTCTTGTATAGAAAGTTATTGTAACCGACTAGGACTCCTTAGTCTATAAAAGGAGGATCTAGGGTTAGGGATTAGTACGTATTTTAGGCGTATTCGAATCACTTCAAGGTTTTGTAACCCTGTTACTTTTGAGTAACCGTATTAATATATTGAAGTGTTTATTGAGAATTCGTTGGTGCTCATTAATAATTCTTCTTAAGATTAAGTATTAGATTCTACATAGTACTTAATAATCATTCAAGAACAGTTTCTATACCTATTGTTTTAGATCTATATCTAAGATAATTAACAAGATCGATAGCTCAACTGGGATCAACAAGTGGTATCAGAATTGATTTGATGATACAAAACATAAAGAATGAAACAAGAAGGACTTAATACGACAAAAGACAAATATGACTTGCAGAAAAAGATGGAGGATAAAGATTAGGAAAGTATTTGTTTCCTGATACAATTAGAAGTCTTTTGTAAACCCTAAATATCTATTATATAAACAGATCAAGGGTACGTAGGTTTTATTATTAAGTCTTCCATAATGTAGTCGACTAAAGTGTGTGTGTTCTAGGCGTGTTTCTTGTAAACGCCTAGATTAGTTTAGTCTCAAGGATCTTTGATCCCTGTTACTGTTGAGTAACCGTATTATATTGAGGCTAATTGTGATAATGAAGAAAAACCTTGTTCATAATAATGTTAATTCTTTATTGAATATTCCGCTTTCATTATTATGTGTCCTAGATAATATGAGGTCTAAACAACCTCGAGCTACAACGATTCTACAGGTGGTATCAGAGCGGGTTGCTCGTGATATCTAGGATCTACAAGGTTTTATGGTCGAAGATAAGCAGCTTTGGATGATGTTTAGTAGATCAGTTTGTAGAGTTATCGAAAATTTTGAGTTTTACTTGACTGATTGCTACTGTTAATCGTAAAGGTACGCCATGAATCTTTCGATAATTTTATCATTCTTTAATTGGTCGAGACTTTATTCGTGGGATGGTGGAATTGATTTACAATATTGGGGTATCGATTAGCGACAAAATATGACACAACAGCATATTAATTCTTCTTTTCATCCTGTTGATTATTAGTGAATTATTTTTGTTTGTTTGCTGTCAATTGTATAATGAATTGTTGCGCAAGTGGTCTTACCTCGTACTAATTAAATGGTGGGTCGATTGTGTATTTGTTTCACGTCATGAATGATTGGTCGAGATTTAATTGTGGGGCTGCATTTAATATTTGTCTATCACATGGTCGGTGCTTGGCTTTATTCGAATTGGATTATATTTATTTGCAAGTGGTAAGTTAAAGATATATTTTAATTATCATCGTACTTGTATTAATTGTGCCATGAATTGCAAGTGGAGCTGATCAAGGTAATTATCAAACATGGGTCAACCACTCAACAGTATTGATTGAAGGAGTTACTACTGCCTATGTACTGTTTCTGCTGCTGAGCTTTGTTATTTACTGCTGCTAATGGAAATTAATGTTGTTCGAATTTTACTACTGCTACCCAAGTTGAAGGTTTGTACTGCTTTCAATATTGTTTCTGCTGCTGCGTGTCTGTTCGAGTTAGTGCTGCTGAACATATTTTTAATGCTGCTACGCTTTTATTTTCTACTGCTCGATATGGTTTATACTGTTAGTTCTATCCGATATATTTTTAATACTACTAGTTTGGTTCGATATCAGGTGACAAAGGGCAGTTTTAGTTCTCGGATAAGTTTGGAGTTTGGATGGTTTTACACACACAGAAGGATATTGGTTCACACACATAAGAGTTTTGATTTTTGGTTTATGTTCGCTAAAGATTTATGGCTCGAATTTATTTTCTTATTGGTGAAGTGGATTATTTGTTGCTTATTTGACGATGAAGTGGAATTTTTCAAGGTTGTGTTTTATTATACCTTTTGACAGGAGGTAACTTGTTCGTTCGTTCAGGTGACTACGAATTGACAAACACTTGAAGGAGTTACGTTATTGTGCTCAGTGTTTATTGTCAAGAGATTGCGATCTCCCTATACGTTAAGTATACGTTCGAAGTCGTTTTTTAGTACAAGACATAAGACACAAGGTTGGTTTCTTCTACTTCAGCATCAAATTGGTAATGATTAGTTTTCTTCAACATTATATAAAGCCTACAGATTTGAAGAATCATGAAGATGATTAACACATTGGTTTCAGGGGAAGTTTATTCTTATGATGTGTTTAATCATTTGATGTTCATGCACCACTCGAGGGGAAGTTTTTGATTCTTACTACTGTTGATTAGTATTACTACTGATGGTTTAGATTTCTACTGTTTCAAGTTCATTTTTAGTGCGGAAAACTTCATGGAGGGTAATTTGAGACATTGGAAGGATGAATTGGATGTGTGGTATTAGTTTGTAGTGGTAAAGATCATATTTTCATACGTTCCCTATTTGTTGGTAACAAAAAGGGGAAGAGATGTTGTGGTGGCATGGCATGGCTTAAGGGGAAGACAAGATTGTTTCATTCATGGTGCGATTTAATTATCTCAATTTCTCTACTTCGTCTAGGGAAGTTCGTACAAGAACGTGTTTGTTTTGTCATCATCAAATAGGGGAAGATTGTTGGGTTTATTGATTTGATGATACAAAACATAAAGAATGAAACAAGAAGGACTTAATACGACAAAAGACAAAGATGACTTGCAGAAAAAGATGGAGGATAAAGATTAGGAAAGTATTTGCTTCCTAATACAATTAGAAGTCTTTTGTAAACCCTAAATCTCTATTATATTAAGAGATCAAGGGTACATAGGTTTTATTATTAAGTATTCCATAATGTAGTCGACTAAAGTGTGTGTGTTTTAGGCGTGTTTCTTGTAAACGCCTAGATTAGTTTAGTCTCAAGTATCTTTGATCCCTGTTACTGTTGAGTAACCGTATTATATTGAGGCTAATTGTGATAATGAAGAAAAACCTTGTTCATAATAATGTTAATTTTTTATTGAATATTCCGCTTTCATTATTATGTGTCCTAGATAATATGAGGTCTAAACAACCTCGAGCTACAACGATTCTACACTTGACCAATTGGTCGGGCTCCAAGTCGATCCCCAAGCATATCTGTTGAATAAGACAAACATTTAAACATTTGGTCCCCAATATCTCATGGGTTCAAAGTTGTTAGCATTAAACATCCCATGCATTAGTTGCATTTGGTTAGGATGTTGAAATGGAGGACAAATTTCCCATAGTAAGTAACTTTGTAGTTGACGGTCATTCCAAGTTACGGGATAGTTACTTGGATAAATTTGTCTTCTAAAGTTACGTCTCGGTAGAGGAGTTCTTGACCGAGATTTAGGAACATTTGTTTTTCTAGGTGGAGGAGTCTTAGACCTAGTAACGGGTTTTACAAAGCCAGGCCTGGGGTTTTACACAAATTTGTAAAAGTTTTTGGCTTCCTTTATACTAGCAATAGATACTTTGGTACCATTTACAACTATGTGACTTGGTTTAGGACTTGAATTATTTTTCAAATTCGACTCAGTTCTGTCTCCAGTAACACACGGTACCACGGTACCATTAACTTTAATGGTGCCGTCTGTACATTTAGTGGTGCCGTCTGTTGTTTTGACAGAACTTGTGGGTTTGACAGATTCTACTTGTTTCGTTTTACTTGTTGAGGCTTTATTTGGATTAAATCCTAAGCCCGCTTGGGTATATTGACCATGCTTAACGTTTTCAAGTATATCATTAAGTATCTTTGTTCCTTGAAGACTTATGCATGACTTACATCCTATGTCTACTTCTTTATCTTTCTCAAGTCTTTTGACTTGATCCTTTAGTTCCAAAACTTGCATTTCGAGTTCATGCAATTTTAATTTTAGTGATTTGTTTCTACCTAAAATTTTAGAACTAACTTCGCATAGTTTGTTATATTCATCATTTAGTGTGTTATCATCTATTGACGAATTATCATTACTATAATCAGGATAGTCGTAACGTACCTCATTAGAAGTTTGAGCCATTAGGCATGTTTCGTCCTTGGGCTTCTTCTCTTCTTCTTCACCGCTATCACTCCAAGAGCCTCCTATGAAAGCTCGTTGGTTGTTGGATTTCGGTGGTTTGGGACACTCTCCTATGAAGTGATTAGGATTTCCGCATCTAAAGCATTTCCTATCACTTGTCCCTTTCTTTTCAACTCGGTTCTTTTGTGATGTCTTCTTTTCATCACGAGGTTGCCTAACGAACCTACCTCTTCTCCTAAAGAGCTTTTTAAAGTCCCTAACCGCTAACGCATATTCTTCATCTTCACTATCGAAACTCGAACATTCCTCATCACTAGACTCCATCTTGGCTTTCAATGCTAGAGATCTAACTCTCTCGCTTTTGCCTTTGACTATATCAGAGTCCTTCTTGATTATCATCTCGTGAACTTTCAAGTTTCCTATTAGTTCATCGAGTGATAATGTCGCCAAGTCCTTCGACTCTTAAATGGCGGTGACCTTTGCTCTCCATTTAGGATGTAGAGCCCTAAGAAACTTCATAACATAATTATTGCTAGAGTAACCTTCATCAAGAGCTTTAAGACTAGTGATAATAGTATTAAATCTAGCAAAAGCATTATCTATCAATTCATCTTTCGAAATGGAAAATTGTTCATATTGTTGAACAAGAAGATCTATCTTGTTCTCTTTGACTTGATTATTACCTTGGTGAGTGACTAACAAAGTTTTCCAAATATCTTTTGCCGTATTACACATAAAAATTCTTTCAAATTCCTTTTTAGGCAAAGCATTGTAAATCATCATTTTAGCCTCATTATTTTTGGCTAGTTTTCTTTTAAGTTCATCACTTTGTTTATTATAAGAAACTATTTCATCCTTTTTAGTTTTCGGATTCATTTGAATCGGTTGAAAGTCACCCTCGGTAATAATATGCCAAAGATCAATGACTTTTGATTTCATATACGTTTCGAATCTTGTTTTCCAATAAATAAAACAATCGGTTTCGAAAAGTGGTGGTCTTTGCATAGATTGCCCTTCTAGATATTTGTCGGAATCCATTGATCGATTCAAGTTTTAAAATACAATATACTTTAAAATCTTGACTAACCTGGCTCTGATACCAATTGTGGAAAACTAGAAGGGGGGTTGAATAGTTTTACCGGTTTTTAAGTTCTTTTAGTTCTTTTAAAACCTCTTAAAAACTTTACTATTGGAAACCTTTGATTCGATTCTTATTTGTAACTAATCAACACCAATATGAACACTACACTACACTAACTAGTATAAGTAATAAAAGTAAAGAGTAAAGATGGAAAGATCAAACCGGGACAAAAGGATTTATAGTGGTTCGGCTACGAAGCTCTTTTTCGCCCTACTCCACTCCCCGAATACCACACTCGAGAGTTTCAAGCACTATGTCAACAACCTCCCTTTAGGCGGAGAAAATCGTACACGTCGCTGAACTTGTTTTCCGACACTAAGCTAGTTGCCGAGTGCTAATCTTAGCTAGCACCAATCTACCACAATCTACCCTATCCTTTCAACTTCACACACTTAACACACAAGACTCAAGAGATCCCCAAGATCTCACAAGATCACAATGATCAACTCTCTTTTAACTCACTCTAACCTATCTACCCTTGATCTTCTTGATCAATCACACAAGCCCAATGGCTTCAAGAGATATTCAATATCTCTATAAGATCTCAATGATCTTCACTCACACTCTCACAAAAGAAAAATGATCTTGATGTATGCTATGATACAACAAGTATGTAACAAATGTTACAAGTATCTTAACAACAACTACAACTCTTGTATCTTCTTGGATACCTTGAGTTCTTCTCTTACACTTGAAGAGGAATGAAGAGGATCTCTAAGTTGGATGATTGGATAACTCTTGAACAAAAGAAAAACTAAACTAAGAGATCAAAGAGAGAAGATGTGATAGGAGTTTTAAACTCAGAAGTTTCTGTGTGAAAAAGGATGCACAAAATCTGTGAAGTGGGCTGGTATTTATAGGCAGAAAAAATCTGGCCGTTATAAAGGGACGGCTCCACTAAATTTAGTGGAACCGTGGATCCTTGTCAGACAAAAACGCTCCTATTTTTGTCTTTTCTGGTAAAAACTTATTTGGGGAAGTTTGGAGCTGATTTGGGGGGGGGGGGGAAATAGTTGTTATGTATTTTAAACTTATTTTTCCATTAAAACATTTCTTAATTATTCAAAAATAAGTTGTTTACGTTAATTTTAACGTAACATGTTTTCACATTTTGTCATCCTTAAAACGTGAAGTTATCGAAAGATAGAAATAACGTTTTTAGAACATTATTTGCATCAATAATCTCCCCCTTTTTGATGATGACAAAACATAAACTCATTTTAAGTTAAAATTAGTTTTAACAAGTTTTTAATGAGTTTACTCCCATTACTCCCACTTTTTGTCGAAGCAAAAAGGTTGCTAAAGCTCCCCCTTGATGTATACACCCCCTCGTTTGGAGGACACCAAGGAATCGAGCAATGATTCGTGCTACAAAATAAGGTTAGATAACAAGTATATAAAATCTAACATGTAGTACTCATGACAAATATCCAACCACAAAAATGACTAAGTAGCCAAGCCCCCAAAAATAAAACAACCACATAAAAGAAAACATCCATTCATTAAAAAAAAAAAAAAAAAAAAAAAAAAAAAAAAAAAAAACACTAAATGTCATACATATGTATGGCTACATAATAAGCATAAAATTGGACAACAAGAAGCATAAATCCCTAATGACTAGAGGAAAGCTTCATTTCCAAGAGGGGTCCTAAAGGTTTATTGTTTAAAAACTAAACAAGAACATGTTTAGTTTTGTGGGTTAGGAGGTGGTGGAGAAGGTGACATCATTTGGGGTGGTGTTGGTGTCAAAAGATGTTCCACATAGAAGAACATGAAGTGATTAGGATCTCCGCATCTAAAGCATTTCCTATCACTTGTCCCTTTCTTTTCAACTCGGTTCTTTTGTGATGTCTTCTTTTCATCACGAGGTTGCCTAACGAACCTACCTCTTCTCCTAAAGAGCTTTTTAAAGTCCCTAACCGCTAACGCATATTCTTCATCTTCACTATCGAAACTCGAACATTCCTCATCACTAGACTCCATCTTGGCTTTCAATGCTAGAGATCTAACTCTCTCGCTTTTGCCTTTGACTATATCAGAGTCCTTCTTGATTATCATCTTGTGAACTTTCAAGTTTCCTATTAGTTCATCGAGTGATAATGTCGCCAAGTCCTTCGACTCTTCAATGGTGGTGACCTTTGCTCTCCATTTAGGATGTAGAGCCCTAAGAAACTTCATAACATAATTATTGCTAGAGTAACCTTCATCAAGAGCTTTAAGACTAGTGATAATAGTATTAAATCTAGCAAAAGCATTATCTATCAATTCATCTTTCGAAATGGAAAATTGTTCATATTGTTGAACAAGAAGATCTATCTTGTTCTCTTTGACTTGATTATTACCTTGGTGAGTGACTAACAAAGTTTTCCAAATATCTTTTGCCGTATTACACATAAAAATTCTTTCAAATTCCTTTTTAGGCAAAGCATTGTAAATCATCATTTTAGCCTCATTATTTTTGGCTAGTTTTCTTTTAAGTTCATCACTTTGTTTATTATAAGAAACTATTTCATCCTTTTTAGTTTCTGGATTCATTTGAATCGGTTGAAAGTCACCCTCGGTAATAATATGCCAAAGATCAATGTCTTTTGATTTCATATACGTTTCGAATCTTGTTTTCCAATAAATAAAACAATCGGTTTCGAAAAGTGGTGGTCTTTGCATAGATTGCCCTTCTAGATATTTGCCGGAATCCATTGATCGATTCAAGTTTTAAAATACAATATACTTTAAAATCTTGACTAACCTGGCTCTGATACCAATTGTGGAAAACTAGAAGGGGGGTTGAATAGTTTTACCGGTTTTTAAGTTCTTTTAGTTCTTTTAAAACCTCTTAAAAACTTTACTATTGGAAACCTTTGATTCGATTCTTATGTGTAACCAATCAACACCAATATGAACACTACACTACACTAACTAGTATAAGTAATAAAAGTAAAGAGTAAAGATGGAAAGATCAAACCGGGACAAAAGGATTTATAGTGGTTCGGCTACGAAGCTCTTTTTCGCCCTACTCCACTCCCCGAGTACCACACTCGAGAGTTTCAAGCACTATGTCAACAACCTCCCTTTAGGCGGAGAAAATCGTACACGTCGCTTAACTTGTTTTCCGACACTAAGCTAGATGTCGAGTGCTAATCTTAGCTAGCACCAATCTACCACGATCTACCCGATCCTTTCAACTTCACACACTTAACACACAAGACTCAAGAGATCCCCAAGATCTCACAAGATCACAATGATCAACTCTCTTTTAACTCACTCTAACCTATCTACCCTTGATCTTCTTGATCAATCACACAAGCCCAATGGCTTCAAGAGATATTCAATATCTCTATAAGATCTCAATGATCTTCACTCACACTCTCACAAAAGAAAAATGATCTTGATGTATGCTATGATACAACAAGTATGTAACAAATGTTACAAGTATCCTAACAACAACTACAACTCTTGTATCTTCTTGGATACCTTGAGTTCTTCTCTTACACTTGAAGAGGAATGAAGAGGATCTCTAAGTTGGATGATTGGATCACTCTTGAACAAAAGAAAAACTAAACTAAGAGATCAAAGAGAGAAGATGTGATAGGAGTTTTAAACTCAGAAGTTTCTGTGTGAAAAAGGATGCCCAAAATCTGTGAAGTGGGCTGGTATTTATAGGCAGAAAAAATCTGGCCGTTATAAAGGGACGGCTCCACTAAATTTAGTGGAACCGTAGAGCCGTGTCAGACAAAAACGCTCCTATTTTTGTCTTTTCTTGTGAAAACTTATTTGGGGAAGTTTGGAGCTGATTGGGGGGGGGGGGGGGGAAATAGTTGTTATGTATTTTAAACTTATTTTTCCATTAAAACATTTCTTAATTATTCAAAAATAAGTTGTTTACGTTAATTTTAACGTAACATGTTTTCACATTTTGTCATCCTCAAAACGTGAAGTTATCGAAAGATAGAAATAACGTTTTTAGAACATTATTTGCATCAACAATCTCCCCCTTTTTGATGATGACAAAACATAAACTCATTTTAAGTTAAAATTAGTTTTAACAAGTTTTTAATGAGTTTACTCCCATTTCTCCCCCTTTTTGTCGAAGCAAAAAGGTTGCTAAAGCTCCCCCTTGATGTATACTCCCCCTCGTTTGGAGGACACCAAGGAATCGAGCAATGATTCGTGCTACAAAATAAGGTTAGATAACAAGTATATAAAATCTAACATGTAGCACTCATGACAAATATCCAACCACAAAAATGACTAAGTAGCCAAGCCCCCAAAAATAAAACAACCACATAAAAGAAAACATCCATTCATAAAAAATAAAAAAAAACAAAAAAAAAAAAAAACAAAAACAAAAAAAAAAAAAAAAACAAAAAACAAAAAACAAATGTCATACATATGTATGACTACATAATAAGCATAAAATTGGACAACAAGAAGCATAAATCCCTAATGACTAGAGGCAAGCTTCATTTCCAAGAGGGGTCCTAAAGGTTTATTGTTGAAAAACTAAACAAGAACATGTTTAGTTTTGTGGGCTAGGAGGTGGTGGAGATGGTGACATCATTTGGGGGGGTGGTGGTGTCAAAAGATGTTCCACATAGGAGAACATGAAGTGAATTTCATCTCTCAAGGTGAAGATGAGGTTACGGTTGTGGAGGCAACATAGGTAATTATCACTATGTAGATCAAAGGAATGAGGTTGGATGGGTTAAGCCATGATAGGGGAAGGAGGTGGTGGTGAGTTTGTTGGTGATGGAGTTGGCATGGCATAGTCCAATGGAGTTATGGGTGAGAATGTGTAGTCCATTGAGGATGGCATGGTGTTCAAGGAAGGAGATGATGAAGATGTTGCGTAGGTAGAGGATGTTTTGGAAGGTGCATTAGGTGGAGTTGGTGAGTTGGGAGTGGCTTGGGAAGGTAAACCTTGGCTTACCCTCCCTTGTGTTTTCCAAAGATAAACCTTGTCCAGCTTGTGAAAAGGGAAAACACCATAGGGCATCTTTCAAAACTAAACAAAATTTTTCCATCAAAAATTGCCATCATCTTCTTCACATGGATCTTTTTTGACTTGTCAGTCCTATGTCTATCCATCATGAGAAGTACACTGATGTGCTCTACCGTGTACAAGTTTTAAAATTTATAAACACGATTTATCCGGCTCTCTATTTAACACATACGAGCAAGTATACTCGTCCGTGATAGTAAAGGTGGGTAAGCCGAGATCGTCCCAAGGGATTTGGTATTTGTATTAAATTATAACTAGCTTTGTAAAAAGGGTTGTCAATCCAATTTTTGCGAAAATTCCAAAACGTAAATAGAATCCAATCAAACAAAACATATACTTGTGTGTAATTCCTTAACCAATTGCATAGAGTATTCTACAAAGTTTGGTGTAACTTGTAATGATGCACAATTTTATATGAATGATTAACAATCAATGGTTTATATCATGAAGAATCATTACTAAGAATTCAATCTCCTAGTTAACTCCTTTCGGCCTTATTAACTATTATGACAATTCTATTAAACACTAGTTGTTTGAAAAGCAATTCTTATCTCATAAATTCCTACGAATCCTTTCGGCCTTTTCTCGTGATGAAATCGTTTCAAATCCATTTTAATGAGTAAATATGATGCTTGTCACACACCATATCCCATACTAATTCGTGCACTAACGTTTTGGAATAAAAACATAAAGAAAATCCTTTCGGCCTTTTTATTCTTTAAAATGTTTTTACCAACAAATTAAGCAAGATTAGATATTATTCCAACAAACTCATAAAATAAGAAATGTTTTCATGCATCACTTTTTAAGATAAGAATACTCCACAATTAGTTACATCATACACACAAGTATACCACAAATTACTCCATAGCAATCATAATCAAACACAAGTAACAAACAATACTTTCATTAAACTCAAAGTAAAAGTAGTTCATTGTAAGAAAACAAGATATACCTAGTTTTAGAATTACAAGAACTAGAATCGTGGAACTATAGCAACCACACTCCTCCAATCGCCTACTATGACAAGTAAACAACTCCAAACTCAAACCAAACTATTGAGACTCAAACTCAATATCTCCTGGACGTTTCTACAGCAATACTAGACTTTCGGGCAATAATAATAAGATAGTAAGTACTTTGGTGTAAGCCTTTTACTAATTTGGGGTGTCACACTAAGCATACATGCATAGGGTCCAATATATAGTGTAAGAACACTTATTCTTCAAGCCAAAACGTCCCTCCAGAGTTAATATCAAGAAATGATCGGACTCCAATGATTAATGGGAAGTAAAACCTTCATTTAATGCGAAATGGTAACTGCAGATGTTCCTCGCCTCGGTAAATTCCAACCGAATCGGATGCGGGTTGCATCCGATCGGTTGGATGCTTCATGCACTCACAACTTTAACTTTTTCTTGCCATTTCTTGTCGCTGCTTTATCCTTCATTTAGGTGCTGATTTCTTCCATAGAACTTGATATTTCCTTGATATATGAACATGGAAATCCTAACACTATCAAATCCTTGAGTCCTTGTGTGGTTTCTCTCTTGTCTCCATCTCGAGAATCTTCCAAATGTGCATAATCACTCCAATTCTTCGTCTTTTCATCATCTTTTCCTATACTTGGCTATATTTACTTGCATATACACTTTTTCATGATTAAGTAACAAATACATACAAATATAACTAAATATGATGCACAAAACTAATGATAACGCAACTAAAAACATGTTCATTTTGAGCATTATCATACACCCTGGTCATAGTAGATGAATACTCAAGATGCATATGGGTCTACTTTCTTACTAAGAAGAGTCAGGCAGCTAAAACAATCATGTCCTTTGTCCGGAACATTGAAAATCAAAATGACATCAAAGTCAAACAAATCAGGACAGACAATGGGACTGAGTTCAAAAATCAGGACCTTGAGTGTTTCTGTGATGAGAAGGGAATCTCTCAAAACTTCTCTTCTCCTTACACTCCTGAACAAAATGGAGTGGCTGAAAGGAAAAATAGGACACTCATTGAGGCTGCTAGAACAATGCTGAATGGTTCAGTACTCTTAAAGCACTTCTGGACAGAAGCAGTCAAAACCGCCTGCTACACACAAAATAAGTCCATTGTTGTCAAAAGGCACAACAAAACTCCCTATGAAATATTCAAGGGAAGAATTCCTGACATTAGCTACTTTCATGTGTTTGGGTTTCCTGTGTTTATTCATAATCACAAGGATCACTTAGGCAAATTTGATGCCAAAGCTGATGATGAATATTTCTTAGGATACTCACTTGTCTCCAAAGCCTATAGGGTATTCAACACTAGGAGACAACAAACTGAAGAAACATTTCACATAACCTTTGATGAAAGCACTGAAGCCATCAAGTTCTCAAACACCTCAGTGGAAGAGATTGGGATTGATGACTCATCAAGATATCCTTCTGATGAATATCACCCTGAATGTGATCCTTCCACATAATATCAAGCTGATGCAGACATCTCTTACTACATCATCCCTCATAACCTTCCACATCCAAACATCAGTGAGTTCATTGAAGCTCAACAAATCTCTAATGAGATGACTCACACTGAACCTAATGTTCAGGAACCAGAAGACCAAAGTGCTCAAGTTGAACTTACTGAGAATCAAAACCATGAAGTCCCTCAAGCCTCAGCCTTTGAACCTACTCCTCCACCAAATCAAGCCTCCACAAGTTCAAACTCATATCCTAGACCTCATGATAGTTGGACAAAATCTAAAACAACAGAACTTGTGAATATCATTGGTGAGCCTACTGAAGGCATGCTTACCAGAAGCATGGTTGCTAAACTTAAGGCAGCCTCATCAAATGAATGCTTCTTTGTTAACTTCCTCTCAGAAGTTGAACCCAAGAGTGTCAAAGAAGCCATGAAACATCCAAGCTGGGTTCAGGCCATGCAAGATGAGCTTGAACAATTTGATAGAAACAAAGTCATGACCTTGGTCAAATGTCCTCAGGGTGTTTATGTCATTGGCATGAAATGGGTCTTCAAGAACAAGACTGATGAAAATGGCACAGTCATTAATAACAAAGCAAGACTTGTTGCCAAAGGGTACAATCAACAAAAAGGCATTGATTATGAGGAAACCTTTGCCCTTGTTGCTAGAATGGAAGCCATCAGGATCTTCCTTGCCTATGCAACCTATAAGAACTTCAAAGTCTACCAAATGGATGTGAAAAGTGCATTCCTAAATGGTAAGCTCAAGGAAGATGTTTATGTGCAACAGCCTCCTGGATTTGAAAGTAGTGAGTTTCCTGACTATGTCTGCAAGCTTGACAAAGCCCTTTATGGACTGAAACAAGCTCCTAGGGCATGGTATGAGACTCTCTCATCCTTGCTGATCCAAAATAAGTTTGTCAGAGGAAAGATAGACAATACCTTGTTTATCTATAGAACAAAAGGAGATGTGATTTTAGTCCAAGTGTATGTAGATGACATCATATTTGGCTCAACAAATTACAAACTTTGCAAACAGTTTGAAAAACTGATGACAAAGAAGTTTGAAATGAGTATGATGGGAGAACTCACATACTTCCTTGGACTTCAAATCAAACAGACTGACAAAGGAATCTCCATCAGTCAGGAGAAATACACAAGGAACCTACTGAAAAAATATAAGCTCACTGATTGCTCTTAGTAAAGACTCCAATGGTTCCTCCAAACAATATTGGCCCTGATCTCATTGGTAAACCAGTAAACCAAACCTTATTTAGGGGAATGCTAGGGTCACTGATATATATACTTGCCTCAAGGCCTGCTATACAATTTGTAGTGTGCCTATGTGCAAGATATCAGTCTGATCCAAGAGAGTCACATCTCACTACTGCAAAGAGAATCATCAGATACCTGAAAGGTACTCCAAACGTTGGTTTGTACTACCCAAGATGTTCAGGCTTTGATCTTAAAGGCTACACTGACTCAGACTATGCTGGCTGCAACATGGATAGAAAAAGTACCTCAGGATCCTGTCAATTCCTTGGAGGAAAACTTGTTTGTTGGAGCACTAAAAAGCAATAATCAGTGGCCATGTATTCAGCAGAAGCTGAGTATGTAGCTGCTGATGGTTGTTGTGCAAATGTACTTTGGATGAAAAGTCAACTCAATGACTATGACATCCATTATAAGATGGTTCCCATATTTTGTGATAACACAAGTGCAATTGCAATCTCCAACAACCCTGTACTTCACTAAATAACAAAACACATTGATATCATATATCACTTCATCAGGGACCACATCATGAATGGAGATATTGAACTACACTTCATCCCCACTGAATATCAGTTGGCTAATATTTTCAAAAAACCCCTGGATGAACCTACTTTCACAAGACTGAAAGCAGAATTAGGCATGTTGGATATTGAGAATCAGGTCACTGATTAAATTTATTCAACCTGGTGTAAATACTCTCTAAGGTCCCTGAACAACAACATCTCTCAGTGAGTCCCTAAACAATCTCAGAATATCCTTCCTACAACATCAGCACACTGAATGAAAATTCATTCAGGGGACTCAAGACATAAATTGGGACATTCAATGCAAAAGTAAATGCTATAAGTATTTAGTTAGTAAATGTCCTAGGTTGGTAACTGAACATATTGAATTAAAGGAATATATGTCTCTGCCTAACTAGCATCCATGTCTTGGGCCCCCTCAACACTCATCATAATCCCACTAGGCATTTAATGCCTCCCTCTCACAAATAATATCTTTTGATATTATATGTGATGACATCACTCGACAAAATACACTTTGGTAGAGAAACGCAACTGTTCACCTTGATAGTTGCGTAAAAGATGGGTAATGGGAAGAGTGGCATTCAATGCGAATATCAAACGGTTTTCACAAAACTGTTTTCAAAAATGCACATTAATATCATTTGATATCCAATATTTTCAAACTACACCCCTCTCTACTTCCCTATAAATACCCCTTACAAAGAAAAACACATGCACGCTATTATAATCTAATCAAAACTCTTGCAAATTTCTCTCTTAAAACTTGTGTGTGTTTTATCACTTCAAAACCAGACCTTTTCTCTTAAATGGAAACATCTAAGGCAATAACCTACGCTCCAAATGTGGAATTCCAATTGGAAAGCGTAGACATGACCAAAAATAATGTCGTGGGGAACTTTGCCTATCCGAAAAATTTTCTAGCTTATAAGGATATGTTAAAGTATCTTCAAAACTGTTTTCTCTCCAAGGCATTCACCAAGACACCCTTAGTCATCTACAATGACTATTTGAGAGAGTTCTGATGTACAGTAGAGGTCACCAACCCTGATGTCACCAAGGACTCCACCATTAAGTTTATAGTGAAGAATGGGAAGAAAACCCTAACCCTTGACTATAAAACCTTTTTCAAAGCCACTGGCCTTGACTTCGCTGAAACTTTTGCCCCACAACCCTCTGACTCAGAAGTAAAGGCCGAATTGCTTTTACTTGGGCCACATGACAAACAACACCCTGATGTGGCCCCAGGGACTCTTTTGGCCAAGGCCCCAATAATCAAAACTTGGTTTCCTGCCGTTTGGAGGATACTGATGACATTTGTCATTCAGGTCCTGGGTGGGAACAAATCCTCAACGGAGCAATTATCTTCAAGGACCTCATAGTCAAGCTCACAGGCAAAACCAGGCAAAGACACATGTCTTACCCCAGGTTTATCTCTTGTGTGCTTCAAGACTTACTGGGCTCTGAGTATGATCAGGACAATATACAGGGATCTCTTCCTGATGTCCTACATAAAACCAACTACTCAAGAGACCCCACTGAGGTCACACAAATCACCCTGACAACATATATGTTGACAGTCATTCAGGGTGCTGACGCTGTTTCACCTATGCCTTCTCCTTCCAAGAAGGAGAAGAAGAAGAAGAGACAGGGGTCCAGGAAGGTGGTTCAACCCAAACCACTCGCCACTGAGACCTCTGGCTCAAAGCCTGAGAAAAGGAGGCATAAGAAAGACCAGGTCAAAGAGACACCCACTGAAGGGCCCAACATCACCCTGACCCAAAAACAAACACCAACGGAGGGCACTAAGAAATCACACTCAGTGTCCTCGGGCAAACCCTCTCCCAAAGACTCTACTGACATAAACAATTCAATGGAGTCAGGAATAATTCAACAATCCCTTCCCGATGAAGGCATTAGTATATCACGACCTTTTACTGAGGGAGAACAGGATCCTATAACCTCGCTAGGGCAGCACCACCCTACTGAGATGGGGATCCATACCCCCTCACATCCCGCTTATAGCTTTGATACATCACAATCAGAGTCTCAGGGAGTCATGGTCCCTATAACTTCGACAGGGCACCACAACCCTGTTGGAAAGGGGGACCTCAACATTCCACTTCCTAGTGATGGTACTGGCTCAAACCCACCAGTCCCTGAAGGAACATCAGGGGACAAAGACTCAAGGGGCATGCAACCACCCGCTGATATGGAACCTACACCCCCCACGGTGATGCGCATACCTCAGGAACTGACTCCATGGACCAGGCAGAGAGAACCCACTCTGTTCTCCTGGAGGGGTCAGGACCTGGCCACACCGAAGGCAAGCCCTCTTCTGAGGGGGAGCCGAATTTAGCCTTGGCTCCTACTCTTGCTGATTTAGAAATGTTCATCAATGAAGAATCAGAAAAGAAAGTGGTTGAATTTGAGGATGATGAAGTTCTAGCTGCTGGGGAAGACATGGACACTGACGGCCAACTTCACACTGACAACTCTCCTCAGCACAATAAGCAACAAACTTTATCTCCTCCTCCTGATGAACAAGAACCCCGCCAACAACAACAACACAATTCATCATCATCTCATAAATCATCATGCTCCTCTGACTCCGCTGCTGCAATTCCTGATTATTTGCAGAAGTATGACGATGTTGTTCCCCTCACTGAAAGGCAGTTGGTCAAATTCCTACGAAAGTCTAACACTGCCCTCTTTAATGAAATCATCAAGGAACAATGGGAACAAAACACTGAAGCAGCTACTTCTTATGTTGACTTCAGGGTAACTGTTGAAGAGTCTCAAGGTCATCTCAAACAAGTCACCACTTCCACTGATAAACATGTCAGTGACTTGAAGACCTCCATTGATAAGCTGGGTACTGATTAGGGTACTCATTTTGCCTCCATCCTTCAGACTCTTACCAACATTTAGGCTGAGTTTAAGGAGGATCCTGTTCTAATTAGTAAGCTTACTAAGTTCATGGACTTTCACAAGTCTACCTCCGCAGCTCTCAGTGCACTCCCAACATTATTCAGGGAGGTAGACTTCCCAACTCTCAAGACTCATCAAGAAACAGTTGCCAAGGCACTCAGGGATCAAGAGATCAAGCTCACCACCATCTCCTTATCATATGACAAACTCACAAAGAAGCATAATGAGTTGGTCTCATGCTACACCAATAAGATTTTAGCTCTCTCTTCGGCTCAGGCAACAATGACCACTGACATCTCCAGCCTAAAGAATGAAACCAGTGAAATCAAAACACTGGTCACCGATATGTTCCAGTTCCTGAAGTCTGCTTCTTTTCAGGCTCCTTCTTCAACAACTGCTTCCATTGAAGCTACAACAACTGTTGAGGGGGAGAAAGTTGCTCCAACACAGCCTACACCTACGCATGTTCAACAATTATTTAGGCAGTTAGATCCACATAGGAAACCAAGAAAAGATGGTCAGACTTCTCAAGACCAGGAAGTAATTACTGATGTTGTACCAATCCAAAGCTACATGGCTAAACAAATAGTAGCATCAGGAACCACAATGGCTATGGTGATCTCATCGGTTCCTCCTCTCACTAAAAGCTCTCCAACTCCAATCACCACTGAAGCCACAACAACCACCATCGATGTTCCTGAGCCCTCCTCCTCAACACCTCAGCCCACTGACAAAGAGAAGGGGGTCAAGGAATCAGGAGACTCTCCTCCCAGACTTGTGCCAGCTCAGAAGGAAGTTAGACAAGATCCTAACGCACCAATACTTATTGATCTTGTCCTACACAATGGGAAGGTATTCAGAGGGACTCATGATGAAGTGGCTGCTGTAATGGAACATGAAGACAAGATCAGGGCTGAGTTACTCAGTAGGCCTGTCATTGCAGAAGTGTCTAAAGAAGTGATCAAGGAGACTGATCAAAGCATCAGGGGGAACAGTTTCTACAACTTCAGGCTGATCTAATCAAAGAACACAACCTGAAGGTCAAGCTGAATAGTGAAAGGAAAAGGAGGAACTATGAAAGGTATGTGTAGACTATGACTAAGACCAAGGGTGAAGGTCCCATCATTGATATGATCATTCATGCAAACACTGACCCTCTTACCATAACTATCCAAAGAGGACCAAGAGTGCATGAAAAGAATGCTCCCTTCAAGTTCTCAGCATTCGGCATCAAAGAATGGGACATGATGGGGCCCATCCTGAGCAAGAAGAAGAAAAAATGCATCCCTGAACTAATGGAAGCCCTAACAAAGAAATACGAAGAATTGGAAAGGGTTGCCAAGAGTCTGGGAATTGACCACCAAAAGGAAATTGCATCTAAGGGCCTCACAATCCCTAAACCAACTCAGAGCATAGGGAAGAAAAGGAAAGCAATAGAGCAGGAACCTAAACGCTTTATTACTGCACTACACTGCAACAAAAATCCCCGTGAAGGTGTCAAGTTCGTTCCTAACAAGGTGATCAAGCACCCTGAGTTTGAAATCTTCTTCATTGATGAATTTGGTCAACAAGCCTTTCAAAGAGTTAGTGACATTCACTTAGTGGAGACCACAACACTGCTGGCATACAAACTGATGGCACTCCATGTGAAGAGTCCTGAAAAGGATGAGTTCATTAAGCTGATGGACAAGATGATGAGTGAGAGGCCTGACAAACAGGTGTTGTTATCCAAGAGAGCAAAGCTTGAGCTCATGGGGATTAAGGAAGTCTTAGTACTTAACCCTGAGCATTTTGTATTAGATGATAGGACTTATGTAATTGATGAATAAGATGATAGCCCATGCTTTTTAAATCAGTGTTCTTTAATTGCTTTATAGTATCTTCAGTGTAAGAAGAAGTCTACTTGCCCATTTACACTGATCAAAACACTTAGGCTATATTTATATCCAAATAGGGGGAGACTGTTGGGTCCATTCAGTACCAAAGTAATCTTAAACAAGGATTTGAATACAAAATAACCTAAGTGTTAGTAGACCTTAAACAATATTCAAGTCACTGAGTAAACAGTTGCTCAGTGAGTCACCTTCATGATGCTTAGGACGAGCCTAAGAAGAAAGTTTCTCCATTCAATGAGGCCGAACTTGGTGAGTGGCACTTAATCCAAAGAAGAAGGTGATAGGTTCAGTGAGTGATGCCAATAACTCACTGAACCCCAAGACTCCTCAACAACTAAAGACTGAAGACAGAAGACTGAAGACCTGAAGACTGAAGAATAGGCGGGACAAGGCGGGAAACATTTGAATGGATAAGATAGAGTCCTTATCAACCTGAAGTCAAACTTTCCCCGAATGGCAAAATGTCAGGACAGTGTCATCACTGCTTCTCAGAAAGCAGTGTTGTCCTATACCTAAAATAGCCTATTGTAATAGAGACAAAATACGTAAGTATTTTGTCCTAACTTGCTTAGTTCATCTTTTGTTTTTTATCATAACGGTTGAATTTCACTTGTGTATAAATAGGATCATAAAGTGGAGTAAAAGTTTACAAGTTTGTGCACTAAATGCTTAGACATTCACAAACAACTTTTACTCCTCCAAATAGCAACCTAGTCCCTGAGATAGCTCAGTAGGTTCAGTCAGTTGCTACTTAAGCTTAGCTTAAGTTTAGTGTGGAGTCATACCATACTTGTCATTCAATCCCAAGTGTTATTCCGCAAACACTTTGGGTATAATTCTTTGTTAATTGCAAATAGAATTAAACATTGAAAACTTGTGTCTCTTTACTTTACGTTTCTCTTTTAACAAAGTTCTTAATACATTACTAGTCATGGAACACTGGTAGTTTAACTAATTAGTTACTACTATCATTGCGAAAGGGAACAACAAAATCCTAATGAGGTTGACTAAACTTAAACTAGAGTAGGAGGACCACTTGTGCTTACACTTCAAGGTTTCTAGGGATGGTTAGGTTTGCTAATGTCATTTAGACGTTCAAGAAGGTGATAGAACATGAACCGCATCTCATTGCGTACTTCATGAACTAAGGTTTGAGTTTGTTGGCAATGGAAGCAAGTCTCCTCATGACTTGGTTGTGGTGGTGATGAAGGTATGTATCGACCTTGTATAAAAGATTGTTGAGGCATGTTTGAGGTGGATCAATGGACCTAAGTGAGAGGGTTGTGGATGCACAACGGGTGTTGGTGGAGATGTATGTGTGGGTAGAGGGGGTAGAGATGTGTCATTATCTAGGTTGTTTGGTTGAAATGGTTAAGGTGGTTGAAATCTTCTCATTACCCAAAATGGGCCATTTGAAGGTGGAGGAGAGGAAGACACGTGTGCTAATGGTGGTGACACATTGATGTCAACACCTATGTTGTGAGAGGAAGGTTGAGTATTTATTCTCTTAACGGATGAGAATGTAGGAAATGGTGGTGGATTAGAAGGTTTAGGGTTTAAATCCTCTAAAGAGTTCATAAATGGGTGTGGAGAAGTAGGAGGTGTAGTAAAAGAGAGGAGTTGAGGTTCAAGAGGTGAAGCTTGTTGAGAGGTTGGTTTAGTAGATACAAGTGATGGTCATGGTTTGATAGAAGGGAGTTGTGGTGGTGTTGGTTCAATAGGAGTTTGGATGTATTTAGAGAGAGGTGTCCTAGTAGAGGGTATCTTGATAGGTGAGGATTCGTTTGATGATATCTCATACACAATACGTGCGGTTTTTCTAGGAGGTCATCTAGTAGAAGAATGAGCACTTGGTGCCTTAGACATTTTTGAGAAGTGTTTAGAATGTGAGTTTGCAGCAGGAAGATGTGAAGTTAAGGTGTGAGTTTGAAGCACAAACACAAGTGGTTTAAATAGTGAGGGATCATGTAAAGAAATTAAATCCTAAACCACTAAAATCCTTCAAATTATAATCATTTGCATGCACAAAGGTCAACTACAGAGATACACTCTTCTAGGAGAGTTATTAAAGGAAATGTGGAGTGTTGAGATGGATAAAGGTTATATTTGAATGACCACATGTAGATATATCTATCTCTGCTTACCCGGATCCATCGGATCCCTTTCAAAAGGGATCCGGCTAGCACTAGCCAAGGGATCCAGCTAACTGAGATAGAAAAAGGAAAGAAAGGTTAAGTATTTAAGAGTTCTAGCCTATGTAGGTTGGTGTTATGATGGAAAGGAGGTTGTTTAAATGAAGGAAGTTCTGAGAACTTAAGCTAATGATGAGAAGTGGTTCAATGATGAGTTTTATGGAGAAATGAGGCCTAAAAAATATAAATAAATGATCAAGATTGAAGATAGTTGGCTTAGGAGGTGTTTAATAAAGGTAGGAGTGAGATAGTGGTCAAAAGAAAAATTAGAAAATTTCTTAAAAATTATAGAAAATAAAAAATTGATCTTTGAGTATTTTGAGGGTAAAATGGTTAAAATAAATTTACGAAAAATATATTTATTGTGTAAGTAGGTGGATTAGGTTGAGAGAAAGATGATGTAAGAAACGGAACGGAAAAGTGGTGAGTATTTTAGGAATGATAAATCATAAACATCTCGGAGGAATCCTAAGTCATTCCTAGGAGGATAAGGGAACTACTAACACCAAGGATAGCTCAATTGTGACTAATAGAACATGAACAACTAGTGTAATAGGGTCTAGAAGGTTGAGAGGGATGAGAAGGGTATATAAAATGTCTCAGTTTGCCTCGATCCGCCAGATCCTTTTTCAAAGGGATCCGGTCAGTTATACTGAAGGGATCCGGCTTCTGAGACTCAAATTAACACAGTGAGCTCGTATCATTACGCTCACTTATCGAATTTCACATCTAGTGCTTCAAGCAACAAACATACATGGATACAAGTTTAGTATAGCAAGTAGAGCATGTAAGAAGCACATATGAGCAATCAAATGAGATAACGACCAACTTTTGATATATCATCAAAAGTGGTAAAATTTTCTACTTAGTTATTTTAGTTATTACAAGTACTCGTGTTCTACCCGTCATGCTATCAGTTAGCACAACCATACAACAAAAAAAATCGTATCATAGACATTACATGTTCAAATGACAAATTACCACAATTGTTTTAAAACACTACTACATTGTTTTTAAAATTGTTCAACCCACAATATTCATTACCTCTTCACTTCTTCTTCTTTTCCATGTTTGATATGAAGTGAGTGAGACACTTGAACATTCCCTTGGTTTACTTGAACTCCTCGATTTTGTTGTGAATTCTTGGGAGTTGATCGATCTATGTGTTGGAAACTAGTTCATAATTTTGAATTGGATTGTTTGGGTTGACTTGGACTTCATCAGATGAATCGGTAGGAGGATGTGCTCTTAGCACGTCTCATGGTGAGAGGTACCATGACATGATCAACAAGAAAATGCTCATCGTTCATGGGTGAAGGTTGCATTCCACGAATGAAACTTGCAAGCCGAGAGAGAAGCATTGATAAGGGAGTACCATTTTGTCGATATGGTAAACATTAGCCATTCTCTTGACCATGTAGTAAGCGAGGTTGAAAGGTATTTCATCGATGAGACAATAAATCATGTAGACAAGACAAGCATTGGGGTGATCCTTGTTACTGGCTAGACAAACTACGTTTTGTCTAAGAATCTCTTCCCACTTCTTGTATTGTGGGAACATTTCAGAGAGCTCCATTTGGAATGGATCTCGATGAATGAGTTATGAGTTTCATGCGACATAAGTTGCTGAGGTTCTCTCGATGAAGACGGTGTTTCTTACCACGACGGGGTCATGGAGAGGAGTCCAGTACATAGGATTTTGATCGCCCATTTGGTTGAGCTTAGCGAGAGACCAATAGCTAGAGTACATGCAAACGGCTTGACAAGGGATACGTAGGACTTCGACAAAGATGGTAAGAGGTAGGACAATGGTTTAATTATTGATGATAAAACAGATAGAAATTGTTCCGTCATCATTACGAATGATTCGGACACTCTTATAGAATTCAAGAACGAAAACGGGACAGATTTGTTCATCATGTTGGGAATTAAAGCTTCTTGAGTTATTTCTGCTCTAAGATATTAAGACTGCACAGGTACTTAAAAAGGAAAATCTACTAAGTGTGTTTCTACCGCTGGTGTAATATTAAGACTGCTTGTTAAAGTTAAGACTGCAGTAAACTTCAAGGAAAATACACTAAGTAGTTAGTGCTGCTAGTACAAACTTAGTGCTGCTAGTACTAAGTTACAACTGCTGAAGAGTTAATGTTGCCAGAGTAAAGATTAAGACTGTTGGTTGATTATTACTATTGCCGAAGTGTTAGAGTCAGTTTGATATGTATAGAATGTTTTGATAAGTATAGAAAAGATGTAGAAAAGATTTATCTTGTATAGAAAGTTATTGTAAGCCGACTAAGACTCCTTAGTCTATAAAAGGAGGTCCTAGGGCATTGAGATAGATACGTAATTTTTGATAGAGTTATAGCTTCAAGGTTGTATAACCCTAATACTTGTTAGAGTATTCGTATTATAGTCAATAATATTGAAGCATTGTTTGTTCGATAATGTTGTGTTCATAACTGTTTTATTATACAAAGTTCTTCTTAAGATTAAATTTAGATTCCACATAAACTTTAATAGAATTCAAGACAGTTTCTATATTAGTTGTGTTAGATTTATCTAGTATAGCTAAACCTTTACAAGCTAATGGAATTAATTCAAGTATATAAATGGGATCCACAAGTGGTATCAGAGCTTGTGTTCTAGAAGTTGTGATCAAGAGGAACCTGTTTTAATACACAAGATCTTACTTGAAGACATGGATTCAGAGTCTGCACATATGGTCGCTGCATCAAAGGTACCAATGCTCAAGCCTGGTGAGTATGAGATCTGGAGAATGAGAATTGAGCAGTATAATCAGATGATTAACTATTCTCTATGGGAGGTCATAGAGACTGGTAATACCCTGCCAAAAATAAATACATATGATGATGGAGTTGTGACTATTATGCCTATTAAAACTGCTGAAGACAAGACACAAAGAAGACTGGAGGTAAAGGTAAGAAGCACTCTAATGATGGGCATTCCTAATGAACATCAGTTGACTTTTAATTTTATCAAGGATGCTAAGTTATTGCCTGAAGCTATTGAAAAGAGATTTGGAAGGAATGCTACTACTAAGAAGACCTAGAAGAATCTCTTGAAGCAACAGTATGAGAACTTTCCTGCTCCAAGTTCAGAGAAGCTTGACCAAACCTTTGACAGGCTTCAGAAGCTTGTGAGTCAACTAGAGCTTTTGGGTGAAACAACTTCCCAAGAAGATATCAACCAGAAGCTTTTAAGGAGTTTGTCACCAGAGTGGAACACATATGTTGTTGTGTGGAGAAACAAACCTGATCTAGACACAATGAGCATAGATGATCTTTACAACAATCTTAAAGTGTATGAACCTGATGTTAAAGGGATGTCCAGTTCAAGCTCAAGTTCACAAAACATGGCTTTTGTGTCCTCCTCAAACAACAACAGTACTAGTAGTCCTAGTGAAGCAACAATACTGCTCATGGAGTTACTACTGCTAGCACTCAAGTTAATGCTGCTAGTTCTACAATCATTGACAACTTGAATGATGTTGTTATTTCTAGATTCCTGGCTAGTCAACCTAATAGTTCTTAGATTGTACATGAGGACTTGGAACAAATTCATCCAGATGACTTAGAAGAGATGGATTTGAAGTGGCAGATGGCTATGCTGACTATGAGGGCAAGAAGATTCTTGAAGAATACTAGATGGAAGCTCACAGTCAATGGCAATGATAACATGGGGTTTGATAAGTCCAAGGTGGAATGCTACAACTGTCACAGGAAGGGACACTTTGCTAGAGAATGCAGAGCTCCAAGGAACCAAGACAACAGGAACAAGGAGGGCTCAAGGAGAACTGTGCCTGTGAGTAATTCCGTTTAACGATACAATATCTCTAGTCTAGAAATTGCATCCACAACGTCATTAAAATAGCATACACGTCAAAAACTAAAATGCTTTGCATAGACTAACAAATGAAAGTAATGAGATAGTTACAGCAATATATGATAAAATACATGTATATAAGTTGACTACAGCTAGTTTTGTAAATGTATAATTTATTCTAACAACAAAGAAAGTATAAAATTATTATAAAAAGGGAATCTCCAATATAACATATATGGAACGTTTCTCTCTCTGTATCATTTTGGATA
Organism: Artemisia tridentata subsp. tridentata; assembly: GCA_021014915.2. Taxonomy (NCBI): domain Eukaryota; kingdom Viridiplantae; phylum Streptophyta; class Magnoliopsida; order Asterales; family Asteraceae; genus Artemisia; species Artemisia tridentata. Next base: position 145,958,552 of record CP139503.1, on the reverse strand, counting down.
TATTTTATGCTGAGAGATTCAACACCTATTGGGATAGTTCAGAGAAGACAAAATGGTCATCAAACAACATTTCTCAGTGACCGAATAAGTGTGAGGCCTATTAAGAGGCTATCAAACACCCCCTAAGCTTGTAATAGAGAAAGAGAGAGAATCTAAGGTGGTTGATAGGAAGTATACTAATGCACCAACTATTGAAGATTGGGTGTCAGATGATGAGGATCAGGTTGTGTCTACACCTAAGGTTGAAAGTAAAACAGTTAGACCTAGTGTTGAAAAGATTAAGTTTGTCAAACCTAATTCACAAGGACAAAATACTAGGAACACTGTCAATCAAGTTAAGCAACCTAGGGAGAACACTAACAGGCCTAGAGGAAACCAAAGGAATTGGAATAGTATGATGTCTCAAAGATTAGGAAGTAATTTTGAGATGTTTAATAAGGCATTTTATGTATGTGGTAGTTTTGAACATTTGTAGTATAATTTTCATTACTATCAAAAACCTGTGTGGAACTATGCTCAGAGGGTGAATCACCAAAGTTTTTCTAAAAATACTCACCCCAATGCTAAAAGGAATATGGTTTCAAGAACAGTGTTAATGAAGTCTGGCCTAGTATCAGTTAATACTGCCAAGCAAAATATTTCTAAAACAGCAGTATTGACTAATGCTGCTAGACCAGTTAATACTGCTCCCACAAAAAGATCAGTGAATGGTGCTAAATCAATGTCACAGTTTTCAAAAACAGCACATTCATCTGTAAAAAGGCCCATTCAAAAGATAACAACAATTAATACTGCTAGGCCAAAAGCAGTAATTAATACTGTTCAGGGAAATTACTTTTATGCTGTTAAGGCCTCAGCTTGTTGGGTTTGGAAACCAAAGATTAAAGTTTTAGACCATGTTTCCAAACACAACAGTGCATCAATAGTTTTAAAGAAATTTGATTATATTGATGCACAAGGCAGATCCAAGTCAGTAATGGCTTGGGTCCCTAAAAGAAACTGATTTTCTTACCTTATGTGCAGGGCAATCCACAGGTGGAGTTACGGGATCAAGGAGTGATTGATAGTGGATGCTCAAGGCACATGACAGGGAACATGTCATATCGTATTGATTATGAAGAAATTGATGGAGGATAGGTTGCCTTTGGAGGTAATCCCAAAGGAGGGAAAATCACAGGCAAAGGTACAATAAGAACTGGTAAATTAGATTTTGAGAATGTGTATTTTGTAAAGGAGTTAAAATTCAATCTCTTTAGTGTCTCACAAATGTGTGACAAAAAGAATAGTGTTCTCTTTAATGACACAGAATGTATTGTCTTGTCTCCTGACTTTAAGTTAACTGATGAAAGTCAAGTTTTACTTAAAGTTCATAGAAAGGAAAATATATACAGTGTTGATTTAGAGAACATGGTTCCCAAAGGAGGTTTAACTTGTCTCTTTGCAAAAGCCACATCTGATGAATCTAAACTTTGGCATAGAAGGCTAGGTCACTTGAATTTTAAAACAATGAATAAATTGGTTAAGGGAAATCTTGTAAGAGGTTTGCCTTCCAAACTTTTTAAACATGATGAAACCTGTGTTGCTTGTCAGAAGGGAAAGCAACACAGAGGCTCTTGTAAGTGCAAAACAGTGAACTCTGTCAGCCAACCTTTACAATTGTTGCATATGGATTTATTTGGTCCAACTTTTGTAAAAAGTTTAATGAAGAAAATGTATTGCCTAGTTGTCACAGATGATTACAGTAGGTTTACTTGGGTATTCTTTCTAGCTACTAAGGATGAGACCAGTGGCATTCCTAAGTCTTTTATAACTAGAGTAGAAAACTTATCAGGCAAGAAGGTTAAGGTGAATAGATGTGACAATGGAACTGAATTCAAGAATAGGGATATGAATTAGTTTTGTGAGATGAAGGGTATTTTGAGATAGTATAGTGTAGCTAGAATTCCTCAACAAAATGGAGTTGCTGAGAGGAGAAATATAACACTAATTGAGGCTGCTATGACTATGCTAGCTGATTCTAAGTTGCCAACTACTTTTTAGGCAGAAGCGGTTAATACTGCTTGCTATGTGCAAAATAGGGTGTTAGTTTTTAAGCCTCATAACAAGACTCCTTATGAATTTTTCATGGTAGATCACCAACTTTAAGTTTTATGAGACCATTTGGGTGTCCTGTTACTATTCTCAATATCATAGATCACTTAGGCAAGTTTGATGGTAAGGCTGATGAAGGTTTCTTTGTTGGATACTCACTAAATAGTAAATCCTTTAGAGTATTCAATAGTAGAACAAGGATAGTGGAAGAGAACTTGCATATTAGGTTTAGTGAGAGTAGACCTAATGCTGTAGGTAGTGGACCAGACTGGCTGTTTGATATTGATGCTGTAGGAAAGTGAAGGATTTACAGAGATAATTGATTTCTTGAATGCAAACCCTTTAAGGTATGCATTAACTGTAAGTCCTACCATGTATATTTCACATATTGAACAGTTTTGATCTGCTGCTAAGGTCAAAACACTTAATAATGAAGTACAAATTCAGGCTGTTATAGATGGCCAAGATATACTCATTACTGAAACGTCTGTTAGAAGATCTCTTCAACTAGAAGATGATCACAACAGTATTGAGTGTCTCTCAAATTCTACAATTTTTGAAAAACTTGCACTGATGGGGTATGTAAGGAAAAATGATTCTCTAAAATTTTTCAAAGGATCCTTCTCTCCATAGTGGAAATTCTTAATTCATACCATCTTACAATGTATTAGTCCTAAAACAACTTCATGGAATGAGTTTAGCAGCAATGTGGCTTCTGCCATTATCTACTTGGCCACAAACCAGAAGTTTAATTTTCAAAGATGATTTTTGATGGTATGGTTAAGAACTTAGATAAATAAGCAAATAAATTTTATATATATCCAAGATTTTTACAAGTTTTCGTGAACAAACAGTTTTCTGAGAAAGTCATTCATCAAAGAATTTATCATGCACCCTCTCATACTAAAAACATTTTTTCAAATATGAAGAGGGTGTGAAAAGACTTTTCAGGGAATGTAACACCATTGTTTCCAACAATATTGGTACAAACTCAAAAACAGGGTGAAGGTTCAGTGATCCCAACTAAAAACCATCACACACCCATTGTTTTACCATCATCATCTCAACCACAAAAGACCTATACTTGTAGAAAAACTCAAAAGGGAACTGAGCTACCTCAGGCTAGTGCTAGTATGGTTGCAGATAAGGCTGTGCGTAAGGAGAGGGATCACAGTTTGGAAAGGCTGCCACTACTGCTTCTAGCTTAGAAGCAGAGCAGGACAGTGGTAACAGCAATAAGACCCAATCCAAGGAAACATATAATGGATCTAGTTCTCATGGAACTGCTTCAGGTGATGGTCCCAGCCAACAGGAAACTATGGGGGGCTCAGAAGCTCAAACTAGGTTTGAGACTGAGTCTAGCATACCCTATGATTCACCACTCAGGAGAGGTAACACACTCTGAAGTGATGAGGGTATTCTGGAACTTAAAATTAATGAATTGACGAAATTATGTACCACTTTACAAAAACAAGTCCTTACTTTACAACAAACCACTTCCTCACAGCAATTGGAGATCACTAGTTTGAGGAAGAGGGTCAAGAAGCTGGAAAATGGAAAAGTCAAAGACTTTTGGCCTTAAAAGAATGCACAAGGTGTGTACTACATTTAGGATGGAATCCTCTGCAAGTGAAGAATGTTTGGGGGAGGATGCTCTCAAACAGGGGAGGAATGAAGACAAGAATGCAGGAGAGGATACTCAAATGGAGGATGCAGAGGTTGAATTTATTGTTGAAGATGTTAATACTGCTAATGTTGATGCTAGGGTTGATCTTGATAAGGTTGTTGAAGTTGCCAAGTTGATGGTTGAAACTGCTACACTTAATGCTGCTAGTGTATTAGCTAATGCTGATAGTGAGAATATTAGTGCTGCTGGGCTTACAGTTAGTGCTGCTGAAGGTGAAAAAAATGTTAATGATGCTGCAACAATAACTGAAGATGAAATCACTTTAGCCTAAGCTTTGGCTGATTTAAAGAAGTTAAAAACACCAGTCAAAGAAACCTCAAGACCCAAAAAAAAGGTGTAACCATCAGAGAGCCAAGTATTACAACAACAACAAAACCAATAACTTTAGCACAACCATAGGAAAAAGGCAAAGAGATCTTAATTGAAGAACCTGTGGAAAAACCCCTATCAAGACAAAAACAACTCTTAGTTGACGTTGAAACTACTAGATTGTTACAAGAAGAATAAGAAGAAGAGAATAGGATAATAACAGAAAAGGCAAGAGTTGAAGCAGAGAAAGAAGCAAAGAAGATTGCACTTATGAATCAATGGGATGACATAGAAGCTAAGTATGATGCTGATTTTCTTCTAGCTCAAAGACTTCAACAAGAAGACCAAGAGCAGTTGTCAAATGAAGATAAAGCTAAGCTGCTCATGGAGTTCATGGAACAAAGGAAGAAGTTCTTTGCAGCCTAGAGGGCAGAAGAAAAGAGGAACAAACCACCAACCAAAGCTCAACAAAAATCATTAATGTGTACCTACTTGAGAAACATGGATGGATGGAAGCCCGCTCAGTTCAATAATATGAGTTTTGAAAAGATCAAGGATGTATTTGATAAGGTTTTCAAGAAGGTAAACACATTTGTACCAATGGAAACAGAGGAGGTAGTGGGGAGTTCAAAGAGGGCAGGAGAAGTGTTAGAGCATGAAGTATATAAGAAACAAAAGATGGATGAGCAGAGTGTGGATAAAAAGGATGATGAGCATATAGCAGATGAGCAAAAGGAGCAACAAGAAGGTAATGACAAAGAAACAGCTGAAATGCAAGCATTAATAGTAATTTCTTCAGATAGTGAAGAGGACATTGTTGATGTTGTTCCTTTGAAGACTAAAGTACCTATTGTGGACTGTAAGAGTTACCAAGAAGGAAAGAAAATGCATTGGGAGATTATAAGGGCTGATGACAAATCCCAGGTATTTATCACCTTTGGTCAAATGCTCAAGAATTTTGATAGGGAAGACATTGAGACACTGTGGGGACTGGTAAAGGCTGGGTTTGGATCTACAAGGCCAACTGATAGCATGGATAGAGTATTATGGGAGATTTAAAGATTATGTTTGAACCACACTGTGAAGATGAAGTATGGAGACATCAGTTTCAAAATAAAGTTTTAAATTGGAAGCTTTATCATTCCTGTGGAGTTCATTAATTGACAGTAAATGATATGGTAATCTACATGTTGGTTGAGAAAACATATCCTTTGAGTCTGTCTACAGTTGATCAGATGCTGAATGGAACAGTTAGACTTCAAATTGATCGTTTTGATGAAATGACCTATCAGCTACTTAAGAAAATGGAGTATATACTCAATCCAAAAGAAAATAAAAAGAAGTAAGGTGATTGGAAACATCCTCCTGGTGATGGTTAAAGCTTTGAATGAAACTTGATGATTTTAAGAGAAAAATATCAAGTTTAGGGGAGATTGTTGGGAATTAAAGCTTCTTGAGTTACTGCTGCTCTAAGATATTAAAACTGCTCAGGTACATAAAAAGGAAAATCTGCTAAGTATGTTTCTGCTGCTGGTGTAATATTAAGACTGCTTGTGAAAGCTAAGACTGCTGTGAACTTCAAGGAGAATACTCTAAGTTGTTAGCGCTGCTAGTACTAAGTTACAACTGCTGAAGAGTTAATGCTGTCAGGGTAAAGATTAAGACTGCTGGTTGATTATTACTACTGCTGAAGTGTTAGAGTCGGTTTGATATGTACAGAATATTTTGATAAGTATAGAAAAGATTTATCTTGTATAGAAAGTTATTGTAAGCCGACTAGGACTCCTTAGTCTATAAAAGGAGGTCCTAGGGCATTGAGATAGATACGTAATTTTTATAGAGTTATAGCTTCAAAGTTGTATAACCCTAATACTTGTTACAGTATTCACATTATAGTCAATAATATTGAAGCATTATTTGTTTGATAATCTTGTGTTCATAACTATTTTATTATACAAAGGTCTTCTTAAGATTAAAGTTTAGATTCCGCATAAACTGTAATAGAATTCAAGACAGTTTCTATACTAGTTGTGTTAGATTTATCTAGCATAGCTAAACCTTTACAAGCTAAGGGAATTCGATCAAGTATATAACTAGGATCCACACATCAATTTCAAGAAGACAACGAAAGTTGATTCTTAAGAAGACATGAGGAATGTCGGTGTTATCAAGGAATGATTCTTCAACGACGCGTCCTTCATGAAAAGGACATTTTTGGAGCATCTTGAATGCTTTTCGGTCCTCGGGAGAGTGGTTGTCTTTTCGGTGGTGTTGAGGTATGTAGTGAGCGGTGTCATGGTGGTCTTGTTGGGTTGACTTAGGCATGATGGAACCTAAATCAAAACGTAATACTATGGTTTAAGGAATGTGTGCTTTAACATATATATAAACCATTATTTTGATCCAATGGATTTTGAATTATCACAAAAATTTTGATAATTATTACATTTCAACTACATTAAAGATTATCTTCTAATATATCTTTTTGTATTAACAATGTTAAACACTTTTATTAATTCTTAATGATCATGGCTTTAGAAAATCATTTTGTTGTGTTTTATAGAAAATCCTTTTTGATAAATAAGTGCTTTCTAACTAGGTTAGTTATCTTAGGAGATTAACAAACACAATGTGATATCAACTAAGAGGTGATTGTGATAAACTCATTTGAATCAAAATTAGGCGCTAAAAAAACTAGAATTAGATAAATGATAATGTAGTGAAAATCATTACTTACAAAGATGATTAGTTCACAAAGGAGAATGATGCTTGAGCTCCAGGAAGAGTGGAAGTTAGGGTTGGGTCGAATAGATAGTGTAAGAGTAAAGTAGAAGTGCACAATGATATGCCGGTTCCGCCGGATCTTTTGAAAAAGGGATCCGGTACCTTATAGCTAAGGGATCCGGCTATTCAGTAGTTTCACAGATTAGTATTTTTGATTTTGACGTAGGATTTTGATCCTTAATTATTTTAAATTCAATGTTTTTATTAGTATAAGTTATGACGAGACTTCTAAATGATCCTAATTCCATGATGTGATTTGAACGAGATAATGGTTTGCGTATATGAGATATCCAAAGTCGTAAAAATGAGAAACAAGATAAACACGAGATAAAGAAAGCGAAATATATATCACATTCCATTCATTTCAATGCACAATGCAATACAAAGGGTTGGATAGGCAATCAAAACATAAATGCCTAGCACAAAATACAATGCTCCACGCGTGAACTTGATCATTGGGTAGACTGTGAAGATCATTATAAGCTCAACTAGGATTAATAATAACAAAGATAACAATATGCACAGCGGAATTAAACAAAACACTTTGTTATTAACAAGGTTTTACAAATACACTTCTCAATTCTATTTAATCAAGATAGAACGTGTTGCCACCTGTAACAAGGATTAAAGATACTATGATCTTTATGATCTTGAGACGTAGAACCAATCTCCAATAGGGAGATTGGTGATGTAATCATAAAACATGATTAACACATACATAAAACAATGTCTAGGGATCTCTTTATATATACAGTCCATTGAGACTTACAAAGGAAACCTAATTGTATTAGAAAACTAAATCTTTCCCAATCTTTACCTTTTTCTTTTTCAACAAGTCTTCTATAATCCTCCATCTTTTCTAGAATTTCATATTGGCGATCTTGGTCCTTTTGTTATCATCAAATCAATAAATCCCAACAATCTTCCCCTATTTGATGATGACAAAACAAACTGATTTAGCACTTGAACATCTTCAAATCCGCACTTGAACATCTTCAAATCCAATCATCTTCCCCTTAAGTTAAGATCTTCATGAACTTGTTGTTTCCTTTGTAACATCTTCCCTTTTTTGACATTATCCATTAGGGGATAGTGAACACAAACAACTTTGATCTTTACAGCTACAAATCATACATAATACTTCTAATCCAAGCTTTACAATGTCTTAAATTACCCTCCATTACGCACAATACAATTAATGAATTCAAGCAGTAGAAACTTAAACCAGTAGTAGTAATAATGACTTAGCAGTAGTAAAAACCTTCCCCTCAAATGGTTAAACACTTCATTATATGCTTCCCCTGAAGCCAATATATTAACCATTGAAGTAACCATAAGAACTTTTCGAACAACTAACCACCATAGTAACGAACACCATGTAGTACATTCCATAAAGAACAGAGCGTGCAAGAATACTAAAAAAATGACTAACAGTAGTATTCAAGACCAAGCAACAATAACAATGAAGAATAGTTCTATGGCTAAGCAGTATAACAACTTTATCAAAACGTACACATCTTAGTGCCTTAAGAGATTTTCCATCTTAACTGAACAATATTATGCACCTTCTTTGTCCTTGTTAACACGCTATAAATCATGAAACACCTTTTATCCATCTCTCAATAACTCTCATCCAAAAACAATTTACCACATTACCACATTATTCTCATTCGAAGACTCCTCACAATCAACCTTTGAATCCAAAACATTAACCAATTACTCTACCTCATTCACAACAGCAGCAAGAGAGTTAAAAGATGTATTCATAATCAGTTCAAAAATCCATTCACCAAAGCTAATACAACGTCCTTTAATATCAGGCTTAACGTTTAACTGATCACACAAAACCCAAATAATGAACAACATTAACTTTTAAGAGCACTCAGCAGTATTAACCTTGTAAAGAACGAGCATCATTAACATTAATACAACCAGCAGCATTAACATTAACTTCGAGCAGCATTAATATTTGTAGCAATAGTAATCAACAAGAAACATTAAGTTAAATAAACGTAGCAGCATTAACTTTGATACAACTGCTAGATCAAAACCAAGCAGCACTAACGTTCAATGGGCAGTACTAAGTTTTAAACACGAGCAGCAGTAACCAAAGTTGCATCAAAACTAGAGTTACGTCCAAAAAGAAGTAGAGATACTCGAATTACCAGTAACTTCAGTCTTAATCACATCCTTAGTACCAGTAGCCTTACTCCCACAAAACGTAACTTTACTTAACTGTTCCAGTAACCTCAGTCATTGTAGATAAATGTCATCAGTAGACCACGCATCTTCTATCCTTTTCATCCATCACATTCATTAATCAAACATCAAATCAATGACCAATTTATGAGATACAAACCAATAATAGCCCAGAAAACCCTAATTGCAGCAGCAAAAACTTGACGTTTTAGAATTAAGTCGCAGTAGCACCACGTCAATCTTCAAACAAAAGGAACTTTAACACGAATAAGAATTGAATGTAAGCACAATAATCCAACTTTCATATTGAATTCAACCACCAAATTCAAAGAAAAACAGGAATAAAACCCTAATTAACGATTTCTTTAAGAAACCCTAAGAACCATCGTATACATTTAAAATTAAGAACCTTAAGACCTGAATTTAACCACCAATAGCTAACTAGCACCCATAAACCACTCGAATAGTAACCAGTTGATTTTTTGCATCTTTTATCCTTGTCGAATAGTGACACAGGTTTGTTCTAGGTTTTGCGTCTTTTATCCTTGTCGCCAAGTTTGAGAGTGAATTCCAATCACGAATCAAAACACTAAGAAACCCTCAAACAAACAAATATAAACAGCAGAAGCAAGCACAATCAGAGAAGAAAAGATGAAACCCAGTTCTTGAAAAACCCTAATAATCGACCAACATAATTATTTCTATAGCAGACTTTAAAAAAATTTATATCTTTTAACTAAAAGCTCAGATTGAATATCCCTTCAGTGAGAATATACCTTTATGTGTAAAGAACCTTCAATAAAAAATTCGTTAAGATCCAACGGTTAACGAATGATATATACTATTTTTACCACAGCACTGCAGAAAACTACGAAAATAAAACTCAAAGTCGATTTTTTTCTTCTTTCTTCGACTAATAAAACCCTGTAGATCCTAGATCAAGAGCCCCCAGGCTCTGATACCAATTGTGAAGATCATTATAAGCTCAACTAGGATTAATAATAACAAACATAACAATATGCACAGCGGAATTAAACAAAACACTTTAAGGTTTTACAAATACACGTCTCAAGTCTATTTGATCAAGATAGAACGTGTTACCACCTGTAAAAAGGATTAAAGATACTATGATCTTTATGATCTTAATACGTAGAACCAATCTCCAATAGGGAGATTGGTGATGTAATCCTAAAACATGATTAACACATACATAAAACAATGTCTAGGGATCTCTTTATATAGAGAGTCCATTTAGGCTTACAAAGGAAACCTAATTGTATTAGGAAACTAAATCTTTCCTAATCTTTACCTTTTTCTTTTTCAACAAGTCTTCTATAATCCTCCATCTTTTCTAGAATTCCATATTTGCGATCTTGGTCCTTTTGTTATCATCAAATCAATAAATCCCAACATAGACGAGTGCGATGAGTGAAATGATAATGATCATAAGAACGACACTAAACATTTTTGCCGAGATTGTCTTGTTCCTTTTTGAGAGGGCTTTGGTGGTTTGACTTTTAATTTGAATTTTGAAATGTGATGAGATTAGAGTGAGAAATATTAGATAAAATAAGGGTTTGAGATGATGGATTACTGTAGCATGTCGTTCGAGTGGTATGGGAAATTGTGAAGAGGGATTTTTGAATGTTGTAGTTTAAAATTTGTATATGATATACATTGAGGTTTAGAAATCATAGATTTTAGACATGCCGAAGCATTTAAAGTCAAATATGATTCTTGAAGAAACTATACTAAGTGAGCCACAAGTATTTACATATGTACACTAGCAAACTTTACTTATAAACACATTGGCACATATGAATAGAGAAAAGTTTTAGCAAGAAGCAAGAAAACACGTGTCAAGATGCAGGTATATTTAAAGAGAAAAACATACCTTTATTTTTCGTTAAGAGGATTCTTGATATTGAATTCAAGAAATGACTTCATAAGCTTTTTGACACCTTTGAAAGCTTTTTAGAAAAAGGATTATAATAAATTCTTGTAGTTTGTCAACTTCGATCTTTCCTTGGATTAAGAAGTATTCGAAGTTTCCTATCATGAAAATACTTAAAAAATGATTTGAGTTGAGTATCTGATAATCTTAATAAAAATGATTATTGAAAGTAATGCTATCTAAACTATCAATATCTTAAAAGGTTTTATTATTTTTGTATAGCTGAGTTTTTAGTTTTTACAAAATTTTTTCCTTCTTTGTAGTTTTCAAAACATACACGGATCGTTTCAAGTTTTTAAAGTACAATGTACTTTAAGAAACTTGGTAATGAAGCTCTGATGCCAATTGTAGAAAACTAGAAGGGGGGGGTTGAATAGTTTTACCAATTAAAACTTTTTTTTAAAACTTTTAGATCGACTTATATCAATCTAGTTTGGTGTGTTGGATATTGATAGTTAGGTAAGCATATAAACTACACTACGAGATAGAGATAAAGAGACACAACCACAACACAAGTATTTATAGTGGTTCGGCTACAAGGACTCCTTCCTTGCCCTACTCCACTCCTCGAGTACCCAACTCGAGAGTTCCGTAAACACTACACGACACAAACTCCTTTCACCGGCGGAGAAGCATTCACAATGTCGCTTACACTTTATCCGGTACAAAGCTAAATATTGGGCTCTTCGACGAGGTAGAGCAAAACCTACGTCGGCTACACTTTATCCGGTACAAGGCTAGATACCGGGTTCTTCAAACAAGGTAGAACAAAACCTTACACAACGTTGCCTACACTTGATCTAGTACAAGGCTAGATATCGAGTTCCTTTACATTGGAGGAACTATTCCTAACACCACTAATTATCACACCACATCTACAACTCACTTGAGAAGAGAGAATGACAAGATACACTTCTGTGATCTTGTGAAGATAAAGAATCCTAGCAACCCATGTCTTGAGCGTGCAAGTCTTTAAGAGGTCGTGATCTCGCCTTTAAGAGGAACCTAGAGAATCACTAAGAGAAAAGCTACATAGAAGATCTTTAGATCTGAGGTTAGAGAACTTAGAGTATAGAGAGAAGATATGTCTAAGTATGGTGAGTAGAAAGGGAGAAATTGCCATATATTTATAGGCAAAACTGGCCACTGTTCACCCTGATCCAGCGGATCCCTTCCCAAATGGATCCAGCCAGTGTAAAGCCAGGGATCCGGCTATCTAGTAGTACCAGTTCGGATTTTAGGTTACAATTCCGGGTTTTGGATTATGGGTTAAGGTCCATGGGTTATGTGATGTCATGCATAATGTCAAAGACATCTTGGGTCATGGGTTATGGACTTTGGGTCATGAGTTATAGACTTTGGGTCATGGGTTTTACCCATTATTGATGTCATGCATGTTGTCATGCAATGGGTCATGGGTTTTAGGTCAAGCTCCATGGGTCATGGGCTTTTGACATGGGTTTTGGGTCATGGATAGTCCAAGTCTTTATATTACAAGTTACATGTATTTTTATAAAATGTAAGTAACTAAAGTTACTTAAGTGTTTTATCAAAATGGTTTTGGTTTTATGTAAACTATTTAACTAAACACATTTAATGGCTTATTTGTTTAGTGAAATGAGTTAGTAAACTTTTGGCACAAAGCTTTACATATTTTATTTATTTCGTTAAAATGATTTTACGTTCGTTATCGAAAAATATTAGAAGATCGTAAAATATAAATAAACGTTTTTATTGTTTATTTGTATTAAGAGTTTCTATACATCATACCACCCTCAAATGAGCGGACAAGTTGAAATTACTAATAGAGCCCTAAAAATAATACTTGAAAAAATAGTAAAAGACAATCCAGCTGTTTGGTCAAGAAAACTTGATGATACTCTGTGGGCTTTTAGAACCGCTTACAAAACACCCACCGAAACAACCCCATATAAACTCTTGCATGGAAAAACATGCCATTCACCATTCGAAATAGAACACCGTGCATAGTGGGCACTTAAAAACTATAAACGGATCTCAATGTAGACGGTGAGAAACAAATGTTTCAGCTTCATGAATTAGACGAACTCCACCTTTAGGCTCATGAGAATTCTCGTCTTTATAAAGCACGAACTAAGGTTTGGCATGATCGGAAACTCAGAATTAGAAAAGAATTCAACAATGGAGACAAAGTGCTATTGTTTCACTCAAAATACAAATTCAAACAACCAAAACTTAGATCCCGTTGGCTTGGACCATATATGGTTAAACACCAATATCCTTCTGGATATGTTGAACTATATGAAAAAGATGGCAAAAGTTTTATTGTCAATGGCCACAGACTCAAGTTATACCATGAAGAAGAAAGGTTGAATGACAGAAGGGAGGAACTAACCCCCTTCTACCTAATTAAATAGCTGATCTAATCTAGGAGTCTAGCTAAAGACTCTCAAAATTAGCGCTTAGCGGGAGGCAACCCATGTTATTATAGCTATATTTCCTGCACTTATCAAAAACACACTTCAACTTAAGTGTGGAGGAGATGTAAGTATATAAAAAAAACAAACATAAAATCATAAAACCTTAGAAATATTTTCTATTTTTGTGTGTTTGTTTGTTTCTTTATTTGCAGGTAAAAGTAGATGCTCGCAGATGGATAGCTCGGTACTATTAGCTTTTTCAGCTTGCTCGGGAAGTTCCCTTTGCATTTATTTATCCTATTTTCAATACTTATCAGTTTTTCACATTGAGGGCAATGTTCAACTTAAGTGTGGAGGAGATGTCAAATAGAAAAAATCAATATGTTATTTCCTTCTATGCTTTGCTTAGTCCACAATGTTATTTTTAGGTCTAATGATAAAAACTTGAAAATTAAAAATGTTTGAAACTATTTTTATAAAATATATCTAGTTAGTAAGGCAAATCCACTTGGATCGACACTTTAACCAGCACAAAATAATTCACCAAAATTGTGAGATAATTCTAGCCTTTTATGAAGTGTATATCTGTTACACTTTTACTTCAAATATATGAGTGTGCCGGCGATTTAATTTAGCTCTAGAATTTGCACTTGTACGACAATCACGAATGCCGCAGAAAGATTGCATTTTTATGCTTTATAGACAATTTTGTGTGATACTGAGGCAAATCTAGGATTTAAACCCAAATGGCCATCCTTTTTCAAATATTAGAATCTAGCCGACTACACTGGTCCGTTAGTATCCACCATAATAAAACCTACTGTAACACTCCTCTTAAGTGCTAAATTCCCTTAGAAAACTTGTAGAGCCTTAACTTTCGCTTTGTTCTAAACCAATAAAAATGATAGAATCAACATAAAGCCCAAGCCTATCCTACAGTCAAGTCTCGATTTCAGGTATTACAGGTTGCTAGCTGCATGGCAAGATAATAGTTATGTGGGAAAATTCGTAAATGAACCTCAAAAGTATAAATAAAAAAAAGGATGTATGATCGAAGGTCGGAAAATATGACCAAGTGAAAAGAAACAAAGTATATATGATCGAAAAATATTGCTCAATCAGAAGTCTCAAGAATCATGAATGATTATAACTTGGTTTATAAGACTGTGACTATCTATATCGCTTTATTTAAACTTTTATCAGAAAATATCCCATGCCTTATCAAAACCCTCTAAACCCAAAGCCAACCCGAAAAGTCCTCATTGATAAATTTGTCTGGTGTTTACGCTACATCAGATTTGTCTTTGTGTTTTGTGCAAGCCTATGGTAGCTAATTAATTGTGTCTGTGCAAATTGAGTGATCTCAGCACTATTTAGTGTTAAGTGTGAATAAAAATATATATCCTTCGCGAGGTGCTTAAGTTAAGTGTCGGTGCCTAAAAGCTAATTGTGGAGGAATTTGATGACGCCTTATTTGTACATATTTTTGGGCGCATTATTATATGTTTTATTATCATTTCTCGTGAACTTTCGATACTTAATAGCATGAAATATGTGCAGATTCACTTGAAGATAGTATGAGCAAAAGACACAAAAGAATACAAGCATTTCTATCAAATAAACTCGCGTCAAATAAAGTCTACAAAATAATCCAAGATATAAGTATGTGCGCTGGTTTTCTCCTCAAGTGCGCCACACTTGTTTACACGGTCAAGAAAGTCAGATTGTAGTTATTCAATGATTTTCAGTTGTATCTGCGCCGTACTTCCTCTGCATTGATGAAAGTTTGGCGCCAAGAAAATCACTAAGTGCGCCCGTACTCTCTATTGAAGTACACCGTACTTCACCTATCAGAGGGCTATATAAAGAACCTCATCTCAGCCATTTTAGCCTCTCTACTCACTACCAATCATCACCAATTTGTCCTAATCATTATCAAGTATTTCCAGACTTGTAACAACAATGAAGGAGGGGTAATTTGGATCAAATAAGGGTTTAGTATAGAACTTTGTTATTGAACTTTAGGTTGCTTGTGACACTTGTTTAATCCATTGATCCATCCGAATCTGTATGTCTCTTGTTTACTCTTTCATTACTTCTGCAACATGAACTCGTTAGCCATGAGAGGCTAAACCTCTTGTGATTGCTTGGATATTTAAACATAATAAAGTAATTTTTGGTTATGCTTTGATCATGATCGTTTGATGTGTTACACTTAGGGTGTTAATCCTATATGATGTGTATGTAATACTTTGAGTTGATATAACCAAGTATGCGGAATCTACTTAGTTATACTTAGAAGGATATTCAAGTGAATGAATGAACCAGTAAGTATTTGTATGTCAATGTATGAACAATGAAGACAATTGATTAACCAAAACGATTCAATATTATTATAATCAATAATACGAGTACTCTTGCTAGTACTAGGGTTTACAACCTTGAATCTTAACAAAAACTGATTATATGAGATACGTATAACCTAACCTAGGATATCCTTTTATAGACCAAGGATTCCTGTACAAGATAACTATAATTCTATTTAAATAGGATATACACAATATCTATTCTATAATTATCTATACGCGTCTGTCTTCACCTTATAAGCAGTACTAACTTCTTATGCTGGCAGTACTAACTGACTTAGTACTGTCAGTGTAATTTTTATCAGTCTTCAGCAGTTGAAACTTTAAGCCTTGCAGTTTGTACTGTTAAGCTTAATTCCCAACAATCCTCCCCTAAACTTATGATTTCTCTCCAAATCACTAAGTTTCTTTGAATTAAACTTTACCTTTGATGATGGGGGGATTCTTCCCAACATTACCAAGTTAATCTTTTAGTATACGCTTTTCTTTGCTCTACAAGTTCAAACATTCTTCTGATCTGTAAGATGTTCACTAACTAATAATACAAGTATGTGGCTAGAGATGGATCGAATAGAAGGAGAGTTTTAGAGAGAGAAGTGGAGAGTATGGAACCTTAGAGAGAGAAAGTGAAGTAGAATGTATTAGCTTGAATGAAAGGTCCAACCCTTTCCCTAGGTGGAGAGGGGTATTTATACTATTACATATTATGCCCCGAGTGGGCTGTGGAGTGAGCTGACAGAGGGTAAAGACCCGACCCACTCCACAAGTTCTATATTATCTAAACTACTACTAATAATACTAATATTCCTATGAGCTATTAAGTGCTAATGAGTACTCGGGGTGACCGAGTCTTCAGATGAATATTTATATTCCTAACAATCTCCCCCTAAGGGAGGTCACCCCGGAAATAAAATTTGGAATTATAGCACTCTATCCTCTGAATGTGTCTTCATAGCTCGTAGTCTTTGATTCTTCAATTTTGTTGATGTTTGTGCCTTTTAGCAGTGAACTTTTTGATGACTGATCTTTTATCTTGGATGATCTTTGAGTATCCTTGAAGTTATCATCCATCATATGTCTTCACGTCATCTTGCAGCATCGAATTTATGCGAGATTGTGATCTTGGAGCCTTCTTTGAGATCATCAGCCACCATAAATCTCTGAGCTCATCCATTGTAGTAATGCCTCCATGTGATTTGTTGTGACCGTTAGGCTCGCATGCTCACACTTTTCTGGATCATGATAGCTATCATCTGAGTTGCGGAAGCTGTGTAGTAGGTCTTTCATCTATCATGATGTCTTTGATAGTGACTTGGAAGAGTGAGCATGGAGAGTGGATTGACACATTTCTGCTGGAAACAGGAACCACCATCGCCCTCTTTATATGAATCTAAAATAAAACAGTTAGCAATAAAGTTGGAGAGCGAATATGGCTTTGTCATTCTTTCGATGTGGTGGTTGGATTTAACCTTCGGTTCTGTGAAGACCGACCTGTGA
This sequence comes from Artemisia tridentata subsp. tridentata, assembly GCA_021014915.2. NCBI lineage: Eukaryota > Viridiplantae > Streptophyta > Magnoliopsida > Asterales > Asteraceae > Artemisia > Artemisia tridentata. The sequence goes on along the minus strand of CP139503.1, from coordinate 145,941,266 downwards.
TCAGGTAGAATCCCCTTTAAAGAAGATTCTCCTTGACAGGAATTTCCAGCTTGTAGTATCGAGTCTTCCAACAAATTAATGTCAGAATCATCATACTAAGCATGTTCTCATACCGGAACGTCTCAAAGCAGACAGCACGGTAGAGTGAATCAGTGAATTAGCTACCCACTGATTGACGAGAAATTGATTAGAAAAATCACTTGCGTGTCACATGATAAACATTTTGAGCAACACGACAAGGGTTTTATAAATTGAATCACATTTCTTTCAAAAATACTTTTGTTTGAAAATTTTCACAATCAATGTGCTCGAAACTAAGTTGGTGAGCACATTGAGAGGATTTCCAAAAGTATCCGTCAATCCATTTCCTGGAACAAGTTTGATTCAAATTTGAATCGCCCCATCGTTTCTTTCCAGTTGTCACAAGCTTGATCCATGAAGGATCTCACATGCCACCCACCAAGAGCTTGTTTGATGTTGGCTCTAGAAGGATTTCCATCTTCATTCTGAATACTTTACGTATCACTCGGATGTTCTGGCAATACCACAAGGATAATGCGTAGGACTCTTCATATATATTTTCTTGCTTTTCACGGTGTATGAAACAGGAAGCATATTGAAAATGTGTCCTAATGAGATTCATTGATAATCTCTTGGCTCTAGACTCAATTATGCGTTTTGATTTAGTGATCGGAGGCTGGAGAGGACTGCCACCTTTTCAATAACATCTAACTCGGAGTGAGATAGACGATAGCCATGTATTGATCTCCATGACAAATGAAACAAGAATCCTTTGAGGGACCTTAAGTGGCTAGGGAGGGTTGGTGCAGTGCGTCACTGGGTCCATGACGACTTGTCTTCAATACCAGTGTTACCATAGTGACCACCAGTAGCAAATTAAGTGAACCCGGTTTCTGCCCTAAGGTTGAATAAATGGAGGGCTATTTCTTTTCACCTTTTCTCTTTACGTTTCTTTTTCATTCTTCAACCCCTTCAGTGGTTACCGAGACTTCATTACTAGCACCTTGTTGGGTTTGTTCCAGCACTAGCTCCATCTCAGTCGGCACTCTTCCCTTATACACATTTCTCCTTTTTAATCATTCCTAAGGACTTCTATTCTATCTAGAGGATTGTCCCTGGGAAGATCCCTCCAGTTCTGGCTGGATCATGGGATCTAATACCTAACCTTAGCATCCTTATAACTCCATTGCATAAAATAAGATTGGTCTGTCTTTGGTATTCTTCCACATTTGCCATCACACACCATTCGCTCCCCCTCAATATGTGCTCGATTATACGAAAAGGTTTAGCACATATGGGAGAGCCTACACTTGAGTTCTAAACGATCACATTTTTATCAGAATTTCATATTTAAATCACATTCTCTCCCCCGATCAAAAATTTCAAACCACTTGAGATTTGTGATCCCAAATGATTTAAGTAAGTTTAGAAAATATGGGAGAAAATGTGGTCAGGTTAGATATATTCTAATTATGGAGCATACTATGCTCCCCCTTTATCCATGAGAGAGTGTCACTGCTGATGTTGCACAATGCTTAAAAAGGTGTCAGAATTTTGAACAAATACTCTCCCCCTCAATTAATGACCCGTTTTCTATTTAAAGAGCTGTAGTCATTCAATTGAACGTCAAGTATTTGTGAAATTTTAAGTCCAGTTACCACCTTGTGAAACACCAAAACTCTCCTAAAGAATCATAGAACTGGAAGAGTTTGATGTAAAGAAGACTTCTCTTCTTATACACGAAATGATGCACTGAATCGTACATCAGATCGAAGAAACATGGATATCAAGTAATCCATGCCCAGGTGAACATCACCCAGTTGGAGGAACAGCTATCTTTTTGGTGACATGCTTTCCCCATAGTATAGCACGGGTTGCAGTATGAAGTAACTGCAAGCCATTTAGACATGTTTTAACTGGTTAATATAACTTCTGCTCGAGCTTCATTTAAAGACCCGTGTCATTATTGAATGACATTTCTAGGTCCGTAAATGTTATCGATAAACAGAAGACATGCCTAGTAGAGCTATTTTTGGTATTTTTGTGATTTTCTGATTTTTATGGTTTTTATAGGTTTTATATTTTTCTCTTTTCCTTTTGATTTTAAGATATTTACAAATATATACAAGGATATGTGAAGCCAATCCTTTACTCCTCCTCTTCTTCTTGAAGACCCTTGAGTGTTTCAGGTGTCAAGCTCTTCATACCAAGACGAGGGAGAATAAACTGAAACCGCTCTCTTGGAAGTGCCTTGGTGAAGATATCGGCCAACTGAAACTCCGTCCTCACGAAGTAGAGTTCAACAATCCCTTTCTCAACTTGTTCCCTTATGAAGTGATGCCTGATGTCGATGTGCTTTGACCGGGAGTGTTGGACATTGTTACAGCAAAGAGCGATAGCGCTTTTGTTGTCACAATACAGGGGAATCTTGTTGTATGACACCCCGCATGATCCGCATCAGCATACGCTGTGAGTTCCATTGCAGTGTCCTTTGGATACCAGAGACCCATGTGAACCGTGCCATGTAGATATCTGAAGACTCTTTTCACTGCTTCCAGATGCCTTTTAGTGGGCTTGGATTGGTACCTGGCGCACATACATACTGCGAATAGAAGATCTGGTCTACTGGCGGTAATACCCTTGATATAAAGCACTGTTCCTAAAATCTATGGCTAATTTGAACTTGGTATACGAACACAACTAAATTAATTTGGAAGCTACATCATAAAAAATTTAAAATAGAAACAATACAAACTAAGTAATATAATAATCAATATACATGATATACTAATTGTGCCTAATCACACGTTTACAAGTCCAACTATGGTTCCATTGTTTTTTTTTTTTTCTTTTTTTTTTTTTTTTTTTTTTCTTCTTTTATTTTATTTGTGTACACAATATCTTTGATGATAAGGCAAGTTTTAATTGAAAATTTGATGAACTCAAATAAGTACATTTTATTACTATCATTTATCCTATTAATTTGACTTGTTTTACTATATTATGTATGAGGATTGATACTTAATCGTTTACTTTTGTAATTCTCAGGTAAAAACAAGCATTTGGTGAAACTTAGTGATTTTGGACTGATTATGGAGCATAACATGCATAAAGTTAAGAGTCTACGAAAATGAAGAAGATCAAGACTAATCTGCTCCAGATGCGCCGCATCTCACTCTCGACATGCGCCGCATCTCTATCAAGATATCACCAGATACGATCCAAGATACAAGAGGACATGCGCCGCATCTAATCATGGAGTTACGCCGCATCTTCTGGCGGTGTACGAATATTCCTGAATATTATAATCTTGGACCCCACGCGAAGTTAAGTACATGCGCCGCATCTACTACTTAGATGCGCCGCATCTTCCCTCAGACAGAAACTATAAATACCCCGTAGACCAGACGAATTACAAGTTCCAAAGTTTTAAACCTAAGACCGAAGACCAGAAACCAAGGACGAATTCAGTCAAGGCAGCAGCACAAGACACACCCAAATCAAAGATACAAGAGCTGTAAGAAGGTGCTGCATGTGTTTAATTCATTAAGTAGTTTTGTTTTATTGTGTTAGCAAACTTTAATTCATCAGGATTGGTGGCTTGTGTAATGTGACAACGAAAGATTGCACTCCCTTTAATACTTGCTTTCCCATCAATTAAAGTTTATATGTTGATGTCTTTGGTTACTACTTATTAGTGCATTGATAACCTCTGTGTTTATTAGTGGCTTGCGGGCATTTGACTGCGGAAAATAATGTGGCTCCCACGGTTATTACTAAATTGATCACTTAGGAATAACTTTTAGACATAAGTAATCATTAAGGGTTTACTCGCCGATAAGAATAGGACCAACGAGAAAGGGTTAACTACATACACTTCATATAAAGCTATCAATAAAACAAGTGACAATCTACTTAATTATAAGGACAGCCCTCTTATTGTCTCAAGTATTTATCTGTGTACGTGTGTGCTACTTGCTGATTCGTGCCTATTGGTTTATTTTATTATTTAATAGCAAACAAATCGTGCCAGTCTCTCAGGCTGAAACCCCCTTGCGTTAGGATATTAAAATACTCATTAGAATAACTAGATAATACGGTCCACTCTTAGTGATCGACACTCTACTTACCATTATATTCATACTGACCGGGTACACTGCTCGTTAAGTGTGTGTGTTATTGATAAGTCGGCTAAATATAAATTTAAAACTTGAGTAGGCATTAAAACTGCTAAACCGCAACGACACATCGCACGCATCAAGTTTTTGGCGCCGTTGCCGGGGAGTGAATTGTTATTATCTGTTAATTTGATTAGTATTTTAATTAGGTTTTTCTTTTTATTAGATTAATTGCATCATTGTATTATTTTGCATATTTGTTGTACTGTGTGTTATTTGTTTTGTGTTATTTGTTTGCTTTATTTGTTTTTATTTTCGTGTGTAATTTTTGTTTTTATTTTTCGTATTTTCTGTTCTGCTATCGTTGTACTGTGCTAAATCAAACGATACGGCGCATCTGATCTCTCAGATACGGCGTATTGCGTTTAATTTTTTTTTAATACAACGCGTTTAATTAATTCGATACGACGCATCTTTTCCCCAAGATACGGCGTATCTGTTTTTAATAAGAAAATTTTTCTAAGCGATAAAGTAATACGACGCATCTGCTTTAGCAGATACGGCGTATCTGTTTTTGATAAAAAAAAATTTTCTAAACGTTAACGCCATACGACGCATCTGCCTTTGCAGATACGGCGCATCTATTATTTTAATTAAAAACAGTTTGCGAATTATTAAACAGATACGACGCATCGATCTCTTTCGATACGGCGCATCTTTCTGAATCAAAAATCGATATTTATTTTTAAACGTAACGAAAATACGGCGCATTAACTTTCGTTAATACGACGCATTTAATTTTAATTAGATAAGCTGATTTTTGATTAATTAATTCGATACGGCGCATTCATAAATTCTAAGCGGCGTATCTATTTTCTGGATAAAGTCTGATTAAATTTTAACGATTATAAGATACGGCGTATCCAACTCTTTGGATACGGCGCATCGTCTGCAGATATCAGCTATTTGTATTCATATATCCGTTTCTATATTCATTAATTTCTCTTCTAGCGAACAAATCCTACTGATGATTTTACCTTGGATGACAGATTTTGCTATGGAAGACATGTCAGTTAACGGATATCTTGCTAAGGAATGCTTGTTTTCATATTCATTCAATGTACTCATGATCGATGCAGATTTATTCTCTTGGGAGACTCCTCTTGAAGCTGCTTTTAAGGAATTCATGCGTTTATGCAACATTGACAAAGAGGTATTCTCCTATGATGTATTTGTGAGGTACACTGAAGAAGAATTGTCGCTCTTATGGCCTATCATTGAAGCCGAAGGATTGAACTGGACTACTATCGAAGAAGATGATGGGAAATTCTATCTTGCATACATGGATTCAAGCAACGAAAGCTGTGGTGGAGGCAATACCCAAAACTCTTACATGCCTTATTCCGAACAGTACTGGGGATTAAATGAGAACTATCTGGATAATGACATGAATTATGCTTTGGCGGAATTACTATTTCATGGCAGATTGGTAAGATTGATAGACCTCTCCGTCAATGATTGGCTAGAACTCAAATATGGTAGTCCGAAATTTGCCCCTACAAATGAAGTCAAGGAGATTATGACTTCATGGTTGACTCGGAGTTTTAAGAAGCAATTTAACGAGTTCATGGAGATAAAAAAGAATATGATTGGAAAGGCTTGCTTTGACGTTAACCACGATCCTAACGATGTTGATTTTTCAGAATGGTTGGCTAGTAAGTTTAATAACCATAAGATCATGGATCGTGCTACTAAGGATGCATTATGGGTATATTGGATGAGAGGAGAAGACGAAGAAGTAGAAAGCGATTATGGGTCGTCACTTCATGATTCAACAATCAATGAGGGCATTGAAGAACTTTTCAGAATTGACATTGATGTGTTCGATTATGAGACACCCTTGTGCAAGCAGTTCAAGGAATTTAACTACCTTCTTCAAGTCGACGATGATGTGCTTACTGGAGATCTACCAGGATTTAAGACTTATGACGATTTCAAAAACACCTGGTACTATGAATGGAATGACCAAGTACCATGGGTTTGGGATAAACCATGGGAATTTGAGCACATTAATCACACCTGTACACCCTTCGTTTTCAAGGACGGGAGTAGTGTTTGGCCGACCTGCGATTATAAAAGTGACGGAACCTGTAATGGGGGAAGTATAATTGGGATGAAACGGGTTGGAAACGATGTAACCTTTGAAGATTATGAGTGGTACGATAATGTTGAAGACTGCCCACAAAAGGCGGAGGCTTTACAAGAAAAGGGCAGAATTGAACGCTTGAAAGGACTTAAGGGAACATCGGATACTACTTTCTGGGAATGGGTGCATAAACAGTTTGATGATTTCACAAAGCTTAGTCGACGGTTACAATATGATTTGGAAAGAGAATGGGAGGCGATTCAAGATGATAATAATAATGAGTCGTTGATTGAAGAACTAGATAATTATTTGATTAAGGATCCTTATTTTAAGTTTGTTGATAAAGACGAGGAAGAGTTCACCAAAAGAAAGTGTCAACTACTTGGGATTCCTTACAATGAGCCACCCATGATTATTTCTGAAAAATTTAAAATCATCAAATATTCTTTGGGTCCTGATGAAGAATATACTGCGGTAAAGACAAAGAGTTATACTAGATTAAGTCGAACGGAAGAAAACGTCACAGAGATATACGGGAAAATCTTTCGGATGAAGGACGAAGGATGGACCGTGACAAGGACTTATTGCTGAGCTGAACGTGAGTCTAACTTGAAGACTCTGGAATAAAGACAAGTGCTGGCCGGGAGACAACCCAGATTTATCTTTTTCTGTTTTCTGTGTCGAGTCAGTCAGGCCCGCACGAGGATACGGCGCATCTCAATTCTGAGATGCGACGCATCTCCTGCAATGGTCATATCTTATTTTATTTTTCTGCATTTTTATTTTCGACTTTAAAACTATTTATCAGTTTATTTTCAATGCGGCGCATCCCTGGTTAAGGATGCGGCGCATCTTTATTCTGATCCGTATTTATTCCAGGATCGATACGGCGTATCTTCTTCAATAAGATACGGCGCATCGACTGACCTGATGATTTTCAGTTTTAATTTTTAATTTTTATTTTTCCTAACTACTAATGTATTATGCAAGTTGAACCTTTCTTATCTTAGGTGTGTTTTAAAGTGTTGGTGGTATTATAGTTTCCTGGATTTCCTGTGGATACATCAAGTATGAAGCTTTAACGTTCTAATCCACAAGAAAGATGATTTTTGCTCTAATACAAATGGAGGATCATACCGAGCAAATCTCAGGGGAGTTTTTCTGTTCTAATTCTTTTATTTTCCAGTTTTTAACCTTTTATACAAACAACGAGGACGTTGTTTAACTTAAGTGGGGGGATTGGAGAATTAGAACACTTAACAATTACTTGTCCTAAACTTTTTCAAAAATTATGCTTAAAAATGTGCTTAATATATCAAACTTAAAAAAAAAAATTTAGCATGTTTTTGTTTAAGATCTAAGTTGCATAGCTGCACACATGACGTTATTTTCAAAAATTGTGATTTTCCAAAATTCACAAATCTATGAGTGTGCCGGTGACTTGTAAACTTTAGAACTTGGCTTGTATACTATTCGAGACCACCATAATGAGTATTATTTATATAATTGGAATGACTTGTCTAAATTGGTAAATTTCTAGGATTACACCCAAATAGCCTATTATATGTTATGTGTTATTAACTAACTACACTGGTTAGTTAACCCCCGTATAACCCTTTTGTTACTCTCATTTTTAGAGTAAGATACCCCTAGAAAAACACTCAGAGCCATTCCTTTCGTTTCTTACACCTATGTTTAAAATGTTTCGTTACACCCTTACACCTTAGCCTACCCTGTAGATTAGAATCCGTGGTTGGTTGATTGCTATAGGCAAAGTGTGTTTCCTTACATTACCTGTGTTCGCGTGCGTAATTCATTATCTTTGGTTAGGTCGGGAAATTGCACAATGCAATTGGAGTGAAAGTAAATATTGTATATCTTTGAGTTTATTTTTCGTGTGTTTACTACTTTCACTATTACCGTTATTTCTGAAGTCATGAAAAATATGGAAAAATTATCCAGAATTATCATTATAGTGATGTGGTGAAATTTTACACATCTTTGTTTATGTTATTAAAAAAAAAAAAAAAAAAAAAAAAAAAAAAAAAAAAAAAAAAAAGAAAAAAAAAAAAAAAAAAAATCGAAAAAATAAGAAAAGAAAAAGAAAGAAAGAAAAGTTGGAAGTTAGTTTTAACCAACTTATGTAAAGTTATGTAAGTGGTCGATATCACCACTATTTTTTGTACTATATCTATGGATTGAATGGGAATTGGCAGTTATGGGAACGCCAATTAAGGTTTATTCTTTGATTAAGATCTTGTTGAGTATAATTCGTGTCTACCTAAAGCGTGTGTTTCAAGTGTTAAAGCGTGAGTTATTCTATGATATGAGTCTTATTCATGGGATGGTTGGGATAGTGATTAACCACACTTAGGATTTTAATTTATTTGTTTTGTTTGTTTTTATTTTTACACCAATTTATATCCCAAATGTTATCCATACCCTTTATTGTTCTTTATCCAACCGAACCTTTGATTTATTGAGATTAGGGAATTGAGCAATCTTAAGTATCGTAGTCGTGGATTCGGCTATGTATTTATGATTTTGTCGCCCTTTTTGATATATTATTATTGGTGAAGTTTGGACCTATCTTTAGCCTATTCGAGTTAAGGATTTGAGCAATTGCAAGTATCGTGTTCGTGGATTCGATCATGTATTTGTGATTTTGTCGCCTTTTCTGGAATTTGAGATCGATAGTGATTAAGAATAATTAACCCTTAAGCCTAAAAACCCTTTTTAACCGCTTTAGACTTGTTATTCCTTAGCTTTAGTGGGGGAGATGTGTATACTTGCCAAGCTTATGATAGAATATTTGTCGCGACTGGACAGTTAAACGATTAGATTTGCTTTTATCAAATTATTTTATTATACTTCTAATTCGTTAAAGTGTTTAGTTGTGTGATTATGAAATAAACGAATACATGCTTAAATATAAAAATAAATCCTAACATCTTTTAGGATACATTTTCATAAAAGAAATTCTAAGGTTTACTTGGGGACAAGTAAAGTTCAAGTGGGGGGATATTTGATGAACTCAAATAAGTACATTTTATTACTATCATTTATCCTATTAATTTGACTTGTTTTACTATATTATGTATGAGATTGATACTTAATCGTTTACTTTTGTAATTCTCAGGTAAAAACAAGCATTTGGTGAAACTTAGTGATTTTGGACTGATTATGGAGCATAACATGCATAAAGTTAAGAGTCTACGAAAATGAAGAAGATCAAGACTAATCTGCTCCAGATGCGCCGCATCTCACTCTCGACATGCGCCGCATCTCTATCAAGATATCACCAGATACGATCCAAGATACAAGAGGACATGCGCCGCATCTAATCATGGAGTTACGCCGCATCTTCTGGCGGTGTACGAATATTCCTGAATATTATAATCTTGGACCCCACGCGAAGTTAAGTACATGATGCGCCGCATCTACTACTTAGATGCGCCGCATCTTCCCTCAGACAGAAACTATAAATACCCCGTAGACCAGACGAATTACAAGTTCCAAAGTTTTAAACCTAAGACCGAAGACCAGAAACCAAGGACGAATTCAGTCAAGGCAGCAGCACAAGACACACCCAAATCAAAGATACAAGAGCTGTAAGAAGGTGCTGCATGTGTTTAATTCATTAAGTAGTTTTGTTTTATTGTGTTAGCAAACTTTAATTCATCAGGATTGGTGGCTTGTGTAATGTGACAACGAAAGATTGCACTCCCTTTAATACTTGCTTTCCCATCAATTAAAGTTTATCTGTTGATGTCTTTGGTTACTACTTATTAGTGCATTGATAACCTCTGTGTTTATTAGTGGCTTGCGGGCATTTGACTGCGGAAAATAATGTGGCTCCCACGGTTATTACTAAATTGATCACTTAGGAATAACTTTTAGACATAAGTAATCATTAACGGTTTACTCGCCGATAAGAATAGGACCAACGAGAAAGGGTTAACTACATACACTTCATATAAAGCTATCAATAAAACAAGTGACAATCTACTTAATTATAAGGACAGCCCTCTTATTGTCTCAAGTATTTATCTGTGTACGTGTGTGCTACTTGCTGATTCGTGCCTATTGGTTTATTTTATTATTTAATAGCAAACAAATCGTGCCAGTCTCTCAGGCTAAAACCCCCTTGCGTTAGGATATTAAAATACTGATTAGAATAACTAGATAATACGTTCCACTCTTAGTGATCAACACTCTACTTACCATTATATTCATACTGACCGGGTACACTGCTCGTTAAGTGTGTGTGTTATTGATAAGTCGGCTAAATATAAATTTAAAACTTGAGTAGGCATTAAAACTGCTAAACCGCAACGACACATCGCACGCATCAAAATTCTTCTCCCCTAATAACTCCTAAAAGTCAGCAACCTAACCATAATATCGCTTCACTCGTTTAAATTCTCCACTTGGAAACCGATATCGCATACCATTCTTCACAACACGAATAAAACCCTAATCATAACACAAAATCGGCTTCTCTCTTTCTCTTATTAAAAATCGTAGGTACGAAGTTGTAACATCAGTTTAAGTTGGTGTGATCGTGGTGAGGTGATCGACTTTGGCGTGGCTTTAGCTTTGCTCGTGAGGTTTGATTCGAAAGGTTTGGTTTTGGGTTCATCAAGTCCCGATTCTGTGTGATCCTGTTCGCCCCTAAATGTCTGACTCAAGAGGTATTCCAGATCGATCTGTTCTTGTTTGAAATATGAAAAACATATACACGTTATAACATATGAGAACTAGCCTAATGTATTCGTTTAATGTGATAATACGAATGAAACTCTCGTCTCATAAAATCATACTTATATGTCGACTTTATTTCTATTTTGAGTACTTTTGAATCGGTTGTCACGAAAACTCTAAACTGGTCTTTAAGTTCTTATACGATCTTTAAAAGCATGACATGGAACCTGGAATAAAACTCAAGTAATTAAGGAATGAGACATGCATTTATACATGGGAACTAGTCTTGAATATGTGTGGGTTTTACATGCTGGTGTATGTCATGGTATATATATTAACTAATATTAACAGGTTTAATCATGGGTCGGTTTGTAAAACATTGGTTATTTGTAGAATTTATTTTAGTCTCGTCAATGGAGTGTGTTTCGGTTTGGATTGATATTCGAATAAGATGTGTAAACATGCGTGTGTGTGGGTACCATGTGAATGATAGTAGGCTGAAAACATACATGCATACTGAGTGTGTCGGGTGTGTTATAGACTGGAAGTATCATTTGTTGGTGTCGAATAGAATGAAACAATGGCTGGTTGAATTCATGTGTCGTGGCTGAAAACAAGGGGTGAGTTATGCGTGTGTGTTGTGTCGATTAGGGCAAAGTTGGGGCTGTGAAAAGAGTGATAAAACTGTGAATTCATGTGACGAATATGGTTGTGTTGTGGTGTTTGTGTGTCGAGTTGTTAGGCTATGTTTGAGTCCCATGATTGGTCAACTAGGGCTGGACAAGGGGGGATCTCCTGGTCGTATAATGGTTGGGTATTGGGGGACTAAGCATGGGTCGTTGATTCATATTAAGACTAGGGTCGTGTGTGTTTGAAAGGAAGGCTTGCATGAGTAATGTCGATGTGGTCATGGTAAATTGCATGATAAAGTATGTATAGTGAATTTATTAACGTATAAGAATTATATAAGATAGGTAAATTACAAGATTTTGTATTTAAGACCCTTAACTTTGGAATATTTACATTTAAAACCCTAAATTATGGAATGTTGTTATATTTAACCCTAAACTATCATAACTTGTTAAAATATACCCTATGTCCATAATATGCTTAAATAATGACTTGACTTAAGTTAAAATACTTAAATCTTCTAATTATGGAAACCTACTAAATAAGGAAACTTTCTAAATGTGAAAACCTGCTAAAAATAGAAAGTTACTTAAAATGGAAGGGTGAGTTAAAATAAGTAATTGAGAACCTATTGTAATTCTCTTCTACTCCTTTAGGTGTGAAGAAGGAGAGGTCCTGATCCATTTCTGTGCTTTCTATTCTTGTCTTTGTTTTGCATTCGCGATAAGGTACATATACTCTGCCCTTTTTCAGTAAGGGTGTCTTATTCCCTTGATATGATTTTGATTTCTGATTCGTTTAAGATTCCCGAAGCCATTGCTATGTACCCTTTTGTTGTGAACCTTTGCTATGATCCTTTGCTTTATAAACCTTGATCTGATTAACTCTGATTTGGACCTTTAATATTACTTCTGAAATAATTGATTATGAACCATCTGTTATGAACCATCTGTTTTGAACCATCTGTTATGGACCTTTGGATATGACATTCTGATTTGATTTGATATCTGACTCTTAGTTTGATACCCGAGCCAAACTTTGTGACCCTAGCCATGAAGGTAACATGGCCATGTCATTGATGCACCGATGGCATGACTCTAGTGTGGTTGAGTGATGTTCCACACCTTCCCTTATCTGTTATCTGTTATGAGCTCAAGTATATATATGGCCACGATTTGTCTGCAGGGACGTATGGATGTATCCTAGATCTGTTTTGTTTAGTGGATTATCTATATATGATTATTATTGTCGGGTGATCGGTATTGTGTGCAATACATGCCCTTCACATATATCTGGGAGCTGTTCACTCCAAATTTGAAGAATGAGGACACCCCTCATATTATCTGATTATCTGAGAGGTCTCCCCTCTATATGATTATGAAGATATGGTTACTACATTTGATTTGTCTGGGCTCGTGGTGGATTACTATCCTATCCTATTCCTTATACTTCCTCATTGTTATACCTTATGATATTTCCCCATTGCACCATATCTTATTTCTGTTTCGTTATCATTACTTTGTTTATGTATCTGTTCACTGAGCTCTCGTAGCTCAGCCGGATTTTCTTTTCCTGCGGCAGGTTTTAGTAGGAAGCTGGGCATGAGTGGAGAGTACCTTGGACTTAGAAGACCTTGATAGCCATCTGGATTAGAGTTGATTAGAAGTTATTATGTTTTAGAATTAGTAATCATCGGAAGTTTCATTTGTAACCTTGTAATTTCAGTATTTCATTTGTAACCTTGAAAAATTCTTGTATTACTATAGATGTATGCTTTGTTTTGATCTGATATGAAACCATTATCGTGACATCTTTACCCTTGTCGGGTTGGGGTGTTACAATTCTGGTATCAGAGCGACACGTTGCGATTCGTAATACATTTACCCTTGGCCTGTGTAAGTTAAGACCACTAAGTTTCCCTGTAGGCGCTCGTAAGGCAACCTTTGAAAAATTTCTTTAGGATCTCCCCATAGGAACCTAAGTTTTGACCGGTGAGGAATGGGTAGACTATAAGGCATTTGCTTAAATATCTTTGTTTCCGCATCACTCTGATTCGTGCCTTGCTTTTGGTTAGATCCTGTTGATACCACTTTTGGAAAGTGAAAGCTTATGCTCTGCACCACCTAAGTTTTGAAACACTAAATTGTGAAGGCATTGAAATTGCATAATGATTTCCCGACACTGTTTGATCCTTATTTTCAGATTCCTTTTGTTAATCTTTTGATAAAGACTCACGTTTCACTCTGATCGTTTTGTTAATCACCTTGATGCCTATTCGGGCATTCTGAGAATCTCCATGGCGATGACGTACTTGACACATTTTGTTATTTGTATTTTGCTTTGATAAACGTCTATAAATCTTCCGACCCTATTTGATTTCGTCTCACCCATCTCTGTCCCTATGAGAAGTCTTGTGGTTGTGACCACGAGTATAAGAATGTTTCCCCTCATTTTTGAATGATAAAGATTTGATTTGTGATCCGTCTTTCCTTGATTAGTTAAACTTCGATTCTATTCTGATAAGAAATTGGGTGATTGAGTATTCCAATATTGACAACTATCCCTCTATGTCTCACCTTTGGCGTTTGAAACAATTTAGAACTCCCTACTACAATTACCTATTGTTAAACCTTGGCTATCACTATTATTTTCCCTGCCGGACCTGGAGTTGACAACAACGGCAGCTACCCTGAAGAGTGAAGACATTAACGATGCAGAAGAAGAAATTCTAGTCAAGATGGCGAGCCTGGAGCTGATGAAGACATGCAGTCTCACTTCCCTATTCATCTTGGTTGTACTAAGATGAATTGAGGGCGGAAGCAGACTGGATGATGAAGAGATTTAAAGATCGTGCCAGAAATCCACATTACCCCATCACAGTCTCAAGAAAAAGTGCCAAAGGCTTGAGGGACCAGACTCAAGTTTATCACCCCTTCTCACCGTATGATCAGATGGACAAGCGTAGACAGACTACTCGGACTTGGAAGAGATTTGAAATCATGTATTCGAGTGGACAATTTTGGAATGATCATTTGTGGTTGGATGAGTTGCTTTCGTGAAGGACGAAGTTATTGATGGCATGTTCACTTCTGCTTAACCCACTTAAGCTCCCGTTACCTGATGATAAGATCTTTTGAATGATTCGGGTTCTCCGTTAATATTTCCGTTTGGTGTTTTTCTGCGTATGTTGGATGACGGTTTTGTATGAAAATTTTGATGTATTGTGAAAGACCTGACGCCTTGGACGACGTACTTCATTGATGCTGACTAATTCCGTTACGTTATTTGTACGATCTGTATCCCTGATTTTTGAATTTTAGTGATGACCGAGTTGGACCAACCCTACGGGTGTAGAATGGACTGCTAGGTGGTTGATAGATGCTTATTCACGACTTGAGATAAAGTATGACCATCATGAAGGTATACTCATATGATGCTGGTATTATGACGAGTAGCTAATGTGATAATACTTACGTCATATGACGTACCCTCATTGTGATCATAGGATATTTCGAGGAGTGCCTTAGAAACCTTAGAATTTCTGATATCTGATTGAGACTTTAGGATTCATTCTACCTATACGCGTAATCTGCTTTCACCGTTTTGCGATTTGATACGTCTGGATTCTCGTCACATGTTCCGCTGATCTCTGTACTTCTGATAACTATCTTAGGTTCTGTTGTGGAACTTCTGTCAATTGATGTTATCGACAATCTATTCTGTGAACGGCATATCCGTCAAAATACTGTGTATTTCCTTGTCTCTTCCGAGGGAATCTGATTATCATCTATTACGGTTGGTATATTATTCTTTTGATCTGGATTCAGTATGAGTTGTCTTTTCTGAGGGAAAACGAAGCGTTGATCAACAAGAGAGAATCACGAGAAACTAGTCATTCACATTTCCGTTCGCAGTCCGTTATGCTTTCCGTTTCATTTCACTTCCATTTTCGAGGACGAAAATTTTCTTTTAGATGGGAAGAATTATAATACCCTAAAGCACGGTTCCTAAAATCTATGGCTAATTTGAACTTGGTATACGAACACAACTAAATTAATTTGGAAGCTACATCATAAAAAATTTAAAATAGAAACAATACAAACTAAGTAATATAATAATCAATATACATGATATACTAATTATGCCTAATCACACGTTTACAAGTCCAACTATGGTTCCATTGTTTTTTTTTTTTTCTTTTTTTTTTTTTTTTTTTTTTTTTTTCTTCTTTTATTTTATTTGTGTACACAATATCTTTGATGATAAGGCAAGTTTTAATTGAAAATTCTTCTCCCCTAATAACTCCTAAAACTCAGCAACCTAACCATAATATCGCTTCACTCGTTTAAATTCTCCACTTGGAAACCGATATCGCATACCATTCTTCACAACACGAATAAAACCCTAATCATAACACAAAATCGGCTTCTCTCTTTCTCTTAAGAAAAATCGAAGGTACGAAGTTGTAACATCAGTTTAAGTTGGTGTGATCGTGGTGAGGTGATTGACTTTGGCGTGGCTTTAGCTTTGCTCGCGAGGTTTGATTCGAAAGGTTTGGTTTTGGGTTCATCAAGTCCCGATTCTGTGTGATCCTGTTCGCCCCTAAATGTCTGACTCAAGAGGTATTCCAGATCGATCTGTTCTTGTTTGAAATATGAAAAACATACACACGTTATAACATATGAGAACTAGCCTAATGTATTCGTTTAATGTGATAATACGAATGAAACTCTCGTCTCATAAAATCATACTTATATGTCGACTTTATTTCTATTTTGAGTACTTTCGAATCGGTTGTCACGAAAACTCTAAACTGGTCTTTAAGTTCTTATACGATCTTTAAAAGCATGACATGGAACCTGGAATAAAACTCAAGTAATTAAGGAATGAGACATGCATTTATACATGGGAACTAGTCTTGAATATGTGTGGGTTTTACATGCTGGTGTATGTCATGGTATATATATTAACTAATATTAACAGGTTTAATCATGGGTCGGTTTGTAAAACATTGGTTATTTGTAGAATTTATTTTAGTCTCGTCAATGGAGTGTGTTTCGGTTTGGATTGATATTCGAATAAGATGTGTAAACATTCGTGTGTGTGGGTACCATGTGAATGATAGTAGGCTGAAAACATACATGCATACTGAGTGTGTCGGGTGTGTTATGGACTGGAAGTATCATTTGTTGGTGTCGAATAGAATGAAACAATGGCTGGTTGAATTCATGTGTCGTGGCTTAAAACAAGGGGTGAGTTATGCGTGTGTGTTGTGTCGATTAGGGCAAAGTTGGGGCTGTGAAAAGAGTGATAAAACTGTGAATTCATGTGACGAATATGGTTGTGTTGTGGTGTTTGTGTGTCGAGTTGTTAGGCTATGTTTGAGTCCCATGATTGGTCGACTAGGGCTGGACAAGGGGGGGATCTCCTGGTCGTATAATGGTTGGGTATTGGGGGACTAAGCATGGGTCGTTGATACATATTAAGACTAGGGTCGTGTGTGTTTGAAAGGAAGGCTTGCATGAGTAATGTCGATGTGGTCATGGTGAATTGCATGATAAAGTATGTATAGTGAATTTATTAACGTATAAGAATTATATAAGATAGGTAAATTACAAGTAAGACCCTTAACTTTGGAATATTTACATTTAAAACCCTAAATTATGGAATGTTGTTATATTTAACCCTAAACTATCATAACTTGTTAAAATATACCCTATGTCCATAATATGCTTAAATAATGACTTGACTTAAGTTAAAATACTTAAATCTTCTAATTATGGAAACCTACTAAATAAGGAAACTTTCTAAATGTGAAAACCTGCTAAAAATAGAAAGTTACTTAAAATGGAAGGGCAAGTTAAAATAAGTAATTGAGAACCTATTGTAATTCTCTTCTACTCCTTTAGGTGTGAAGAAGGAGAGGTCCTGATCCATTTCTGTGCTTTCTATTCTTGTCTTTGTTTTGCATTCGCGATAAGGTACAGATACTCTGCCCTTTTTCAGTAAGCGTGTCTTATTCCCTTGATATGATTTTGATTTCTGATTCGTTTAAGATTCCCGAAACCATTGCTATGTACCCTTTTGTTGTGAACCTTTGCTATGATCCTTTGCTTTATAAACCTTGATCTGATTAACTCTGATTTGGACCTTTAATATTACTTCTGAAATAATTGATTATGAACCATCTGTTATGAACCATCTGTTTTGAACCATCTGTTATGGACCTTTGGATATGACATTCTGATTTGATTTGATATCTGACTCTTAGTTTGATACCCGAGCCAAAATTTGTGACCCTAGCCATGAAGGTAACATGGCCATGTCATTGATGCACCGATGGCATGACTCTAGTGTGGTTGAGTGATGTTCCACACCGTCCCTTATCAGTTATCTGTTATGAGCTCAAGTATATATATGGCCACGATTTGTCTGCAGGGGCTTTTGGATGCATCCTAGATCTTTTTTGTTTAGTGGATTATCTATATATGATTATTATTGTCGGGTGATTGGTACTGTGTGCAATACATGCCCTTCACATATATCTGGGAGCTGATCACTCCAAATTTGAAGAATGAGGACACCCCTCATATTATCTGATTATCTGAGAGGTCTCCCCTCTATATGATTATGAAGATATGGTTACTACATTTGATTTGTCTGGGCTCGTGGTGGATTACTATTGTAAAACCCAAAAATCTGAAACATGGTAAAAAAGACCAAAATGCCCCTACGATCTTAAACTTTGAATAATAAGCTTATAAAATACCAAATAAATTCTAAACTTTGGGAGATGAATAAGATATGAAGTAATATTTATTCCACGACCACATTTGACATTTTGTTAAGTACCAAAATCATTTCTACACAATGTATATACCGAAAATATATTATATATATTAATAACATTATTTAGACTTTATTAATAGACCTAAAATATTTAAAAACTAAAGAAATTATGGAAATTATCACTAATTGATTGGGTCATGATTTTCCTGCGTTTTTCCAGCCCATCCCCCCCCCCTATCTCGGCAAAAATCATTTATAATAACAAACTCAATTAAAAACCCTAATAAACCTACCGATTGAATCAAAAACACACTCCAAAATTCTTTGCGCCTCCATCATAATTTCTGGAACTCGTGGGACAATTTTCTAGTGATCTTCATCATTCAAGTGAGCTAGGAAAAATAGCTAGAAGTCGTGGGGTTCGTTGGTTCGTTCGCTAGACATTTACTTGTATCGTAATATCCATCCGATAGGTAAAATTGCCTATAATTATTTCGATCACTCTAAAATTCGTTTATCTTTTTTCATACGTTCCCTATATTGGTAATGACCTGTGAAAAATATCTACAAGGTTTTTGGGTCGCTCGTTGGATCGTGGTAAATTATTGGTGTCGAAAAGCTTGAACCGTGTAAATTCACAACTTTTCGTCCTTTCATTCTAAAATCTTCCTGGTATTTTTCTAGCACTCTACACATCATATATAACATGTATAAAATGATAGATCCGAACCATGCATTATATTTGGACCGTATAATAATTTATGTATTCGAAACCCTAAATACATAAATACACTATATAAAATTCATACGATTTTCTGGATCATTGATATATTTTTCGTGGGTTCTACATACCTCATATAACATCACAAAAATGGTTGTTCGAATTGTTGAAGCTTAAAATCTTTGTTTTCGAATTAAGTAGGTTATCGAATATTTTGGAAAATAAAGGAAAATGTGAAAAAAAAACCTTGAACACCGAATGGAATTAGGGTTTAGATGGATAAATCTAGAATTTTAATGATTTGTAATAATGGTGTAATGATTACATGATGATGGGGACAATTAGGGTTTGATTTTGTTAATAAAAAGTGTTTACCGATTTGAAAATAAATAGTTAAGGGTGTGTTTTGTAATTATTCAAACTATTGGGATATTTTTGTAAGGTGGTAAAGATCTGGGGAAAAATGTATAAAATATGCTAGAGGGGTATTTTGTGTTAATTTGGTAATTAGAGGGTTTAATTGGTAAATACTTAATTATATTAATTCGATATGAAATTAAGGAGACCAAAAATGTAAATTCTGGAAATTCAAGGTTGGTTCGAATAATAAATTATAGTAAGGGTGTAATGTGTAATTTTGGGGATTTATTGGCCTAATGTGTAATTATTAATAATTAAAGATTGAAAATGTAAATTAAAGGGTTTAATTTGTAAACTAATTAACATAAAGGACTAAGAGTGTGATTCTGAATATTTATGTATTTAACATAAGTAATTTGAGATATTTTCATTTAAAACCCTTAACTTTGGAATATTTTCGATTAAAACCCTAATTTATGGAAAGTTACTAAAAATGGAAAGCCGACTAAAATAAGTAATCTGAATTAAATAAGTTTTAATAAGACAGTCGTGAATTCGTGTAGATTCGCCGAAGATGGAGTTTGCTTCCGACCCTTGTATTTTCTGTTATGTTTTCACTTGCGGTATAAGGTACAGATATTCTGCCCTTTTTCAGTAAGGGTTTTTCATTCCCTTTTCTTTCAGTTTTTTTCATTTTCCTTATTAGGATTCCCTATACCATTGCTATGTTCCCTTCGGTTTGTGAACCTTTCGTGTGATCCCTTTGTTTTGTGAGCCTTTTATGATCTCTTTCATGTTCTGACTTGTTTTACTTCTGAATTGATGTCCTTATTATAATCCTCTTTGCTTTGAACCTTTTTCATGATTCTCTGTTGTTACGACCCCTGATATAAAAATCTGTTATGCGAAAATCTTTTAATTAAGACCTGGAAATGTTTTGAGAAAAATCATTTGTTTTAAAAAGGATGTTTATGAGTATGATACAATACGATTTCTATATGAAATTCCAGTAACATTTATGAAAACTATCTTAAAAGACTGCCTTTATAAAACTACTTTGAAAGATCATTTTATTGAAAACCATTATTAAAGGATTGCTTTAAATGAACTTTTGACAGAAACTTCTAAAATGGGTTTTGCTATGAACTTTTAATTCTGAACCATTTGATATAGTCCTTTTAATCTGAACTTAAACTTTGTTATAAAACTTAATCGGATAAACTTTGATTTGAACCTTTGACATTTATTTCGGAACTATTTGACATGAACCTTTTTGCCATGTACCCTTAAGATATGACTTTTGACTATTTTGATAGTACATCTGACCTTTGACCTACAGTTTGATATCCGAGCCAATCACTTGGCATGAGGGTTTCATGTCCATGTCATTGACGCACCTTTGACATGACTCTAGGGCAGGAGAGTGATGACCTGTTCCGTCCCTTATTTATTATCTGCTATGGCCATTATGATTATGATTATGATTTGTCTGCGGGGGCGTATGGGTGCATCCTAGATTTGATCTGTTTATGCTTAATAGTTATTTGTTAATCGTTATATTTATCTGGTGACTGGTGGTGTGTGCGATACACGTCTTTCACATATCTGGGAGCTAGCTACTCCATTTGGTTACATTTGAGATGATATGATTTGTTTTGTTTCTGGGCTCGTGGTGGATTACTGTCCCGTTATCCTTACCTTCTAACCTTTCTCTTTTCTCTTATTCTTATCCATTTATCATCCCTCGAATCTTATTATATCTGCATGACTTTTATATCTTTTACTTTGCACTTTCTCTATTACTGCTTTGTTATCGTTATATCTGTTCACTGAGCTCTCGTAGCTCAGCCGCATTTCTTTTCCTGCGGCAGGTTTTAGTAGGAAGCTGGGAATGAGTGGAGAGTACCTTGGACTTAGAAGATTGATAGCTATTCGGGATTAGACATGATTAAAGTTATTATATCTTAGAATTTGTACTTATCGGAAGTTTCATTTGTAACCTTGTAGTTTTCAGTATTTCGTTTGTAACCTTTGAATTGTTGTATTACTTTAAATGTATGCTTTGTTTGATCTGATATGAAACCATTATTGTGACATCTTTACCCTTGTCGGGTTGGGGTGTTACAATTTATGGTATCAGAGACGACAGGCTGCGATTCGTAATACATTTACCCTTGACCTGTGTAAGTTAGGACCACTAAGTTTTCCCTATAGGCACTCGTAAGTCAACCTTTGAAAATTTGCTTTAGGATTTCCCCATAGGAACCTAAGTTTTGACCGGTGAGGAATGGGTAGACTATAAGGCATTTGCTTAGATATCTTTTCTTCCGCATCACTATGATTCGTGCTTTGTTTTTGGTTAGAGCCTGTTGGTATCACTTTTGGAAATCGAAAGCTTATACTTTGCACCACCTAAGATTTGAACCTGATCTAAATCGTGAAGGCATTGAATATTGCATAATGATTGCCGACACTGTTTGATCCTTATCTTCAGATTCCTTTTGTTAATATTTTGATAAAGACCCGCGTTTCACTCTGATCATTTTGTTAATCACTTTGATGCCTATTCGGGCATTCTGAGAACCTCCTTGGCGATGACGTACTTGATGCATTTTGTTATTTGTCTTTTGCTTTGGTAAACGTCTATAAATCTTCCAACACTATTTGATTTCGTTGCATCCATCCCCGTCCTTATGAGAAGTCTTGAGGTTGTAACCACGAGTATAAGAATGCCTTTCCCCCTCACTTTTGAATGATAAAGCTTTGATTTGCGAACCGTCTTCCTTTGGATAGTTAACTTCGATTTCATTCTGACAAGGAATTTTGTTGAGTGATCAGTCAAATATTGACAACTACCCTTCTATGTCTCACCTTTGACGTTTGTGATAATTTTGAACTCCTTACCATGATTACCGATTGTTGAACGTTTGCTATTACCCTGGAGACTCGTGTATTACTTTCGCGGTATGAAGTTTTCCTAAAAAAAAAAAAAAAACATTTCGTACACCAATGAGTGAACCTTATCTTAGAGCCATTTGTCACCTTGAGTTTTCTGAGCATGAACCTTGTATTGAACGTTATTTAGCACCCGGAATTTCTTGAATATGATTCCTGTTGAACCACCAAGTTTTCCACCGGAGTGTGAAGTAAGATTTGACATGATATCGAAATATTGTCTAGTCACTAAGCGAAGGTGTCTTTCTGATGTGTTCGAGATCATACCTGTTGATTTGAGCAACCGGGAAGAGCAGCAACCGAAGATCAAGAAGTGAGTTGCTTCAGTGTATCTTCTGGGCGTGTTTTAGTTTCGTTCGCGATAAAGAAGGATGGCGACTGGAGATAGCTGAACCGTATTACTGTTAGAAGCCAATATTCCTCCACCCTGAAACGACTATGTGTTTGTTTAATTTCAGAGCGCGAAGTTTCCTTCTGATGAATTGATTCTATTCTTGGAATCGACCCCCCCCCATTCGTAAACGACTGCTATGACGGTTAGTGACGCTAATAGTATTAGCTAAAGCCCTGACTGTTTTGTGAATTTGATAAATGATGTTTTCTCGTGAGTACTTGGGCAAATGGTCATTGTATGACTTAATAGTACATTCGGAGTCGAGAAAGAATCATTTTGCACCTTGTTAGAAAGTTGACGATCATTTGTGCATTTTGGGAGATGGATATTTGTTAAGAGAACGGTGTTCTTTGCCTGACCGGGAGTTGACGACAATGGAGACTACCCTGAAGAGTTAAGACATTCCTTACAAGGCAGAAGTGTTGGCGATGCAGAAGAAGAAATTCTAGTCAAGATGGCGAACCTGGAGCTGATGAAGACATGCAGTCTCATTTCCCTATTCATCTTGGTTGTACTAAGATGAATTGAGAGCGGAAGCAGACTGGATGATGAAGAGATTTAAAGATCGTGCCAGAAATCCACATTACTCCATCACATTCCAAGAAGAACTGCAGGAGGCTCGACGAACCAGACACAAGTTCCCGATCTTGGTTTCACTTCCCGACTGATGGACAGACGAAGACAGATTAACCGGACTTGAGGAGATTGGATGTGCTGAACGAACGAAAATTTGAAACAGACCCTTTATGCTTGGAAGAATTGATTCTATGAAGGCCGAAGTTCTTGACGACTAACTTTCATTTCCGTCGACCCTCTTAAGTTTCGTTATATTGTTAAAAGATCCTCTTATGATTTAAGTTCCCTAGAAGCATTTCAATTCGTGTTTATTTATCGTATGTTCGGTGATGGCTTTGTTTTGAGAGATTTTGGCGAATTGTGGAAGATATGATGCTTGTGACGGCATACCTCACTTCTGCTAGGCAATCTGGGATTTTAATACTCTTGCGAATAGTTTTGTTTCCCCGCTTGACTATGACATTTGATCTTGTGACCTTTGATGACTATAGAAGTACTAGGTGGATTAAGATAGGTGGTTTGATTACGACTTGAGATAAAGTATGATCATCATGAAGGCATAATTATGTGGTGCTAGTATTATGACGCCTGATCAACGTGATAATACTTACACCATATAACGTGCACTCATTGTGGCCATAGGATATCATGGGGAGTACCTAAGAAGTTTAGAATTTGATATCCGTTGGATTATCCGCGATTAGCGAGACTTTAGGTTCATTCTACCTATGCGTATACTCTATTTTCAGTCATTAGATATCTGGGTGAGTTTGGACTCTCGTTTTGCATTCCGTTGACCTCAGTCATAAATCTTGAACTCTTTGTAGAGCCCTCTACTGTTAAAACAATTAATTTGATTTGAAATCTTGTTCGTATTCCATATGAGCTTTCTAGAAGTTTCGCCTATTGTCTATTTTGTGTTGCATGGACCTTTTGATCAAAATCAACTCATTTTGTCTCATTCTGAGAAATTTGGAACCCACCTCGTTTTGATCTGAGTCATGAGAAACTTTTAGCCTGGAGATCTTTTGGAAGGACGCCCCGGACGTGAGAGTATTTGTGACGATCTTTTGCGACTTGCTACGACTTCATTTAGCTTTGCGACTTCAATTTTCGAGGACGAAAATTTTTTTTTAGAGGGGAAGAGTTGTAAAACCCAAAAATCCGAAACATGGTAAAAATACCAAAATGCCCCTACGATCTTAAACTTTGAATAATAAGCTTATAAAATACCAAATAAATTCTATACTTCGGGAGATGAATAAGATATGAAGTAATATTTATTCCACGACCACATTTGACATTTTGTGAAGTACCAAAATCATTTCTACACAATGTATATACCGAAAATATATTATATATATTAATAACATTATTTAGACTTTATTAATAGAACTAAAATATTTAAAAACTAAAGAAATTATGGAAATTATCACTAATTGATTGGGTCATGATTTTCCTGCGTTTTGCCAGCCCATCCCCCCCCCCCCCTATCTCGGCAAAAATCATTTATAATAACAAACTCAATTAAAAACCCTAATAAACCTATCGATTGAATCAAAAACACACTCCAAAATTCTTTGCGCCTCCATCATAATTTTTGGAACTCGTGGGACAATTTTCTAGTGATCTTCATCACTCAAGTGAGCTGGGAAAAATAGCTAGAAGTCGTGGGGTTCGTTGGTTCATTCGCTAGACATTTACTTGTGTCGTAATATCCATCCGATAGGTAAAATTCCCTATAATTATTTCGATCACTCTAAAATTCGTTTATCATTTTTCATACGTTCCCTATATTGGTTATGACCTGTGAAAAATATCTACAAGGTTTCTGGGTCGCTCGTTGGATCGTGGTAAATTATTGGTGTCGAAAAGCTTGAACCGTGTAAATTCACAACGTTTCGTCCTTTCATTCTAAAATCTTCCTGGTATTTTTCTAGCACTCTACACATCATATATAACGTGTATAAAATGATAGATCTGAACCATGCATTATATTTGGACCGTATAATAATTTATGTATTAGAAACCCTAAACACATAAATAAACTATATAAAATTCATACGATTTTCTGGATCTTTGATATATTTTTCGTGGGTTCTACATACCTCATATAACATCACAAAAATGGTTGTTCGAATTGTTGAAGCTTAAAATCTTTGTTTTCGAATTAAGTAGGTTATCGGATATTTTGGAAAATAAAGGAAAATGTGAAAAACCTTGAACACCGAATGGAATTAGGGTTTAGATGGATAAATCTGGACTTTTAATGATTTGTAATAATGGTGTAATGATTACATGATGATGGGGACAATTAGGGTTTGATTTTGTTAATAAAAAGTGTTTACCGATTTGAAAATAAATAGTTAAGGGTGTGTTTTGTAATTATTCAAACTATTGGGATATTTTTGTAAGGTGGTAAGGATCTGGGGAAAAATGTATAAAATATGCTAGAGGGGTATTTTGTGTTAATTTGGTAATTAGAAGGTTTATTTGATAAATATATAAATATATTAATTCGATATGAAATTAATTAAAGTAAGGGGACCAAAAATGTAAATTCTGGAAATTCAAGGTTGGTTCGAATAATAAATTATAGTAAGGGTGTAATGTGTAATTTTGGGGATTTATTGGCCTAATGTGTAATTATTAATAATTAAAGATTGAAAATGTAAATTAAAGGGTTTAATTTGTAAACTAATTAACATAAAGGACTAAGAGTGTGATTCTGAATATTTATGTATTTAACATAAGTAATTTGAGATATTTTCATTTAAAACCCTTAACTTTGGAATATTTTCGATTAAAACCCTAATTTATGGAAAGTTACTAAAAATGGAAAGCCGGCTAAAATGAGTAATCTGAATTAAATAAGTTTTAATAAGACAGTCGTGAATTCGTGTAGATTCGCCGAAGATGGAGTTTGCTTCCGACCCTTGTATTTTCTGTTATGTTTTCACTTGCGGTATGAGGTACAGATATTCTTACCTTTTTCAGTAAGGGTCTTTCATTCCCGTTTCTTTCAGTTTTTTTCATTTTCCTTATTAGGATTCCCTGTACCATTGCTATGTTCCCTTTTGTTTGTGAACCTTCCGTGTGATTCCTTTGTTTTGTGAGCCTTTTATGATCTCTTTCATGTCCTGACTTGTTTTACTTCTGAATTGATGTCCTTATTATAATCCTCTTTGCTTTGAACCTTTTTCATGATTCCCTGTTGTTACGACCCCTGATATAAAAATCTGTTATGCGAAAATCTTTTAATTAAGACCTGGAAATGTTTTGAGAAAAATCATTTGTTTTAAAAAGGATGTTTATGAGTATGATACAATACGATTTCTATATGAAATTCCAGTAACATTTATGAAAACTATCTTAAAAGACTGCCTTTATAAAACGACTTTGAAAGATCATTTTATTGAAAACCATTATTAAAGGATTGCTTTAAATGAACTTTTGACAGAAACTTCTAAAATGGGTTTTGCTACGAACTTTTAATTCTGAACCATTTGATATTGTCCTTTTGACCTGAACTTAAACTTTGTTATAAAACTTAATCGGATAAACTTTGATTTGAACCTTTGACATTTATTTCGGAACTATTTGACATGAACCTTTTTTCCATGTACCCTTAAGATATGACTTTTGACTATTTTGATAGTACATCTGACCTTTGACCTACAGTTTGATATCCGAGCCAATCACTAGGCATGAGGGTTTCATGTCCATGTCATTGACGCACCTTTGACATGACTCTAGGGCAGGAGAGTGATGACCTGTTCCGTCCCTTATTTATTATTTGCTATGGCCATTATGATTATGATTATGATTTGTCTGCGGGGGCGTATGGGTGCATCCTAGATTTGATCTGTTTATGCTTAATAGTTATTTGTTAATCGTTCTATTTATCTGGTGACTGGTGGTGTGTGGCGATACACGTCTTTCACATATCTGGGAGCTAGCTACTCCATTTGGTTACATTTGAGATGATATGATTTTTTTTGTTTCTGGGCTCGTGGTGGATTACTGTACCGTTATCCTTACCTTCTAACCTTTCTCTTTTCTCTTATTCTTATCCATTTATCATCCCTCGAATCTTATTATATCTGCATGACTTTTATATCTTTTACTTTGCACTTTCTCTATTACTGCTTTGTTATCGTTATATCTGTTCACTGAGCTCTCGTAGCTCAACCGCATTTCTTTCCCTGTGGCAGGTTTTAGTAGGAAGCTGGGAATGAGTGGAGAGTACCTTGGACTTAGAAGATTGATAGCTATTCGGGATTAGAGATGATTAAAGTTATTATATCTTAGAATTTGTACTTATCGGAAGTTTCATTTGTAACCTTGTGGTTTTAAGTATTTCGTTTGTAACCTTTGAATTCTTGTATTACTTTAAATGTATGCTTTGTTTGATCTGATACGAAACCATTATTGTGACATCTTTACCCTTGTCGGGTTTGGGTGTTACAACTATCCTATCCTATTCCTTATACTTCCTCATTGTTATACCTTATGATATTTCCCCATTGCACCATATCTTATTTCTGTTTCGTTATCATTACTTTGTTTATGTATCTGTTCACTGAGCTCTCGTAGCTCAGCCGCATTTTCTTTTCCTGCGACAGGTTTTAGTAGGAAGCTGGGCATGAGTGGAGAGTACCTTGGACTTAGAAGACCTTGATAGCCATCTGGATTAGAGTTGATTAGAAGTTATTATGTTTTAGAATTAGTAATCATCGGAAGTTTCATTTGTAACCTTGTAATTTCAGTATTTCATTTGTAACCTTGAAAATTTCTTGTATTACTATAGATGTATGCTTTGTTTTGATCTGATATGAAACCATTATTGTGACATCTTTACCCTTGTCGGGTTGGGGTGTTACATCTGGTCTACTGGCGATGATATACATCAAGGATCCAATCATGCTTCTATACTTTGTTTGATCAACCGGAATCCCAGAGAGGTCTTCATCCAGCTTTGTTCTTTCAATCATAGGGGTGTCAACTGCATCACTTGAATCAAATCCAAATTTCTTCAGTATCTCATTTGCATACTTGGATTGATTAATGAATATGCCTCCGGGACTTTGGGAGATTTGCAATCCCAAGAAGAAAGACATTTGTCCTATCATAGACATCTGGAACTTTGAGCTCATCTCTTTTGAAAACCGATCACATTCACTAGGATCAGACGAGGCAAAGATAATGTCATCTACATACATCTGGACAAGGAGTAGATGTTTTCCCGCCTTCCTAGTGAACAATGTGGGATCAACAACACCCTTTGAGAATCCATTTGCTAGAAGGAACTTGGACAATGTGTCATACCACGCCCTAGGTGCCTGCTTCAAGCCATAGAGGGCCTTCTTCAAGCGATAGACATGAGTAGGATGATCAGCGTCCACAAATCCTTCTGGTTGACTCACATAGACTTCCTCCTTTAAGTCACCATTCAAGAAGGCTGTTTTCACGTCCATCTGGTAGACTATCATATTCCGACTAGCGGCATTTGCGAGGAAGATTCTGATGGCTTCAATTCGTGCAACAGGAGCAAATGATTCTTCAAAGTCTATTCCCTCTTCTTGTCGATATCCTTTTGCAACTAGCCTTGCCTTGTTCTTAAGAACATCACCATGCTCATCAAGTTTCACCTTGAATATCCATTTTAGAGCAATGATCATTGCGCACTCTGGAGGAGGTACTAATTCCCATACTTCAAGCTGATCAAATTCGTGTATTTCATCTTGCATAGCATTAAACCAGCTGTCTTTGGTCATTGCTTCTTTGGCATCTTTTGGCTCGACTTTGGATAGTACAGAGTTGAAGAAACACCATAGTGCATCAGTGGCCAGTTGTTTTCGTGTAGATACCGGACGTGAGAGATTACCAATGATGTTGTCAATTGGGTGATCATTGGTCCATTTTCTGAGATGATCGTGGGGTTGTGGGTTTTGAACTGATGTTGCCGTGTTGTGATCTCCTGAGGAAGATGTATCTGATGAAGACTCAGGAGCAAATACATTCTCAAATGGAACATCATCAATAGGAGCAAAAGGATTAACTTCAAAAGAATTGTTATCTGCAGATCCTAGCTGTACCGATGAAGTTTGAATGTTTGATGATGAGGGTGATTGACTGGCAGATGGTGCATCGAGACTGACTGATACAGATACTGATGGACCTTCTGAGTTTTGTGGAACTTGAGCCTCAGCAACAGGAAGTACAGGTGGAATTTCCGGTGTAGGATTAACCATGGGTGGCTCAAAATACTCGTCAAACATAGTATCAAACAACTTCTTCAATTCTTCACTGGTGGGAGGTACATAAGGAGCCACAGGCGTGGAATTCTGTACAAGACCCGAACTAATTGGTCCAGGTGTTAAAAGATTAGGTGTGGGTCCAGAACTAGTTTGTCCAGGAGCCGTTTTCTCAGTCAGTTCATCAAATGTTACGTGAATAGTTTCCATGATTTGCCGGGTTCTTTTGTTGTAGATTCTATATCCCTTGCAATCTGGTGCATACCCAACGAAGAAACCTACATCTGCTTTAGCTTTTAGTTTCCCCAAATCTTGTCCATCATTAGTCGGGTAGCACAGGGCACCGAACACACGAAGAAAGGAAAGATCTGGCTTCTTGCTATGAATCAGTTCGTAAGGTGTTTTGTTGTGAAGAGTGTGAATCAAGGAACGGTTTTGGGAGTAGCATGCAGTGGCAATTGCTTCTGCCCAAAGAAACATCGGAGCCTTAGAATATATTAGCATGGTTCTTGCAGCTTCCACAAGAGTACGATTTCGTCTTTCAACAACGCTGTTCTGCTGAGGAGTGCGAGGAACACTTTTCTGATGGGTTATGCCAATATCTTCATAAAATTGACTGAGCTGTTGATTAACAAACTCAGTTCCATTGTCAGTCCTGATGATTCTGACAGTTTTGTTTAGCCTTACTTGTAGCTGCTTGATTAGTTTGATGATAACCTTTGGAGTTTTATCCTTGGTTCTCAGAAACTTTACCCAAGTGAACCTGGAGTAGTCGTCGACCACTACAAGAACATATTTCTTTCCATTGATACTCTGCACCCTCATTGGTCCGCATAGATCCATGTGAAGGGTGTGAAGAACTTCCATGATGGAGTTGATGGTTTTGGGTTTGTGGGTGTGTTTCTTGCTTTTGCCCAATTGACATGCCAAGCAAAGGTGATCTTTTTCAAATTTTAATCTGGGCATTCCTCTTACAAGTTCTTTGCGAGAAAGCTCGTTTATGGTGCCGAAGTTTAAGTGATTTAAACGACGGTGCCACAACCAGGATTTAGTCTTGGAGGCCTTTGAAAGTAAGCAGATAGGAGAGGACCTCATCATTTCTTCAATTGAGATGGTGTATAAGTTGGTGCCACGACTGCCTTTAAGAAGATCAACACCATCCAACTCTCTATAGAAACAAGTGTGTTTTCTGAGTGCCACTTCAAGATCGGAATCACAAAATTCACCCACAGAAAACAAGTCATGCCCTAGTCCTTCCACATAGTATACCCGAGAGATCACACTGTCGTCGAACACATAATCACCATAACCCATAATAGCTCCAAAGTGGTCATTCCCGAATCTAACTGTCCTGATAAACTTTTTCATGAAATTTCTGAGCCGTGAGCGATCCCCAGTCATATGTTTTGAGCAGCCTGAGTCCAAATACCAAAGGACGATTTGTACGACCTGCATTTGAAAACAGACAACGATGGATAACTGAAAAATGTGGATCCCCACGTGCAGTTGGGGTCCGTTTGGTCAGCACATACAAATTCTGGAACCACAGAGTTCACAGATGCTACTGTCTTTGCGGTGGGAACTACACTAGAGGCAATACATGACCTAGTTGGAAGGCATTGTGATCCTAAAGGCAAGATTCTACCAGTTGGTCTCCATTCCTTAACCTTCACAATTTTAGGATTATTCATTCTAGGTAAGGTGCACTGTCTTCCTAAAGTGAATTTCCTTCCAGTGGGTTTCCATTGATAGCCGACACTAGCAAAAGTTTTTCCTGTTTCTTTCCAAACTTTCTTGCGTGTATTTGTTATCCTAGCATTCTTAACGTGGGGTGAAACAGAAGACATCAAGAAAGACACAACACAATCATCATGATTAGCAGAAATTAAACATTTGTCACATGTTTTAC
This sequence comes from Artemisia tridentata subsp. tridentata, assembly GCA_021014915.2. NCBI lineage: Eukaryota > Viridiplantae > Streptophyta > Magnoliopsida > Asterales > Asteraceae > Artemisia > Artemisia tridentata. The sequence continues at coordinate 145,909,686 of CP139503.1, read as the reverse complement.
AGACAGCATTAGAATTCGAGTTAATTACAGTACTTTTGATACTAGAATCAACACGATTCATTCTACTCATTGCAAACTTATTGTTCCTAGGTTGGGCTTCTACTTTCTTCAAGTGATCACTCTTAGCTGGCGCAGTCCTATCTTTCCTTGCATTGCCTCTAGGCTTTGACCCGCTAGCTTGGGTGTCACTTTTCACTCCTGTAGAAGTAATAATGGGAACATTAGTTTGTTTCGCTGTCACATGCTTTCCTAATTTTGATGTGCTGGGTTCTGATGTTCTAGGTGGCAGATCAAAGGTTACATGCTTGTTCTTAATAGTGGATTATGATGCAATAACTCTATCTCTTTTGTTATCAACCTTAGGATTTGTGCCAATGGCATATTCTAATTGTTCCTGAATCCTTTTAGTGAGGACGCAAGCATACACAATTGCCCTATCGAGTGGCTTTTCTGTTTTGTCCTCTTCTACCACCTCACGAAGTGTGTCAAGGCCGTCCCTAAGGTGATCGAGATATGTTTGATGGGCAGATCTATTATTTCTAAGGGGAAATGGAATAGGCCCAACATCAACATCATACTTTTTATTAGCAGAAACCTTTGGTGCACCACAATCACAAGTGATACATGGAATTTTTCCTTTCACCTGAGTCTTAAGATTCTCAATTTCATTTAACAAAGAAGTTATCTTTTCGTTATGACTGTTTCGTGTAACTTTAATCGAGTCATATAACTCTTTGTAATGTTGTTTAATCTTAGAATTCTCAGCTCGAAAACACTAATTTTCATAGTGTACATTATTGATGGTGTCTTGATAGTGAAAATTCTGAGAATCTGAGGACGAAGGTTTATTGGTGCCATACACATCACACTTGTTTGATTTTAATTGGGCAATTTGAGCCCTCAATTGTCGAATCGTGTTTGTGTGAGCTTGAATTTTCTCATCCCGTTTGTTTAATTCAAAATACGTATCAAATTCAGGAGCATCCGAAGATGTCTTGAAATTCGATAGTTTGCATCTTTCTTCTAAGTGTTGATATTTTAATTGTAAATTAAAATAGTCAACCTCTAGTTTTGAAAAACGTTTGACCATGTTATCATGGTCATCATTTTGAATTTTTTCTTGTAATTTCAAATTCTCCCCCTCAAGCTCAACAACACGATTCTGGGTAATATTCAAAGCCATAGAATACTCATGAAATTGACAAGCAGATAATGCAGAATCAGTAGCAGTATAAAATACATCTTGTGCAATACATCTAGCAATCAAATTCTCATTGGAGATGAGAATGTTCTTTCTTTCAATCTCACGAGTCTTAAGTTCTATCACATTTTGAGTTACCTCATTTTCCATATCTTTAAACACTGCTTTCATTTCATTTACTTTTGTTTTAAGGGTATTTTGCATCCCTTCAAAATGTTCTTTGAGTAGTTTAAAGAATGGCATGACCTCAGTCAAGTAACACCTTTTTGTTTGTTCAAAACACCTTTCTCCCTCAGTTATTCCTGTTGGTGTAATTCTCTTCTTACATGTTTTATCAAAATCAGCAAATAGTTGACAAAGTACATATATGCTAATTAAGGTTTTACATTCAGTGGGAAGAGCCAAAGGAACCAAATTTCTAGGTTTATTGGGAGGATACACCGTCGCAGCAGCAATTTTCCTAAGGGATGGGGTTTTGGCTTCAAGCTCATCAGCTTTTCTCTTTTCAGTATCATACTTCCAAAATATTTGTTCAGGCGTTAACTTCTTTTGAGGTGCAAACACAGTCAATCGATTCTCCTTATTATAATCATGGGGTTTGACTATTATTCGATTGGCTATGCGGATGGGATCCTTCATTTTCTCATTCACTCTTTCTCTTTTCCACACATCAATTTCATCATTCTCTTCTGATGATGAGTGGTCAGGTGGGGCATGATCAGGCATAATCATCACATTAGCATCATACAATGCGGGTTGGGCCATTTTTGCAATCCTAAGGTACGCAGACTTTGGTTCACCTATGGTTTTCTCACTATGCTTATCACTCAGCTTTCTGTGCTTGTGAATCATTTGAGCAGTCTGTCTGGTTTGGTCCTGTGTGTACAACTTATCTTCAAGCTTATTCTTTAGGGTTTTAAGTCTGGAGAAATCATTTAAGAGTTGTGTTTCTTTATCTTTGAATTCATGCTTTAGTGTATTTAAATTTTTTTGAGCTTCCTGTTTTTGCTTAACAGTCTGATCCAGCTGACTTTTCAAAGAATTCAACTCTAGTTTTAATGTTTCTTCCCTAACATTACGCTCTGTTATAAGTGTACGCATTTGACTTTCCATTTTCTGCTCACGCTCTGTTAGTTCGAATTTAGCACGCTGTTCATAAAGAGCCACCTGATCCTTATATATTTTTAATCTAGTGGTCAAGGTGTCATCAAGGACAAACACAGTGTTTTCATGCCACTCACCAGCATCATCTACAGGGCAATCATTATCTATGGCACATGCATTATTTACATCACAAGCATTATCTACAGGGCAATCATTATCTAAGGCACACGCATTGTTTACATCACATGCAATCATTTCAACAGAAGATGCACCACCTTGTACATCAGACATGTTGTTGTGATTCACATATTGTTCATATGGAAAAATATTACTATTTCCCATGTCAACAGTATCTGAATCAACCACATCTGTCTGTTGTACTTCGTTGGGAATCTTCTATACATCAACCACGTTATATGTGTCATAAAGTTTTAGTACCTCATAGATCACAGATGTGTTGGAGGAACCAGCTTGTTGAGGTGATGAGACAACAGAGGACAAGTTAGCCATGAAGATCGTTTGAGCAGTTGGTTCTTCATCCACATCAGAGTCGAACGCATCACAATCATCGGCTTTGAAGATGTTCGGATCATTAAGTACAAGGTCCTGAACTGGTTGTTCGTCCACATCAGCATCAAAATTATTTCCCCCATCGCCAGCAAGAAACAACAGTTCTTCTTCATCCAACACAGCACCACTTTCTTGTGCTTGCATCAATAACATCTTGTCCTTGAAATAGTCAGAGTTTTGAGGATGTTTAGGCTGATTGCAATTCCTAGCAATATGTCCCAATCCACCACAATTGTAGCACTTTGTTTGCCTTCCTTGTCCCTGGTTGACATTTCCAACTCTGTTCTGAGCATTCCCCCTACCAACATTCCCAACATTCCTTGGATTCCCATTTTGTCTTCCCTGCACAGTCTAAACAATAATTCTTCCATCTTCCACAGTAGCCTGATTGCGTGGGTTAGATGAGTTTCTGAGTTGATTGTTTGTTTGAGCAGCTTTGAATTGTTGCACAAGTAGGGACAATTGATTGGAAAGCTCATCAATCATCTGATCAGTGCGAGAATTTCCAGAGTCTAGTTGAGAGTTCATAATAGGTTGTGGGTGCATGGATGATTGAGCAAACAATGACTGATTCTTTGATGGGATGGGATTTTGATATGATTGATCAAGTTGTGGTTGATTGTATTGCTGAACATTTGCAACAAAGGCTAGTGGATCACTTGGTGCAGTAGGATTGAGTTTTTCTCTCAACAGACGATCATAAGCAGCATGTTTCTCATGTTGTTGCAGGTATGCATACAATTGTTCATAGTTTGTGTCCCTTAGACCTTTGTTGAGTTAAACAGCGGTAACAAATCTGTCCCATTCTGGTGTCATGTTTTTCAAAACTTTGAGTTCAGTTGGATGTTCGGCATAGTCATTCTTATGATTCTCATATCGTTCACCAACTTGTGGAACCTTACATAGTAGTCTGTGATATTCTCTCCTGGGTTCATTTTAAAATGCTCAAACTCATCGTATAGTTGTGACTCACGATCTTCTTTGTGAGTTCTGATCCAGCCAAAATCATCTTGACATTGTCCCATACTGCTTTTGCTTCAGTGTTAAAATTTATGAGTTTGTAGACATCTTTAGGTAGACCTTGAATGACAATGTTGGAAGCTCTAACGTCAGCATCATACCTCTTCTTTTCCTCTTCAGTCAGATCATTGTAAGTTCGAGGCCTGTCTATTCCAAATGTCACAGTTACATCTTCACCAGTGGTAACAACGTCTCTGGTAGTACCCATCTGAAATGGTCCTTCATCAATGGATTTAAGGATGTTAAATCCATTTTCTTTACCCAAGCAGTAGAGACGAATTCTTTGGGCCCATGAATTGTAGTCAGTCATATCTAGCATAGGAGGACGAGTATCGGACCCAGCAGCTTGTATGTCATCAGATGCAGTGCTTGTCATGATTAAGACGGGATTTTACAACTCTTGTGATTTAAACCGAGAAATAGATTCTTTCGCAGGATTTTCTAAAATCAACAAGAGAAACCGTAATCCAAGAGTGAATTGCAAAATTGATATTCAAAATTCGAGTTACAAAAATCAAATCTTAATTTGATCAAATCGCAACAAGTCAAGTTACAAATTGTCAAATCGCAACAAGTCAAATCGCAATCAACCAAATCACAATAAGTCAAATCGCAAGTGTCAACTCGCAACGTCAAATCGCAACTGGTCAAATCGCAATCAGTCAAATCACAATAATCAAATCGCAACTTGTCAAATCACAAATAATCAAATCGCAATTTGTCAATCGTAAGTCAAATCGCAAAGATCAAATCGCAATGACTCAAATCACAAGTCACAGCTGTCAAATCGCAACCGGAACCACTCAAATCGCTAGAGTCAAATCGCAACTCACTACCGGACAAACTGTCACTATCTCGTCAAGTCGCAACCCGCAATATGCCAAAACAGTCGCTTTCTAGCGATTTGACTTCTTTTTCCCTTTTGAGTAATAAGTCAAATCGCAAACTCCAAGATATACCAAATCGCAACTACCAATTTCCCAACTGATCAAATCGCAGCGAAGAACTTCTGGGCGCAACTCAAATCGCAGCCAAGAACACTTTTGCAAACACCAAATGATTTGACCAAATACTCCACAAATCGATAGAAACAACCAACCCAGCAACAAAACAACGCTTATGTAACGATCTTGAACAAGAAAGTACAAGATTTTCACAGATTTAACCACAAATAGAATCGTACAAGTGATTTTCCCAAGAAAACTATACGAACCAAGAAATCCCAAGAAAACTATTCGAACCAAAAACCCTAAACACAATCTATGAAATCCGTGAACATGAACTCATATAAACCTAACCATGGCTCTTGATACCAATTGTAAGATGTTCACTAACTAATAATACAAGTATGTAGCTAGAGATGGATCGAATAGAAGGACAGTTTTAGAGAGAGAAGTGGAGAGTATGGAACCTTAGAGAGAGAAAGTGAAGTAGAATGTATTAGCTTGAATGAAAGGTCCAACCCTCTCCCTAGGTGGAGAGGGGTATTTATACTATTACATATTATGCCCCGAGCGGGCTGTGGAGTGAGCTGACAGAGGGTAAAGACCCGACCCACTCCACAAGATCTATATTATCTAAACTACTACTAATAATACTAAAATTCCTACGAGCTATTAAGTGTTAATGAATACTCGGGGTGACCGAGTCTTCAGATGAATATTTATATTCCTAACATGATCAACACATCTGCCATGTCTGAATCAGTTTCAACTTCTAATTTTGAACATACTAAAGTAACTAACACAGCTGTTCTCAGAGGGTAGTCTTTTTCAACCAACATGTGGATCTCCAAACCATCTTTAGTAAAAATTCTATGCACTCCACATGTATCAAAAAGCTTCCACGAAACATCTTTGATCTGAGTTTGAAATCTCCATATTGCTTCTCCACCATCTGGTTCATAAATTCTCTTCAACTGTACCCATAATTCCTTGTCTTTATCATCAAGAGAATCTGAGATCTTGAATTTTTCTTGTACTAAGCTCCATAACTTGTTGAGATCTTCTCTGTCAAATCCCTTGAGTAAATCTTCAAACAACTTATACTTTTCTGTTATTCCTCCAACCCTCATGATTTTCCACCCTTTCATTCTTCCTTCTGTGAACACTTCCCAATCTATAATAGGGTGTTTTGCTTGTAGTGGTTTCACATTTGTGGATTCAGGAATTATCACTATCATATTCTTGATCTGCTCTTGTGATAAACTCTCAGCTGTAGTCTTCTGCTTCTTTGAAGTATCTGACTCTAACAATTCAGCTTTTCTCTTTTCTTCTTTACTGAGTCCAGTATCAATCACAAAATCTGTTGCACTTGGCTTGTTTAACCTTGCATAAGCTGCATAATAAGCTTGTTCTATCTCAGCATCAGATTTTCCTTTAAAGTAACTCTGCTTCCAGAATGCTTGATTTTTCAAATAACTCTTCATGAAACTTATTTGCTCTTTATAAGAAGGCATCTTCTTCTTATAACCTTTCTTTTGTCTATCCCTGATCCTCTGCATAAGATTACTCCAAGCTACTTCCTTATTCTTTGATAAAATAAAACTTGTAAGCTTTGCTGACTTTTCTTCTTCACTTAAACTCTGATCTTTAATAAGTTGAACTGCTTGAGCTTTCACAATTTGATCACTGTCTATCAAATATTGTAGTTGTTCTTCAAATTGTTCTGGATCCATCTGAGCATCTGAAGCCATCTTTTCTTTTTCTAGTCTTTTTGCTTCCATAAAGTCAATAATATCATCTTCAGACATTTTCTTTGCCAGTTCTGCATCAGTAGCAATTTGAGCTTGTTCATTTTCTTGAAGTTTCTTTGCCACTTCTGCATCATAATCTATTTGAGCTTGTGTCTTGGGCTTAATCTTTCTTTTCTGAGGTTCTTCTTCTTCAACCAAAATGCCTTTCCCTTTGTCCTTAGCAGTTTGTACTGCTTCCTTTGGCACTTCAGCAGTTTGTACTGCTTCTTCAACTATCTCAGCAGTACCTTGTTCTTGCTCTTGCTCACCCATATCAGTATCATCACCATCAGTACCTTCTTCATTCCTCCCCTGAGTTTGAGAACCTGATTTCCCAGATTTCCTCATTATCCTCCCCTGTTTGGGAGAATCATCACCATCATCATCAGAACTATCTGAACCATCATCTGAAGAATCATCATCTATCACCACCTTAGATCTTTTCCTCTTAAGTTGAGCTTCCAACTTCTTCACCCTGAGAGTCAACTGGGTGTAAACTTTGGCAAAGTTAGTCTTGTGGCTTTTGAGATCTTCCTCCAGAGATTCCACCTTATTTGACAATTTTGTACAGATGACCATCAATTCCTTTAGTGAATAGCTGCCCTCATCACTTCTAGCTGTGTTACCTGCTAGGAGAGGTGAATCAAGGGGCATAGATCCAATTTCTACCCTAGGTAGACTAGGATGTACTCCTAAACCACCCATTTGTTCAATTTGGCTTGGGATTTTACTACCTGTGTCAAGTCTTTGAGGACTTGGCACGTTAAGTGTTGCCATGGTAGGGGTCTTATCTATGTTTACACTGTCCTGCTTGGCAGTACTGTAAGCCCCATCCATACTATCTTGAAAGATAGGCTCATCTGCTTCAAAGGTTGGAGTAGGAGGACTAAACTGAGCAATCATAGTCTCATTTCTGGTTCTTCTTTTATAAGTTGTAGTGACTGGGGTGTATGGGTTATTTCAGGAATGACAATGGATGTGTGTTGGGGCTCAGTTGGGTTTACTGACCCTTCATCCTCATTAATTTGTAGCATCTCAGGAAAGAGAGGTATTTCTACCCCATTAAACAATCTACTTGCCATAACCATATTTTGAAAAACTTTTTGTTGCAGGCTAGGAGTAGGAAAAATTTCTTTCTGTTGCTTAAGTAAATTCTTTTTCTTATTCAGAAAGGATTGAATAAATCTTGGATACATAAGAAATTTTGTTTTACTTTTCACATTAGCAACCATACTCTCAAAAATAAATTTTGAAAAATTAAAAAACTTGTTTGTTGACAAACATATGAGAGCAATAGCAATATTGCTACTGAATTGCTCCCATGATGTTCTTTTGGGACTTAAACAATGTAAGAGAGTATGTATTAGAAATCTCCATTGTGGGGAGAAACATCCCTTTTGAAAAGTTAGTTTTTGATTGGATGTATCATACCCCATTCTGGCAAGTTCTTTCCAAATTTCAGTGTTTAGCATGTTATTGATACCATCTGAATCTTGCAACTTAAGATGTCTCCTAAGTGTAGATTCGGTAACAACAAAAGATATGCTATCCACTTTAGAGTGAATTTCTGTGTCTCCTTCTTCACTAATTTTGACAATGGCAGTTTGCCAAAACTGTGTGATGTGAGAGACAATAAGAGTAGGGGAAACAGTTAAAGCATACCTTATATGAGAGTTGTTGAGAAAATCCACAATCTCATAAAATTTTGGTCCATCCCCTTCCTCTGTTTTCTCCAAATAAGCAACCTGGTTGTGCGTCTTGATAAAATCCAAATTAGCCATAATATTCTCAGTAAAAATTGATTTGACTGTGGTGAATAGTGAAAATTTAGGTTAGAAAGTAGAAGATGAAAGTGAGATGAGATATTATTGAGAGAATTAGGGTTTCTATTGACCGACTTAAAGAATATGTTAACTTTTATTTTAGGATAAGATTATAATAGAATAAAAGTTAAAATATCTAGAAGAGGATCCCTTAAAAACCGTAATTTAATCAGTAAAAATCGCAACAAACTTTCAACGGCTAGTTTCTAAGTAAAAATTAATTACTGACACAACAGTTACAATGGCTAGTTGAGTAGTACAAACTTTGCACTAGCAGTACAAACCATTATCAAAAAATTTCAAAGAACAGTATGAACTTATATGAATTTGAAACATTATAACTCACATATAGTTTTTAGCAAACTATCAGCTATCAACGGATTTGATATGTCTTTACCAATAGCCGTTTGCTTTGGACTAGCCAACTCTTCACTGTTAGATATGGTGAGTTGATAACCATACAATTTTTGATAAATTGTCAACCATAAACGGATTTGATTAGTCTTTACCAGAAACCGTTTGCTCTGGACTAGTTGGTTCTTATGTGGGTTAGACATGGTGAACCAATAACCATTTGTTGTGTGCACAGATCACACACTGGGCTCCAAATCATCTCACCATTCAGTCCAAAATATAAAGCATTCAGCTCACAAACTCCAATCAACCTGCAATTGTTAGTCCAAAAACAAGAAACAAAATGCAAGGCACTTGCCTCATAACAGTATAAGCATATGACTAACATTGCTAATCAACAAGGAATTAATTTCCTTGTGGAACCCAAGCCATCACTGACTTTGGTTTTCCTCTAGCATCAATATAATTAAATCTTTTTAGCACAGTTGGAGTACCATTGGATTGAAGTGGTCTCCAAACCCATGATGCAGATGCATTAATACCATTACCTATATTTCCCTTAGCAGTATTTTTAAAACTTCCAGTATTAATTGCTTGCCTAGCAGTATGAACTGCTGGGTTTGCAATTGCAACTTTAGGCTTCCAAACTTGTTTGTTAATCACTGCATTGTTTTGAAATGGCCTTTTAATAGTTTTTGGTGCTGATTTAAAAGTTGTTTTTGCAACTTGAACTGTTGGTCTTGGGTAAACAGGTCTAAATGGTCTAGCAGTATGAATTTCTGGTCTAGCAGTATGAACTGCTCTTGGTCCAAACCTTAAAAGAACTAATCTAGGCATCATTCTAGCATTGGAAGGGTGAGTGGGAGGTCTAACTGAGTTCACCTTAAGACTTGAATACCTAGTTAACCTATTGTTGCAATAAGCTGCAAGATGGTCAAAGCTACCACATGTGAAACAAGCTTTCCTATAACAGACAAAGTCATCACCTAGTTGGTGAGACTTGAGGTTGTTCCAATTCCTTTGGTTACCTCTGGGCTTGTTTGTGGTTCTATACATTTCAGCATACCTAACTGTTGGTCTAAAAGGTTTAGAATTGGTTTTAGGCCTAACAGTCTCAGTTCTGACCACTTTTGGAACTTTTGGTTCCTCAACCTTAACACTAACAGGCTTAACCACAGCCTGATCACTCTCATCATCATCAGAAGTCCAATCTTCTATGGTTGGAGCATCTGATTCCCTACCTGAGGACCTATCAGAGGACACCTTGTCCTCAGAGAGTGATTTATCACTTGCACTCTCAAAACTTACTTCTACAGGCTTTTCAACTACTTCTTTTTCTTTTAGTTTTGGGCCATATTCCATCTTAGGTAGTTGAAATTCTTCCAAACCTGTATGTTCAAGGTCAATACCTGGAGGTGCAGGTATTCCTCTGTGAGGAGGTGGAACTGAGTGATATCCTAGCCCTGACTTAGCCTTATTGATAATTTGACATTCAATTATCTTTTGAACACCTTTTGATGTATACTCTAATGTGTCTACACTCAATTGAATGTTCTCCTTAGCCTGTTTAAGTTTATCAACCTCAGCTTTTAAATTGCTAATTTCAGCATCTCTAAAAAATATATCTCTTTTAAGTACAGCTAAAGTCTCAGAGAAAGTAGACTCATTAGTTTTATAATGAACAATTTGCTCTTCTAGAACAGCTAAACCCCTTTTATGATTTGCTAAATTAAAATTGGTCTTGTTTAGCTCTATTCTCTGTTCATCATAATGTTTTCTAAGTGTTTCTAATTCTTTTAAAGCATCACAAGATTTAGAACATTTAGAAACTTGTACCTCAGAGTCTGTGAAAGCCATGAGAGCCATTTCTGTTGGTGTTGCTTCCTCCTCTGCAATGTAGCTCCAGTCAAACCCTAAGCCATCAATGGTTATCGTTGCCCTTGAGCTTGAGTCTGTAATCTCCACAACCCTTGATCCTGTTGACTTGCCTTCATAGCCCTTATTCCTTGAGTCCTGTTGTCTGGGCTTCCTACATTCTCTTTAAAAATGACCCTTTTTGTGGCAGTTATAACAATCAATCTTGTACTTGTCATAACCAGCAACATCATTTCTATTTATGACTATCTTCTTGCCTGTTCTCTTCAAAAATCTCTTAGCCCTCATGCTAAGAAGAGAGAGTTGCCACTTGATGTCCATCTCTTCAATATCATCTTCATTTATCTCCTGAAGATCTTCATGAGTCAACATAGTACCATTGTGCTGAGTAGTCAGGAAAGCACAATAAGTATTCTCATCCAGGAGTCCATTAGTACTGCTTGAAGTACTAGCAGTACCAATATTAGAACTAGCAGTACCAACTGCTCCAGCAACTTGCACTTCTTCATCTGGACTTGAAGTACTTGAGGATGACACAAATGCCAAATTTCCAGGGCTTGAGCTTGTTCCAGCAGACCTCTTTACATCATGCTCCACTATTTTGAAATTGCTATAAAGGTCCATTAAGCTCATGGAATCTATATCGGGCTTGTTCTTCCACACAACCACATGCATAGCCCATTCTGATGGTAGACTCCTCAGAAATTTGGAGTTGAGATCTTCCTGAGGTTTCTCAATTCCAAGAATGGCAAGCTGACTCACTAGTTTCTGTAGCCTGTTGAACATATGGTCTAGTGATTCATTGCTTGTAGCTGAGAAGTTCTCAAATTGTTGCTTGAGAAGAGTCTTCTGTGTTTTCTTGGTGGCATCATTCCCACCATATCTTGCAACAATGCCTTCAAAGAGAGTCTTTGTACACTTGAACTTGCTGAAATTCAACAATTGATCATTAGGTATGGTCAATAGCAGCAAGCTTCTTGCTTTGAGATCATTCTTGTGTTGTGCCTTCTCTTCAGTAGTAATAGGCTTTGTCTGCACTGTTGTCACAGATTTTCCTTCTTCAGTTGTTGTTGTGGTAGAAGGCTTGAACGAATTCCCTTCTTCTATGATCTCCCAGAGTGCATAGTCATGCACTTGGAAGAATTGTTCAATTCTCAATCTCCACATATCGAATTCATTGGGCTTGAGGATAGGCAATTTTGTAGCAAGATTGGTTGTTGACGTCTCCATGTCCGTCTTCTTCTGAGAAACTGTTATTCTTGGATCTTCTAAATCAAAGTATCAAAGCCTGGCTTTGATACCACTTGTCAGGATCGTTTGATGTGTTACACTTAGGGTGTTAATCCTATATGATGTGTACGTGATACTTTGAGTTGATATAACCAAGTATGCGGAATCTACTTAGTTATACTTAGAAGAATATTCAAGTGAATGAATGAAACAGTAAGTATTTGTATGTCAATGTATGAACAATGAAGACAATTGATTAACCAAAACGATTCAATATTATTATAATCAATAATACGAGTACTCTTGCTAGTACTTAGGTTTACAACCTTGAATCTTAACAAAAACTGATTATATGAGATATGTATAACCTAACCTAGGATATCCTTTTATAGACCAAGGATTCCTGTACAAAATAACCATAATTCTATTTAAATAGGATATACACAATATCTATTCTATAATTATATATACGCGTCTGTCTTCACCTTATAAGCAGTACTAACTTCTTGTGCTGGTAGTACTAACTGACTTAGTACTGTCAGTGTAATCTTTATCAGTCTTCAGCAGTTGAAACTTTAAGCCTTGCAGTTTGTACTGTTAAGCTTAATTCCCAACAGTAATGTTTGGTTATGCTTTGATCTTGATCAATTTCATGTTTATGTTATGAACTATTGTACTTCAAGTCTTGCCATGTTTGTTTGTCACTCCTGATTGTGTAAGCTTGTTGGTAAAGGTCGAAATAGCTAATTTGTTCTATGCCATTCTAAAAGCCTGTCTATGCGTTTTTAGCCTTTGATTGGAGAAATCCACTTAGGAGATTTGATAATCATCTAAACCTTAAGTATAGTATTAATCCTGTGAGAAATCACATGGTTAACAAACATAAATCTTGAATTGAACCTAATGATTTGTGAAATTGCTCTTTTGACGAAAATAGCTAAATTACAAATTATGGCACTCTTGTTATCATCAAACTGAGATCTTAGCATAAGCAACATCACTAAGTTATATGAACTATCCAAGCAATCTTATTTCCTTATTATTGAATTTACATCATCACCTTTTGTTTGCTCATTTGTTAAAAAATTATCTTTTTGTTTAGTTTTATTATCTTCTGCTTATTGAAACAAACTAAGTCTCTGTGGATACGAGCTGGTGTTACCTAAAAGATTATACTACATACGTGGGTTATACTTTACCCGTGTGTTTGATTTATGAAATATGGTGAAACTAGTTATTATAAATTTAAAGATTTCCTTACACATCATATTTATATACATTCTGATATAAAATAATATATTTGCTATAAAATTTAGGTATATGATGTTGAGCATTAGTTTCTGTAAAAGAAATTATATTATTTCTGATGATGATGAAGTCCTAATGGTTTATCCTAATAATGCAAAGGTATCTGATAAAAAGAATTATTATTTATTTATATGTTTATGTTCCATTATGTTCATATTAGTATGTTTCTGTTATAAAATGTGTAAATTTCATTTAGTTTATGAGTTGCGATGAATAGAATATTCCTCTGGTGGAAAGTTGCAAATTTATTTTAGCGTTTCTGATTATAAACCTTATGATAACGATGATGTTAATATGAACAATGATGCTGGTAGGAAGAACAATATTATCTTTGTTCCAAACATGAAGAAAACAGTGAAAGAAAATCATATATCAACCTGTATTTATCTTAAATCATCAATATAAAACATAAATATGTTATCAAATCTAATACATGTTTTCTTCCAAAACAAGTTTCTAAAAAAAAAAGTATATTTGGTGTTTCTAAAATTAAAACTAAACCATTATTAGGATAATAATATCTATAATTTAATATCATTATTTATTTGTATATATTATGTACTTATTTATTTCTATCCCTCAAAAACTGGTTGTTGTCAAATATGAGTCTTATTATATACAACATATTTTTATATTTCATATACATTCTCATATAAAATACATAACATAATATATTTTGCTATAAAGTTTAGGTATATGATGCTAAACATTAGTTTCTGTCAAAGAAACTATAATTATTTATGATGATGATGAAGTCCTAGTGGTTGCTTCTAATAGTGTAAGGTTTCTGATGGAGAGAATTATTTTTTATTAATATGTTTTTGTTTAGTTATGTTCATATCGGTATGTTTCTGATATAAAATGTGTAAATTTCTTAGTTTCTGAGTTGCTAATGAACAAAATATTCTTTTGATGGAACGTTTCAAATTAATTTAACGTTTCTTATTCTAAACATTCTGATAATAATGATGTTGATATGAACAAGATGCTGGTAGGAAGAACTATTTTTCCGTTGTTCCAAACATGAAGAAAACAGTGAACGAAAACCATATATCTGCTTGTATTTTATCTTAAATCATTAACATAAAACATAAATATGATGATGAATAGAATATTCTTCTGATGGAACGTTGCAAATTTATTTTAACGTTTCTGATACTAAACATTTGAATAACTATGATGTTAATATGAACATGATACTGGTAGGAAGATTTTTTGTTAATTGTTCGAAACATGAACAAAAATGGTTTATTTATATGTTCGAAATATGATGATTAATTGTTTCAGATGAAAAGAATGATTTTTATTAATATGGTTATGATGAATTATGTTTAAATTAACATGTTGCTGATATAACATTACAATGTGGTAACTACATGTTGTTTATGAGTTGATAATGAATTAAATATGTTGCTGATGGAACATTACAAAGTTATCATATGATGTTTAACAACCTTCATAGACGTACATGTATATGTATACATGCTAAACAAATTTGGACTTCCAAAAAGTAAACCTTCATTAGTTCAAAGTTAACTTTAGTTCGTTTACTGATGAGAAGATGTTTGTTACGTACGACGAATATATCAGATGATGAAATGATTGAAGTAGTTTCTGTTAAAGAAACTATAATTATTTATGATGATGATTAATACCTAATGGTTACTCCTAAAAATGCAACTGTTTCTGATGGAAAGAATGATTTTTTTCTTAATATATTTGTGATGTGTTATGTTTATATTAGCATGATTCTCATAGAAAATATGCCAATTTCATGTTTTTTTAAAAATGATGATGAGTTGAATATGTTGCTGATGAATCATTGCAACTAATGCTAGCACATTAGTTTATAAAGAAACTATATATATATTTCTGGTGATGATGAAGCCCCAATAGTTACTACTTACTACAAAAAATGCAACAGTTATTGGTGAGAATAATAAATTAAAATATTTTACTATAGTTATATGAATGAATCCATGATTTGAGTTTTCTTTCATATTGCAAGTTTTTAAAATAGTTCATTATTTGAAATACTTTATGCTTTTCTTTCGCCATGTTCATATAAAATATACCAAAACAAATCTAACAAAATTCTATTTCAAACCCTCCTGCGTGCACTGGGATCTAAAACTCTATATTTAAAAGGTACAACTTAAAATGCAGAATTTTCAAAATAATAATAATAATAATAATATACGTAAACTAATCTATCAAAAATATATCTCAAAACCCGGATGTTCGTGTATAGTATGAGAAAATTAAACTAACAAAAATTTAACCCAAAACTCTGCGTGTATAGTATGAGAATATGTTGCTGATGAATCATTGCAACTAATGCTAGCACATTAGTTAATAAAGAAACTATATATATTTCTGGTGATGATGAAGCCCAATAGTTACTACAAAAAATGCAACAGTTATTGGCGAGAATAATAAATTAAAATATTTTACTATAGTCCTTATATGAATGAATCCATGATTTGAGTTTTCTTTCATATTGCAAGTTTTTAAAATAGTTCATTATTTGAAATGCTTTATGCTTTTCTTTCGCCATGTTCATATAAAATATACCAAAACAAATCTAACAAAATTCTATTTCAAACCCTCCTGCGTGCACCGGGATCTAAAACTCTAAATTTAAAAGGTACAACTTAAAATGCAGAATTTTCATAATAATAATAATAATAATAATAATAATAATAATAATAATAATAATAATATACGTAAACTAATCTATCAAAAATATATCTCAAAACCCGGATGTTCGTGTATAGTATGAGAAAATTAACCTAACAAAAATTTAACCCAAAACTCCCTGAGTGTATAGTATGAGAAAGATAAAATAACAAAAATATAACAAAAAACCTTGTGCGTACACATGGATCTAAAACTAGTACAAAAATACAGTACAAGACGCCTTATACCGAAAACAATTTAAACATAAATTGGCTTCGTCACAACGCGCGACAGCCTAATTCCTCGCTACTATCATAATAAATGGAAAGAACATAATTCTGTCTATAAATTTACAAAGTATAAACATTTTGAACAGGCTCACAGCAAGTGAGCAATGAGATAAGAAGGCCCCCAGAGAAAATGATTATTGGGCCACATTAGATGGTTAAGATCCAAAATATAGTACAACAAGTTCGTTCTTCAAAATATTTGTCGGACTGTCTCGTGTTCTTTTTCTTTCTAACGACAAATACACAACGTATATCCTATTATACCATTTACGCAGATTTGTGTTTTACAACTGTATAATGAAATAGATTTGTTCGGCTATTGTGAAATAAGGTTTTTGCAAAATCACCATGCATTAGGATGATCTAGTGTGTCCTTACTGTGGATCTTTCTTAAAAGAAAAGTTTCACCCTTCTAGTTACTCCTAAAGAAATAAGAATGATGCATAAATAATACAGTATATTCTAACAACAATATCGAGTCGGGCGCCGGTGCGCCGCGTTGCGGCGGGGCGCTGTATTTGACAAAAAATTTAATTAAGATTTTAAGACAGAATATTGATGTAAGAGGCCGGATACGGATAACCGCGTTGCGATAGACGCGTTGCGGCAGGGCAGTGATCTTAGCCTTAATTTACGTTTAAAACAAAAAGACCCATTTTGCAAAGACCCGCGAATTTTGAGGGTATTTTTCGCCATTTTTTTGGGATTTTTTTTGAAAAAATGACTACTTTTGCAAAGAGGCGACAGATTCAGGGGTATTTGTTGCCAATTTTCGAAACTTGATTTTGGGGAAAAAAATTCAACTTCATGGGTATTTTTTGCCAATTTGCGAAACTTGATTTTGGGCTAGTGTTAACCAGGCCGGGCCAAACCGGCCCGTTACTGTAGCATGTACTGTAGCTTTGATCGACCCGACGTCGTTTCAAACGCAATTTAATATATATACTACAGTATATTCTAACAACAATATCAATTAGATTATTAATCATATAGCTGGTAACACATAAGAGCCAGCTAAATGTCAGTAAAGATGACTTCCATATTAACATGGAACTAATCTTCTGGATGCGTACACGTCTTGATCAGTGTTGTGTTTCAACTCTTCAAATTTGGGCCTTGACTTTTAATTCCATGGTTTTGTTTGTAAAATTTCTGTTTATCGTAGACTTTGGCTTCAATCACTTATCTCATGCTCACTGAAAACTGTATCCTTAACAAATAAGGTCCAAAAGTTTATTGTAATAGGAGGAATTGTTCAAGTCATTATTTGGCTTTTGGCGTGTTTTAGAGGGTCTCATTCCCCCTCTACTCTTGTACTAAACATTATATTTCATTAATATATTCCACCGGGTAACAACCTTTTACCAAAAAAATAGGAATTGCTAACGTAACTTTTATCATTTATGTTGTGTTTGGCATGGGTTTATAAGGGGCTTATCGGGGCTTGACCTTACAAAATTAGCTAACTTATAATATAAGTTTTGTTCGTCAGAAAGGTTTATGAAAACTTTTATAAGTCATAAGCCTCAATAACCATAAGCATAAGCCCATTGAAACGGGTTTATGAGAGCTTATAGTTAGTCAGATTAATTAAATAACATTCAAAATATAATTGATTAGCATGCAAAAACTTGAAATATAGGTTTCCTTTTGTGAAGGGTAAAGTGAGTTGGTGGGCAGTGTATGAAGATAGGAATAGTGAGGAGTGAAAGATGAACCTACTTGGTCCTATCTATACACTGCCAAGGAGGAAATGGATGGTACTCACTGCAAAGTGTGTGTTCCCAGTTGTGTAAAGCCATTGTAGTAGATGGAAATGTAGCACAATTGGTATAGCCCTTGCAGTGGAGAGGTTATGGGTTCCTAGTGAAGCCAAACTCTTTTTCTACTATAACCATTGTGGTGGCAGGTTGAATGGTTTTGGTGGAAAAGATATTTGAAAATGTAGCTAGATGGTTTTAAGGTGCATAATAAGGTGAATTGGAATGAATATGGCATGGAATGCTTGTCTGTTCAAGTGAAAAGTATATGCAGATTGATGAACTGCAAAAGAGTTATAGTCTTAGTTTTATCCGATATAGCCCATTGTTTTGTCTGATATCAGACTCTAGTATATGCTGGTTTTGTTTCTCTGTTTTGGGTCATGTCCAAAACAGTTTGTTTATAGCAAGCATTGTACAAATTTTGGAGTGATTAATATAATTCACCTTTGCACACAAAAAAAAAACTTGAAATATAACTGAATTTTAATTTGATATAATTTTATGCTATTTTATATTAATAAGTTTCCGCTACAAGTAATTCGCTAACCAACTATATAAAAATATAAGCTCCAGATTTTAGCTTATAATATAAGTCTCAGCTTCAATGCATTTCGCCAAACATAAACTTTAGTGACACGTACAAAGTTGTTAATTAGTGACATATAGAGCTTTAGTGACATGTACAAAGTTGTTAATTAGTGACATATAGAGCTTTTGTGACATGTCAGATAGAGCTTTTGTGACATATAGAGCTTATGTCAGATAGCCACTCTCTACACGTTTAGTGGCACATTTTAAACATGTACAAAGTTGTTAATTTTGAGTTCCATTAATACTTTCTAGTTTTAATGAAAAAGTAGTGTCACATAAGGAAAAATATATAGTCCCGTTTTTTTTAAGAGAGTTAAGTCTTTACCGATCTATAGCATCTTGGTTTGCAACTAATGAGTATAGGAGAAACAAGTTAAACGTTAATAAAATGTTTTGAATTCGATCTAGTGACAAGATTTGATATACGGGTGACAACTTTTCATATGGGTCACCGAAGACTATTTTTGTGTAAAGGTTGAAGCGTCGCCACTTCATCATATGGATTTTTGTCACATTAAGACATTGTATATAATTGTGTCACAGTAATGGGATATTATTTGATGCTGTTACAAAAAAGTTGGTTGTCATTTCACATGATTTGAAGCCGCCTCAAAAGAAGCTAAATAATGTAGCTACTTAGACTTTTAAAAGGAAGTCGGAATGCTTTGTTATGCTATACAAGCCCCCCTACTATGTGGGCTTCGCCTATTCTGGTCAACATATACAAATTTTAAAGCACATAGTACAAGCGGCGGCAGCACATGAAAAGTCAACACCCCCCTATAGGGGGGCTTGAATAACTCATCCCCTTTTAAAAAGAAGTCGGAATGCTTTGTCAAATTACGTCACTCACATCAGTTAACTCAGCTTTAAATTTTAAGGCATGCCACATCAGCTTTTTCACCCTTTAACTTAACTCAGCTTTAACTCACACATCAATAACTCAGCTTTAACATACCTTAATTCAACTTTACACATAAATTTTCAAATTCAACCCCTAACTTATAAATTACTTCATTTTTTAAAAACATAACATTTATTAAAACATAACATTACATTCAAACATAACACAACATTAAAACATAACATACTTAAAAAAAAATTACAACAAGATTTCAAAAACATAACATGATAACGAATTAAATATTTATTCATCATCTTCTTGTCACACACTAAATAAATCACCAACTCAAAAACAAATACTTCTTTTATTCCTCTTTGCTCGACATACAAACCCCACACAACACTCACATTTTTATTTATTATTGCAAGCATGCTCATCATTCTTGGAACCATGCAAGCATGCATTCTCCTTTTTCCACTCGACTGAAACAACAAGCTTGGAACCATGCAAGCATGCATTCTCCTTTTTCCATGTTGTCGCCCACATAAAACCCTTCAAAAGTCTCACATTTATTCCCAAACCATACCTGAATCATGTAGAGACACCTTCCCATTTCCATATTTTATCACACACTCACAAACACAAGAAACAAACCCATTACTATTGTTGTTAGTTACTGTCGAAGAAGAAGAAGAACCAAACGTTTCACTCATAAAAAATGCTTCCCTTGTAACCCTATATTATAATTAAAAGATTAAACCATGCTTGTACATTGCCTCTTGTGTTTACCAACAACCATGTTACTTGATGCATGTGAGATTCTCTTATTACTAAATTCACTACCATAAGTACCCTAGTATTCACTCTCATTATCTCACAAAGACTTCCACAACAAGAGCCATATTCCCTCTACTAACTGCAAACGAGCCACAGAAGCATCAAGTCAAGTATTGCTCAAAGATTCGAGTGTTGGAACACCATAAGTGACCATAAGTTGCATACTCAGTCGTTTCTGCTCATACCCTTCTACTTCTCGTTCAAGTTTCGCGTAAGACATCACATGACTCACTTGTTTTCTTTATTTACCTCGTTGCGTATATATTGAGAGGACCTACGACACACGGATAAGGTGGTTAAACCTTGTATACTTTGTGTGTAATGATATATTCAGTTTATATGATTAAGTACGCGGAATTTACTTAACCACACTTAGAAGGTTATGTATATTATGGAAATGGAAGAATTATGTTTGTTACTTAACAATGAACAAAGAAAGTTTATCACTAAACGATTCAATATTATTCAAAATAATACGAGTGATCTTGTGTTTATCACTAGGGTTACAAAGACCTTGAATCTTATGTTTCTAGATTTGTGATATGTGATTTTTGTTTGTTCTATGTCTTAACAGATATTCACTTATATTTGTGCATGTACACAATCACTAATCTAAGATCTCTTTTATAGTCCAAGAGATCTATTACAATATTACTTTAAGTCTAATCAACACTTGTCTTACAAAAGATCAAGTCGAGCTAACGTATGGAAGTTTATATCTCACAAGTTGTTCAAATGAATTAATGCAAGCACATGCATCAACTTGTTGACTGAGAATATATCTAGATATTATTTTTGCATAAGAGTGACTCATACAAATAATATCTTCTTCGATCTTATCCTTTTAGCAGCTCTATGACTCATTGATCAGCAGTACCATTCTCTACTAGCAGTACCTTCTACTTGAACTAGCAGTACCTTATTGTTCTAGCAGTACCTTGATGTACTAGCAGTACCTTGATCATGAACCAGCAGTACCTTCTTCTTAAAGTATTTTCTCATACTCTAACTTCAGAATATTTAATTCCCAACAATCCTCCCCTAAACATGTGAATCATTTCCAACATGTTTTCTGAATTAAATGAGGACTTGAGAAGATCTTTCAAACACTTCATGAATCTGAACTATTCTTCTTATTCTGAACTGATCTGCTTTGTTCTTCTTTGACTTCAGCAATATCAAAAACATTGTACCAAAAGATGGTGCAATTTCCTTGGATGGAGGAATTGTAAGAGGCAATGATGCTGTGTATCTTGGATGCTTGTTTCAACAAGTGAAATCATCTAACCAGCATGTCTTTGAAGTGAAATTGAAACTTTTCTTCGTTTGATCTAGATAGAACTTTCTCCTTTAGGAATGCTTCATCCCTTCTAGATATATGATCTATTCTTGTCATTTTCAACCTCTACATCATTTTGTATGCTCTTATCTTCTCCTTCCATATATTGGTTTTACTTCCATTCTGGGCTATCATTTCCTCCCCTGAGATTGTTACCTCCCCTGAAGCAAATAACTTTTGTTTCCTCCCCTTGTTTGGAAGATCTCACTATGTACCTTTGACTGATTTATCAATGTAAACTTGTTGTCAGACAATATTGTACATGAAGCCATCAATTCCTTAAAAGTTTAAGTTGCTGTCCTCATCACTTCTAGGTGTGTTAACTCCTATGAGAGGTGAATCAGTGGACATTTTGATTCATAATCCATCAATGGATGGTTTTTGTGAATCTCTTGAAAATCCTTTTTAAGAAATCATTTTGACTTAGCAGTATGTTCATGATTTTAGAATTGAAAAATCATACTGCTTCCAACCATTTTGAAGGAATCAAGTGTATAACAGACACTTAATTAGCATTTCGGTTTAAAGCAACCTCTGGTTGTGTGAGAACCAATGTATTTCAGTTATAAATAACTGCCTGTGTAAAGATAAATCTATTCAAAAGATTTTCTTGACAGGGTTTCCAGCTCATAGCAATTGTTACCTCCAACACAAGTGTTAGATTCACTTTTACTAGCTGTTCTTTCTATCAGATGTCCTCAGACTTGCACATTATACTTAAAAGTATAAAATGATAGAAAGTGAGTTGCATCAGTTACTATCTGATCAACTAAGTCATCAATTCAATGTGAAATATCATAACTAGGTTTCAAGAAAGAAGTTTTAAGGAGGTTAAATTCCTAAACTTAGTCCATCATAAACCTATTATGGTCAGCAATTTGATAAGCATTCTGCTGCTCCCATTTTACTTGAAATTTCCTTTGTGTTCACATATTCATACCTGAAATTGTTAGTCTAAAACCAAAAGAACAATGTACAAAGTACTTGTCTTGCATTAGTATAATCAAAGAACCAACTATATGAATAACACAATTTACTTTTGTACTGGCAGCACCTTGTGTGCTTTAGCAGTACCTTATGATACATTAGCAGTACCTTATAAATCAGCAGCAACAACAAAAAATTATTTACAAAAACACATCATATTGAAAATTTAAAGATTAAGCATCCCAATACTTGATACCAAGTACTGAAACCTTGAAACATCAAAAGCTTTTGTTAGCAGATCTGCAAAATTATGCTCTGAAGCAATTTTAAGAACTTGAATTAATCTTTTCTCATTGCAGTCTCTTATAAAGTGATGTCTAATTTCAATGTGTTTTGTTTTAGAGTGTTGTACTGGATTTTTAATAATACAAATTGTACTACTATTATCAATATAAATAACAGTGTTTAAGAAATTGTACCCATAATCAAGGAGTTGGTTTTGAAGCCATAGAACTTGACTAGAGCAACTTGCAGCAGCTATATATTCAGCTTCAGTTGTTGAATTTGCCACACTTGTTTGCTTCTTACACTGCCATGAGACAAGTCTACACCCAAGGAATTGACATCCTCCAGTTGTTGACTTTCTGTCCAAGCTAGCACCAGCATAATCACTATCCAAATATGCTACCAAGTCAAAAGGAGATTCTCTAGAATACCATATACCCAACCTTGGTTGACCTTTGAGATATCTAAAAATTCTCTTGACTGCAGTTAAATGAGAAACCTTTGGAGTAACTTGAAATCTTGCACAAACACAAACAGGAAACATGATATCAGGTCTAGATGATGTAAGGTACATCAAAGAGCCTATCATAGATCTGTAATTGTGTACATCTACATTTTCTCCATCTTCATCTTTCAGAAGGTGCTTCTCAGCGTCCATTGGTGTGCTTGCTATTTTTGAATCAGCAAATTGAAATTTTCTAAGTATCTCTGCAACATATTTGTCTTGATTAATAAATATGCCTTCAGATGATTGCTTAACTTGCAAACCCAAAAAGAATGTAAGTTCTCCCATAGAACTCATCTGAAACTTATCTTTCATAAGCTTCTCAAATTCTAGACACATTTCTTTCCTAGTAGATCCAAAGATAATGTCATCCACATACACCTGCACTAACAGAAGATCCTTCTTGTGCTGTTTGATGAAAAGTGTCTGATCAATCTTTCCTCTTTGAAATCCATTTTCTAATAAGTAGGAAGCTAGTGTTGCATACCAAGCTCTTGGTGCCTGATGAAGGCCATAAAGAGCTTTCACTACTCTGTACACTTTGTTTGGATGTAATGGATCAATGAAACCAGGAGGTTGTGAAACATACACCTCTTGTCCAATTTCACCATATAAAAATGCACTTTTGACATCCATTTGGTAGACTGTGAAGCCTAAAAATGAAGCATAAGCTAGAAACAGCCTAATTGCCTCAATCCTTGCTACTGGAGCATAAACTTCATCATAATCTATCCCTTCTTCTTGTGTGTACCCTTGTGCTACTAATCTAGCCTTATTCTTGATCACAATTCCTCTTTCATCCCTTTTGTTCTTAAAAACCCATCTAGTGCTGATGAGGCGAAAAGTGTACCGCTTTTAAGGGGTCATTTAAGCCCGAAATCGTATTTATTTGATCAAATATCGCCCTAAATCGTTCCTTTTGTCATTTTAGGTACTTTTGAGGAGAAATCTGGAAAAGGAGGCATTTTGGACGTTTTTGGAGCATAAAAGTGAAGAAAACGGCAAAGTCTCAAAATTGTGCTGAAAGTTACCTTTGACGGCGTCAACATTAACTCCAGACGGCGTCATGCCTTGGCAAGAAAAGTGGGATGTGAAATTTACTCATGACGGGCCAGTGAGTTAGCATGAGAATTCTGACGGCGTCACGCTTTAACTAAATCAAGGGCGTCACGGCTTAATTCACAAGGGGACGGCGTCACGTTCAAGAGGTGAGGGCGTCAAGCCTTGATAGGCCAGAACGGATTTTGGAGAATTAAAGAGGGACGGCGTCAAGATGGTCATCCGAGAACCCTAAAAGCGGCGAGGTGACGGCGTCACAATCCATAAGGTGACGCCGTCAGATGCAAAAGTCTATATATAGTTTTCTAATTTTTTGTCATTAAGGAGAGCTTAGTGTATGGAATTTTGGGATAAAACCCTAGGACGATTTTAGCTCCTTTTTCAGGGCTTCTTGCCTTGAGATCTTCCATGTTTCATTGAAAGATAAGTTATCAATTAATCATTCAATATGTCTATGTGTTGTTTGATTCTATCTTATGCTTGTCTTTTGTTTAACATGTTAGGCTAAATTATCTTGTGTTTGCTTAGATCTAATGAAACCTAGCTATTGATTATTGGTTGTTAGTGTGTTATTAGTTGTATTGGATGATTGTTATCTATGTTAGGCTTAAGAAAACTGGCTAACTTCCTATTCGGTAACTTGCTTGAACGTCTTAAGAAACATGAACCAAATGCGTACTAAAGGTTTTTATGGTTGTATTTAATGCACAAGCGAATTCTAGTGATCCCATGTTAGGAGCTTCCTAGCCGGCTCGACATAGGAGTGAAGTAGGAGCTTGTAGAGTTTGGGGAAGTAAGTACGCCACCCCACGAATGGTATTAAGGAATACACCCGTCATCCACGCGACTAATACACACTAATTAACCGGTAAAAGATAGTTAGGGAGTAAGGAAATCTAAGTAAACACATTTCTCTACATATAAGTTTCTCACCACTTTTCATTTTTGTTATTTTATTTTATTGCATTTGTAGTAATTTGGGTTAGTTGACTAGCAACTAATTCCGCCCACTCCTTCAAAACCCGAGATTTTACTTGCTTTCATAAAAAACTATAAAAACATAAAAAAGAATCTTCCTCGACCCTTAGACCTAATTAGAGTAGCCTTTCACACCTAACGAACACTATTCCCTGTGGAGAACGATCAATCCCCCGTACTTACCACTACACTATACTACATCGGTCAGGTACACTGCCTGGTGGGGTTGTAAGCCTCTTGAGATCCCTCGAGAGGTAAAACCTGTTGTAAGGTTGCAAAACCCACGCATCAAGTTTTTGGCGCCGCTGCCGGGGAATAGTTATTGTTTAGGTTGAATTTTTATTTCTATTAGGTCTACTCACTAGATTCCTTTCTAGTGAGATTTTTATTTTATTTTTCTAGGTTTTCTTTAATCTATCTTATTTCTTTGTGCTTTTGTTTGTGATACCTTCCACTTACCTCATGAGTAACATTGGTCATTTGATTCCTGTTATTCGTGTTTTTCGCCGTGCAAATTTTCAACTACCCGTTCCCGCCCCCATAGTAGCAAACAACAACCTTTCACCCGACCACCACTTTGGTAACAATTCTGAGATGGAGGAGTCTGACCATGAGAATGACTATGTTAGTCCATTTTACTACTCAGACTCCGATGAGGATATCGGTAATGGAGAAGTAGTTAACGAGGAATGGGGAAAAGAGGAAACTGATCCCTTTAAGTATGTTGACCCTAGGACTAAGATCGAAAAGGATAGCCTCTTTAACATGCAATTCCCGTGTAAAATTGGTTATCATGATTTTTATGCTTATCTTAACTCATCTTTGCCTATGAACATTATCTCTCGTGCTAATTATAATAAAATCATGGTAGATGAGCTAGAACATCAAGGTGATAACGTCGTTGCTAGGACTAAGCCAATACACGTATTCGTTGGAAGTTTTGTGTATTTGGTGGAATTTATGGTTATGGAGAACTTAGGAGAATTCATTGATAACAAATTAACCCAAGTCATTTTTGGAGAACCCTTCAAAAGGTTGACCAACCTTGACGAAAAACTTGTGGACGGGTTAATTACATTCTCGGATGGGGATGAAGATTTTGTCTATCAAATGCCCCGAGCACATCCTAGGTTTAAGAACTACCCCATTGAATCTTGCAATAGAATTATGCCTATCGACTTGTTAAGTGAGAATGATAAGGGGAAGGGGCTCAAATATCCACATGAGAAAAATAAGAGATATTATCGTGGATGTTTGGAGCTAAATGATGAATACAAGAAAGATGAGGCAACAATTAGATGGCTCACACTCGGGTACGTGAGCATAAGCGACACTAGATAGCGTGACTTTGAGTCTAGCTACAAGACTCGTTAATAAAGAAAAGCGCTTCTTGGGAGGCAACCCAAGCTTTATTTGTTTTATTTGCTTTGTGTGTTTATTTATTTGTTTGTTTGATTTTATTTTCCGTATGTATGTTTAATTTTTATTCTTATTGATTCATGTTCATAAGAAAATTGTGAAAATGCTTTATTTTGTTTTTAACTTCGTCTTAACTACATATAAAGGTATTTTGCAAAAGATAAGTGTAAGGGAAATCTAAATCGGTTTATTAGAACACAAATTAACATGAATCGTAATAATAATAAATTAGCATACATATTCGAAATTGTTTGAGTCAAATGCTTGTATCGAGTCATAATGATGTTTTGCAGGATTTCCAGGAAGTAAGGTAAAGGTTTTTCCAGAAATTTTCCGGAAACTTAAAATGAAAATTTTTGTCAGGTCATTTCTGACGGCGTCAGGGGTTATAACCTGACGGCGTCAGATTTAATTTCCAGAAATTTTTGAAAGTTTTGTTTTTAGAAAAGTTTTTATTTAAATCTCCAACTTATAATCTCCAGGAATCTGCAAAATTATCATTCCACAAGCATTATATCCTTATATATAGATTTTTCCCGCCGATGTTATGCAGGTTTTCGTGTTTGTTTTCTCAGGTTCAACAGGTTATTTTGGACAAGGAGATGTTTATGGAATCAAGCTTATGGCGATGCATTAGTCATGGAGCTTCTACATTACCTTGGAGGAAGATTTAACCGTGTAATTTCACTATCCACCGAACGAATCAGGGGAGTATTTGATTTCATTCTTTTACTTTACGCTTTTACATTTGTTATTTTGAACATTGGGGACAATGTTCATCTTAAGTGTAAGGGGAGGGTAAAAGTACGATTTTAGAGAATACAATTGCGCTTGATTTTTGTTTGTTTAATAGTAGATGTGTAATAAAACTGAGATAAATACCTGTTAGGGTAATTTTAGTGCCAAATTTAAAATTTTTTACAACATATAGGAGTGAAACTTTGATCTTAATGAGCGTCTCACGGATAGGAGTTATATGACTAGCACAAAAACCGTACCACTAAAAAATTTTCCACCCCCAAATATGTGAGGTTCGCCCCTAGAATTGGTAGGAAAAGCATTTATGCTATGATGTGTGTACCGGTAGCACTTAGATTCTAGAACTTGCGTTAGGACCATTCCAAGGCCACAAGTGAGACTACATTCGTGTAGTTAGATTTACTACATGACAAGAGGCATTAGGATTAACCCATTGTTTTACACCTGTGTTTTTGTTATAATTACATTGGCTACATTGGTCAAGTAATTCTCCCACACCCTTTGCGTTGTACTCATTTTTAGTACACGATACCCCTAGTACACCCCTCAGAGCCTATCTTTTCGTTTCGACCTTTAAGCATTTTACTTAAAGGAAGAATTTGTTACACCCCACTAAAATGTACACCCAAATCGCCTTAGCCTACCTTGTATGCACTCATTTTTAGTGCATTATTGTGACAACATTTGTTTAAACCCAAGTTAATTATCTAGTTGATTACATGGTTGCTAAGTCGAGTCATATCCTTGTACATATTGTTTTGGGACGATTGGGACTCATGGGTAAAGTACTAGTGTAATGGAGTAATAGGGAAGAACATCATTTATTACCCCTATATGTGCTAAATATTTTAAAAGTACTCCAAGTTTTTCAATTATCTTAATTCGAGTCATTAGAATAGTTATTTGTAAAGTTATGTAAAAATTCAAGTGTAAGGGGAATGCAACGCCCCTATGATGTATTATTTTGGATGGTAGGGTAAAAGTGTATGCACAAAAAAAAAAAAAAAAAAAAAAAAAAAAAAAAAAAAAAATCAAGAAAAACACAAAAAAAAAATGAGAAAATGAAAAATAGAAAAAACATACGGACTACCATCCCGTTTTATTTTATGTTTGTTTTATGTTTTTGTTATTTTGTTATTTCGTTTCTAGCTTAAGATCGAGTCTAGTCTTGGCTTAGCAACGTTGTATAGTACATGTAATTGATCAAGATTTTTAACTAGCCACCAGTAAAATATTCTTTATCCAACCAAACCGTGTTTTCCTTTTCCCTACACCTAACATTATAACCCATTTAAAAGCCCTCTTTGATAGTTTATCTTAGGTGCTTACGCCTAGTGGAGGAGGTTTTCGATCCTTTCCCAAGCCTATGGTAATCTATTTGCTATGACAGGTAGTGAGAGATATTATCCGTTTTCATTTATGAGATTTATTTTGATGACACTTGAGAGATGTGAGTATCTAAACACTACTTGTGAGGTGCTAGTTTATAATCTCCGTGCTTATTATGATTGAAGTGGAACGATTATTTGTTGTAATTACTTTTATGTTTGCATTAAATGACCCCTAACTTGTATTTTGATTAGAATAAAAGCGCATTTGCTTGAGGACAAGCAAATCTCAAGTGTAAGGGTATTTGATGAGGCGAAAAGTGTACCGCTTTTAATGGGTCATTTAAGCCCGAAATCGTATTTATTTGATCAAATATCGCCCTAAATCGTTCCTTTTGTCATTTTAGGTACTTTTGAGGAGAAATCTGGAAAAGGAGGCATTTTGGACGTTTTTGGAGCATAAAAGTGAAGAAAACGGCAAAGTCTCAAAATTGTGCTGAAAGTTACCTTTGACGGCGTCAACATTAACTCCAGACGGCGTCATGCCTTGGCAAGAAAAGTGGGATGTGAAATTTACTCATGACGGGCCAGTGAGTTAGCATGAGAATTCTGACGGCGTCACGCTTTAACTAAATCAAGGGCGTCACGGCTTAATTCACAAGGGGACGGCGTCACGTTCAAGAGGTGAGGGCGTCAAGCCTTGATAGGCCAGAACGGATTTTGGAGAATTAAAGAGGGACGGCGTCAAGATGGTCATCCGAGAACCCTAAAAGCGGCGAGGTGACGGCGTCACAATCCATAAGGTGACGCCGTCAGATGCAAAAGTCTATATATAGTTTTCTAATTTTTTGTCATTAAGGAGAGCTTAGTGTGTGGAATTTTGGGATAAAACCCTAGGACGATTTTAGCTCCTTTTTCAGGGCTTCTTGCCTTGAGATCTTCCATGTTTCATTGAAAGATAAGTTATCAATTAATCATTCAATATGTCTATGTGTTGTTTGATTCTATCTTATGCTTGTCTTTTGTTTAACATGTTAGGCTAAATTATCTTGTGTTTGCTTAGATCTAATGAAACCTAGCTATTGATTATTGGTTGTTAGTGTGTTATTAGTTGTATTGGATGATTGTTATCTATGTTAGGCTTAAGAAAACTGGCTAACTTCCTATTCGGTAACTTGCTTGAACGTCTTAAGAAACATGAACCAAATGCGTACTAAAGGTTTTTATGGTTGTATTTAATGCACAAGCGAATTCTAGTGATCCCATGTTAGGAGCTTCCTAGCCGGCTCGACATAGGAGTGAAGTAGGAGCTTGTAGAGTTTGGGGAAGTAAGTACGCCACCCCACGAATGGTATTAAGGAATACACCCGTCATCCACGCGACTAATACACACTAATTAACCGGTAAAAGATAGTTAGGGAGTAAGGAAATCTAAGTAAACACATTTCTCTACATATAAGTTTCTCACCACTTTTCATTTTTGTTATTTTATTTTATTGCATTTGTAGTAATTTGGGTTAGTTGACTAGCAACTAATTCCGCCCACTCCTTCAAAACCCGAGATTTTACTTGCTTTCATAAAAAACTATAAAAACATAAAAAAGAATCTTCCTCGACCCTTAGACCTAATTAGAGTAGCCTTTCACACCTAACGAACACTATTCCCTGTGGAGAACGATCAATCCCCCGTACTTACCACTACACTATACTACATCGGTCAGGTACACTGCCTGGTGGGGTTGTAAGCCTCTTGAGATCCCTCGAGAGGTAAAACCTGTTGTAAGGTTGCAAAACCCACGCATCAAGTGCCAATTACCTTCACACCTGTAGGTAAATCAACTAGCACCCATGATAACGACCTTTTTAGGGGTCGATACGTCAAATGTAGAATAGAGAGTTTTCCAAGTATTGCAAAAGAGATTGCAAACCTAGGTCGTTTTTCCCAACGAGGTGTGACGTTCTGAAATAAATCGAATTCGTGATCGGGTGAATATTGAATGGAAAAGGGGTTTTGATTTTTGATTTCTAAACTACGATTGATGAACGTAAAATAAAAATGAAAAAAGGAATAAAAATGATTATCTAAAAGATAAGGAATTAAAAACGTGAAAGAAAAACTTAAAAACGCGAAAGAAAAATTAAAAAGATAAAATCTATTAAATAGAAGCTATCACTATTTTTATGTTTTCGTTTTTCTTAAAGTCTAAAAATGGGTACAAATACAATAAAAACTAATTTTATAAAAGAAAATAAAAAATTACAAAAGTTTAGGGGCTAAAAGTGTAAAAAATTAAAATTAAAAATACTAAAACAAAGACAGGGGCTGAATGGTACTTTTCTGAAACTTGATTATAACTAAAAACGGTTTTACAATAAAGACAGGGACCAAATTGGATTAAACTGAAACTTAGTGGACTGACTTGAAAAACTTTTAAAAATTAAAAACGATTTCTAAACAAAAACAGCCCAGGTTCGAACCTGGGCAACTACACTTGATTAAAACTATTTTTTTCTTTTACTTTTCTCTTAAAAACTACTAACCACTTAATCAAATAAGCTAATTCAATTAACTTTAGCTTTTTCTGACTCGAAATAAGCTCAAAAATAAGCTCTAATTGAGCTAAAACTCACACAGTCTGCTGTTCTACTCGATGGACAGGGCAAAATGGCCAATT
This sequence comes from Artemisia tridentata subsp. tridentata, assembly GCA_021014915.2. Taxonomy (NCBI): domain Eukaryota; kingdom Viridiplantae; phylum Streptophyta; class Magnoliopsida; order Asterales; family Asteraceae; genus Artemisia; species Artemisia tridentata. The sequence goes on along the minus strand of CP139503.1, from coordinate 145,878,189 downwards.
TTCAAGGCTGAGAAAATCTATCTTAAGCTAACTCTAAAATCCTAAGAAAAATACACTAAGTAGATGGGCTGGGGAACTTTGATTCTCCAAAAACTCAGCTTATATTAACTTAGATTGAAGGCACTAGAAAATATTCAAAATCTGCAAAAGTGTGAAAATCTAAAAGATAAAGATTGCTATGCTAAGTGACTGATGGAAGGGATATCTAAACAAAGCCTATGGGATTCAATGGTAAACTGAAAATGAGAATATAGGAACCTGAGAAATGCAAAAATAGCTCCCAAATAAGACAAGCTTATTGTGAGCTTGTCTTGGCAGCTTACTGCCTTGCCTGCAACTGTCCAACTCCAAAACCTTCAAACACCTCAAAACAGCAAAAGTAATGATACAAACAGCTTAAATAAGCTGAGATTAGCTTATTCAAATTTGATGAAACTGCAAATGAACAGTAATATATGGTTTTGACCCGTTTGACTTGTCATCCCAAACACTACCTTATCTTGACTGAATGATATTTAAAAATGGAAACTGCCAAACTAACTTAAGACACTGATTAATTAGAGACTCAATAACTTAAATGAACTGAGAGAAACGAATTGCAACTTAAAATATCCTGTAAATAAGCTTTTACTAGACCTTGACTATGTTGACTTTTTTGTATTTTTGAAATTAAAGCTGAGTAAGTGATCATAAGTTAAAAATAAGGTGTCACAAACTTATCATAACTTATTTTCACTGAAGAGAGAGTAATTTGGAAATTTAAACAACAACAAATTCGAACTTGGATTAAAACTGGACTAAACTTGAAACTTGAATTAAGACAGAAATGATACAAAGCTTGTTTAAATTAAACTTAAAACTGGAGATTACATTCAACTGAAATTAAAGGTACAATAAAACTTGAAATTTAAATGACAATAAAACTTTTAAAAGTTACACTAGAAACTTGGTCTAAAACGAGTGACAGTCTTCATCTTGTTCTTCTTTTCTTTTTTATACATCCCAAAGTCTTCTTTGACTCCTCCTCTTCATTTCCCACCGTTTGATTGACAAAAATTGATCTCCACCGTTGGATAGCTTTTTGGCGGGAAACCATGTAAGTGGGGATTTAACTTATTCTGAGTCACGTGTGGGTTGGTGAGTAGCTAAGTGTAGAGGAGGGGGGAGGTTAGCGTATGCCAGAGAAAAGGGATGGGATAGGGTTGCTTGTTGTCGGGTTTTGGGGAATGGGGAAAAGTGAGTGTGGTATCCTGGGTTTTTGGTGGGATAGTGGTAAAAAGGAAGAAGGGTTTGACCGGTTGGTTTGACCAAGGGTTTAGCTAAAAACCAAACGGGGTAAGGGTTAAAAGGGTGTGGGCTTGTTTAGGCTGTGTAGTGGGCTAGGATTAGTTATAGGGTTTAGATAATGGGTTAAGTAAAAACTAAGGGTCCGGTTTGTTGTAGCTTCAATCACAAGAACCATTTTTGCAATTTAATCAAAATAAAGAGACTGAAATTGCATTTTCCAAAAAATTATTATAAGGACCAATTTTGACAAGTTATATTTACCAAAGGACCAAAAATATTAATTTTCCAATTTAAAATGTCCAGGGGTAAATTCTGTCAATCTTTGAAATTTCAGGGACTAGTTTTGACATTTTATGAAAGTTGAGGGACTGAAACTGCCAATTTTACAAACTTTGCTCGTTTTTCAACTGTTTTAACTTATTTTGCATCTGAATCATATAAAACACAATTTTTGGATATTTTCTGTATTTTGATGCATTTTTGAGCGTTTTTGGATGTTTTGGCAGTTCAGATATGATAAAAATGATGAGTATTTGAGCACTCATCAATCCCCCACACTAAACTATTGCTAGTCCCTAGCAATATTTTATGAAGATTTAATGGATTTTTCCTCTTTACCAGATATCCATCATTTCTGGAGTAGCCAAATGTTTCAGTTCAAGTAAGAACCATGGTACACCGATAACCATGTGATTTTGAGCAAACCACCAGCTTCCAACGGTTTTGATTTGTCTTTACCAGAAGCCGTTTGCTTCTGGACTAGCCAACTCTTGATGGACAAAGTCAACATCTTGGTGAGCTGATTACCAATTATGGTTTTCCACTGCCTTTACCACAAGCCATAACCTTGCGGGCTAGCCAACTCTTCACTTATAAAAGATATGGTGAGTCGAATACCATACAATTTTGGGCAAATTGCAAGCCGTCAACGGATTTGATTTATCTTTACCCAGAGCCGTTTGCTCCGGGATTAGCCAATCCTTTTGTGTGTTAGACATGGTGGACTGATAACCATTTATTGCGTTCTAAGTGAGAAAAAATTTTAAAATTTTGGCTAAAATGGGGGTACTAGATGGTATATTTGATTAAATTCGCTAGAATTCCCCCCCACACTTAGAACTGAATATTGCCCTCAATATTCAAAGTACCGGCTATTATGCCGACACTTAGAACGTAAAAAGGAAATATTAATAGCCATTTATTTTATATACACACACATTTTTTTTTTTTTTTTTTTTTTTTTTTTTTTTTTTTGAAATTTCCATATATACAACATGTGGGGCATCTCCCCCACACTTAGGTGGTAGAAAATAGATAGAAAACAGAGATATGGGTGAAAACCCATATGGTGTGCTTAAGTTTTTGATCACCGAGTCACTAGCTTGACTCGACCCCGCATTCATTTGTTCTTGGGGAAGCATGTGGAAAAGGAAATCTCCATCGGACTTTCATTCAAAATGTTTGGATAAACATTGAAGTACTTGAAAGTTCCACTCCGATGAGATACATCCGGCACCAACGAATGATAAATGGAGATGCCGGGGTCAAAAACTTTGTCCTCATTCCCAAACGAGAGAATGAGAGGACAAGCTACCTTATAGGAAGAAAAAGGTAGAAAGACTCGAACGACATATGTGAAATCAACATAATGGCGATCCACAGAAGGAACTATCACATATGTCGGAGAAAGAACGTCGGGATTGACATTTGAGGTCACATCATCAAGATTATGACTGATAAAGTCCTTGACCTCATCGTTCTCTAACTTTTCATCAAAGAGAGGATTATTGCTAGAAAAGTACTCGTCATCAAATTCAAAAAGAGAATTTGAATAGACTTCGAGACTTTCATTTGAAACGTCCTCATCAGAAAGTGATTCGTCATCACTGGAGGAGAAATCATCATTTGAATTGAAGAGGGGGTTAGAAAACGTCCCGAAAAAATCATCAGTAGTGTCAAGAGGATGATCACTACAGATAGATGAATCACAATCACTGTCCGATATATCCTCAGACTCACTTGGGATTGGGATAAGGATCTCAGCACTAGACTTTATGAATTCGTCCGATTCCTTTTCAGGAACAGTGCTAAGAGGCTTATCCCCGGCAGCGGCGCCATTTTTGATAACGACCTTTTTAGGGGTCGATACGTCAAATGTAGAATAGAGAGTTTTCCAAGTATTGCAAAAGAGATTGCAAACCTAGGTCGTTTTTCCCAACGAGGTGTGACGTTCTGAAATAAATCGAATTCGTGATCGGGTGAATATTGAATGGAAAAGGGGTTTTGATTTTTGATTTCTAAACTACGATTGATGAACGTAAAATAAAAATGAAAAAAGGAATAAAAATGATTATCTAAAAGATAAGGAATTAAAAACGTGAAAGAAAAACTTAAAAACGCGAAAGAAAAATTAAAAAGATAAAATCTATTAAATAGAAGCTATCACTATTTTTATGTTTTCGTTTTTCTTAAAGTCTAAAAATGGGTACAAATACAATAAAAACTAATTTTATAAAAGAAAATAAAAAATTACAAAAGTTTAGGGGCTAAAAGTGTAAAAAATTAAAATTAAAAATACTAAAACAAAGACAGGGGCTGAATGGTACTTTTCTGAAACTTGATTATAACTAAAAACGGTTTTACAATAAAGACAGGGACCAAATTGGATTAAACTGAAACTTAGTGGACTGACTTGAAAAACTTTTAAAAATTAAAAACGATTTCTAAACAAAAACAGCCCAGGTTCGAACCTGGGCAACTACACTTGATTAAAACTATTTTTTTCTTTTACTTTTCTATTAAAAACTACTAACCACTTAATCAAATAAGCTAATTCAATTAACTTTAGCTTTTTCTGACTCGAAATAAGCTCAAAAATAAGCTCTAATTGAGCTAAAACTCACACAGTCTGCTGTTCTACTCGATGGACAGGGCAAAATGGCCAATTTTCAAGGCTGAGAAAATCTATCTTAAGCTAACTCTAAAATCCTAAGAAAAATACACTAAGTAGATGGGCTGGGGAACTTTGATTCTCCAAAAACTCAGCTTATATTAACTTAGATTGAAGGCACTAGAAAATATTCAAAATCTGCAAAAGTGTGAAAATCTAAAAGATAAAGATTGCTATGCTAAGTGACTGATGGAAGGGATATCTAAACAAAGCCTATGGGATTCAATGGTAAACTGAAAATGAGAATATAGGAACCTGAGAAATGCAAAAATAGCTCCCAAATAAGACAAGCTTATTGTGAGCTTGTCTTGGCAGCTTACTGCCTTGCCTGCAACTGTCCAACTCCAAAACCTTCAAACACCTCAAAACAGCAAAAGTAATGATACAAACAGCTTAAATAAGCTGAGATTAGCTTATTCAAATTTGATGAAACTGCAAATGAACAGTAATATATGGTTTTGACCCGTTTGACTTGTCATCCCAAACACTACCTTATCTTGACTGAATGATATTTAAAAATGGAAACTGCCAAACTAACTTAAGACACTGATTAATTAGAGACTCAATAACTTAAATGAACTGAGAGAAACGAATTGCAACTTAAAATATCCTGTAAATAAGCTTTTACTAGACCTTGACTATGTTGACTTTTTTGTATTTTTGAAATTAAAGCTGAGTAAGTGATCATAAGTTAAAAATAAGGTGTCACAAACTTATCATAACTTATTTTCACTGAAGAGAGAGTAATTTGGAAATTTAAACAACAACAAATTCGAACTTGGATTAAAACTGGACTAAACTTGAAACTTGAATTAAGACAGAAATGATACAAAGCTTGTTTAAATTAAACTTAAAACTGGAGATTACATTCAACTGAAATTAAAGGTACAATAAAACTTGAAATTTAAATGACAATAAAACTTTTAAAAGTTACACTAGAAACTTGGTCTAAAACGAGTGACAGTCTTCATCTTGTTTTTCTTTTCTTTTTTATACATCCCAAAGTCTTCTTTGACTCCTCCTCTTCATTTCCCACCGTTTGATTGACAAAAATTGATCTCCACCGTTGGATAGCTTTTTGGCGGGAAACCATGTAAGTGGGGATTTAACTTATTCTGAGTCACGTGTGGGTTGGTGAGTAGCTAAGTGTAGAGGAGGGGGGAGGTTAGCGTATGCCAGAGAAAAGGGATGGGATAGGGTTGCTTGTTGTCGGGTTTTGGGGAATGGGGAAAAGTGAGTGTGGTATCCTGGGTTTTTGGTGGGATAGTGGTAAAAAGGAAGAAGGGTTTGACCGGTTGGTTTGACCAAGGGTTTAGCTAAAAACCAAACGGGGTAAGGGTTAAAAGGGTGTGGGCTTGTTTAGGCTGTGTAGTGGGCTAGGATTAGTTATAGGGTTTAGATAATGGGTTAAGTAAAAACTAAGGGTCCGGTTTGTTGTAGCTTCAATCACAAGAACCATTTTTGCAATTTAATCAAAATAAAGAGACTGAAATTGCATTTTCCAAAAAATTATTATAAGGACCAATTTTGAAAAGTTATATTTACCAAAGGACCAAAAATATTAATTTTCCAATTTAAAATGTCCAGGGGTAAATTCTGTCAATCTTTGAAATTTCAGGGACTAGTTTTGACATTTTATGAAAGTTGAGGGACTGAAACTGCCAATTTTACAAACTTTGCTCGTTTTTCAACTGTTTTCACTTATTTTGCATCTGAATCATATAAAACACAATTTTTGGATATTTTCTGTATTTTGATGCATTTTTGAGCGTTTTTGGATGTTTTGGCAGTTCAGATATGATAAAAATGATGAGTATTTGAGCACTCATCAACCCAAACCTTTTGAATCTTGAACTGAAGAAGCTCTTCTTGCATAGCCTCTAACCAGCTTGAATCATCTAGGGCTGTAAGAATATTCTTTGGTTCCTTTTGAGAGAGAAAACATACAAACAAGCAAGAGTTTGAAAGCTCATGCTGTTTTGAAGCATAAAGGGCATCAAGAATCCCTTGTTGGTCTGAAGAGACCAGTTGTCTCCTTGTCTTCACACCAGATTGTATATCTCCTATCACATTTTCAAGGGAATGAACTCTGTGAATTCTTGTGTGTGGGGTAGTAGGAACATGATAAGATGGTAGAAGATTACTCAAATCCACTTCATCTTCTTGGAACTCTGCATCTTTTGAGTGTGAAGGACCAGCAGTACCTTCAACTAAACTAACAGTTCCTTCAAATGAACTACCAGTACCTTTAGAAGTACTAGCAGTACCTTGCTCTGTCTCAGCAGTACCATCAATATTTGAAATATTGTGTTGTTCCTCTGTTCCAACATCTTTTCTTTGAGCCTCAACATCTTCTTTTGATTTACCAGAAGAAGATTCATCATTGTTTGAAGCTGATTCCACACTTGTACTTGACCACAATGGCATAATTACATCAGATTGATCTTTATCTAACTCCACCTCATTTGTTGCTTGTGAACCTGAAAAGTTATTAGTTTCTGCAACAACAGGTATATAATTCATAGAATTTGTTAGATAATCAAGATCAAATATCCATTTTGGTCCTTGACCTACTACATTGGACTTGTTTTCCAGAAACTCCACATGTAGTTCTTCTTGAACTTTCTCAGTTCTTAAGTTGTAAACTCTAAAAGCTTTGCTAACAAGAGAATATCCAACTAAGAAACCTTCATCTGCTTTACCATCGAATTTTCCTAAATGGTCTAAGGTATTGAGAATTGTCACATGACATCCAAAAGGTCTAAGAAATCCTATTGCAGGAGATCTACCATTAAATAGTTCATATGATGTCTTATTGTGAGGCTGCACAACTAAAACTCTATTTTGAACATAGCAAGCAGTGTTGATTGCCTCTGCCCAAAAGATTATAGGTAGCTTAGAATCAGCTAACATTGTTCTAGCAGCTTCAATTAGTGTTCTATTCTTTCTTTCAGCTACACCATTCTGTTGTGGTGTTCTAGCAACACTATATTCTCTCCTAATACCTTTTTCTTTGCAGAAATCATCTATAACTCTATTTTTGAATTTTGTCCCATTATCACACCTAATGACTTTTACTTTCTTGCTTACTTGGTTTTCTATCAGTGTAATGAAGTCCTTAAGGATGCTTGATGTCTCATCCTTAGTGGCTAAAAAGAAAACCCATGTAAATCTGCTATAGTCATCAGTTATAACAAGACAATATTTTTTATGTTGCATACTCCTTACTGAAACAGGTCCAAATAAGTCCATATGAAGCATAAACAATGACTGATTGATAGAGTTAAAAATTTTGGGCTTACAAGTGGCTTTGTGTTGTTTGCCTTTTAGACAAGCAATGCATGTTTGATCATTTTCAAATCTTTTGTGAGGTAAACCTCTTACCAAACCATTCTTAACAATTTTATTTATGGTTTTGAAGTTAATATGACCAAGCCTTCTATGCCATTTCATTGATTCATCCAATGTGGCCTTTGATACAAGACAAGTTAAATCTTCTTTAGGAATAATGTTCTTCATATCAACACTATACATATTGGCCTTTCTAGGAATTCTAAGAAGCACTTGATTTTCATCAGGCATCTTGAAATCCTTAGATAGAACAAGACATTCAGTGTCAGTAAAAAGGACATTGTTCTTTTTGTCACACATTTGTGAGACACTAAAAAGATTATACTTTAGCTCTTGTACATAGTACACATTTTCAAAATCTAAATTTCCAGTTTTAATAGTACCTTTACCAGAAATTTTGCCACGAAAACCACCTCCAAAGGTAACATATCCTCCATTGAATTCTTGAAAATCTAAAAGATAAGACATGTTGCCTGTCATGTGATTGGAACATCCACTATCTGAGTATCCTTGATCTTGATGATCAATAGAATGTTCCTACACACAAATAAGAGTGTTAGTTTTCTTTGGGGATCCAAGCCATTACTGACTTGGATCTGCCTCTTGCATCAATGTAATTTAATCTTTTAAGGACTGTTGATGCAACATTGGATTTTTGAATCCAACATGCTGAGGCCTTAACAGCATTTGCCCTATTACCCTTAGCAGCAGGGTGAGTAACATGCTTAGCAGAAGTGACTGCTAGCTTTGAAGTCACACCCTTTGGTCTCCAAATTTGTTTGTGGACCACTGCTTTTGTTTGAATGGGCCTTAGAACAGTTTTAGATGCATGTATGAAAGTTGTTTTTGCATCCTTAGCTGTTGATTTTGGGTTAACAGTCATCAAAGGTCTAGCAGTACCTATTGTTCTACCCGTACCTTTTATTTGTACTGGCAGGTACTTTTTGTATGTATTAGCAGGACCTTTTTGTCTATCAGGACCTTTTGGTCCAGACTTGTTTGAGACTGTTCTGGGTTTTGTTCTATGAGTGTCAGAGTGAAAGTGAGTTTCTGGACTTTGCCTTTTGTGGTTCACTCTATTTTTTTCATACCCAGTTACCCTTTGGTTGCAGAAAGCTGCAAGATGGTCAAAACTACCACATGTATAACAAGCTTTGTTGTAAAATGCAAAGTCATCACCTAATTGGTTAGACTTGAGGTTGTTCCAATTCCTTTGGTTACCTCTGGGCTTGTTTGTAGTTCTATATTGTTCACAATATCTAACTGGTTTCCTAACAGTCTTAACATTTGACTTAGGCCTGTTAGTGTTGTGATTGACTATCTTAGTAACACTTGTTCCTACTTTCTTAACCAATACAGGTTTAGACATAACTTGTTCTTCTTCATCATCATCACTATCAGTTGTACAATCTTCAACAACTATAGCATCTCCTTTCTTAACAAAGGACACCTTGTCCTGATAAGATAAAGTTTTATCTAAACTTTTACTTACCTTTTCTATCTTGGGACTCTTAGTGGCCTTAGAACCATATTCCATGATTGGTTCTTGAAACTCAGCTAATCCTGTGTGTGCTAAATCAATACCTGGAGGTGAATGAACACCTCTGTATGGTGGGGGGACAGACTTAAATCCAACACCAGAATTAACCTTATCAATAACTTGAGCTTCCCAAAGTTTATTGAATCCATCTGAGGAATGAGCCAAAACATCCACAGATACCTTAACATTTTCTCTTTCATTTTTGTGTTTAGCTAATGAATCATTCAACTCAACAATACACTCATCTCTGATCTTAATGTCATTTTTTAGTATATTGATGTCATTAGTAAAATGAGATTCATTATTTTTAAAATGTAAGACTTGTTTTTCTACAACACCTAGACCTCTTTTGTAATTAGCTAAATTAAAAAGAGCATCAATTAGCTCTTCTCTATGAGCTTCAAATCTCTTACTAAGGTCTTCATAAGCTTTAAGATTAGGACATGATTCAGTACAATTTTGAATAGAATTTACCTCTGAATCAGAATGGGCCATTAGAGCAAATTCATTGGCCACAAGAGCAGCATTTGGTGGTGCTTCCTCTTCAATAGCCATAGAGCTCCAATCATAACCAATACCATCAATAGCCAACATAGCCTTTGGCTCTTCAACAGTAACTTCCTTTCTCCTATCTTGCTTATACCATGTGTTTCTATTTTTCTGCTTTCTTGGGCTTCTACACTCCTTAGCAAAGTGTCCTAACCTATGACAGTTGAAACACTCCACTTTCTTCTTATCAAACCCAGCAGTATCATTACCATTTATGGTAATTTGCTTCCCATTTCTCTGCCAATACTTCTTGGCCCTCATGCTAAGCAAAGCAACCTGCCATTTAATATCCATAGCTTCCAAATCATCACCATCTACCTGCTCAAGGTCTTCATGGTTGAGAGGAGAGCCACTAGATTGACTGGTAATAAAAGCATAGAATGTTGAATCTCCAAGACCAGCAACATCCTTTTGAGAACTTGTAGAAGGAGCAGCAAAACTTGCATTAGAAACACTTTCACCTTCATCTACCTCTTCACTCTTACTAATACTAGGAACTGACAAGAGTGCAACATTCCCAGAACTAGTACCATAATGACCAGATTTCTTTAGACTTTGTTCAACAATTTTGAAGTTGTTGTACAAATCATTGAGCTTCATGGTTTCAATGTCTGGTTTGTTCATCCAAACAATAACATGAGTATGGAACTCATCAGGTAGACTTCTCAAAAACTTCATGTTGAGATCTTCCTTCTCTGTCTCAACACCCAACACAGCTAACTGACTGACAAGCTTGTGTAACCTTGAGAATAGCTTATCAAGAGACTCATTACTAAAAGCAGTAAAGTTTTCAAATTGTTGCTTTAGTAATGTCTTCTGTGTCTTTTTGGTAGTTTCATTACCACCAAAATATGCACAAATCTCTTCAAAAAGAGTTTTTGCATCAAGATACTTGTTAAAAGATAACATCTGTTCACTAGGAATGGTCATAAGCAACAAATTTCTTGCTTTCTGATCATTTCTCTTCAGTATCTTTTCTTCATTTGACACTGGTCCAGTATTTCTTTTCCTAAGTGTTTTACCTTCTAGGACAACATCTGAATAGCTTGGTGAAAAAGAATCACCATATATAATGATATCCCAAAGAGTGTAATCTTGGACCATGAAATATTGCTCAATTCTCATCCTCCATAACTCAAACTCATTTGGTTTGATTATGGGCAACTTTGCAGCAACATTTGTTTGAGCATCATGTGAATCCATTTCTGTTTCTTCTAATTCAATTATATCAGCCTTATCTCTGATACCAACTGAGAGGACCTACGACACACGGATAAGGTGGTTAAACCTTGTATACTTTGTGTTTAATGATATATTGAGTTTATATGATTAAGTACGCGGAATTTACTTAACCACACTTAGAAGGTTATGTATGTTATGGAAATGGAAGAATTATGTTTGTTACTTAACAATGAACAAAGAAAGTTTATCACTAAACGATTCAATATTATTCAAAATAATACGAGTGATCTTGTGTTTATCACTAGGGTTACAAAGACCTTGAATCTTATGTTTCTAGATTTGTGATATGTGATTTTTGTTTGTTCTATGTCTTAACAGATATTCACTTATATTTGTGCATGTACACAATCACTAATCTAAGATCTCTTTTATAGTCCAAGAGATCTATTACAATATTACTTTAAGTCTAATCAACACTTGTCTTACAAAAGATCAAGTCGAGCTAACGTATGGAAGTTTATATCTCACAAGTTGTTCAAATGAATTAATGCAAGCACATGCATCAACTTGTTGACTGAGAATATATCTAGATATTATTTTTGCATAAGAGTGACTCATACAAATAATATCTTCTTCGATCTTATCCTTTTAGCAGCTCTATGACTCATTGATCAGCAGTACCATTCTCTACTAGCAGTACCTTCTACTTGAACTAGCAGTACCTTATTGTTCTAGCAGTACCTTGATCATGAACCAGCAGTACCTTCTTGTTAAAGTATTTTCTCATACTCTAACTTCAGAATATTTAATTCTCAATATATATATTAACAAAGAACTAAACACGTTCCCTCGTCATTCTTAATGTTCTATCGAGACCAGGAAGGAGCAGAAAGGGAGAATACGTGGACTACAAAACTAAACATGGGGGGGGGGGGGGGCAAATTTGACAAAGAACAAAACTTTTTGTAAACAAAGCACAAGGGCCAAAAGTGTCAAAAAAAGTTTTTTTTTTTTTACAAAAGTCACCCTTAACGTGACGTTAAGGTGCTAACGCAGCACCTTAACGCCACGTTAACGCCAACTCGTCCATCAGTTAACTCACATTAACGCACGTTAAAGTGCAAAAACATCCCCTTTAACGCAAGTTTAACACGGTCGATGTAAGTGGTCGGAATGCTTTGTCAAATTAGCCAACCGAATTAACACTTAGGGATCCCATTCACCTCATTTATTTTAGTCCAACTTTGCTGTTCAGATACACTTAGATATCTATGGTGTACTAATTTCCACCACTACCAAAGTGGCATAAGGCGGACACACTCTTGACCCAAAGCGACCTGAGTCACTGGCTGCCACGTCAGCTTTCTCTCTCCGGCGACTAGAAGCGACCGACCTACCACACTCTGTGACAGACTTTTTTTTTTTTTTTTTTTTTTTTTTTTGAATTCCCATCTGTTTTGACAATCAATTATTCATGCCCCCACTGTTTTGTAACACTTGTTCTTCTTCCTTTTTGCAAACTCTTGATCATCACTTATACCGATCTACAAAACCTTGAAAAACACCAACACATGATTTACAAACATATTCAGAAAAACTATGCTATTTAATCTAAAACCCTTTAATTCATTAGCCATAACAACAATGTTAGCTTTATCACTCTTAATCTTATTCTTTTACATCTTTATTGAATTCCCATCTGCATCACCAACTTCACAAATCCCACTTCCAAATAGTCCTTGACGTGCATGCATGAGTTGGAATTATTGCAATTTGCTTCTTTAAAATCGGTCGGATGAACGATCGATATGTGAGGCTGCTCACACTCCTAGTCGCATGATCGGTCGATCCCCTACAAAACCACAAAGCGACCGACCAAGCAAAGGTCGCTTGTGAGTGTGAGGGGTCGGTCGGTTTTGGGTCACTTGGCCTAAAAGTGGAATATCGATCGAGAAATCGACCGATTGTTTCTTCTACATATTCATCCAATACCAACTTTAAATACCAACTTTAAACACCAACATATTTAAAAAAATAAATAAATAAAAAAATAAAAAAACATTTTCAACTATAAATACCAACTTTATTAATTCAAACACACACACACATTCAAAATCCAAACTTCTCAAATTCAAGATCCAAACTTCTCAAATTCAAGATGTCTTCCAGAAAAGATTTTGGGCAACAATTTCCTAGTCCACCACGTCAAAAGGATTTTGGGCAACAATTTCCAAGCCCACCACATCAACAATTTCCGGTTTTCAGTCCACCACATGAACAAACCTTTCCGGTTTTCAGTCCACCACATGAACCGGTGAACAATCCACCGGAAAATGAACCGGTGAACAATCCACCAGAAAATGAACCGGTTAACAATCCACCGGTTGTCCATGAAGACCCAAATGCGTTTGAGTTAACAGAGGAAGAACTTCGACAAATGGACGAAGATATTCAAGTCTTCCTAGAGTTTCAGGCACGTAGGAGGAATTGGGAAAGTGGTTGGTTCACACCTGAATCCTCTGAGGATGGTTGGCCAGACTCAGATAATAGCTTCTTTTAATTTCCGTATCGTAGTTTCGTTTGTAATTTCGTTTTAATTTCCGCATCATACTTTCATTTGTAGTTTCGTTTTAATTTATGTAATATTTTTATTATTAATGAATTTTAAGTTTATTTTAAATGTTTGATTAAAAAAAATCGGTCACAGAGTGTGGCAGGTCGGTCGCTTCTGGTCGCCGGAGAGAGAAAGCTGATGTGGCAGTAAGTGACCCAGGTCGCTTTGGTTCAAGAGTGTGTCCAGCCTGATTTCCAAACAAACCGACCGATCACCCACACTCCAAGCGACCTAGGTCGGTTTGTGATATTTGTGGGGATCGACCGATGGTGACCCAAAGAGTGTGAGCAGCCTAACAGTTAGTCATCTGATATCCTGACAAGAGACATAAAGTTCAAACGGTGTTTGTTATACACCTAGAGGTGATAAGAAAAAGTACCAGGGATACCCATGTTACGTCACAAAGTTAAAGTCTCACACTTTTATACCTACAATATATTAGTAAATAATCTGTAAAATCAGCTAAGCGGGATCAGATTTAATAGTCCCAATTGACAAAAATGATTAAATATATATATATATATATATATATATATATATATATATATATATATATATATATATATGAAAATAAAGCATGTTGGAGCAGTTGGACGATTGATTAATATATATAAGACAAAAATACATCGTTGGTCCTTAAACTTTTCAGAAAACATCGCAGGGGCCCTGATGAGTGCCTATTTACTCATCATTTTATGCCCATATAAGACACAAAAATGACCAAAAACACCCAAATAGATCAAATATTGTTGCAAATATTCTTGGTTTGTGTTTTTATGTGTTTCAGGTACAAAAGGATTGAAAACGGGGCAAAAACGGACAAAACCGAGCTTGGATGGGAAAAAGAGCAAAAATGGACATTGCCGGATCGACTCGACACCATTTGAGTATTTAATGAAGAAAAGACGAAGTCAAAGTCAACCCCGGAAAAGGGCATTGGAATGAGCAGGGAAAAACAAACCCGAAACCAAAACCTGTTTTTACCTAATTACCCTAACCCTTTTTACCCTAAATTTAATTACCAAATCCTTAAAATAAACCTAAACCTAACCCGGATCCAAGCCTTAACCAACCCAACCCTTTATTAAATAAAAAAACGGGTCAAATGGTCAACCCCATTTTATCCCTTCCCTGTACTTCACCTTTCCCGCTCACTAATTCCCCAGACCCTTTCACCTCACCTTTCCACCATGTCCCCCCCCTGCTACACAGACATCCTTGTCTGCTCCAGCCTCCTTTCCCCCATGCGTATCCTCACAAAGTCAACTCCTCCACGCTGGAAATCCACTAGCCACATTTTCCCGCCAAAAAGCCATTGGACGACTGGGATTAATTTAAGCAATTGGAGGGCTGGGATGAGATTAGAAGGAAGAGAAGAGCTTATTGAGTGATATAAAAAGTCTCCTCACTCACACAGAAGTAATTAGTAGATTTTAGCTCGAGTAGGAGTAGTGTAATTCAGTTTTTATAGTCGAATTTAGATAAGCTTTTAGTTAATTAGCTTAAATTCAGTTTAGTGTAATTTTATTTTCAGCATTAATTCACTCTTTAAAAGTTTTGTACTATTTCAATTTTAATTTGATTCAAATTTAATTTCAATTTAGTGTTAAATTAATTTAATTTGTTTGTAAAAGCTCTCTCATCTGTTCAATAAGCTCACATAAGCTTTTGATAGCTTATTGTGAATTTATTTTAGTTAAACTTGTTTAATCTGTTTTAAGTTACAAAAAGTCCAAGAAAGTCAAAAGCAGGTCAAACTGCTTATTGGCTTAAGCCTAGTGCTTAGTGGGTCGTTAAACACTTTTCAAGTTTTAATATGATTATTGATTCATTTGTTTCCAGAAAATATAGTTTAATGTGGTCTTAGCTAGGTAAAATCTCAAAATCAGTCTATTTAGAGGGTGTTTGGCATAAGGGTCAAATGGGTCAAATTTGGATTTCTACTGTTCATTTGCAAATTGTCTCACTTAGATTAGGTGTTTTCAAGCCATATAAGTTGATAAGAAGTTAATTTTAGCTGGTTTGATGAGGTTTGCATGATTCAAGTTTTCCTTCTTTAAGTTTTGATGTCTGCTGATCAGGTTAGTCCTCCATTAGAGATTGATGAATTTGAGCTTATTGTTGCTATTTTTCTGTCCATTATAGTATATTAATAGGATAGTCAAGAGTTGGTTTGATCACATGAAGATTTAAATAGTTTTGCTCTTATAAATCCAAGTCTGCATACTATCTGTTCTGTTCTCAATTTCCAAATCTGATAGAGTGCTTAATTGTGATTGAATCTGCTTAATCTCCTGAGTTTTTGGTAGCTTGTTAATTGTTCTGTGCCTATTCTGAATTTTACAACTTCAGTATAGCTTATTAGAGCTTAAAAGAAGCTCAAAAGTTACCCACTCACACAAATATACACTGAGTAATCAGTGTACATCTGTGTTGAATGGCTAACTTCTTAGCTTATTTTTAAGCTGATGACAAGTCCCTTTTGGCCTGAATTGTGGATTGCTAGTTCTCAGGTATGTGAATTGCTTATTTCTTCAGTCTTGTGGCCTTTGTTTATCTGTTCTGAGCTTAAAAATAAGCCTAAAGTTGCACTTTGAGGACTGACTTGGACTGCAACATCAGTCACTTTCCAGCTTAACCTGTTACTTAGTGCTTATTTGCTAGTTTTTATGCTTAATCTGTTTCCTTGTTTCACTTTAAGGTTATTCTTAGATCATCTAGCTTATTTCAGTTTCTATTTTGTTTATTTTTAGCTTATCAGTCCTTTGCTTTAGTAGCCTATTGCTTGTTTCCCTTTTATAACCACTGATCAGATTATCAAAGCTCATTCTGAGCTTATTTTTAGCTTTTTAAAAATAGTGGTAGTTATAAATATTGTTTATGTTCATGTGCTTATTGAGTTTTAGTAAAAAGGCTGAGCCAGGGATTCGAACCCTGGTCTCCGCCTAGCCCAGCCTCACCACACACACGCACAGATAACCAACTGCCCTAGGGTCTTTGTCTGGTTATTCCTTTCCTTCTTTTTTATTTAACCCATTGTTCCATCTTTAGCTTATTTCCATTTTTGCTTAATAACTTCTTATCCGAATAAGCAGTTGTCCCCATTTTATTTTTCCTAGGATCAGAATAGTATTTAGGACTTTCCTGTATTTTTTGGTAATTTTCAGTTTCCATTTAGTATTTTTAATCTATTTTTCTTTTTAAATTAGTTTTTTATTCTTATTAAATAAAATATTAATCAAAAAAATATAATTCTTTTTTTAAAAATTTTCTTTTATTAAATAGAACTTATGAAAATTATTTTGGCATTTCTAGGATTAGATTTCTATCGTTTTGACGTTTAGGCTCGGGTTTTCCCGGTTTAAACACGTGCTTTATTTTTCTTACGTTTTTAGCTACACGTTCTTTTGATTATCATTTTCCTAGATTATTTAATCGTTTTTAGTTCATGTTTACTTATTTTAGCGTAAAACCCCAAAATATCTTATTTCACTATTCAAACACGTTTCACAAACCGAATCACGAATTCCATTCAAACCTTCGTTGGGGATAACGACTCGGGTTTACATATTTCCTTTGTAAATCTTTGATGAAAAATACGTGTTGATTCCATCGAATCAGGGGCCCCAAACTTGAGAAAATCATCGTCATGCGTCCAAAACTTGTGTTTTTAGGCTGATTGCGTCATTTGACCTGTAATTCTAAGGTCAACGTCCGTTTTGAGTTATATCATCAAGGGTATAATATACCAAACACATTTTCCACTATATGTTAGTTAAATCTAACCCAAACACCTTTAACATCATCAAAGTAGTCTTCTAAGGTCTATTCTTATCATCAAACAGGTCTATTTTGTTAGGTAGACAAGTACATTGTTGTGTGGTGAAATATGGGTTTGAGTGGCATGTACATTTGAGGAAAACATTGGTTCATATGTATGGAATGGTGAAAGAGGTTCGGGTAGCGCGTAAGTTGTTTGATGAAATGCTTTAACCGGACTTGGTTGTGTGGAATACGGTTATTGATTGTTATGTTTGTTGTGGGGAGTATAAGGAAGGTTTGGAGTTGTTTTCGCGTATGCAGGATGCTGGTGTAAGACCTGATGATGCTATATTGAGTGTGGTCTTATCCGGGATTTCATGCTCATGTTAAAGCTAAAGTAGATGCCAACATCAAAGAGTGGAAGGAGAGTAAGCAGAAGAAAAAGTTGTAAATCATATGTTTGGTTTGTGTTTGGAATAGTGACTTTGAAGCTGTGAGATTATTATCAAGAGTGAAATTGTGTCGTTGATCATTACAAACATTTTCATTATCAACTTGTGTTGATTATAGTGAGTCGAGTATGGCTGCGCATCGCATCATTTTTATGCTCTTGAAAGTCGTTGAAGTGTTATATTCTGAGTTTAGATTGTTTTATTATTAAGCTATAGGATAGTATAGATACCATAAGGATAGTTTCCTTCCAGTGTAGATTCCCCTGCTCTTATATCATATTTAGGCAGATTGATGTGTGTCATGATAAAGATCTGCTGATTCATGAAACAAGTCTGAACATTTCAATTTGGACAATGGTTTTCAAAATGGAAAAACTTCTGCTTTGATGGGAAATACCTCTTTAGTGATGTACCTGGCTGAAATACGGAGCTTGGATATGCCTTATAGTTAGCCTGTGCCATCATTTGATATGACAGTGTTTTAAAGGGGGTGTTTGGATATGGGTTTTTGAGTAGTATAAGTAAGAGTGACCAACTAGGAATAGAGAGTCATGAAAGATGGGACTTCTTGGTCCTAGCTTTACTCTTGCTTATGTGCGACTGTTATCTAGTGCATAGAGAAGTGTAGTCTGTGTCAATGATGCCTGGGTCATTGTACATTCCCTGTTCCTACTGTGAGGATGTAGTTGTAGAGTGGAATATGGTATGGAATTTTGATTTGGGAAATGTAGTTGATTCATGTTTAGATGGCATGTGATTCTAGTATCTTGATTCACTAATATGAGGATGTGGATGTATTGGTTAATGATGGTGCTAGTTGAGCAGGAAATGTAGTCTAAATATGATATTAGTCCTACCGGAGTTGGATGGTTTTGGAATGGAGTGGATGATGCCTCCCTTTTGAGGAAATTCTAGTGTCAATTTGTGTAGATGAAGACTGCAATTGATACAAGAATGTCTTTCATAAGTTGAGGAAATGTAGTCCATTTTTGGTGAATTGGTGAAATTGAATGAAACAGTAAAAGATTGGCAGTTGAAGTATTCAAGAAGTATTCACAGTTAGTATTGTTTGAATGTTGTCTAGTGTTTCTTTCTTGTAATTAGTTACTGATACCGAGCTTTTGTTGCTATAGTCTGTTATAGCACATTTAACATGTAATATCATTGTGTATAAAGTTTTCTAAGTAATAATATCATTGAAGTGTTGATAACTATAGAGAACTAGAGATGTTTGTTAAGATCTTATTGCTTATTCTGGTTTGTATTGTAGAGATGTTTTTCAAAATCTTATTGCTTATTCAGGTTTGTATTGCAAATTTGCTTTTATGATCACTCAATATAGCATCATCAGGTCTTACACCAGCATCCTGCATACGCGAAAACAACTCCAAACCTTCCTTATACTCCCACAACAAACATAACAATCAATAACCGTATTCTACGTAACCAAGTTCGGTTCAAGCATTTCATCAAACAACTTACGCGCTACCCGAACCTCTTTCACCATTCCATACATATGAACCAATGTTTTCCTCACATGTACATGCCACTCAAACCCATATTTCACCACACAACAATGTACTTGTCTCCCTAACAAAACAGACCCGTTTGATGATAAGAATAGACCTTAGAAGACTACTTCGATGATGTTGTGGGAAACTAGAAGGGGGGGTTGAATAGTTTGCCGGTTTTTAAAGTTCTTTTAAAAATATTGTTTTAAAAGTTGGCTATTGGAAACTTTGATTCGAACTCTATGCGTAATCAATCAACACCAATATGAAGTACACACTAAACTAACTAGTACTAACTAATGAAAGTAAAGAGTAGAGTTGGAAAGATCAAACCGAGACAAGAGATTTATAGTGGTTCGGCTACGAAGCTCTTCATCGCCCTACTCCACTCCCCGAGTACCACACTCGAGAGTTTCAAGCACTATGTCAACAACCTCCCTTCAGGCGGAGAAAACCGTACACGTCGCTTATCCTATTACCGACACTAAGCTAGATGTCGAGTGCTAATCTTAGCTAGCACCAATCTACCAAGGTCCACGTGACCAAACACTCAAGCCCAATGGCTTCAAGAGATCACCAAGATCTCAACACGATCACAATGATCAACTCACACTCTACTAACTCTATCCTAATGACCCTTGATCTTCTTGATCAATCACACAAGCCCAATGGCTTCAAGAGATGTTCACTATCTCTTATAAGATCACACTTGATCTTTACTCTCACTCACCAAAGATAAATAAACTTGATGTATACTATGATACAACAAGGTTGTAACAAATGTTACAAAGACCTAACAACTATAACTCTTGTATCTTCTTGAATACCTTGAGTTCTTCTCTTGTAAATGAAGAGGAATGACAACACCTTGTATCAACTTGGATACTTGTGTTCTTCTCTTGCTAATGAAGAGGAATGAAGAGGATCACTTGGTTGGATGATTGGATCACTCTTAAAACAAAAGAAAACTAATCTAAATGATCAAAAAGAAAGAAAAGTGAGAGAGTTTTAAACTCAGAAGTTTCTGTGTGTTTTTGGGTACCTAAAAACTGTGAAGTGGGTTGGTATTTATAGGCAAAAAAAATCTGAACGTTACAGAAAGTTTTGTACGGAAGGCTCCACTAAACATGCCACGGCTCCACTAAATTTAGTGGAACCGTGGAGCCGTCCTAGACTAGGACGCTCCAAATTTTGTCTTTTCTGGTGAAAACTTATTTGGGGAAGGTTGGAGCTTATTTTGGGGGGGAAAATAGCTGTTGTGATTTTCAAACTAATTGTTCCATTAAAACATTTCTTAATAATTCAAAAATAATTTGTCATGTGTATTTTTGAAAAAATGTTTTGTCCCATTAAAAATGTGAAACCAAAATTTACTTCTTTGATCATTTGTCAAGTTTGTAAATTTGTTTAAGAGTGATTTGCGTAGAAACGGGATCTTCCGATTAAAAACTTGTTTACGTTAATTTTAACGTAACGTGATTTCACATTTTGTCATCCTCAAAACGTGAAGTAATCGAAATATATAAATAACTTTTTTTAGAAACATTATTTGCATCAACAATCTCCCCCTTTTTGATGATGACAAAATATAAACTCATTTTAAGTTAAAATTAGTTTTAACAAGTTTTTAATGAGTTTACTCCTATTTCTCCCCCTTTTTGTCTAATCAAAAAGGTGACTAAAGCTCCCCCTTGACGTATACTCCCCCTCATTTGGAGAATACCAAGGAATCAAGCAAGGATTCTTTCTACAAAACAAGGTTAGATGACATATATATATATATATACAATATCTAACATGTAGCACCTAAGACAAATATCCAACCACAAAATGAATGACTAAGTAGCTAAGCATCCACATAAAATGAAAGCATTCATTCATAAAAGCAAATGTCATACATAGGTATGACTACATAAGAAGCATAAAAGAGACAATAGGAAACCTAAATTCCTAATGACTAAAGGCAAGCTTCATTTCCAAGAAGGGTCCTAAAGGTTTATTGGTGAGAAACTAAACAAGAAAATGTTTAGTTGTTTTGGTTAGGAGGTGGTGGAGATGGTGACATCATTTGGGGTGGTGGTGGTGTTAAGAGATGTTCTATAAAAGAGAACATGAAGTGAATCTCGTCTCTTAAGAAGAAGATGAGATTACGGTTATGGAGACAACATAGGCAATTAGCCCTATGTAAATCAAAGGGATGGGGTTGGATGGGTTGTGCCATGATAGGAGAAGGTGGTGGTGGTGAGTTTGTTGAGGAAGGAGTTGGCATGGCATAGTCCAATGGAGTTATGGGGGATAGTGTGTACTCCATGGATGATGTTGTGTTGAAGGATGATGAAGATGTTGTGTAGGAAGAGGATGTTTTAGAGGGTGCATTAG
Organism: Artemisia tridentata subsp. tridentata; assembly: GCA_021014915.2. Lineage (NCBI taxonomy): Eukaryota > Viridiplantae > Streptophyta > Magnoliopsida > Asterales > Asteraceae > Artemisia > Artemisia tridentata. The sequence goes on along the minus strand of CP139503.1, from coordinate 145,856,612 downwards.
GTGGTGATGGTGAGTAAGGAGTAGCTTGGGAAGGTGGTGTCATAGCTTCATCATCTTTTGTGAGATCCACAAAGAGTGGTTTTGAGAGTGGTTTCACGGTTATCCTAGGTTTCTTGGAGATGTGAGAAGTGGATCCTTGTGTGGAAGACATGGTGTTTGTGTGATCGGAGGGTGAAGGTGAAGTGCAAGATAAGCTTGCAAGGGTGAGGCCTTAAATAGGCAAGTTGGGTGAAATTTGAATTAAAGTTGATGGGAGTGTCCTATGGTGTAGCAAGGGAATCTTAGGGTGTGTGTGAGGTTGCAAAATTTGCAGGTTTGAGGTTAGGGTTGCAGGGATTCTAGAAGGAACAGTAAAAATCCGTCAAACAGGGACACGGTTCCTCTAAATGACCCACGGTACCGTTAAATTTAAAGGTACCGTCCCTATTTAGTGGTACCGTGACACTATTGTCACGAAAATTTCTGTTGAGGCTAGTTCTGGGCAGCTAGGGGGATGTTTTCTAGGGGAACTAGTTCCTGGAAATGATAGTGCCTCAACTCACTAAGTTTTTGTTTTCCTAATATGTCCCCTACAATGCTACATCTAGCACATAAAGATTATCAATCAATTTTCCAAGATAATCATAAGCATGCAAGCATAAAGGACAAGATAAACTAACATCCAAATATCACATAGATCATTCATGCATGGTGATAGATTTAGTACTAAGCATGCAAGATAATTAGAGTATTAATTCCTAATATAGTCTATTAAGAATAAGCCCTAGTAGGAGATATAAATCTCTTCATAACTACTAATGACTTGAGCCTTCTCCCATTCTTGTTATACTCCCGTCTTGAGCATTTATCTCATTCTCATGATTTGGATCATCAAAGGGTGCATAATGGGTGGAGGATTCGGAAATGAGAATGGTTGACACGTATGACTTGGTTATGGGTTTCATGACTGGTGTGTAAAGTGAGTATTGAGGACCATGAAGGTAAGGGTGTAGGTTCATGAAGTGGTGATAGAGGCGGGTTAGGAACATCCCATAGGGTATCAATTTATTCTTGTTACCCTTGAGATGTACAATTCGCTTAGCGAATAAGTAAGCGAGATTGTATAGTTGTTGGGTAAGGAGACAGTAGATCATATGAGCACAACACGCCGGGAGTTGCTCACGATTTCCTGTTAGACTTAGAACATTTTCTCGCAGGATGACTGCCCAAGAAAGTAGTTCATGACGCACCTCTTCCAAACGAATTTTCGTTGGATTAGGATATGAGGAGTACTTATGAGTACGGATGATTTTGGTTAGTTCGGTGGGAGAGGGTATGTAGGAACAATATGTACTATCCTCTTCACGATAGTTGAAGAGGGACTCAAGACACCAATCCTCAGTATAGGCACATTGCCCATGATTGGGGATTTGAAGGATTTGAACAAATTGCTCAAGGGTTAGGACAAATTTGAAATTTCTGACCCAAAACCAAAGAGACAAGGATTGATCCTCGTTACGTACGAGTTCAACTTGTCGGAAGAATTCCAACATAAAGCGAGGACAAATGTGCTCGTTTATGTGGAGTAAGCAATCGAATCCTATAGCTCTAAAAGAAGTGTTGATGTCCCGATGGTAAACAAGGGATTGATCAACGACACGGCCTTCATGAAACCGACGGGTTTCAAGATTGACATAGGCACGAATGTGGTTACCGGGAGTTGTGGGTTCTTGTGATATTTGGGGTGTGTAGGTGTCGGTTAGGAGATGATCAAAATCATATTCATGAGACATTTTTGTTTCCTATAAAAGTGTTTTTAGGAAAAATTAGTATGAAGAATAGTTGCATTTTATGCACATGCCTAGTGTGTGCCTATATGCAAACTATATGGAGGTGCGGCAATCTCGACTCAAAAGAAAATAATGAGATTACCCAAACACTCCTAATTTTACTTTTGCTCAAGCAAATAAGTCGAAGAATACATATTGATTATGTAGTTCGATCATGATTTGTGAGATCTTGTATGCATGAGAAAGTGTTTTTAGTTTGCATCAACAATGCATGAAAAGAACAATTTCATGGTCCTAGTTTCGTGAGATTTTGAAAATGATGGAATTGGGGTGTTTTGGTAACCTTAATGTTTTGGTACCAAAGATTTTGAAATGTTTTGGTGTTGATGACTTCTAATTGAAAATTTCCTAAAAAAAAATTGAAAAACCCCAATTCAATTTTCATCAATGCATAAACCCTAGACCCAAAATTAAAAAATTGGAGTAAGATGACTTACAATTTTTGTTGAAAAGGGTGAGAATGATTGAGGATCTTGAAACTCAATGTCTTGAATATGATCTTGAAGGGGTGTAATTAAGTTTTGGGTGTGAGGTTAAGTTATGACAGCAGTTGCTGAGGTTATGAGGGTTTGGAATGAGTGGTGTGGAAAAAGGGAACTGAAATACGGAATGTTCCAGATGCACGGTTCCACGGTACCGTTAAATTTAACGGTGCCGTGCCACATTTAGTGGAGCCGTGTATCTGCAGGGATGGTTTTCTGTCCCATTTTGATGTTTGACGAATAAGTCTCGCTGTTTTAGTGAGACTCTATGACACGAGGAAAGAATTTATACCTAATAAATTCCTTTGACTAGGGAACCTAAACTAGACTTAACGAGACACACAAGATGACTTCAAGAGTCATGAGGTTTATGGAACATGTTCCATCATTCCTAGACCTAGACGAAGGTAGTTGAAGGATTCTCGTTTGAGAGGTTTGGTAAGGATGTCTGCGATATTGTCCTGAGAAGGAACTTTCTCAATAGAAATATTTCCTTTCTGAACATTATCACGAAGGAAGTGGTGGCGAATTTCGATATGTTTAGTACGGGAGTGTTGAACGGGGTTTTTGCTCAAGTCAATAGCACCTTTATTATCACACATAATGGGGACGTCATCTAAATGGATGTCATAGTCTATAAGGGCTTGTTTCATCCATAGTGCTTGTTGACATGCCTTTCCAGCGCTTACGTACTCGGCTTCGGTTGTGGAGATAGCAAGAGCCGTTTGTTTCTTGGAGAACCAAGAAGTTAAGCAACAACCCATGAAGGTACAAACGCCACTCGTACTCTTTCGATCCACATAATCTCCCGCATGATCAGAGTCGGCATAGACAACAGTTTCTACACCGGTCCCCTTGGGATAGAATAATCCCAAGTGTATAGTGCCTTTAATGTATCGGAAGATACGCTTAACCGCTTCGAGGTGAGAGGTTTTGGGATCCTCTTGGAAGCGAGCACAAAGGCAGACACTAAACATGATGTCGGGCCTACTTGCCGTGAGGTATAGTAAACTTCCTATCATACCTCTATACTTAGTGCTATCCACGGACTCACCTTCTTCATCTTTCGTGAGTTTTATTTCCGTGGACATGGGAGTTTTCATAGGCTTAGACTCTTCTAAACTAAACTTCTTAAGCATCTCTTTACTATACTTAACTTGATTAAAGAAGATACCATCTTCCATTTGTTTAATTTGTAGACCAAGGAAGAAATTTAATTCACCCATCATGCTCATCTCAAACTCATCATGCATGATCTTAGAGAAATCATTGCACATCTCTGGAAAAGTTGATCCGAATATAATGTCGTCGACATATATTTGAACAATGATGAGATGTGAATCTTTTTTCTTTGTGAAGAGTGTGTTATCAACCTTTCCCATAGTATATTCATGTTCAATCAAGAAAGCTTTCAGTCTATCATACCAAGCTTTAGGAGCTTGTTTAAGACCATAGAGTGCTTTCTTGAGCTTGTAAACATGATTCGGATATTTGAAATCAACGAATCCCGGAGGTTGTGCAACATATACCTCCTCGTTGATATAACCATTAAGGAACGCACTCTTCACGTCCATTTGGTATAGTTTAAAGTCTAAGGCACAAGCATAGGCAAGGAGTATTCTAATTGATTCTAATCTAGCTACGGGTGCATAGGTTTCATCATAATCTATTCCCTCTTGTTGGCTATAGCCTTGTGCTACCAACCTTGCCTTATTCCTAACTACGACGCCATTTTCGTCGAGTTTATTCCTAAACACCCACTTAGTTCCTATGATTGTTTGATTCTTAGGAAGAGGTACTAAATCCCAAACTTGGTTTGCGGTGAATTGATTAAGTTCTTCTTGCATAGCAAGTATCCAACTTTCATCCTTAATCGCTTCACCTACATTCTTAGGTTCTACGGTTGATATGAAACAAAAAAAATTACTTTTGTTTTGTGCTTGTGACCTAAGGGTTCTTTGGTTTAGATTACCTATGACATTTTCAATAGGATGGTTTTTGGATTCCTTAATGTTGACAATTTCGTCAACTTCAACTATTTCATCCTCAATGTCATCTTCTAGGGTTTTCTTGCCATTAACCTTAATGGCTTCGTCCTCATCTAAGTCATCATCCACCAAGGGTGATGTCTTAGTTTGAGGAGGACTTTCATCGAATGTCACGTTGAGTAATTCTTCGACTTTCATGGTTTCTCTATTTAGGACAACATAGGTTTTACTATTTTGGGAGTAACCTAGAAAGATACCTTCGTAAGACTTTGGGTCAAACTTGGTGAGGTAATCTTTAGTGTTTAGTACGAAGCACTTGCTTCCAAACACTCTAAAATAATCAAGAGTAGGTTTTCTACCTTTCATGATTTCATATGGGGTTTTTACTAAGATAGGTCTAATTAGAATCCTATTAAGAATATAAGTTGAGGTGTCCACCGCATTACACCAAAACTTTTGCGGAATTGATTGTTCATTCAACATCGTTCTACTCATTTCTTGTAGAGTACGATTTTTCCGCTCGACTGCCCCATTTGATTGTGGAGTGCGTGGAGCCGAGAAATTGTGAGTAATACCATTAGCATCACAATATACTCCAAATTGCACTTCATTATCAAATTTCCGACCATGATCCGTCCTAATAGAAACTATTGTACATCCTAGTTGGTTTTGGACTTTCTTACTAAAGATTTCAAATTCCTCAAAAGCTTGTGTCTTATTCTTAAGAAATCTAGTCCAAGTATACCTAGAATAGTCATCAACTATTACTAAGGTGTAGTGATTTCCTCCGTAGCTCCGTACGGCGGATGGACCAAATAAGTCCATGTGAAGGAGTTCTAGGCATTTAGAGGTCGAGACCATATTTTAGCTTTGTGACTAGAATGTGCTTGTTTTCCAACTTTACAAGCGTCACAAAAGTGTTTGTCGAACTTAATCTTAGGTAGGTTTCTAACTAATTCCTTAGATGCCAATGATTGTATCAAACGCATATTGGTGTGACCTAACCTCCTATGCCATAGAGTTGAATTATCATCTATGGTTGCTAAGCATATCCTATCCTGAGGCTTATTTCCTATTTTCATAACAAATAAGCCATTTCTCTTAACTCCTTTGCCTATGGTTTTACCATCCTTAATGATCTCACTACCCTCTTCAGAGAATATAACTCTACACTTATTATCTACCATTTGACTAATACTAAGTAAATTAAATCCTAAGTTATCTACATGCTCAACATTTCTAATAGTGAGGGAGTTTTGAGTGATCGTACCTTTGCCTATAATGTTGCCCTTAAGTTTGCTACCGAAAGTGACATTACCTCCGTTGTATGCCTTGTATGATGAGAATAAACTTCGGTTACCCGTCATATGGTTAGTGCATCCACTATCCTTGACCCATTCGTCAGGCTCCAAGTCAATTCCCAAGCATATCTCATTAGAAGCGTGAGCCATTAGACATGTTTCTCCCTTGGGCTTCTTTTCTTCATCATCACCGCTGTCACTCCAGGAGCCTCCTATGAGAGCTCGTCGGTTGTTGAATTTCGGTGGTTTGGGACACTCTCCTATGAGGTGATTAGGATCTCCGCACCTAAAGCATTTCCTATCACTTGTCCCTTTCTTTTCAACATGGTTCTTTTGTGATGTCTTCTTCTCATCACGAGGTTGCCTAACGAACCTACCTCTTCTCCTAAAGAACTTTTTTAAAGTCCCTAACCGCTAATGCATATTCCTCATCTTCACTATCGGAACTCGAGCATTCCTCATCACTAGACTCCTTCTTGGCTTTCAATGCTAGAGATCTAACTCTCTCGCTTTTGCCTTTGACTATGTCGGAGTCCTTCTTGATTATCATCTCGTGAACTTTCAAGTTTCCTATAAGTTCATCGAGTGACAAGGTCGCCAAGTCCTTTGAATCTTCTATGGCGGTGACCTTTGCTCTCCATTTAGGATGTAGAGCCCTAAGAAACTTCCTAACATAATTCTTGCTAGAGTAACCTTCATCAAGAGCTTTAAGACTAGTGATAATAGTATTAAATCTAGCAAAAGCATTATCTATTGACTCATCTTCCGAAATGGAAAATTGTTCATATTGTTGAACAAGAAGATCTATCTTATTCTCTTTGACTTGGTTATTACCTTGGTGAGTGACTAGCAACGTTTTCCAAATCTCTTTTGCCGTATTACACATAAAAATTCTTTCAAATTCCTTTTTAGGCAAAGCATTGTAAATCATCATTTTAGCCTCATTATTTTTGGCTAATTTCCTTTTAAGTTCATCACTTTGTTTATCATAAGAAACTATTTCATCCTTTTTAGTTTCCGGATTCATTTGAATAGGTTGAAAGTCACCCTCGGTAATAACATGCCAAAGATCAATGTCTTTTGATTCTACATATGTTTCGAATCTTGTTTTCCAATATATAAAACAATCGGTTTCGAAAAGTGGTGGTCTTTGCATAGATTGCCCTTCTAGATATTTGTCGGAATCCATTGATCGATTCAAGTTTTAAAATACAATATACTTTAAAATCTTGACTGACGTGGCTCCTGATACCAATTGTGGGAAATTAGAAGGGGGGGTTGAATAGTTTGCCGGTTTTTAAAGTTCTTTTAAAAATCTTGTTTTAAAAGTTGGCTATTGGAAACTTTGATTCGAACTCTATGCGTAATCAATCAACACCAATATGAAGTACACACTAAACTAACTAGTACTAACTAATGAAAGTAAAGAGTAGAGTTGGAAAGATCAAACCGAGACAAGAGATTTATAGTGGTTCGGCTACGAAGCTCTTCTTCGCCCTACTCCACTCCCCGAGTACCACACTCGAGAATTTCAAGCACTATGTCAACAACCTCCCTTCAGGCGGAGAAAAACCGTACACGTCGCTTATCCTATTACCGACACTAAGCTAGATGTCGAGTGCTAATCTTAGCTAGCACCAATCTACCAAGGTCCACGTGACCAAACACTCAAGCCCAATGGCTTCAAGAGATCACCAAGATCTCAACACGATCACAATGATCAACTCACACTCTACTAACTCTATCCTAATGACCCTTGATCTTCTTGATCAATCACACAAGCCCAATGGCTTCAAGAGATGTTCACTATCTCTTATAAGATCACACTTGATCTTCACTCTCACTCACCAAAGATAAATAAACTTGATGTATACTATGATACAACAAGGTTGTAACAAATGTTACAAAGACCTAACAACTATAACTCTTGTATCTTCTTGAATACCTTGAGTTCTTCTCTTGCAAATGAAGAGGAATGACAACACCTTGTATCAACTTCGATACTTGTGTTCTTCTCTTGCTAATGAAGAGGAATGAAGAGGATCACTTGGTTGGATGATTGGATCACTCTTAAAACAAAAGAAAACTAATCTAAATGATCAAAAAGAAAGAAAGGTGAGAGAGTTTTAAACTCAGAAGTTTCTGTGTGTTTTTGGGTGCCTAAAAACTGTGAAGTGGGTTGGTATTTATAGGCAAGAAAAATCTGAACGTTACAGAAAATTTTGTACGGACGGCTCCACTAAACATGCCACGGCTCCACTAAATTTAGTGGAACCGTGGAGCCGTCCTAGACTAGGACGCTCCAAATTTTGTCTTTTCTGGTGAAAACTTATTTGGGGAAGGTTGGAGCTTATTTTGGGGGGGAAAATAGCTGTTGTGATTTTCAAACTAATTTTTTCATTAAAACATTTCTTAATAATTCAAAAATAATTTGTCATGTGTATTTTTGAAAAAATGTTTTGTCCCATTAAAAATGTGAGTTCTCAAAACCAAAATTTACTTCTTTGATCATTTGTCAAGTTTGTAAATTTGTTTAAGAGTGATTTGCGTAGAAACGGGATCTTCCGATTAAAAACTTGTTTACGTTAATTTTAACGTAACGTGATTTCACATTTTGTCATTCTCAAAACGTGAAGTAATCGAAAGATTAAATAACGTTTTTAGAAACATTATTTGCATCAACAGATGTTAAAAGTGTTTGGGTTAGATTTAACTAACATATAGTGGAAAAATGTGTTTGGTCTATTATACCCTTGATGATATAACTCAAAACGGACGTTGACCTTAGAATTACAGGTCAAAGGACGCAATCGTCCTCAAAAACACAAGTTTTGGACGCACCACGACGATTTTCCCAAGTTTGTGGCCCCTACGATGTTTTCTGGAAAGTTTAGGGACCAACGGTGTATTTTTGTCTATATATAATGATCACCTGCTTCTTTCATTCAAAATTCCTCCATTCACTTTCTTTATCTTCCATGTTGAATAATTATGATCATGATCTGGATACCACTTATATTTCTTTTAGAGTATTTGATCTATTATATATTTCAAAAAAGAAAGTCAAAGTTAATTTATTACAGAATATATGGAAGCAGTTTAGAGTTGTTTACATGTTTCATTGAAAGCAGTTGATCATAACAAGTTTGGAGTTGTTTATATGTCTATGAAAAGAACAAATTTAGGATTAGTTATATATACTTACATTAGTAATTTCAAGTAGTTATTTATAAATTTAGTTTAACTTATTTAACTAATATAATATTTTAGGTATATGTATATGTTTATTACAAGTATTTATAGCTTTTTGGGATTGATTACTAGACAGGGAGTAATTTCATCGTTATTAATGCATGCAAAATGAATGAGAAATATACTTCAAATTGAACAAGAGACAACAAGAATAAGAAGATAAAATCAATAATATATATAAATAACATTAGCTACATATTTATACAGTGATAAATTGAAAATGATGGAAAAAAAACAATAAAAACAACAACACTCTCATCACCCATGGTAACCAATTATACTTGTTTTTCGTTTGTTTTGAAAATGTAATCCTTCGTTTTCTTCATTGAAAGAGGAGGCCCCCAACATTGAAATAGAAAGACAATGGTCATAATCATAAAAGATTGATGCTTTGACGTGCAACATTAAAGACCTTATTAGAAGGGAATGGGTATGATGAACTATTTTTAAACGTCTCCTTACGGAGCCTCATTTATTGTACTAATACTTGAAATGAAACCTGAAACAACAAAAAAATAATGTGTTAGTAATGTCGTAATTATTTTAAGTGTACGAATAAGAACATATATGGTTCATAAAAAAACATTAAAGAAAAAAATGTGACACTTACATGACTGTAGGTTGCAAACAATGAATTTATCAGAGCCTAATAATGAACTGGAGGTGGAGGAGAAGCATAGATGTACACTGGTGGTGGTGATTCTACTGGTGGAGGTGGTGATGTGTAGTAGTATGGTGGAGGAGGAGATTTAACGGGTGGAGGAGGTGATGTGTAGTGGTATGGAGGAGGAGGAGATTTCACTGGTGGAGGAGGTGAAGTGTAATGGTATGGTGGAGGGGGTGATTTCACAGGTGGTGGAGGTGATGTGTAATGGTATGGTGGTGGTGGAGATTTCACTGGTGGTGGTGGTGATGTGTAGTGGTAGGGTGGGGGTGGAGACTTAACTGGTGGAGGAGGTGATGTGTAGTGGTAGGGTGGGGGTGGAGACTTAACTGGTGGAGGAGGTGATGTGTAATGATATGGGGGTGGTGGAGATTTGACCGGTGGAGGGGGTGATGTGTAGTGGTAAGGTGGTGGTGGAAATTTAACTGGCGGAGGGGGTGAGCTGTAGTGGTATGGTGGTGGTGGGGATTTAATTGGTGGAGGTGGTGAGCTGTAGTGGTATGGAGGTGGTGGGGATTTAACCGGTGGAGGAGGTGAGCTGTAATGGTATGGTGGTGGTGGAGATTTCACAGGTGGAGGGGGTGAGGTGTAGTGGTATGGGGGTGGTGGAGATTTTACGGGTGGTGGGGGTGATGAGTAATGGTACGGTGGTGGAGGGGACTTAACTGGTGGTGGGGGTGATGTGTAGTGGTATGGGGGTGGTGGAGATTTAACGGGTGGTGGAGGTGATGAGTAATGGTATGGTGGGGGAGGTGACTTTACTGGTGGTGGTGGTGACATGTAATGGTATGGTGGAGGCGGGGATTTCACTGGTGGTGGTGGTGATGTGTAGTGGTATGGTGGGGGTGGAGATTTAACTGGAGGAGGAGGTGATGTGTAATGATATGGTGGTGGAGGTGACTTCACCAGTGGAGGAGGCGAGGTATAATAATATGGTGGTGGTGGTGACTTAACGGGAGGTGGAGGTGATGTGTAGTGGTACGGGGGCGGTGGCGATTTTACTGGTGGTGGAGGGGATGTGTAATGGTATGGTGGGGGTGACGACTTCACTGGTGGTGGGGGTGAAGTGTAATGGTATGGGGGAGGTGGGGACTTCACCGGTGGTGGTGGCGAGGTGTAGTGATATGGTGGGGGTGGGGATTTCACTGGCGGAGGAGGTGACGTGTAATGGTATGGTGGGGGTGGAGATTTAACTGGTGGAGGAGGAGATGTGTAGTGATATGGAGGCGGCGGTGACTTCACGGGTGGTGGAGGGGAGGAGTAATGGTATGGTGGTGGAGGTGATTTCTTAGGTGGTGGAGGTGATGTGTAGTAGTAGGGGGGAGGAGGAGACTTTACAGGCGGTGGGGGTGATGTATAGTAGTACGGGGGTGGAGGAGACTTTACAGGTGGTGGGGGGTGAGGTGTAGTGATATGGTGGTGGTGGAGACTTTTTAGGCGGTGGAGGGTGAGGTGTAATGGTAAGGTGGCGGGGGAGACTTTACTGGAGGTGGAGGTGAGGTGTAGTGATATTCGGGTGCAGGTGACTTCTTAGGTGGTGGTGGAGAGTTGTAGTAGTACGGAGGTGGAGGAGACTTTACAGGTAGTGGAGGAGAGGTGTAGTGGTATGGAGGTGGAGGCGACTTCACAGGTGGTGGGGGAGATGTGTAGTAGTATGGCGCGGGTGGAGACTTAACTGGTGGTGGTGGTGAGGTATAATGATAAGGTGGAGGTGGTGATTTCACTGGTGGTGGGGGTGATGTGTAATAGTAAGGTGCGGGTGGGGACTTAACTGGTGGTGGAGGTGATGTGTAGTGATAAGGTGGTGGTGGAGATTTCACTGGAGGTGGGGGTGATGTGTAGTAGTAAGGTGCGGGTGGTGACTTAACTGGTGGTGGAGGTGATTTGTAGTAATATGGTGTTGGGTGTGACGGAGTTGGGGGTGGAGGAGATTTGTACACATAAGTCGGTGTTGGTGGAGGTGGGGACTTATACATGTATGTTGGTGATGGTGGAGGTGGGATTTATACAAGTACGTCGGGGTTGGTGGTGGTGGTGATTTGTAGTAGTATGGAGCGGGAGTGGGTTCTGGCTTAGGCTTCGTTTTCTCACATATCTTAGAAGGAGTCTTTGGAGCATATGCAAATGGTTTTGAATAAAGTACAACCTCGTGAGCATCTTTTGATTTAACCTTAAGTTTGGCGCCCTTCAAACCGCCATGGAGATCTGTAGGAATGCTACATTTAGTACCATTTGGTGCCATGTGTAGCTTAGCAACACAAGCTTTAGCTCCTCCATATTTGGAATACTCAACACCTTCAACAGTGATCGCAAATTTGCCATTGATCTTAGTTTTTCCATAAGCAACAATTTCTTTCTCACCGGCAGCCTTGCATGTGACTTCGACGACAGCACCTTCACCATACAAATATAACAAGATATCAACAATTAGCTAGAAAATTTAAATCTTATATATATTTATTAATCATTCTAACTTTTCTCTAGAGAAATGTCAAAAAGTAGTGAATATAATCGTTATCGTTGATTTATTTTTGAACTATTACTACATGTTTAATAAACGCGTCGAAAGATATAGAAACAGTGCTTTTAGCATATCTATGCGGGAATATATACCTTATGTGGTCTTTATTATACGCTATAACCGGATATAAAATATTTATATAGTTTAGTGTAAGATGATTCAATAAAAATGAGGTTAAAGTTTATAGTGAATAGATTTTCTAAATATACTCATAATCGTCAAGTAATATATATGAAATATACATGCATGTAAGATATAGTAATGGCTTTTTCTAACTTGTGACACCATAACATTTGTTAAACACAATTAATAAACTTAAAATACCATGTTTAAATGTTAGTTTGCATTAATAATTTCTTAAATTTCTTCTAGTTATCATGATTAACTTTGTTTTAAATAAGAAATTATTTTATTTTAGAAAATAATTTGGTGGCACATATTAGAAAATCCCACTTTATACATGTCATATATTGAACAATTCTAAATGTCACACAATTTAGGAATAACTAATTAATAGCATTTGAATATAAAAATTTATCAAAAGCACAAGTAAACTCATTTACAATGATCATTTTAGAGCTTTGTCTTTTTGTTTGTGTCTCTTTTAAGGATGTGGAAAACCAGATGGATAAACAGAACATATGTCAACCATGAGACTATGAGAGCACATGCATACTACTGACTAATAAATATTATACAACATAGTGCGTGAAATGTGTTATTATAATTATGTTAAAATTAAGTATAGTACGTACCTTTGAGGTGATGCTTAGCATGTGATTTGATTGGGTATTTCCAATCATAGCAGCTGTAACAATAAACTTTACCGACGACCTTAACGATCACATGGTGAGGGTGAGGGTGTGGGTGGGGGTAATAGGGGGTTGGTGGTGGTGGGGATGTGTAGTAATAGTGGGGAGGAGACTTAGCCGGTGGTGGTGGAGACTTGTAGTAGTATGGTGGTGGTGGAGACTTTACTGGTGGTGGTGGAGACTTGTAGTAGTATGGAGGTGGTGAATACACTGGTGGTGGTGGGGATTTGTAATAGTATGGTGGTGGTGGTGATTTCACCGGTGGTGGTGGTGACTTGTAGTAGTATGGTGGTGGTGGAGAATGCACTGGTGGAGGCGGGGACTTGTAGTAGTATGGAGGTGGTGATTTTACCGGTGGTGGTGGTGATTTGTAGTAGTATGGTGGTGGTGGAGACTTAACTGGTGGTGGCGGGGATTTGTATTCGTAAGTTGGCGGTGGGTACTTAACTGGCGGTGGTGGTGATTTGTAGTAGTACGGTGGTGGTGGAGACTTAACTGGTGGTGGCGGGGACTTGTAGTAGTATGGAGGTGGTGATTTCACTGGTGGTGGTGGTGATTTGTAGTAGTACGGTGGTGGTGGAGACTTAACTGGTGGTGGCGGGGATTTGTATTCGTAAGTTGGCGGTGGGTACTTAACTGGCGGTGGTGGTGATTTGTAGTAGTATGGTGGTGGTGGTGAGTGCACTGGTGGTGGTGGTGACTTGTATTCATATGGTGGTGGTGGTGAGTGCACTGGTGGTGGTGGTGACTTGTACTCATATGGTGGTGGTGGTGAGTGCACTGGTGGTGGTGGTGACTTGTATTCATATGGTGGTGGTGGTGAGTGCACTGGTGGTGGTGGTGACTTGTACTCATATGGTGGTGGTGGTGAGTGCACTGGTGGTGGTGGTGACTTGTACTCATAAGGGGGTGGTGGTGACTTTACTGGTGGAGGAGGAGACTTGTACTCGTATGGTGGGGGTGGTGAGTGCACTGGGGGAGGGGGTGACTTGTACTCATATGGTGGTGGTGGTGAGTGCACTGGAGGAGGGGGTGACTTGTACTCATACGGTGGTGGTGGTGAATATACAGGAGGAGGGGGTGACTTGTACTCGTATGGTGGCGGTGGTGAATGTAACGGAGGAGGTGGAGACTTGTACTCGTATGGTGGTGGTGGTGAGTGCACTGGAGGTGGTGGAGACTTGTACTCGTATGGTGGTGCTGGTGAGTGCACTGGAGGTGGTGGAGACTTGTACTCGTATGGTGGTGGTGGTGAGTGCACTGGAGGTGGTGGAGACTTGTACTCGTATGGTGGTGGTGGTGAGTGCACTGGAGGTGGTGGAGACTTGTACTCGTATGGTGGTGGTGGTGAATGTACCGGAGGAGGTGGAGACGTGTACTCATACGGAGGAGGCGGTGAAGAATATATGTAAGGTTTATCGGCCGAAACAGCTACAAAGTTGGCAATACCAATTATGGTGAATGCAATGACTATAGGCCATAGGCTTGCTCTTAAAGGGCCGCCATCACCGGCAGAAACTCTCATGGTGACCAGCGAGGGGAAGAGAGAATGGTGGTGTAGTGAGGTGATGTATTGGAGAGTAAAGTCGTTAGTCGTTAGTATTTATAGTAAAAAGACAAAGAGAATAGTCGTTAGAGGGAAGCTGTCATGCAAAGCTTCCATATGCAATTTTCATATTAAAAAACTTGCCAATAGCTTCTATACAGCTGGGACACATATTCTTTTCTAATAGCTCGTTTAGGCGACTTAGTAAAATTATATACTAGTAGTTGTTATTTGGTATACAAAATATCGATTACTAAGTTAGAATAAAATCAATTATCAATCATAGACTGTATTAATATTTGAACCAAGAGCAAATACTATATACGTACATTTTTAAACTTAAAATGATTGTTTTGCTATGCACAATTGATATGATAATTTAAACTTAAAATTACATACAGTGCTTTAAAGATTGTATTGTCTGAAGATAACTACAAAGTTATTTAGCAAAAAACTCTAAACAGATGATGTAACATTTATTTCTAACACCGTTTATACCTACTACAAAATTTTATATGGAGTGATCCAGACAGATGCTCTGCCATTCAAGTATACAATGCCTCATTTGTTACACTGTGCCCCTTTTTAGAAAAAAACCCATTATTATTTTTAAAATGACAATGACATTTCTTTTAAATAAATTTACTTGTTCACTAACACTGGTTGATAGATATGAATGGCATTAATTTCGATGAAAAAGTATTTTTGTTTGTTAGAACTTATGGAGTGATATATTGAAGATTGAATTGGTTATTAGTGAGGCACAGCCATTTGTAGTGGCACTACACCAAAAGGGAATGTTTGGGACAACCAAATAATTTGGGTCGACATTGTCGACCCAAATGTTGCCCATGGCCCACAGCTTTTTCAAACAAAAAGGCAGTCAAACTTTGTTGAATATTTGAGCAAAATGGGTCGACAATGTCGACCCAAAATGCATTTACATTTTTTTTTATTTAAAAACTTATTAAATAAGTATTAAAAAATTTGTAAAAGCAGTATGGGTCGACAATGTCGACCCAAACTGTGTTTGTATTTTTTTTTTATATAAAAACTTTTTAAATCATTATTAAAAAAATTTAAAAGCAAAATGGGTCGACAATGTCGACCCAAACTGCGTCAATATTTTTTTTTATTTAAAAGCTTTTTAGCCCATAGTTAATAAACTGCTTTACGCCTGGTGAGACATTGTGATTAACATTTAGCCCATAGTTAACCATATGTGCGTTGTTCATGTCGTTGCTCATCTTTTGTATAATGGTTTATTCGTTTGTTTAACATCTCATGTATAACAGTTATAAACCTGTATTTAAAGACGTTTTAGATTTGAATATTGATGAAATGGATGTTGATCGGACTCAGGAACAAATGACAGCCGTGATCTCGACTATTATGAACTAATTTAAATCATTTTTAATGTATTCATTTATAATTAATTTAAATTATTTTTAATTTATTTAAAAAATTTATAACTAATTTAAATTATTTTTAATTTATTTAATATTAATTAAATAATTTAAATTATTTTTATACATATAAGATAAAGGGAAAAGAACTAAAAATAAAATACAGGCAGCAATATGGCACGACAATGTCGTGCCATATTTTACCTCCAAAATATTTCAGCAAAACTAAAACAGCCCGCCAAAAAAAGAAAAAAAAAAAAAAAGATGCAATATGGCACGACAGTGCTATATTTTACCCCCAAAATATTTCACCAAAATTAAAACAGCGCAAAAAAAAAAAGAAAAAAAAAAGAGGATGCAATATGGCACGACATTGTCGTGCCATATTTTACCCCAAAATATTTCACCCAAATTAAAACAGCCCACAAAAAAAAAAAAAAAAAAAAAAAAAAAAAAAAAATTGATGCAATATGGCACGACATTGTCGTGCCATTCAGGTAAAAAAAAAATAAAATAGAATGCAATATGGCACGACAATGTCGTGCCATATTTTACCCCAAAATTTTTTTCAGTGAAATTAAATCACCCGCCAATTATTTTGGTGGAAAATTTGTTTGCCCGCCGAATAAAACATAAAAATAAAAAACTCTTTCTCAAAAACTATCTTATCCTCCCAACCACTCACACACACAAAACTATCTCATCCTCCCAACCACACAAACACAAAAACTGGATCTGACTCATTCTCTTCTTCTCATATTCATCCTGCTCCCAAACACACACACACAAAACTCATCTCATCCTCCCAACCGAAACCACCACACACGCACCACTGTTTTTTTTTTTGTATATTGAAGGTATTTTTTTTAATTTTCGTTTTTATAGTTTTTGTCCAATTATAATTTTAATTTTGTTACATTTGTGTTTGTTTATGTTTGTGTAAAAGACATAGCTGCCGCCGCTGCCGGACCACTGCTCGCCGCCGCTGCTACCGCCGACCACCACAGCCACCCCCACCACAACACAAATTAAAGGTTTGTTCATATTTTAATTCTTTAGTATTAGTTTGTTTATTTAATTATTTATGTGTTTAATTTGTGTATTTGTAAGGATGGGGTTAATGTTAAAGGTGACTTTGAAAAAAATTGAGTCATTACAGGTTGTGGAAATGCAGGCTGTGGAAAAAAATTGAGTCATTACAGGATGGGGTTAATGGTGAAGGTGACTTTTAATTCTTTAGTATTCGTTTGTTTATTTAGTTATTTATGGGTGTTTTATGTATGTTAATTGCTTCAAATATGGGTGTTTTATGTATGTTAATTGCTTCAAATATGTTGTCTCATTACAGGTTGTGGAAATGCAGGCTGCTGCAAAATTTTTTTGTTGCATACTTGACAGATTGGGACGACAATGTCGTCCCAAAATTACAAAGATGTATCATCCAATTTGTAAATTTTTTATAAATATTTTAAATGTTTGGTACGACAATGTCGTACCAAACTGAATTTCTGAAAACAATTTTACATATATAAATAAATGATTTATCGAAAATAAAAAAAGAATAAAAAGGTTTGGCACGATAATATCGTGCCAAATTTTAAAAGAGATGTCGACCCAAATCGTTTTTTAAAAGTTTGACTGGTTTGTGGGCCCTTTGCATTGTCGACCCAAGCCTTTGTAAATTTGTCGACCCAAATCGATTTGGGACGAATGTTTTGGCACGACCAGAAAGGGTCAATTTTGTCGACCCAAACTATTTGGGTCGACTTTTCTTTACAAAATGGGTCGAGATTGTAGTGCCAAACCTTCCCATTTTTTGTAGTGTGGCAGCCACAGCGGGGAAGGCAACGGTTTGCCCCAAACCGCCGGGGAACACCGCCGCCACCCCAGCGGTTTGGGTCGGCGGTTTGCTTCGACGGGGAACTTCACTGGGGCGGTTTGGAGAAGAAATTCGACCGTTTGAAATGGAACGTTGGAGCTAGGAACAAAAAATAGACGTTGGAGCATTGGACAAAAAAAAAAAAAAAATTTTCCTATAAATACTACACACAATAAACATAAACTACACCTATTCAAATACCACACACAATACAAATCACTACTAAATCCTTTACATTTCACACAATGTTGTCATCATCTTCTTCATCCGATGAGTTATATCTCCCCCCCGCGACTTTCGAACAAAATCATTCAACGGGTAGTACTCTATCAACCTTTTTAGCCATGTACGATTCGATTGAGGACACGGCAACCTCTACCGAACCACGAGCGTCTGTCACCCGTTTTCGTGAAAAAGCTTTACAAAATCTAAAGGATGACTATTTCGTTGAACAACCAAAGTTTGCCCACCATATTTTTCGACATAGGTTTCGTATGAATAAAAGGTTGTTTTTAAGAATTGTTGGTGATATTGAAGCGAGATTCGAATGGTTTCAAGAGGGCTATGATGGGAGGGGGACAAAAAGTTTCACGGCATTACATAAATGCACATCGGCCATTCAGCTAGATTTGATGACTATTTAAACATGGCACGAAGAACGTCAGGTTAGCAATCTCATTTTTTTTATTTAATGTTGTCGTTATATTTTTTTTATTTAATGTTGTCGTTATTTTTTATTTAATGTTGTCGTTATTTTTTATTTAATGTTGTCGTTATTTTTTATTTAATGTTGTCGTTATATTTTTTTTATTAATGTTGTCGTTATATTTTTTTTATTAATGTTGTCGTTATATTTTTTTATTAACAGGAGAATGCCTTGATCATTTTTGCAATGCGGTTATTGAATTATATGGTCGAGAGTTTTTACGTAGGCCGACATCTCATGACATTGCACGCTTATACGAGGCACATGAAGAACAACATCACATTCCTGGAATGCTTGGTAGCATTGATTGTACACATTTCGTTTGGCGAAATTGTCCTAGACATTTGAAAGGCCAATATAAGCGAGGTGATCACCAATACCCGACTATTATGCTTGAATCCATCGCTTCGTACGATTTGTGGATTTGGCATTCATTTTTTGGTCCTCCCGGTGCAAACAACGATATCAATGTTTTGAATCAGTCTCCGTTGTATCTTACGGAGCGAAATGGAACGGCGCCAAACAGTTCATTTTCTGTAAATGGACGTCTTTACAAACGTGGATATTATCTTACCGATGGAATATATCCTACATATTCTACGTTTGTTAAAGCATATAAGTATCCCACTGATCCGAAGGAAAAGAGATTCAAGAAGTTACAAGAGTCTGCAAGAAAAGATATCGAGCGAGCTTTTGGTCGTCTTAAGGCAAAATGGATGATTCTCAGTCGTCCTCTCCGTCCTATGACGGTCGAAAAGATTCGACAAATCGTTAATACTTGTATCATATTGTGCAATATGATTTTAAAAGACGACGAGGTGGCAATATCACCGGTTCATATAATGGATCCGCCGGTCGCGCCAGTATATGACGATAGTGTACTACCGGAGTTACTCGACGAACAAATCCATTATCGTCTCCAATATGATCTTACGGAGCACGTTGAGGCTCAAAACTTAGCATACCTCGATGACTAGTTATTTCCTTTTTTTTTTTAACGTATTATGTAATTTTCTATTAATTATGTTTTTTTTTTCCAAGTATTATGTATTTTTATTTTAATTATTAATGAAATATTATGTTTTTATTAAATTATTTATTTATGATGAAAAAAAAAAAAAAGGTTGGTGGTTTGGGAGGTATGAAAAAACCATGGTTGCCACTAAAAAAGGGTTGGGAGGTATGGAAAAAGTGTGAGTGAGGTGGAATGATATTATTGGTGGGTTGGGAGGTATGGGTTTTTTTTTGTAGTGATGGTTGCCACCACCCGGTTATTAGTGAGGCACAGCCATTTGTACCTTGGCTTGCTTTGACTATTAGCTTAAATATAGTATAAAAACGAATAGTAAGTTTTCTTGAACAATTCAGACATGAAGATGATCACATTTAACTTCATATCTGAGTAAACTCTTATTTTGCATGTACTTGGTCTAGAAAACTCTATATATGATACAATTTTGAAAACTCTAAAATGCTTTTCAGCTTTTGTGTTTTCTTTTGCTAGTTGTCACCTTTTGAAGTCAATAAATCATTTGCCTCATTATTCATTCCTAGTCATATAGATGATGCTAGTCACATAATTAACATTTTTTGATATGACTGATCATTGCCACAATCATGTACTAGTAAACCTTCATCTTTTGTATTTAATGCTATTACAAAGTACTACTTACCTTTCAAGCCAAGTTGTGTGAGTAGATGGGTAATCTTAATAGAGATAACGTAAATAAACATATATGTTGTATCCATTTAAACAAGAAAGAGCCCAAACTGTAAATTAACTTATGTGTTGTATGAGTCCAACAATTTCTTTTTTTGGCAAATAATAATGCCATTTAATGGCTGCCCAAGGCCAGCGTTATTAAAAAAGTCTTATATGAGTACAGTACATTAAATACAACATATATTACAAGTATTATGGCATAAATAACAGATAAAAACAATAGAAACTACAAAACGAACGAGGTTCTTCCATTTGGGTCACGAGTATGAATTATTCAATAGTAGTAGTTTGTAAATTATACATTTTTTAATACTTCAAGGGTTAAAAATTTTGTTCTTTCTTAACTTGTTTTGTTTGTGAGACCATTTCCCTTGAAGCCAACTTCCAAGTATATTATTACAATCCTTTTGGGGTGTTGTCCTATTCTTTTCTACCAAATTCACAATTTAATATTCTGATCGTTGCATGTGTGTTCTAGGTGGGGTATGGGCGGCTTTGCATATTACATTTGACACATCTCTTCACCTTTTATTCTTGAATAACATAATATATCTATATTGTTCAATTAGTATCAAAATAGTTATAAGTTTACAATGTACTAAATGTTGCAAATTTGATCTAATATGGAATAATGGAAATAAAATTGCAATTACAATTACTTTGATTTCAACTGCTTGCATTCATAATTAACGAAAAAAAAATCATAGCAAAAGATATCATTCTTTCATATTGCTACAATGACAGATTAACTACATATATACGACTTTTCCATGCAATGTTTAATCATATACCCAACCTTTGATTTCAAATAGTTTTTTTTGCCAAAACGGTAAAATATTTCAAAATACTACAGTTTTGACACCACATATTTGTATATTTAGGACCATCAATAATTTATTTTAAAATCAAGACCAAAGTGGAATACGATTACGATTGGATCTGGGAAGCTAGTATATGTTTTCTATTAATTTTGTCTTAATACTCCCTTCAAAAAAAAGCTATAATATACATTTCTTTGGAAAAAATAATCTTGTTTTTTATACAAAGAAACTATTGAAAGGTAGTAAAAGATTCATTTTAAAAGTCGAGATGATTCAAATATGTTTTGAGAGAACACGTATTAGTATATATTTGCAAATTAATCGCGTGCAAACAAATTATACAAGTCTTGTAATAATTTCATTTGAGCATCATTAGACTCCATTAGTAAACATATTGTTTTTAAACCATGAAAATGACTTTGTACGTTTTTACGAAATTATAGGATATTGATGTATGGAACTATGGATTGTGACAACCATATTGATGATCGATCGCCATCAACTATTATATCCGGTTTCATTTACATAGATACAAATGTCGCATTATTTTTTTAGTCATACATCAAATTTCAATTTTGTTTTCAAATTCAAAATGATTTTGCGAGTTACATAGATATATCCAAACTCACCTCGTTTATAACATCATATCATCTACTCCATCATAACATAGATGTTGAAATTTAAATAGCATGACTATCATCTAAATAAATAAACACTTCAAAGAGCATGTAGCGGAAGCAAGATCTAATATTTAACACGTATAAAGAATCACCGAATAATAAATAGTTACATACCTCAAGATCCTAGCAAGAACAAGGATCGATCTTCTCTTCACTTCACTAGATCAAACAAATAGGATTACCGTGAAACCCCTTACCTTTTTGTTTCACAATCAAAGATGAATAATTAAAGTAAGTTATTACCGAACTCTTGTACACACGTACTATAACCAATCAAGTATTGATGTTAGTGAATGAACACGTAAAACCAAAACAATTTTGTTTTAACAAAAAAAGTTAAGGATCGACACTCTTAAGAAGAGTTCGACCGGTTTTAGAAGACAAGGAAGAGAGAAACAAATTTTAGGGTTATAGCAATGCACAAGGTAAAGAAACAATAACCCTTCAATTTGTATTTATAGTGAATGGATATCTTGGAGCAAAAGAAATCGATCTAGGGTTTCCATACCCATATGCCGATCGGATTTCACCTCCATATGGGGATTCTAGATCCTTCTAATCCCCTAATTTCACTAACAGTCCTTCCTTTATTCCCTAACGGTCGTTAGTCAATTCCGTTAATTACTTAACGTCCGTTAGTTATCATTTCGTGTCCAAATAATTAAAATACATAACTATTATATATATTAATTATTTACTTGATCATTCATACATAAAGTGTGCAATCCCTCGGTCCCGTGTTCGAATCTAGACATACACGATTAATATTTTTCTATTAACTCTAACAGCTCCCACTTGGAAATCTATTAAAAGTGTAATGACATTGGTTAGCGTCTAGCAACACGCCAATGCCCCTAGTACAACTCGGGTGGTGGTCTCCTGGAAAAACCATTCGATGATAACTCATCATACTTATCCTTTTGTTTCTAATACCACATTAATAAAGATATGGATCTAAGTCATTCTTTAATAATAATTCTGTTTCTCGTTGTTTATGATTAAATAAGATTACCAAATCTTCTGAACCATTCAGGGAAGATCTTGGGTGTGGCCACACAAAGATCTTACTAATCCTACGAGGGGCCCAGCAGTATTAAACTTCAAATAAATTTGAATGAACAAATTCTATCTTGACTACGAGCATAACACATGCACTTCGCAACGCTTCCAAAAACAATCCGTATAGCTACCAATTACGTATAGCGTTAAATTGAATTACAGAAATGCACTACATGCATGACAGTTATCTAGCATCTCAAGTCTGAGGATAACTATATACACATGATTTACTTAATGACAAGATCCATAAAGTAAACTCATGAAGTCGGGATAAGTCCTATATTCAAATATTTTGAATATCATGTGAAATTGGTATGACAACGCATCAATATACTTTCAAGTATATTCTACCAATACTCAGATTTATCTTAATTTAATGATATTCTCATATCATTAACCGACAACGGACAGTTTAGAATATATAAATATATTCATGGATATAAACATGCAAATATAGGATATATTATTAAGAAAATGATAAACCAACATAACAATTTATTTTATTTCATTAAAATAATAACTGTTTTACAACATCTCATTATCCAAATACTAATAACAGATATATAACACCCTAAATTAAATACGACTTATAAATACGCTATAAATTAAAACTTGAGTTATATATCATGTTATGACTCGAAACCACGCGATAGGAACATATAACCTAAAGTAAAATACGAAATCATACAAGAACTTTATTAATAAAAGTATGGCACGTTTAAGAAGGTCCTTATGGGCCGAAAATAATAAAAACTTGTACACAAAATATTTATAAAAGATAAGTATGAAATTTGGCTAATTTGGAAAGTGCTAATCCTCCTAAAATACATTCCCTAATTTTCGGCATTCCCTCCCCATTATTTTTCTAAAAACCGTATATCCTATGCATATCTCTCCAATAAAACCTAAACCTTGCCTCTCTATTCCATTTTGTCGGCAAAAAGAAACCACCAAGAAACCCTAGAACCTTGTTCTATTCGACATCAAGAAGGAGAGGAAGAAAAGATCGTGATCATTGTTTTCTCATTCAATTCGTATCACAACAAAGGTAATCGAATACACATTGTTTAATCCATTCGAATTGTTGAACAAAGCATAACCGACCCATGTATATTTTTTTCATGATTCATTCGATCTTGATCAAGAGAAGAGAAGTGTTGTAGATTCGTTGAGGCCTTGTTCTTTTAATCCCATTCGAATTATACAAGAGGTACCGTGTAATTTTCAATCTATAATAATATTTCGGATCAATATGTATTAAAATGTGTCAATATAATTATTTGTGTTCTTGAAATCGGATCTATATAAAACAAACTAACCGATCAGAAATTTTGTGCTACCTAAATGAATCTTAAACCAATGATGCAAACATGAATTTTAGTGGTTCTTTGGTCTAAAACTGAATTCAGTGAAATAGTGATCAAATAAAATTGGTTTGGTGATTTTTAGAGGTCTAGAAGGCAACCGTTTGATTTTTAGAAATTCATGTGTCAAAACTGTATTTCGGGTTATGAAAATTCAAGCGTGTTCTATGATTTTTAATTTAAAATCTATAATGAATTAAGACCTGAGATTTTGGCAGAATGATATTTGGTATATGAGTTAAGTTTTGTAATTTTTGTGGATTTTTCTGAGATGTTTAACTGGGGTGAATAATTACATACTTTCGGGGTGTTCCAGCAGGTCGAATTCGAGAATATGTTGTGGTTGTCGATTTTTAGTTTATACTTGTACTACTTAATAAAATCTGGAAAAATTAGGTAAAATACTTAAGACATATAGGTATATCTGGGCAAAAGTATAGAATTTTATAAGCTCGTTTAAGGTGTGTTAAAAATAGCTAAAGTCGGACATGTTTTAATGTTAATTCTGAATTTAAGTAGTTACTTATTTAAAACACTTATAAGCATAATTTCTTCACCTTTAGAACCTAAATGAGCTATTTGTCATCTTAAAAGTATTTAACTTATGTTTTGATTAATTATCATATTAACCCTTAACTTTTGCATAATTGCAATAGTAACCCTAATCTTTGAATAATGATAATATGAAACCCAAAATATATAAATCAAACCCTAAAACTGCTAATTCGGGAAATATAACTTAACTATGACCTAACTGAATGTATGAAACCCTAATTGGAGTTTAATCACTTTAAATGATCAATTAAAATGATTTGTGTAATTAGAAACCCTAATCTCGCATTTACTTAATTTGGAAACCCTATTTTGACTTGTAAAACCCTAAATGGTGAAACGACATCACGTTATAATTAAATTGATATATGAAACTCAATTTTGACACTTATAACTATTTAAACCTTTTAATGCTACTTACTATTTTTGGAAACCCTAAATCACTTTTAAACCTAAATATGGAAAGTTACTATTTTTGGAAAGTTACTATTTTTGGAAAGTTAATAAATATGGAAATCTGCTAATTATGGAAAGTTACCTAAAATGGAAAGAAAACTAAAATGAAACCTTTATGATTATGAAACTATGAAACTTATAAGTAAAATTATGATTATTGTAGATCGGGTGAAGAAGGAGTGATCCCCTGCTTCCATTCATCTATTTGCTTTGATTTGTGTGCTTTGATAAGGTACAGATATTCTTTCCCTTTTCAGTAGGGATATTTCTATCGATCCTATGCCTGATATGATTCCCTTATTTGACTCATGACTTTCATTGTATGATTGTCATTCTTATTGATTCATTCTGACATTTATTTAAATGTCTCTGCTATGCTATACTTATGCTTTGCCATGCTTATTGAGTTACTATCTTGTTTCTCTAGCCATGCTAGATTATTATTGTTGTATGCTATGATAGATCTGTGCCTGAGCTAACCTAGTTGTGGAGGTACCATGACCAAGTCTTTGATGGCACCTTAGGCATGACACTCCCGTAGAGGTGTGATAGATCTACGACGTTCCCCCTTATGTTATGATTTTGTGTGCACTATTGGCCAACTTTATATATGTGTGACCAGTCTAGTACTGGCATCCATATTTTGTTAGGGAGCGTATGGATATATCCTAGGTTTATGTATTTGTATGTTATGGTGACCAGGTGGTGTGTGCCTTGCACTCCTTCTCACACTTTTATTACTTAGAGGTCTCCCCTCTTCGTATACTTGTATTGCTTTAGTATGATTTGACGGATTATGTATGTAGTTCCTATGGCACATCCTTATATGAACTTTTCCCTTATTTCATTATTCTCTTGATTCATTTTCTATTCAGTTCTCATGCATTCTTGACTCTTAGTTCTCTTTAAAATTCGTATGACTTTCATGATTATACTCTTCGTTTTGTATTCTTATTCCTTCGTTGCTTATGCTTATTTACCGTTATGTTATGTTATATATATCTGTTCACTGAGCTTTTTAAGCTCAGCCGCATATTTTCTTTTCTTATGCGGTAGGTAATAAGCGAGGTGACGGGCTTGGGAATGAGAGAGTGTAAGACTTAGAGATCTATTTATTTATCATTTCGTTGTCCATTGTTTCGGACTTTCATTTCTTTCAGTACTTTGAATATTATTTTACTTTGGTTTTGTTTGGTTAACTCACTATGCATTTGGGATTATCTTTTGATACCAGTCTTGATGTTTGAGACTTGGTTATTTAAAAGACTTCCGCTTGCGTAATGTATGCTTTGTATGACACCATAATGTGATATCTTGGCCTTAACGGGTCGGGGTGTTACAGATATGCATGAAACTATTAGCTAAACGAAGTCCTATGCCTTCATAAAGTTGTTTAAGCTTTCCACCGGGTAGAGCCTTCGTTAACGGATCTGCTAAGTTGTCATCTGTGTGAACTTTGAGTAATTCGATCTCGCCTATCTCCACTTGTTCTCTAACATAGTGATACCGGATCGGGAAATGTCTGGTGCCCTTCATGATTCCAGGCTCATTAGCAAATGAAATTGCGGCTGAGTTGTCACAATACATTTTTATAGGTCTTTCGATTGAGGGCATAACTCCAAGCCCTGAAACAAATTTCCTAATCCAGACTGCTTCCATTGCAGCTTCTGAGGCAGGAATATACTCACTTTCTATTGCCGACATCGCTATAGTACTCTGCTTCTTGCTCTTCCAATCCACAGCACCTCCATTGACGACAAAGACATAACCCATCTGAGACTTCGTATCATCTTTATCACACTTCCAGGATGCATCACAGTAACCTATAACACATAGCTCTGCTTCCGGATTTCCCCCGTACACTAAAAACATTTCTCTCGTAGATCTTAAATACTTGAGAATATGTTTCACAGCAGTCCAGTGGAGTTCACCTAGGTTCTGCTGATAACGACTGGTAATGTTATGAGAAAATGCCACATCGGGCCTTGTACATCGCACCACATACATAATAGATCCCACAGCCGAAGCATAAGGGATTCTCTTCATGCGTGCCACCTCTTCAGGTGTTGAAGCACAAGCTTTGCTACTCAAGCCATGTTCTACTTGCATTGGCAAAAATCCCTTCTTGGAATTTTGCATACTGAATCTTTTCAATATCTTGTCAATGTAAGCACTTTGGCTTAAACCAATTAACCGCCTTGATCTATCTCTATAGATCTTGATTCCTAGAATGTATGCTGCTTCTCCCAGATCCTTCATGGAAAAACATTTCCCTAGATAGGCTTTTACCTCATTCAAGCTTGGAATGTTTTTACCCATGATCAATATGTCATCAACATATAGAACTAGGAAAATAACATCACTCCCACTAGCTTTGTGGTATACAAACGGCTCATCAAGATTTTGAGTAAATCCAAACCTTTTGATTTTCTCATCAAATCTTTTATTCCATTGACGTGATGCCTGCTTCAATCCATAAATGGATCTTTGAAGTTTGCATACACGATCAGGAACCCTCAGGCTGCACCATATAGATGTCTTCATCTAGGCGACCATTCAAGAAAGCGGTTTTTACATCCATTTGCCAAATCTCATAATCATAGCGTGCAACTATGGCTATGAGAATCCTAATAGCTCTAATGTCAGCTACAGGAGATCGAAAAGGTCTCCTCGTAGTCAACATCATATGTTTGGATAAAGCCTTTAGCCACCAAACGAGCTTTATAGGTGTGTACATTGCCATCCATATCCGTTTTCTTCTTGAAGAGCCACTTACTCCCAACTACCTTAGCATTGGGAGGAAGGTCTACTTCAATCCAGACTTCATTGTCTCTCATGGATTGCATTTCCCCATTCATAGCAATCTGCCATTTATCCTTTTCAGGACTATCAATGGCAGCCCTATAACTAGTAGGTTCATCAAGATCCCCTAGTATAGTTTCCTCACACTCTACGTTAAGACATAGACGTTCAGGAGCTTTCACAGTTCTTGCAGATCTGTGAATGGGAACCACTTCAACTTCAGGTGGAGGACCTAGACTTTCAGGTTCCACAGGAAGTGTGCTAGTGTTTTCCCACTGAATTCTTGAGATATTAGATTCTCCTCAAGGAATTCGCCATACCTAGACACAATGACTTTATTCTCTGGTGGAAACTAAAAGTAGTAACCCTTTGTTTCCTTAGGGTATCCTACGAAGATACACTTAACAGATCTTTGTTGGAGTTTATCTGGTGAGTCACGTTTAACAAACGCCTCACAACCCCAGACCTTTAAGTAAGACAAGTTGGGAGCTTTTCCAGTCCGTAATTCATATGGAGTCTTATCAACCTTCTTAGTTGGAACCATATTCAATATGCGAACAACAGTTTCAAGGGCATAGTCCCAAAAGGATAAGGGAAGAGTTGTCAGATTAAGCATAGATCGTACCATATCTAGCAATGTACGATTTCTCCTTTCAGATACACCATTTTGCTGTGGAGTATAAGGAGATGTGAGTTGCTGGACAATTCCACACTCAGCTAGATAATCTTTAAACTCTTGGATTAAATATTCACCACCTCTACCGGATCGAAGAGCCTTAATCTTCTTACCGAGTTGTAATTCTACTTCACTTTTAAAAACCTTGAATGTCTCAAAGACTTCATGTTTATGTTTAAGAAGATAAACACAACCATAACGACTGTAATCATATGTAAAGGTCAAGAAGTAGCTAGCACTGCGTTTTGACACATGTCTAAGTGGACCGCACACATCAGTATGTATTAATCCAAGTAGATCTATAGCCCTTTCCAGTTGATGCGAAAAAGGTTTCCTTGTCATCTTCCCAGATATGCAAGATTCGCATTTATGAAATGAATTATCATTGATATTTTCCAAAAGCCCATCATGTTGCAGCTTTTCCATGCGTTTCTTGCCAATATGAGCAAGACGACAGTGCCAAAGATAAGATGAATCCAAGTCTGACTTGATTCTCTTATTGCTAATGCTATACACAGAATTATTTCCATTGGACACATGATTTTCCATGTCAATTTCAAACACACCATTTATAGGAATTGCATTAAAGTAAAAAACATTATTAAGAGAAACCGAAATTCCATTATCAGTAAATGTGTGAACGAAACCATTATCCTTTAACAAAGAAACTGAAATTGTAAAACCCTAAATTTCCGTTCATTTGAAATTCTCATTTTGCCCCTCAAAAATTTTTGAAGTTATACGAGCATAAAATTAATTATACAAGGACAAGTATATATTTTAACCTAAGTATAAAATTTAACCATATTCATACAAGAAATAATATTGTTACAAATCAAAAAAAAAAAAAAAAAAAAAAAAAAAAAAAAAAAAAAAAAAGGAGAAAAGGGATAAGTGGCGGCCCCCCCCCCCCCCCCCCAAGGCCATTTAAAGAAAAAGATTTGTAAAACCAATTAGCCCATAAAAGTTATTCTTTCAATTACCAGGAAATCAATTAGCAAAATCATATCAATCAAAATAAATGTACCATTAATCCTTTCCAAGTTAAAAGGCCGCTCCATCCTATTTTGTCTCAAAAAGTCTCGGCCTTCCTCTCCCTCTCAATTTGTACGACAAAAAAAAAATAAGAACACAAAGTCTTGCTTCAATTTTCTCTAAAGAACAAAGGATTCAAGGGTTTTGTTGGTGTTAATTCGCGGGTAATCAAGTATTGGAATCCTAGGGTTTATTCTTCTTTCTTTTGTCTCGTTGATCATAAGGTATATTAATCCATCTCTTTTTCTTTATTTTTGTTCAAATAGACAAAAAAAAAAAAGAAAAATTATTTTTGTTCAAAAAGACAAAAAAAAAGGTAAGCCATGAATCCGAATTAAATCTACAAGAAAACCTAATTAGTAATATGTTTTAATACTCATGTTAATTGGTTTATTATGTTAATTGTTAATCCTAAAAATTGTCACATGAAATCATAGAATCTAGCGTGATAAAACTTGTGTAATCAACCTATTGTGTGTACAGTAGAACCTCTATAAATTAATACTCGATAAATTAATAACCTCGATAAAACTAATAATTTGTCCGGTCCGAACTTGGGACCAGTACAAAATTGGACCCCAATCGATAAAATAATAAGATAATATTTTTTTTGAAATCTCAATGTAAATATATTGGTCCCAACGAAACTATAAATTAATAATTCCCCAAAATATTCCAAAATTCTAATATTGTCTAGTAAAAAAAGAATCTATAGTCACTTGTTTTTTTGTAAACTTCAAATCTATATTGAGTTCATCTTTAAATTTCCCCATTGCACTTAATAGAGTAGGCATTGTGTTCTCGTATTGCAACAAAAAGTTATGAAGAGTTGTTGCCGCTTGCAATGCTTCTTTTCGAGTGACCGGTTCCAAAGCTACCGAATCATCCTCAACTTCATCATAGTTGATGTGATTATAAAACTTATCATTGGACATTTTATAGTGATCAATTTAGAACCATATACATTGAACTATCTTTAATTCAAAACAATGAACTTGACAACTTCATTTAATGTGTGAATGTACATTGGATATGGAAATTTTGAAGGTCATACATGAACCTCTTTAAATTAATAATTTATTAATTTATCGATATAATAATATCTCGCTAAATTAATAAAATATTCCGGTCCCAACATTATTAATTTATAGAGGTTCTAGTGTATATATAAATCGACCCATATCATGAGAATCAACCCATCAATATTTCGAACCATAGATGTAATCATTAACTCTTATTAGTCCCATTGATTTCATATATAATAAGTTTGGAAATCTAAAAAATCCTAGCACATTTACAATGAAAGAAATAGGGCTTTTGGGAATTTTGATTTTGTTATTTGATGTACTTGTGTGGATGCTTTTGTTATTAGTCTTGGATGATTCATATGAGATGTTTGTAGATATGTTTTTGATGAAGAAATTCTGTAAATATCATGTATATTGATCACAAGAATTAATTATATTAAAAGGAAAAGGGAATTAGGGTTCATGTGTTGTTTTAAATTGGGACAGCAGAAATAGTCGAATTTGTATGCATCATGAAACGAGTCTAATTGATGCTTAATTCTGTATTTTTGTTTGTAAACTCAGTTTAGGGTCCTAGGAAAGTATTCCAATTGGTTTGAACAAATTTGAGTTTGATTTGGATGTTTTTCTGAATTTAATGCGATCATGTGTTAAAATGTGTTTGTTGAGTTGTTTTTCAGTCGAGTTCCATGATTTTTCATTTCCAAACCATAGCATATTATAGGCCACAAATTTTTAGGAATCATATTTCATATATGTACTACCTCCTGGAATTTTTGTAGAATTTTCTGAAGTCATATGGTTAGGTTTTTAAGTGCATACTTTTGAAGTATATCTGCAAATTCGAATCTGAACATGTTAACTTAGACGATTTTAAAAAGGGGTGTATACTTGATAATAAAATCTGGAAAAATTCCAGTGGACTCCTAAGACATATGGGCTTCTGTAAGAATTTTGTGGATTTTTAGTTTGGAATTCTGTTACGTTTTTAAAATTTGTTTGTTGGGCTTAATTTTGTGATAAAATCAGTTAATATGTATGCATGTTTTACCTAAGTGTTAAAGGTGTTCTTGTGATGTTTAGTGCCCCCATACTTGTTTCTATATCGGGTATGACTTGTTAATGTCGTGTTAACTTGTGTGTGAATATGTTAAACCTAATTGATAATCCCGAACCAAAAACCGAATTTAACTAAATTGGGAAGTCGTGTTAAAAGTTACTAAATATGGAAACTTACTAAATATGGAAAGTTACTAAATATAGAAACTTGCTAAACATGGAAACTTACTAAACATGGAAAGTTACTAAATATGAAAACTTGCTAAATATGGAAAGTTACTAAAAATGGAAAGTTACTAATTATGGAAAGTTACTTAATCTAGAAGGTTACTAAAAATAGAAAGTTTCAAAAAATAGAAAGAAACCTAAAATCTTATTAAAATGAGCTTAGAAGTAACACGTGATCATTAAATTGTATAGGTTCAGTGTAGAAGGAGTGATTCCCTGTTTCGGTATCCTTTCTTATTTTGGTTGCTTGTATAAGGTACAGATGTTCTGACCTTTCTTATAAGGTTTCTCATGATCCTTTTCACATATTTTGATTTCTTAACCTCTGATTCTGATGCCTTTGTTATGAGCCTTTCTATTATAACACTTTTGATATAATACGATGACATAAGCCTTTGATATGAGCCTTTTCTATGCACCCTTGATATGAACCTATGATATGATATTTCTGATGACCTTAGATTATGTGTCATTACTATGACATTCTGTTTGACCCTTCAGTTTGATACCCGAGCTATCACTAGTCATGGGGGTTCCATGACCATGTCATTGATGCACCAATGGCATGACTCTAGGGTGGTCGAGTGATGTTCCACCCCGTCCCTTTTGTTATGTAATATGTATGGCCACGATGATTATGATTTCTGCAGGGGCGTATGGATGCATCCTAGATCTGATCTGTTATGATATATGATATATTTCTGGTGACTGGTGCTGTGTGCAATACACGTCTTTCACATTTTTGGGAGCTAGCTACTCCATTATGTTACTTATGCATTGATGAAGACCATGATTATGATGTTTATGATATGATGTGTTTCTGGGCTCGTGGTAGATTTCTAACAACCTTTACACCTTTGATACATTTTGATATACCTTCTGTTATTCCCCAACGCACCATATTCTGTTTTCTCCTTTTCAGTTGACTTATGATATTCATTCAGATGATCTTGATCTCTCATTCTTTTGACAGATGATATTCGTTTCAGCAGGAGCTTGTGTTTCCTTTTTCTTTACATATATACATTTGATTATTCGTTGTTATATATATCTGTTCACTAGGCTTTTTAAGCTCAGCCGCATTTCTTTTCCTGCGGCAGGTTTTAGGTTGGAAGCTGGGTTTGAGTGAAGAGTGCGTAGGAGCGCTTAGTGGACTACCCTGACGATAGATACCCGTTTGCCTTTGGATTAGATTTTGATTTATCTTCAGTTAGATTTAAGCTTGGAGTTGTATCTCAGTTTTGGAAATTATTTTGTATAGAGTAGCTATCATTAGAATACCTTTGTAACTTTTATGTTTATAAGTCTTCCGCTTGCGTTGTACGTTCTGATTTGCCACCATAATGTAGCATAATGACAATTATTCAAAACTAGTATTAAACCTGAAGGTAAGACTAAATCGAATGTCCCTATGGCTTCAACTGCTGCACGTATGCCATTGCCCACGTACAAGTATCTTTCTCCATAGGTCAGCTTCTTCGCTCCTCTAAGCCCCTGTGATGTGTTACAAATATGAGTACCACATCCCGTATCATATACCCAGGCATTATGCTTACGAGGAAAAGAAAATAATTCAATCATAAAAATACCTGAAGTGCTCGCGACATTCCCAGCCTTCTTATTTTTATTTTTACGCAACTCCTCTAGCAGCAATGGACAATTCCTCTTCCAATGTCCAGGAGTATTGCAGTGGTGACAAGCAGCCAAATCCTTCTTGGTTTTATCCTTCTTCTTAGGAGGATTCTGCTTCTTAGGCTATGGCTGGTAGGTCATAACCTGTTTACCCTTATCAGCTTTACCTTTCCCCTTCTTGTTCGGGTGTTGCGGTTTGTTGGGTTTAGTAATCCTACCACCTTGTATTGCTAATACCGCAGGTGTAGGTGCCTTCTTTGACAATCCTTTCTCAAATTCAATAAGCATTGCATGTAAATCACTTATTGTCTTTCCCGTGCAATGCATATTGAAGTTGCGCACAAAATCACCAAACAACTCCTCGTTAAGGGATCGATTTATGAGGCCAACTTGTACATCTTGCACGTAACCACATCCGAGTGTCTCCAATTGGTCCAAATAACCTTTCATTTCCAATACGTGGGCACTCACTGATTAACTAGCATCCTGCTTACACTTATGCAGAGAATCTATCAAGTCATATAACTCTGCCATAGGTGGTTTCTCAAACATACACTTGAGCTCATTGATCATATCCATGGGACCATAGTTCTCAAATTGCTTTTGCAATTAAGTGTCCATCCCAGATAACATAAGACAAGCCACATCATTGTGCTTCACATACTCAATGTTATATTCTTCATGGTCTGCATTAGATGCAGTACCAGCAGGAGCAGTAGGAAGAGGCTTACTAAGATAATCAATGCGTTTGGCCATTCGCAGAACAATTCTTAAAGAACGGTACCAATCATTGAAATTCTTTGTCCCAGTCAACTTTTCTCTTTCAATCATTTGCTTGAAAGCAGAACTCATGTTGTTCATGTTAGTGTTGTCGGGTTGGGCCATTTCTACAGACTAAAATTCAAAAGTTAGTACTTTCGATAATTAATCTTTTCAAGAAAATTAAACACCCATGGTAAATAACATTTAACCATTTAATTTTCACTGAAAATTAGGATCCAAATTGACATAGTTTCATCACATCAGCTGAGGCTGCTAGCAATGAAAGTACTCAATGAGGTACGAGTCGAACTCAATTGCCAATCTCAAATTGCAATTCCTAGAGTTATGGGATTTACATATTTTGCCAACCTCAGTTGCAAATGTAAGCATGTTTTATCCCCATCTTTATGCCTTGACATAGTTTCATCACATCAGCTGAGGCTGCTAGTAATGAAAGTACTCAATTAAGTTAACCAACTTAAGAAACTGCAAATTACCACAGTTTCATCACATCAGCTGAGGCTGCTAGTAATGAAAGTATGTAATTTACCCTTTGATTACCATCCTTTGCTCATCACATCAGCTGAGGCTGCTAGTAATGAAGGTATGTAATCTTAGGAGTTTCCGTTTCATTGGATGGCATATAACTTAAATTTAAGGGTATTAAATTTGATGTGTGTAATCAAAAATATGTACAAAGATGTCATGCATTCATCTTGTATCATATGTTTCATGTAAAAAAAACTTTTACTCTTTACTAAGCTTAAATCAACAAACTTTTAATTAATAGCGTTGAGAAACTTACAACTTTGCCTTAAGATGCTTCGTACATATATAATGGTTGTACTTGGTAAGTCTAATTTGACGCACAAGCGGGCAGAGAGACAGAATGGAGTCTCTTTAAGGCCACAATTTAATGCGAAACCAACCTTAAACCAACCTTATAGTTTGTCAAAATTAGGTCCGCCTTTCGACCAATTTTGTACAGTTGCATCAATCAATTAAAAGTTTAAGATTTTTAAAGCTTAAAAATTTGTGTTGTAAATTATTAAATTGCTAGTCTCGCCTGGGAGCAAATTACCGTGCGAAGTGAACCACTGTCGGCACATAAAACTTGGCAATAAATAATTTACCACATCAAGGTTTCATAGTTATTAGGTCCATTTATTTTTTATATAAAAAATTACCCTCTTTTTGCTTACAATTCAATAACAATTTAAACAAAAAAGACAAGTAATTTAACAAAAAAATAAACAAACACATAATAACGCATATATAATCTTAACCATTAAATCATATAGCCACATGCAAACCTTTTGATAAATCCTATTAATAATCTCTATGTGAATTTTAATGTATATAATTACTAAAACTCTCATTAGTTTTCGAGCGCATTGTACCCAATGGACCACAGACACCAAGTTGGCCGCGTAAGCTTTAATAATTATATACCACATTGCACATAACTGATTCATAAATTTAATAAATTAGGTCTTCCCTAATTTTAGATTTATCTAGAACATGTAGCACAAAAACAAAACCTAATCCATGAATTCCTTGCATGAAGAATCATGGATTATCCAGGAACGTAACCCTTATTCAAATAAACACATAAACACACCATGTCCTAATTTAGGGTTACAAAACTAACTTTTTATTAAAAGAGGGTCGAAACCCCCCCCCCCCCCAAATTATGATTCGATTTTTATTGTATGTTAAAAACAAACCCTAGAATAAAAATCGACTTAACATGTAAATCCAAATCAAGATTTGATTTTTATTATGCGTTTAGGTAATTACAATTACATGTTAAATTGGCTCGTGATGCCACTGTTGGAATTTAAATAGCATGACTATCATCTAAATAAATAAACACATCAAAGAGCATGCAGCGGAAGCAAGATCTAATATTTAACACGTATAAAGAATTACCGAATAATAAATAGTTACATACCTCAAGATCCTAGCAAGAACAATGATCGATCTTCTCTTCACTTCACTAGATCAAACAAATAGGATTACCATGAAACCCCTTACCTTTTTGTTTCACAATCCAAGATGAATAACTAAAGTAAGTTATTACCGAACTCTTGTACGCACGTACTATAACCAATCAAGTATTGATGCTAGTGAATGAACAAGTAAAACCAAAACAATTTTGTTTTAACAAAAAAAGTTAAGGATCGACACTCTTGAGAAGAGTTCGACCGGTTTTAGAAGACAAGGAAGAGAGAAACAAATTTTAGGGTTATAGCAATGCACAAGGTAAAGAAACAATAACCCTTCAATTTGTATTTATAGTGAATGGATATCTTGGAGCAAAAGAAATCGATCTAGGGTTTCCATACCCCTATGCCGATCGGATTTCACCTCCATATGGGGATTCTAGATCCTTCTAATCCCCTAATTTCACTAACGGTCTTTCCTTTATTCCCTAACGGTCGTTAGTCAATTCCGTTAATTACTTAACGTCCGTTAGTTATCATTTTGTGTCCAAATAATTAAAATACATAACTATTATATATATTAATTATTTACTTGATCATTCATACGTAAAGTGTGCAATCTTTCGATCCCGTGTTCGAATCTTAACATACACGATTAATATTTTTCCATTAACTCTAACAATAGATAGATTAAAATGATCTTAAGATTGATACCAACGACAGGTACACTTATAAAGTTTGCAAACTTAGTAAAAATAGAACCAAGGAAGTAAGCATGTTCACATTTAAATACCGGCATAAATATAACAAGTTACCAAAAGTAAACTACAAAATACATCCCTGTGGTTTGGTCAATTTCACACGATACATCCCTCCCAAAAAAGTTGCGCCATACACATCCCTCCGTTAGTAAAAGTCAGACACAATACATCCCTCCGTTAAAAAAAGGACTAACAGCGCAAACTATTTCTCCGTTATCTCCTAACGAGATAGAAAATGTTTACACCGTTAGTCCTCTGGGTTAACTCTATTTGCACCGTTAGTCCTTTTATACGTTTTCGTCCGTTTTTTTACGTTTCATCCACTTTTTTACGTTTTCGTCCATTTTTTTTACGTTTTCGCCCGTTTGGTTCAAAGATTGACTTAATCAGTGACTCGAATCATTATAAAATTCGAAAAAATTTATAGAAATTCAAAAAATTTATATAAATTCGAAAAAATTTATAAAATTCAAAAAATTTATAAAAATTCAAAAAATTATTATAAAAACTCGAATAAACCTAATATAAATTCGAAAAATTATAAAAATTCAAAAAACTTATAAAAATTCGAAAAAATTTATAAAATTCGAAAAAATTTATATAAATTCGAAAAAATTTATAAAAATTCGAAAAAACTTATATAAATTCGAAAAATTTATAAAAATTCAAAAAATTTATAAAAATTCGAAAAATTATATAAATTCGAAAAATTTATAAAAATTCAAAAAAGTTATAAAAATTCGAAAAAATTATATAAATTTGAAAAATTTATAAAAATTCGAAAAAACTTATATAAATTCGAAAAATTTATAAAAATTAAAAAATTTATAAAAATTCGAAAAAAATTATATAAATTCAAAAATTTATAAAAATTCAAAAAATTTATAAAAATTCGACAAAAAATTTATAAAAATTCGAAAAAATTTATATAAATTCGAAAAATTTATAAAAATTCGAAAAAATTTATTAAAAATTCGAAATTTTTTTTTAAAATTTTTTAAATTCGAATTTTTTTTTATTAAATTATTTTAAAATTCGAAATTTTTTTTTAAATTTTTTTAAATTCGATTTTTTTTAAATTTTTTGAATTTTTTTTTTTAAATTTTTTTTTCGAAATTTTTTTAAATTTTTTTTTTTATAAATTTTTGAATTTATATAAGTTTTTTCGAATTTTTATAAATTTTTTGAATTTTATAATTTTTCGAATTTATAAATTTTTTGAATTTTTATAAATTTTTGAATTTATATAATTTTTTCGAATTTTTATAAATTTTTTGAATTTTTATAAATTTTCGATTAATTTTTTCGATTTTATAAATCTTTTTTTTATAAATTTTTTCGAATTTATATAAGTTTTTTCGAATTTTTATAAATTTTTTCGAATTTATATAAATTTTTCGAATTTTTATAACTTTTTCGGATTTTATAAATTTTTTGAATTTTTATAAATTTTTTGAATTTTTATAATTTTTTGAATTTATATATATTTTTGAATTTTTATAATTTTTCGAATTTTTATAAATGATTCGAGTCAGCTGATAAGTCAACCTTGAAACCAAACGGACGAAAACGTAAAAAAGCGACGTAAACTTAAAAAAATGGACGAAAACGTAAAAAAGTGGACGAAAACGTAATAAACGGACGAAAACGTAAAAAAGGACTAACGGTGCAAATAGAGTTAACCCAGAGGACTAACGGTGTAAACATTTTCTATCTCGTTAGGAGATAACGGAGAAATGGTTTGCGCCGTTAGTCCTTTTTTTAACGGAGGGATGTATTGTGTCTGACTTTTACTAACGGAGGGATGTGTATGGCGCAACTTTTTTGGGAGGGATGTATCGTGTGAAATTGACCAAACCACAGGGATGTATTTTGTAGTTTACAAATATAACAATTTACCAAAACTCATGTACGGCCTTATAATTAGAGGAAACTTAACTTACCTTCATGTGTATACTATAGCCTACCTAGCGATTAGCATTGTATCTAGACACATATGTCAACCTTGTGCATGTTCTTTGTTGACCTTCTAAATCACATAGATCTTAATCATCATAGTTATCTATTTTTGTTTTTACTTTTTGCGTTGTGGTATAGATATCTAATGTCTAACCGGTCGATGGAGTTCCTTGCAGATTTGAATTCCCGTGTAACAAAATCATTCACATATACTTAAAATACATGAACCAAGATGTTGTGAGTTCTGACGTTGATCCATTGCGACTAACAGTTAAAATCCTTTGTTTTAACTGTTTACGTAACTCATAAACAAATTAAATGAAAATATTACTGGTAATAGCTAGCATTATTCATGAAAAAAGAGAAAACAACATGTAATAGAAACATGCAAAAGTACAAGCTACTGGCGTGAACTTTTACTACAAAACACTACCTCTCCACTAAATATGCTTTTCAATTTTATTTCAATTTTGGTTTTGTTCCTTTTATTTTATTGGAATTTTATTGGTGTCATGTTCGCTAAAATATGCAAATTATCATGTGGGATGTAATCAATTATTCTCATTTTGCACAGGAGACTTTTCCCCTTTATTTTCTTTTTATGTACCAGGCAATTTGATGAAAATAAAATTTCAAAAAAATGAGCAAAAAGAAAAAGTCATGTCACTTACCAACCATTACTTCTTTTGCATGTATCTACTTGCAAAAAATAACATATGCACGTTCTTTTCAATTATACCAAAGATTACAAATCCGCTTCATATATATACTAGAAGGGTACCCACCGCAGCATGTAACTATTTTTGTGGCGAGCAAATTTTTTCATTTTAAACCTTATTTATTTAACATGTCTCAGATACTTTATAACGTAGTAAATATATATTTTTCAAAAGTAAAACGTCTAAATTATAAATAGTGTAAATAGTTATCACTTTTATTTTTTAAATTTTAAATTAAATTGGTGGTTATAAGTTCGCTTTTCTTATAAACAATTTTATTAAAATACTCCCTTCGTCTCAAAATAATTGTCAGGAGACATGAATCACATAGTTTAATAAAAATAGGGTTACTTTAATTTTCAACCACTCAAAAAGAATGTTCCCCTATTATATTCTCTAGTTTTTACTTAAAAATAAAAGTGAAAAATTAATTTGAGACATCCCGAAAAGAAAATATGGAGAATAATTTTGAGACGAAAGGAGTATATCATTATTGGTGGGGTTACTATATGGTTTAAATGATTTAAATTTTCAAATTTTATATTAATTTTTTAATTTTAATTTTATAATAATATTTTTTGTCTTAAAATTTTAAAACTTCATTTTATATTAAGTCCTAAATGTTTTATAATATAGTATAATATAAAAAAATAAAAAAATAAAAAAATAAATAATAATAAATTATGAATTAAGATTTTCTAAAAGTGTATAGTTTTGATGCATTAAAATTTTGTAAATCACCTTTTGAGCATCAAAATTTTGTTTTTGCATTCAACTTCTTTTTAGTATATGTATCAAAGTTTTATATATATAAGCAAACCACAAAGATTAATTATTTATATAATTTGCTTATAATTCCTGAATAAATTGTTTATATAAGAATGTAAGAACACAAAGTCTGTAAATTTATCCTAAATTTTACTTAGCAAGGATCTAATTTTGCTAATTAACGTCAAAGTAACGATGAGTAATGCATCTTTTGAAACAAAACCTAGGTCGTTGCTGCTATTAGCCGCTTACATATCTTAGGCTAGTCACAGGGGTGACCTGGGTCATCCGCTGCCATGTCAGTTTTCTCTCTCCTGTGACCAGACATGACCAAGGTGGCACAGTGGTGACCTTATAAAAAAAAGTTTTTTTTTTTTTTTTTTTTTTTTTTTTTTTTTTTTTGTATTCAACGTTTAGAATTTTTGTGTCTTACAAATCGGTCACAAAATCAACCGATTGTTTTTTTCTATCTACCATGACCGATATTTGACCATAGCGTCACATTGGTGGTGACCGACTTTGAAGTTGGTGAAGTCGGTCGAGCTTGGTGACCGACCGATATTTGCCGACCCAGTGTGACTAGCCTTATTATTTGAATATCAACGACGGCATATCGTTTAAGTATTTTTGCGATGACGTACAATTGTGGCTAAATAGCAAGCACTGACAAGATAGTTAAAACAGCCATATATGATTACATGTGAAGGGTTGTGTTGGTAACGTTATTCTCTTTTTCTTTTCGTTTTCTTAGCGAAAGGCGCTAACGTTGTTTCCAACATCAAATAGCACTTACACTCTGTTCTCGAGTATAAAACGGAAAGAAGAGAAATGAATAAAGGAAACAAGAGAGAAAAGAAGAGGAGAGGCAAAAAAAATGATTTTGAATTTTGTGTTCCCTAGTTGGAGAGAAAAGAAATGGAATGTAAGAAAAAATTGCTTTAAAATCTCCTTCTCTCCAAATCATCCCAATTTGGGAAGAAGATTAGGAGAGAAGTTTTGCCATAATTTCCTCTCCTCTTCTCTTCTCTTATCTCCAAAAAAAACTCGGGAACGTGATTTTTTTTCAGTTTCCTCTCCACTTCTCTTCTTTTCTCTCCAAATAATAACTCGGGAACAGAGTGTTAATTGTGGCTATTTAGCATCAAGGGGCGTAGGCTATTATAAATAATTTTTTTATTTTAGGGTCCGTTTATAAGTGGGTTGTATTAGGATTTGGATTTAATATAGGATTTGGATTCGTGGTAGCTTTAGTAGAGAGAAATTATATTTTTTTTAAATTTATTTTATAATAAATTTTAAATAAAATATATTATTTTGGATGATAAAATAGTAAAAAGAAAATGTGAATAATAAAATGGTGTCCACATTTATAAAGAGAGAAAAATTAAGATAGCCCACAAAAATATATATACCAACTTCCTACTTGAAAACCGACCTACATAGCAAACTATCACTTTTTAATTCCAAACTCCATTCCTAAATTCAAACAAATAATAAATGTCTTGTCAATTCAAAACTCATTACATACCCCCAAACCAAACGGGTCCTTAGTGTGCATAACCATGATAGCTAATAAAATTGACATATGGAAACTTATAAATTACATATATTTATATCCCTATGACGGAATCAAACAAAAAGGAAAAGTTTTAAAACTCGGTACTCTATTTTCTAATCTTTTAACCATATTATATTTGATGAGCAAATTAACTTTCATGCATGAAACATTGGTTGAAACATATTAATTAGTATAATAAGCAATTAGTTCAGACATCAGAAATGCTAGTATAGAAAATTAGAAACCTAGATAAAAATGCAGAATATAATGGTGACAGAAATAAATAAAATAATAAATATGAAAACCGTGAGTTCAACCGGGTAATTTTATTGAAAAGACCTTATTAATTAGTATAATAAGCAATTTTTTTTTTTTTAGTTCGGACATCAGAAATGTTAGTATAGAAACCTTTGAAAAAAATGCAAAATATAATGGTGACAGAAATAAATAAAATAATAAATATGAAAACCGTGAGGTCAACCGGGTAATTTTTTTATTTCTTTTTATTTATTTCTTTTTCTTTTTTTTCGCTGTTGAAATAACTCGCAACTTATAATGCTAAAACGTGCCATGTTACGGCGGAAAGTTAATACTACCTCCGTCCCAATTTTATTGTCCCTTATTCCTTTTTCGGACGTCCCAAAATTATTGTCCCATACCAAAAATAGAAAGTGAATAGGTAGTGGAGTTTGGTAAAAGTACTATATTACCCTTGGTTAAAATTAATATTGCAAAATTTATTGAAGTGTTAATTAATTAGTTAAGGATAAACTTGTCATTTGGCAAAAAAGTAAGAGAGAGAAAGTAGTGATAGTGACATTTTTCTAAAAGAATGTGTTTTTTGTTGGGGGACAATAATTTTGGGACGGAGGGTTAGTAATATACAAACAATAAATATGGTACTGCCTAAATATCTATTTATTCTAATAAACGTGAATAATGTATATGCCTATGAAGCAGCAAAAATCATTAATGCTATGACGTGTCTTCTCTCCTATTGGTCAGAAAATAATTAATACTCTCATGTGTGCAACAATGTTGTGCACTACTCATTTCCCTTCGATACTAAAGCTGTTATTTTTTGTAGGTCAAAATGCAAATCAATTCATTCTCATTCTTAACTCATCAAGATTGTAACGCCACCATCAATTCATCTATTTTTGGTATGCAATAACGCCAGCATCAATTCATATACGCTCATCTCCAAAACCCAAAAATCGGGGATGTTATAAGATACAAGTAAATGCTATTTTGGGATTCGATTGTTAGTTTGTTTGAATGATTATTCTAATTAATTTAATTATTATAGTGTTTATGTATGATTGTTTGATTTGGTTTTTTCTTTTATTGAGTTAGCTATAGGTTTCTTCATTTGATTTTGACCACAGTTACTAGACGCACACCAACAGTTTGATGAATTGCATGAAAGAAAAAGACATGCTTAATATGTAAGTGATGCTTCTTCTTTGTAAATACATGTTGGGAATTAAGGTTAACAGTTGGAACTGTTACTATATAAGTTGGTACTGCTGAAGAGATTTAAGACAACACTGACAGTACAAAGTCAGTTAGTACGGTCGCATTAGAAAGTTAGTACTGCTTATGATTTTTGTAAACGTGTAGTAGATAATTATAGAAAGGATTTTGTGTATATCCTATTGGTATAGATTTTAGTTATCTTGTACAGGAATCCTTGGTCTATAAAAGGATTGCCTAGGTTAAAGTTTAAGATATAGAAGTTATATAGAAGTCGTACGAATTATTAAAGATTCAAGGTTGTAAACTCTAGTGATAGGAAGATCACTC
This sequence comes from Artemisia tridentata subsp. tridentata, assembly GCA_021014915.2. Taxonomy (NCBI): domain Eukaryota; kingdom Viridiplantae; phylum Streptophyta; class Magnoliopsida; order Asterales; family Asteraceae; genus Artemisia; species Artemisia tridentata. Next base: position 145,812,832 of record CP139503.1, on the reverse strand, counting down.
ATATTATTGAATTAATAATATTGAATCATTCGAAGTTACACAATTGTCTCTTGTTCATACGCTGTTTATATCAATCACTTAAATATTCTTCTAAGTATAACAAAGTAGATTCCGCATACTTGGTTATATCAACTCAGAGTATCACATACACGTTAACAGGAGTAACATCCTAAGTGTATAATCAATCCTATCAAGTGGTATCAAAGCCAGGTTGATACTTTTTGATTTAGAAGAAAAGATGGATATGGAGACAACATCTTCTACCAACATTGCTGCTAAGCTACCAATGCTTAAACCCAATGAGTTCGATATGTGGCGATTAAGAATTGAGCAATTCTTCCAAGTTCAGGATTATGCACTTTGGGAGATCATAGAAGAAGGTAATTCCTTTAAGCCCACAACCACAACGACTGTTGTTGAGGGTAAGACTGAAACAAAGGTGCAGACAAAGCCAACTACTAGTGAAGAAAAGGCAGAACACAAGAATGATCTGAAAGTAAGAAGCTTGCTACTACTGACTATTCCTAATGATCAATTACTAAACTTCAGTAAATTCGAGTGTGCCAAGACTCTGTTTGAAGCCATTGTTGCCAGATATGGTGGGAATGAAGCCACCAAGAAAACTCAGAAGACATTACTCAAGCAACAATTTGAGAACTTTTCAGCTACAAGCAATGAGTCACTAGATCATATGTTTAACAGGCTTCAAAAGCTAGTGAGTCAACTTGCTGTTCTAGGAATTGAGATACCTCAGGAAGATCTTAACTCAAAATTCCTAAGAAGTTTACCATCAGAATGGGCTATGCATGTAGTTTTCTGGAAGAACAAGCCAGACATAGATTCTATGAGTCTGATGGACTTGTATAGCAATTTCAAGATAGTGGAGCAAGATGTTAAGAAGGTTGCTGGAACAAGCTCAAGCTCTGGAAATTTTGCTTTTGTGTCAACTCCCAGTACCTCAAGCCAAGTGAAAGAAGTGCAAGTTGCTGGAGCAGTTGGTATTGCTAGTTCAAATATTGGTACTGCTAGTACCTCAAGCAGTACTAATGGACTCTTGCATGAGAATACTTATTGTGCATTTCTGTATACTCAGCACAATGGAAGTATGCTGACTCATGCAGACCTTCAAGAGATTGATGAAGATGATATTGAAGAGATGGATATTAAGTGGCAGCTCTCTCTTCTTAGCATGAGGGCTAAGAGATTCTTGAAGAAGACAGGCAAGAAGATAATCATTAACAGCAATGATGTTGCTGGGTATGACAAGTCAAAGATTGAATGTTATAATTGCTATAAGAAAGGTCATTATTCAAGGGAGTGCAGATTGCCAAGACAACAAGATGACAAGAGCAGAGGCTTTGGAAACAAATCAAGAGTTGTGGAGGTTACAGACTCAAGCTCAAAGGCTATGGTTACCATTGATGGCTTAGGATTTGACTGGAGCTACATTGCAGAGGAGGAAGCAGAAGCATCTTCAGAGATGGCTCTCATGGCATTTTCAGACTCTGAGGTACAAGTTTCTAAGTGTTCTAAATCATGTGAAGCTTTAAAAGATCTAGAAACTCTTAGGAAAAGATATGATGAACAAAGAATAGAGCTAACCCAAACCAGTTTTAATTTAGCAAATCATAAAAGGGCTTTAGCTGTGTTAAAAGAACAAATTGTTCATTATAAAGGTAATGAGTCTAAGTTTGCTGATGATATTATTATACTTAAGAGAGACTTAATGTTTAGAGAAAATGAAATTAGTGTGTTGAAACATGAACTGGAACATGTTAAGAAAGCCAATGAGAACATTCAAATGAGTGTAGACACACTAGAATACACATCAAAAGGTGTTCAAAAGATAATTGAATGTCAAATCTTAAACAAAGCTAAGTCAGGCCTAGGGTATAAGTCTGTTCCACCTCCTTATAGGGGAATTCCAACACCCCCAGGCATAGACCTAGAACACACAGGACTCCCTGAATTTCAACTACCTGAGCTTAAATATGGTACTCAACCTAAAGAGAAAGTAGTTGATAAGCATGTGTATGAGAGTGCAAGTGATGCCTCACTTTCTGAGGATAAGGTGTCCTCAGCTAAGGACTCAGATGCTCCAACCATAGAGGACTGGACTTCTGATGATGAGGATGATCAGGCTGTGGTTAAGCCTGTTAGTGTTAAAGTGGAGGAACCAAAAGTTCCCAAAGTGGTCAAACCTGAGACTGTTAGGCTTAGATCAAATGCTAAACCATTTAAACCAACAGTTAGGTATGCTGAAATGTATAGAACCACAAACAAGCCTAGAGGTAACCATAGGAATTGGAACAACCTCAAGTCTCACCAACTAGGTGATGACTTTGTCTGTGTTAGGAAAGTTTGTTTCACATGTGGTAGCTTTGACCATCTTGTATTTTATTGCAACAATAGGGTAACTAGGTATTCAAGTCCTAGGGTGAACTCAGTAAAACCTCCTACTCACCCAACAAATGCTAGAATGATACCTAGATCAGTTCTTTTAAGGTCTGGACCAAGAGCAGTTCATACTGCTAGACCAGCTGTTCATACTGCTAGACCAGAAATTCATAATGCCATACCTAATAAGACTCTTTACCCAAGACCAACAATTCAAGGTGCAAAAACTCTTTTTAAATCAGCACCAACAACTGTTAAAAGGCCCTTTAACAACATAGCAGTTGTAAACAAACAAGTTTGGAAACCTAAGGTTGCAACTGCAAAACCAACAGTTAATACTGTTAGGAAAGCAGTTAATACTGGCAGTTTTAAAAACACTGCTAAGGGAAATTTGGGAAGTGGTATTAATGCATCTGCATCATGGGTTTGGAGACCACTTCAATCTAATGGTACTCCAACTGTTCTAAAAAGATTTAATTATATTGATGCAAGAGGCAAGCCTAAGTCTGTTATGGCTTTGGTACCACAAGGAAATTAATTTTTCTTTTTATGTGCGTTGTTAGTCATATGCTTGTTATGTTATGAGACAAGTGCTTTGCACTTTGTTTCCTTGTTTGTGGACTAACAATTGCAGGAATGGATGATAAGCACCAAGGAATTACAAGTGCTTTATGTTTTGGACTGAATTGTGATTTGGAGCTCAGTGTGTGATCTTTCCACACCACAAATGGTAATTGGTTCACCATGTCTAACCCACATAAGAACCAACTAGTCCAGAGCAAACGGTTTCTGGTAAAGACTAATCAAATCCGTTAATGGTTGACAATTTACCAAAAATTGTATGGTTATCAACTCACTATATCTAACTGTGAAGAGTTGGCTAGTCCAAAGCAAACAGCTATTGGTAAAGATATATCAAATCCGTTGATAGCTGATAGTTTGCTAAAAACTATATGTGCATAAAAATGTTTTTCAAAACCGTATAAGTTTATACTGTTCTTTGAAAATTTTGATAATGGTTTGTACTGCTAGTGTAAACTTTGTACTGCTAGTGCAAAGTTTATACTGCTGAACTAGCCGTTGTGACTGTTGTGTCAGTAATTAATTTTGGAGTAAAACCTAGCCGTTGGAGGTTTGTTGCGATTTTTACTGTTTGATTTACGGTTTTCGAGGGATCCTCATCTAGATATTTTAACTTTTATTCTATTATAATATTATCCTAAAATAAAAGTTAATTTATTCTTTAAGTCGGTCAATTGAAACCCTAATGCTCTCTCAATAAAATCTCAATTTCACTTTCATCTTCTACTTTCTAACCAAAATTATCACTATTCACCACAGTCAAATCAATAATTACTGAGAACTTATGGCTAATGTGGATTTCGTCAAGACGCACAACCAGGTGGCTTTTCTAGAGAAAACAGAGGAAGGAGATGGACCAAAATTTTATGAGATAGTGGATTTCCTCAACCACTCTCACATAAGGTATGCTTTAACTGTCTCTCCTACTCTATATGTCTCTCACATCACACAGTTCTGGCAGAATGCAACTGTCTTGACTAGTGAAGATGGAGACTTAGAAATCCATTCTCAAGTGGATGGCATATCTTTTGTTCTTACCGAATCTACACTTAGGAGACATCTTAAGTTGGAAGATGCAGATGGTATTTACACTATGCTAAACACTGAAATTTTTGAAGAACTTTCAAAAATGGGGTATGATACATCCTCTCAAAAACTTACTTTTCAAAAAGGATGTTTCTCCCCACAACGGAGATTTTTTATACATACTCTCTTACATTGTTTAAGCCCCAAAAAGACAGCATGGGAGCAATTCAGTAGCAATATTGCTATTTCTCTCATATGTCTGTCAACAAACAAGGTTTTTAATTTTTTAAAGTTCATATTTGAGAGTATGGTTGCAAATGTAAACAGCAAAACAAAGTTTCTTATGTACCCAAGATTTATTCAAACCTTTCTGAATAAGAAAAAGAATTTGCTTAAGAAACACAAAGAAACTTTTCCTACTCCTAGCCTGCAACAAAAAGTTTTTCAAAATATGGCTATGGCAAGTAGATTATTTACTGGGGTTGTAGTACCTCTCTTTCCAGAAATGCTTCATATTGAAAAGGGTGAAGGCTCAGTCAACCCAACTGATCCCCATCACACACCCAATCAAAATTATGAAATAACCCAAGCACCCCCAATTATCACCACTTATAGGAGAAGGACCACACCTAGTCTAACTAGAGTGGCAACTGGATCCTTGCCCCATGATTCACCTCTCCTAGCAGGTAACACAACTAGAAGTGATGAGGGTAGTTCTGGACAAAATGAATTGATGGCTTTATGTACGAAGTTAACTGCTAAGGTAGAATCTTTGGAGGAGGAACTTAAAAGTCATAAAGAAAATTTTGCCAAAGTCTACACAAGGTTGACTCTTAGGGTGAAGAAGCTGGAAAACCATCTCAAGAGGAAAAGGGCTAGAGATATACTGGATGAAGATTCCTCAGATGATGATTATTCAGATGGTTCAGATGATGATGATGGTGGTGATTCTCCCAAACAGGGGAGGAAATCAGATAAAGACAAGGAAGATAAGGGGGAGAGATCAGAAACTCAGGGGAGGCATGATGAAGGTACTAGTGATTTGTTTGGTATGGGTACTAGTGATGCTGCCGATATGGATGTTGAAGATCAGGTACAAGAAACTGCTGAGAATGAAGAAACAGTTCAAACGGCTGAAGCAGTTCAAACGGCTGAGATAGAACAAGAAACCGTACAACTGCTAGCTCACTTCCAGGTACTGCTGAGGCAGAGTTTGAAAGAAAGAGAGCAGCAAAGGGAAAGAAACCAATGACTCCTGAAGAAGCTGAACAAGAGATTGAAAAACACAGAAAAATTTAACCCAAAACTAAAGCACAGATTGACTATGATGCTGAAGTAGCAAAGAAACTTCAACAAGATGATGAAGCTGATGAACAAGCTCAGATAGATCTTGATGCAGAGTTAGCTAAGAAGATGGCTCAGGATGATTTTGATGATGTAATTGAGTTTATGGAGAAAACAAGATTAGAAAAGGTAGCTTCCAATGTTGAGATTGATCAAGAACAATTCAATGAACAGCTACAATATTTGATAGATTCATACTTAATTGTGAGAGCTCAAGCAGTGCTTATTCTTAAAGATAAGGACTTAAATGAAGAAGAGAAGTCAGAAAAGCTCAAAAGTTTTGTTCTATCTAAAAACAGAGAAGTAGCTTGGAATGATCTTATGCATAAGATTAGAGATAGGCAAAAGGAAGGTTACAAGACAAAGATGCCTACAAAGAAAGAACAGATCAGCTTTATGAAGAGTTACTTGAAGAATCAAGCAAATTGGAAGAAGAGTTACTTTACAGGAAGATCAGATGCTGAAATTGAAAAAGCTTATTATGAAGCTTATGCAAGACTGAACACACCAATTGCAAGGGATGCCACAAAAGGAAGGAAAAGAGATGCAGAGTTGTTAGAATCTGATGCAGCAAAGAAACAAAATAAGGGAGCTGAAGGATTGACTGATGAACAACTCAAGAGCATGATGGTGATAGTCCCTGAATCCACAAACATCAAGCCTTTGCAAGCAAAACATCCCATCATTGGCTGGGAAGTATTCAAAGAAGGTAGGATGAAAGGGTGGAAGATTATGAGAGTTGGTGGAATTACTGAAAGATACAAGCTGTTTGAAGATTTACTCAGAGGATTTGACAGGGAAGATCTTAATCAGTTGTGGAAATTGGTACAAGAAAAATTCAGAATTGAAGATCCACTTGAAGACAAAGACAAAGAACTATGGGTTCAATTGAAGAGGATTTATGAACCTGATGGTGGAGAATCAATGTGGAGGTTTCAAGCACAAGTCAAGGATGTCACTTGGAAATTATTTGATACATGTGGAGTGCATAGAATTTCTACCAAGGATGGAATAGAAATTTATATGTTGGTGGAAAAAGAATATCCATTCAGACCAATTGTTTTAATGGCTATGCTATCAGTAACACTCAAGGTTGAAGGAGATTCTAAGATGGCAGATGAGTTAGTAAATAAGATATTCAATCTTGCAGAGCAAAGAAAAGCCGGAAACAAGCGACTGACATGATAGATGTTTGGAAGAATCCCCCCATCATAGGAGATGAAGCTTAATTCGAAGAAACTTAGTGATTTGCACAGAAATCATAAGTTTAGGGGATGATTGTTGGGAATTAAAGTTAACAGTTGGAACTGTTAGTATATAAGTTGGTACTACTGAAGAGATTGAAGACATCACTGACAGTACAAAGTCAGTTAGTACGGTCGCATTAGAAAGTTAGTATTGCTTATGATTTTTGTAAACGTGTAGTAGATAATCATAGAAAGGATTTTGTGTATATCCTATTGGTATAGATTATAGTTATCTTGTACAAGAATCCTTGGTCTATAAAAGGATTGCCTAGGTTAAAGTTTAAGATATAGAAGTTATATAGAAGTCGTACGAATTATTAAAGATTCAAGGTTGTAAACTCTAGTGATAGAAGATCACTCGTATTATTGAATTAATAATATTGAATCATTCGAAGTTACACAATTGTCTCTTGTTCATACGCTGTTTATATCAATCACTTAAATATTCTTCTAAGTATAACAAAGTAGATTCCGCATACTTGGTTATATCAACTTAGAGTATCACATACACGTTAACAGGAGTAACATCCTAAGTGCATAATCAATCCTATCAATACCTATAATGTTATATAAGTGCTTATTCATGTTGTATCAGTTTGTACAAGTATTTTGATCTCTTTGTTGCAAATTTTTCAGAAATTAATACCTGTAATAGCATATAAGTGCTTATTCAATAAACAAATAACCAAATAAGCACTTAAATAGAAGCAATCTTAAACATTTTCAAAAAAAGTTGATATTATTGTTGTTGATTTTGGGTTTTGATTAAACCATGTTGGGCATTGTTTTTTGAAAGTGATTATGTCGTAGTAGATAGTGTTTGTTTGTGCATATTCATTAAAAATAAGCAATCCAAATATTTATTTTTTGATTATGAAAATGTGTTACAGATATATAGTTTTTGCATGTTTAATTTTGTACTTCGGTTTGCTATTGGTGGCCTGGGGTACGTAGCAGTTGCTTGCTTTTCCCGTAGAGAGAATTCGTGCACATGAACGGAACATTTAAAGATTGGTATGTGAACTAATTTCTTGAAATATAGTACGTCTTGAGGCGAACAAATTTGTGGTTGACTGAGATGTGATCTATAAGTCTTATGCAACCTGTATGCTAGGAGTTAAAGAGCGTTGTATTTGTTTGAATTGAATGGAATTCGTTTGATTATGTGGGTCATAATACATGTCTGCGGAACATCACTTTTATAGTTTTTTTCGTAAAGGAAAAGTCACCAAGTAGGCAAGAGTTAGAAAGGAGGATTAAAAATGTTATCTTAAAGACCTCTTTTTTACGATATGTTATCTTATTATTGCAGTCAATTAAACATGTGATGGAAAGTAGAATTTCTATAACTAAAGTTACTTCCGTTAGAGCAATTTTAAATTTCTTCTTTCTGTATTGGTAATGCAGGTTTTAATTAACTATTGCATTTTCGGTGGGCGATGAACTTCAATAAATTCACGAACACGAATATATCAAAGATTTTCTCTTCTGAAATATTATTGCGTGAACTATTAATGTTTCTGTGTTCTATTTGTAGCTGTAGGGGAATCGAACACGGAACCCTGTGATAACAACCATATGTAGGAAATGCTCCCCTGGGTCGAGGACAGAGCCACGTGGTTGAGAAATTTTAGCCATGTTAGACAGTCAATTTAGGTCAACCATTATCCGTGAGCTTATGTCCGCTACTCATTCCGAACAGTTGATTCAAGATCCACATGCCAACTATGATATTTAAATCGCACTTCGTGTTACTGAGACCTGTACTTTTTTCACACAAAAATAAATGTGGTTATTGCAGATGTATCTGTTTTGACCTTCTTACTTTAAATGGGTCGATTTGAGTTTCATTATATCTGCAACAGGTTATCTAAAGTGATAATTTTTTTACTTTAAACCCTTTGCCCAAATATGCGTAACTATGACTTTATACCACCCTCTATATTATGTAATAACAACTAATTCAATCTATAACTTGCGTGTGCAGGGTTCATTTCAAAGCTCATTAATGAATGCAATCGAGTCTTACCGAAAAAGATGCTATACATGATCATAAAAGGATAAAAAAAATTCAGAATGTTTTCTACTCAAATAACTGAAAAGTTAATGACATTTATCCGAATAGAGTGCCGTAAAAGAGTTACCAAGAGGTAATTCGTCTTTGCTTTGTGTATATGGCTATTAAAGGGTTTAGTAACCATAATCGATATTCGGATGGTGGAAAGTTGTGTTAACTACTTAATAAAAGGGACACATTTTGGACAACTTTTAAGTGTTCAACCCATATTTTCTTTAATAAAGTCTTATGATTTAAATCGTTTGACCCGCCAGAAATGAAATTTAACTGAATCGTGTTACTGAGGTCTGTACTTTTTTCACACAAAAATAAATGTGGTTATTGCAGATGTATCTGTTTTGACCTTCTTACTTTAAATGGGTCGATTTGAGTTTCATTATATCTGCAACGGGTTATCTAAAGTGATAAATTTTTTACTTTAAACGCTTTGCCCAAATATGTGTGACTATGATTTTATACCACCCTCTATATTAAGTAATAACAGCTAATGCAATCTATAACTTGCGTGTGCAGGGTTCATTTCATAGCTCATTAATGAATGTAATCGAGTCTTACCGAAAAAGATGCTATACATGATCATAAAAGGAGAAAAAAAATCAAAAAGTTTTCTTCTCAAATAACTGAAAAGTTGATGATATTTATCCGAATAGAGTGCTGTAAAAGAGTTACCAAGAGGTAATTCGTCTTTGCTTTGTGTATATGGCTATTAAAGGGTTTAGTAACCATAATCGATTTTCGGATGATGGAAAGTTGTGTTAACTACTTAATAAAAGGGACACATTTTGTACAACTTTTAAGTGTTCTACGGTTCAACCCATATTTTCTTTAATAAAGTCTTATGATTTGAATCGTTTGACCCGCTAGAAATGAAATTTAATGGAACCGTGTTACTGAGGTCTGTACTTTTTTCACACAAAAATAAATGTGGTTATTGCAGATGTATCTGTTTTGACCTTCTTACTTTAAATGGGTCGATTTGAGTTTCATTATGTCTACAACGGGTTATCTAAAGTGATAAATTTTTTACTTTAAACGCTTTGCCCAAATATGTGTGACTATGATTTTAGACCACCCTATATATTATGTAATAACAACTAATGAAATCTATAACTTGCATTTGCAGGGTTCATTTCATAGCTCATTAATGAATGCAATCGAGTCTTACCAAAAAGGATGCTATACATGATCATAAAAGGGGAAAAAAATTCAGAAAGTTTTCTACTCAAATGACTGAAAAGTTGATGACATTTATCCGAATAGATTGCCGTAAAAGAGTTAACAAGAAGTAATTCGTCTTTGCTTTGTGTATATGGCTATTAAAGGGTTTAGTAACCATAATCGATTTTCAGAAAGTTGTGTTAACTACTTAATAAAAGGGACCCATTTTGGACAACTTTTAAGTGTTTAACCCATATTTTCATTAATAAAGTCTTGTGATTTAAATCGTTTGACCTGCCAGAAATGAAATTTAATTGAACCGTGTTACTGAGGTCAGTACCTTTTTCACACAAAAATAAATGTGGTTACTGCAGATGTATCTGTTTTGACCTTCTTACTTTAAATGGGTCGATTTGAGTTTCATTATATCTACAACGGGTTATCTAAAGCGATAAATTTTTAACTTTAAACGCTTTGCCCAAATATGTGTGACTATGATTTTACACCACCCTCTATATTATGTAATAACAGCTAATGCAATCTGTAACTTGCGTGTGCAGGTTTCATTTCCTAGCTCATTAATGAATGCAATCGAGTCTTACCGAAAAGGATGCTATACATGATCATAAAAGGAGAAAAAAATCTAGAAAGTTTTTTACTCAAATAACTGAAAAGTTGATGACATTTATCCGAATAAAGTGCCGTAAAAGAGTTACCAAGAGGTAATTTGTCTTTGCTTTGTGTATATGGCTATTAAAGGGTTTAGTAACCATAATCGATTTTCGGATGGTGGAAAGTTGTGTTAACTACTTAATAAAAGGGACACATTTTGTACAATTTTTAAGTGTTCAACCCATATTTTCTTTAATAAAGTCTTATGATTTAAATCGCTTGACCCGCCAGAAATGAAATTTAACTAAACCGTGTTACAGAGGTCTGTACTTTTTTCACACAAAAATAAATGTGGTTATTGCAGATGTATCCGTTTTGACCTTCTTACATTAAATGGGTCGATTTGAGTTTCATTATATCTACAACGGGTTATCTAAAGTGATAAATGTTTTACTTTAAACCCTTTGCCCAAATATGTGTGACTATGATTTTATACCACCCTCTATATTATGTAATAACAGCTAATGCAATCTATAACTTGCGTGTGCAGGGTTCATTTCATAGCTTATTAATGAATGCAATTGAGTCTGACTGAAAAGGATGCTATACATGATCGTAAAAGGAGAAAAAATTCAGAAAGTTTTCTACTCAAATAACTGAAAAGTTGATGACATTTATCCGAATAGAGTGCCGTAAAAGAGTTACCAAGAGGTAATTCATCTTTGCTTTGTGTATATGGCTATTAAAGGGTTTAGTAACCATAATCGATTTTCGGATGGTGGAAAGTTGTGTTATCTACTTAATAAAAGGGACACATTTTGGGCAACTTTTAAGTGTTCAATCCATATTTTCTTCAATAAAGTCTTATGATTTAAATCGTTTGACCTTCCAGAAATGAAATTTAACCGAACCGTCCCATTGATGAATAAATGGATCAATGTTGCACCTCGAGTATTGATGATCAAATATTTGTTGGAAAACGTTAGCCTTGTAGGTAATTATGTGCCCTTTAAGAATTGCGTAAGTTCCTATATACAAGCTAATCCAAATACCCCAGAAGTAAAGGTATACTTCAGTAGTGTGAGTCTGTGACTCTAATGGTTCACAGTATACAATCATAATATTGTGTATACATCGTTTTATAGCCCCATCAATAATATCACTTGAAAATTGAAGTAGCGAAAAAATATGTCCTAAAAACAAGTTGTAAGAAACAACAAAGTGACCTACACGACCAATATATAACAAACAAACTTAATGCGCTTGGTGGTTAGAGGGTGTTTGGATCAACTTATATTTTGGGCTTTTCTACTTATTTTTGGTTTTATCACAGCCCAAAAAATGTGCTTATGTAACATTTGGATTATGGCCTTATTTATGTATGAAGTTTTTTTAGGCCATTTAACTGCATAAGCTCTTCGACATAAGCTAATCCAAACACCTCAAAAGTAAAATTGCATAATGTGTTACTTATGTGAGGCGTTAGGGAAGGATAAAGTGCAGACTGGCGATGTCATCGCCATTGATAAGGCGTCTGGGAAGATTGCTAAACTCGGGAGGTCCGTTTCCAGGTCTAGGGATTATGATGCAATGGGCCCGCATACCAAGTTTTTTATATGTAGGTGGTAATATATACTTGGGTGACCTTTATAGTAGTTATAGTATAGATAGTTGTCCTTAGTCAAATACTTGGATGGCTTCACATAAATTATACCTTAAGTTAATTGTTTGTCACAAGTAATATTTGGTCATTTGGAAATTATTCAGGTACGCTTTATGCTTAAAGGAATGAGATTTGACAGAATAATAGAGCGATTGAGCACATGGTTCATTTAATGTCATATTTGGTGCAGGTATCCATCATTTCTGAAATTAATAAAGCGATTGAAAACAAAGTTTTGGGTAGAAAATTCTGGAAAAACTTATAGTTACTCTTCTTGCAGTGGCAGCCCTGCTCGAGATGGGATTCCCAGTGAATCTACTATAAGAAACGTAAGTATGCTTTTCCTTATAAAATCAATTTAGGAGGTATTTTTTAAGCTTATTTGACCGGATTATGAGCTCAATTTCTAAAAGCTCACAAGCTCCATTTTCGAGTGTTTAATGGAACTGTTATTTTATCGTAAGAGGGCGTTTGGATTGCTTATATAAGTGTCTGCTTATTGCATTTCTTCATTTTTTTATGTAAGTTTATGAATATTATGTAGGATGTGTTTGAGATTGCTTATTTGTCCACCACATTTTTCTAACTATCTTCAACCATAGTAGATAAGATCGAAACACTTTGCAATCCTGAAAGGCATACCTCTATATGTGACTCATGTTCAACCATAACCTTTGGATTTGCAACCACTCTTTCCTGAGACCCTTGATATGTTAAAGTTACGTCTATTATTATTTTGATACTATAACTTTTAGAGGTAGCAGCTTTGACCAGTTGTTGTTTTAAAAAAGTTAAGTCGACCAAAATAGATTTTCTAAATGAGAAATTTGGTTTCATATTCTATATTGTGAATGACAATTATAAAATGATAACAGGGGTGATTTAAGTATTTTAAAATGTAAAAGAACATACCAAAAATTTTACCGAGCCATACTAACTCGACCCATATGAGTAATGACCGATGTAAGACTTTCTATTTGTGGATTTCCAGTTATTTTTGTTTATCTATCTATTACTATGCAATTTTGATTTCTTGATTTAAAATCTCTAATTCCTTAAGTCATTATGATTTTCTGTGTATATATTTGTGTTGATTTTGGTTTAATAGAATTTAGCCTTCTTTTCCGAAATAGTATTTACATGCACTGTTAATTTGCCTATTTCTTAAGAGCCATATGTAGCTTATGAACAATTTCATCTGCAAATTCTAAGTCTTCATGAAAGTGTTTTGGGCTATACCATGTTAACCCGATTTAGGTTATGCTCACCTATTATTATATTCTTATTTATGAACAAATTACTACTATTGATTTTATTACCCATTGTTTTTTTTTTTTTTTTTTTTTTTTTTTTTTTTTTTTTTTTTTTTTTGTGTGCATATTACAAGTCATTCCGGCAAGCTACATAAGAAAATTCTACTTATAAGAATCAAGTGAATGAAACAAGATATCTTATTCAAAAGGTATTGTTTTTTTAGTGAAGTTAATAGAATTGTGAAAGGTAGTACATGAGGATTTATTTTAACTAAAACCCATGTATATAAAGATACTACAACTTTCAAACTATTTGGCCTGCTAAAATATATCCTGTTATTATGTTGATTTAGAACTTCAGTGGTTGCATCAGCTATGGCATTGAAGAAGCCAGAGGTCAAGAAGCCCTTGACAAAGCTTTTGCTGAAATATATGATACCATTTTTCACGAGTCACTTTGGAAAGACGATGATCATACCGAGGATGAAAATTACTCCGTTTGATAAACGTTTACCGCTAAAGATCATTAGGAAACAATATCCCGTGTCCGTCTCATTTGCTATGATAATAAACAAGAGCCAAGGTCAATCAATTTCAAATGTTAGTTTGTACCTGCCACGTCAAGTTTTCACACATTGGGTTAAAAGTAAAATAGGTTTGAAGGTTGTTAATTGTGATGTAGATGGTAATATCTCGAAAAGTGCTACAAACGTTGTCTACAAAGAAGCACTTCAAGGTCTATGATCAATGTTTAACAGGTATGTACAACTATATAAATGACATGTTTTATACCTTTTTAAACTTTAAATATACTTTTATCAACATCTTTTTTTTTAGTTGTTCACGGAATGAACATGGACTATTCAAGTGTTTGACGCTGACCGCATACCTTTGCTCTTCAAGGCTATCTAATAGGTTGAGAAGACGATACATGCTTGTTTGTTATTTTAACTTATTAGGTGCTCACGGAATAGACATTCAATTATCACTTTATTAATGGCCACTACATACATTTGCTTATTAAGACCATGAAAATTGGAGGTCACGATGGAATGGATCTTTTGTTGAAGTGTTAGAATGGTCACTACATTTATTTGCTTCTCAAGACAAACATATTGGAGATCAAGAGGCAATAAACGTTTATTACACAAATATTTACAAGCATTGTATTTTATACTTTCAGTCACTTATAACTTATTGTTCCGTTACAAAAAAATTTCATAGCGTTTACGTTCGTTGTTTTTCTTACTTTATTCACGTACTTACATTCTTTTAATCAAAAACCTTCTAAAATCTCGTGGATTTCACGGGTGTATAAGCTAGTTATGATAAAAGTTCAATACGAAACAACATTTAGCTAAAGAACAAATAACAAGATCTCAACCATCCATCTATTTTAAATCTAAAGGTCTAGATTAAAACTCATTTTAATATAACTAATTATTAAAGGGCACTTTTGTAATATCATCCGAACACTCCAAATAACAAAATACCTGCTAATCAATTCCTTTAATTTCACTTCCCTTAAATCAACCACTACCACCAACAGATCCGGCCGCAACAGATCCGACCACCAACAGATCCGGCGACAATAGATCTGGCGATAATAGATCCGGCGGCGACAAGAACAAACTCCGTGGTATCGACGGTGGAGATTAAGAGATGACATTTGTTTTTCCAGCAGACGGTACGGAGATGACGGTACGGTACGGATGAGGGTGGTGGGGTGACGGCGGTGGCGGTTGGAGTGGGCGGAGCATGTGATGGAGAGGGGTTTGGTGGTGGTGGCGCGTGAGATCAGGAGGGTGTTGGGTGTGGTGGATTAGGGAGGTTTTGAATTGTTTAGCATTCAACATCTAACACTTTTTATGGCTTAGATTTGGTCAACAGTTCTTCGTGTTCTTTGCCTTACATCAAATGGCTCTCTCCCTCTCTTTTTCGATTGATTGCGGCCATTGGCAGAACAGAAGTGCTTTCAAACTCTTTGGGCGTCTTCATCTTGTTTCTGGTAGTCAACCTTGGAGGATTCTTAGTGGCTAAGGGATAAAGGGATAAATGGACAACATTTATCCTTGGTGTAAAAAAGAGGAACTACTTATATATAAAAGTTTTGCTTTGAAAAGTCAGTTGTAAAAATACAAACGATTATGTTTGCTCCACTAAACAAATAGTATTTTTTTATCATCTACCACATGGGTTGCAGTTGGTCCCCACTAAAGCTAGAAGTTTATTTCAACTTTTTTTACAACTAGAGGAAAGACTATTTGATGGTCATTGATTTCTTTTTTCTAATGTTTTTCATTGTTTAGAGATATTTATTGGGTATAAGTTTGGCTTCTTCGATAGTAATGTAATGTGAGATAATTGGATTAATGTAATTGTCACTGCAAATTCATAAAAAAATATTCCCTTGTGATTTCATACATAATCTCATGGGATGCACCAAAGAATCCAATGAGATTCATACAGAATCCCATGGGATGCACCAAAGAATCCCATGGGATTCACAATGAATCCCATGTGATTCACCAAAGAATCCCATGGGATTCATACTGAATCCTTTGTGATTTATCGTCTTTTTACGAATCCAGTGGGATTTTTCTGGACGGAAATTTTGAAGAAAAAAAATTCGTATTTTTACGAATCCCATGGGACTTTTACGAATCCCATGGGATATTTCTGGACGAAAATTTTGAAAAAAAAAATAATCTTTTTACGAATCCTGTGGGATTTCTTTACGAATCCCGTGGGATTTTTCTGGACGGAAATTTTGAAAAAAAAATTCGTCTTTTTACGAATCCCATGGGATTTTTACGAATCCCGTAGGATTTTTTTGGACGGAAATTTTGAAAAAAAATCGTCTTTTTACGAATCCCATGGGATTTTTTACGAATCCTGTGGGATTTTTCTGGACGGAATTTTGAAAAAAAAGTTCGTCGAAAGTATATAACAATGCATATCTATAGAAAGATAATTTTTTTCTCGTCGCGATGGTGTATTTTTCGTAGTTTGAAGATTTACCGTTTGCAAGATATGTTGTTTTAAAAAAAATGTGAAAAGTGTGTTTTTATATTAAATGAGCTAAAATGTCAATTTTACCCTCCCTTTTTTATTTTTTGATTTGATCTTAGCCATTGGATGAAAGGTGAATGAATGGTTAAGAATGATTTATTTGTTTTTTAAGTGATACTTGTTTTGCATCGATCTCACGGGTGTATAAGCTCAGTTATGATATAATTTATATAATATCAATTCCTCAAAAGTCATATCTTTCCGGTGCGATTATTCCTTTAGTACCCAATCATGTGAATATTCATCCGTGTAAGTCTACGAAGGTAAGCTAAAATTCTGCGAATTTATCCATCAAAACATTAAAAATCAATAAATCATAGTTACCTTTACTCCAGTGGAAAGGCCATTGTTTTGGAATGGACTTGTAGATTATAGATTATACGGAGTAATACATTTGGCAATCATATCGCGTAAATCTCAAGTCATCTAAAGTCGCGACCTTTGGTTTATGATAAAGAAATAGTGGGGGTTGATCGTAATGTGACTAATCTGCTCTCCTGGACCGATAACACAAGCTTCCCAAAACTGCTCAGTTCATGTGTTTGACGCAGTCATCCAGACAGCATGTTAGATTTTATGGCGTTATCGGAGCAATGTTTCTTTTGACCTTAAGCCACCTCGTAAAGATTTGCTAGCCGAAGATCAAGACACTTTCTTTTTGTTGGCTTTCTCATAAGAATTGTAAGCAACATCTTGTTTGGTATGATTGGATATTAGATACTAAACCATTTGTAACAACTCTATATAATATTATTTTATTTTTATTACTATTTTTTTTAGCTTCTTATTAGATCCCTTTTTTTAAAGTTTCGCCGTTCAAAAAGAAATTGCAAAGTATATAAATCATTTACAAAATTTCATACCTTGAAAATGATTTTTTTTTTTTATTTTATTTATTTTTTTTTTTTTTTGTTTTTTTTTTTTTTTTTTTCATTTTAAGCGATCCTTAATATTGCTGTCTTCTTTTATTTTTTTTTCCTTTAATTTTTTCAGATTTTTCTGAGCACTACTTTCTTTTTCTTTTTCTTTTAAGACCTACCGTGATATTAACGATATTATGAAACGATAATATTATAAAACCAACCGTAATATTAAAAACCCATGATAGTTACAGTGATATTAACAATTTTATTAAAAAAAATCTGTGATATCAAAAAAAGTTATCGTGATATTAAAATTTTTATTAAAAAAAAAAAAATTATGTGATATCAAGATCTGACCTTGACTTTTTTCTTTTGTTAAAAAGTCAAAATCAGGCGCTAATATCATAATACCTTTAACCATGAAAACGATTTTTTTTCAACGATTCATAATAATATATTTTCCTCTTTCTTTCTTTTTTTTAATCTTTTTTCCAGATTTTCTTAAAATTTTTTCAAAAAAAATAAAGCTACTGTGATATTATCCGCACGTCCCTCCTTAAAATCCAATCCCTACCAGATCCCGACCATATATATATATATATATATATAATCTGGATCTATTGAGATTGATTAAATCCCATCATTGCAATATATAGTTTGTTAGAAAAAGGTGTTGCAATACATATGAATCTTTATAATAGAAAAGGAGAATGATATAACATCAACCTACTCATAAAATATCAATCGAGAAAAGAACCTCAATATTTCTTAAATTATTCAAAATTCACAATAATGATGCCATCATTGTATATGGAGTTGTTGATGATATAACCCAAACTTTAACTACATTTATAAGTTAACATTAAAAATATTTTTCAACCAAAAGAAACTAATGGTAAAATTTAACCATGAAAACGACTTTTTTTTCCCAGCGATTCTTAATGATTTATTGTCATTTTTTTTTCTTTTTTTTAAAAAATTTTTTTCCAGATTTTTTTTTGATTTTTTTTTAAAAAAAAAGAAAAAAGCTATTGTGATATTATCCGCACGTCCTTACTTAAAACCCAATCCCTACCAGATCCCGACCATATATATATACGTATATATTATATATATACGTATATATATGTATATATATATATACGTATATATTATATATATATATATATATATATATATATATATATATTATATATATATATATATACATATATATACGTATATATACACGTATATATACGTATATATATAAAACGTATATATATATATACGTATA
Source organism: Artemisia tridentata subsp. tridentata (assembly GCA_021014915.2). Classification (NCBI taxonomy): domain Eukaryota; kingdom Viridiplantae; phylum Streptophyta; class Magnoliopsida; order Asterales; family Asteraceae; genus Artemisia; species Artemisia tridentata. The sequence goes on along the minus strand of CP139503.1, from coordinate 145,794,262 downwards.
TATATATATATATACGTATATATATATATATATACGTATATTATATACGTATATATATATACGTATATATATATATATATACGTATATATATATACGTATATATACGTGTATATATATATACGTATATATATGTATATATATATATATATATATATATATATATATATATATACGTATATATATATATATATACGTATATATATATATATATATACGTATATATATATATACGTATATATATATATACGTATATATATATATACGTATATATATATATATATATATATATATATATATATATATATATATATATATATACGTATATATATATAATACGTATATATATATATATATTGAGAAGGATTAAATCACATCATTGCAATATATAGTTTGTTAGAAAAGGAGAATGATATAACATCAACTTACTCATAAAATATCAAAGGGCAGTTTATACGGACCCTCCTATAGGAGGGTTTGCAATCATTGCGTGCATTGAATGATTGTACTGTGTGCATGGTGATGTTGTACTGTGTGATTCGCTGTTTGTACGATTAACCATATGTGGGTTTGTATAGTATACCCCATCAAAGGGGTTTGTATAATATCAATTGAGAAAAAAAACCTATTTTTTTCTTAAATTCCTCAAAATTCACAATAATGATGCCATCATTGTGTATGGAGTTGTTGATGATATAACCCAAACTTTAACTACATTTATAAGTTAACATTAAAAAAAAGATATCTTTAATTCCGATTCAAAACGCCGCCGTTTTGCCCCTATTTTTCCCGCCAAAACTTGCGGCCTAAGTGCAGGCTAAAATTAGCCCAGTCTGTTGCCCTTTGTAACTATGTAGCCCAATCCATCTCAACATAACTGCCTCAATTATTTGACGATAGATCTGTTTCCCACACATGATAATCCTAGAACATTCCCATGAATTCTACAGACACACACACACGCTCAAATCATACCATCGAAAACCATCATCAATATACACGGATTGGATGCAGCCAACCATCACATCGGAACCACCACCATAGATACCCCTATCATCGGGGCTAGGATGTGCTGAGAGGAAGTGAGCCGAGCTCTGGATTAGAAAATTGATCGAGGTATGTTGTTTTATAAGGAAAATAAATGATTTCGATTATACCTTAATTTTTTTAGGAAACTTACAGCCGACCTAATTTTTGGGTCAATTACGGATGTAAGCGTGGAAGAAGGAACCCACATGATTATCAAAAACAAAGCAAATTTTTTTTATCTAAAACCCAGATGCGAAGGTACTATGGATGATAAAGGCCAGCCAGGACCGGATGCCATGATGGTATAGTTTTTTAATTGTTCAACCAAGTCAGTTGTAATATGCAGTTTCATAAAATGTCTTAACGAAATATATTCTACAAGATTACTCAACTTATTAATTATCATCTTAGCATAAATCCTTTGTTGCTGTGAATCTTCTTGATGCTTGAAGGAATACAAACTTATAGGATAGCATGACTTATTTATGCGTATACCTATTAAAAATAAGTCATGGTTTAAGATAGATTGTTATTATGTGAAATTGACCTTATAAACGGCGACTGTCTTAATTAAAAGGAACTTTAATTTTTGGAACAAGAAGCTTTCACAAACACATCTATGAGTTAGAGGTTGTTTTTTGTTTTTCATTTTTTAAAGGCTGTATGTCATCCTTATTGTTTTTCTTCTCATGACATAATCCTATTGATATGAACCACATAATTATGTTCTCTTTATGTTTGGTTATTTATTATATTTTTTTCCATTATGCGCTAAAACTTATTTATCTTATTCTAGGAATTATTGATGAGGATGACTCTGGACTCTATATGTAAGGTAGGATTTGGAGTAGAGATAGGGACATTAGCTCCTAGCTTACCCGACAATCGATTTGCCAAAGCCTTCGATGCTGCAAACATTATAGTCACTCTTCGGTTCATTGATCCATTATGGAAAATAAAGAAGTTCTTAAGAGTCGGTTCAGAAGCTATTCTGGATGAAAGCATCAAGATCATTGATGATTTTACATATTCGGTCATCTACAGAAGAAAGAAAGAGATAGAAGAATCTCAAGAGGTTCCTAATGATAGTAAGGTAAATACAACTATATATGCGTAAACCACATAGATGTACATATGTAATGGATTTAACTACATTATATCTTATGCCGTGCCTTAATCAGATGAAGCATGATATTTTATCAAGATTTATTGAGTTAGGAAAAGACCCTGAAAACAACATCGACGACAAGAGTCTAAGAGACATTGTATTGAACTTTGTGATTGCTGGACGAGATACAACAGCAACGACTCTTTCTTGGGCTATATACATGATCATGACTAACGAACATGTTGCTAAGAAGCTTTATGCGGAGCTCAAAGCTATTGAGAAAGAACGTGCAGAAGAGGAGGAGGTGTCTTTGAAACCATGTGAAACACAAAATCATGAATCATTTGACCTCAGAACTAAGCAATTTGCTGATCTTATGACTTACGATTCTTTGGGAAAATTGCATTATTTGCATGCTGTTAATACAGAAACGATGCAGTTGTATCCACCTGTACCTCAGGTAAGTCATTTAAATTTTTATTTGATAAAAATGGTAAATTCAACCCATATATGAATGGGTCAATTTGGGTTGCCGGGAGGAAGGTGGATGCTGTGAAAAATGAGAGTGTTGTGCAGAAAAACGCAAGCACTGTGCAGAAACCATACAACATGAGAAGCTCAACTAGGGAAACTAAAAAGAAATCTGCAAAGACAAGGGTGAAGAAGGATAGCGGAAAAGCAGTTAAGATTGATTCATTTATGGATGATGAAGTTAATGTTGGATTAGACGAGAACAATGTAAAATCAGGTATGCATTTTTACATTCTCTGCATTTTTAGCTTTGATATTTGAGGTGTAACTCACATGTGATTGTCTTGATACTTAATATCGTTATGTACCATCACTAATTATATATATCTTTAATTCTGGTGCAATACGACTCTAAAACCAATGTTCTGCAGAAAACACAAATGCAGTAATGGAAGAACCGAAAGGAATGGCTGGTCGGGTTGAAGGAATTCGGACGCGATGTTCACGGTCTGGTACTGGACGGAGAGAACCAGAATCATGTTTCATCTCATTTTCGGTAGTTTATTTACGAGTTTCAGGTGGTAGCTAAGCATGGACGCAGTAAGCACAAGAAGGTACATACATTCATATTAGTGCTTAAATATAACACACTACTATATACATCCAAACTGCTTATCTTGATTTACGTATATATGCAAAAAACTGTGTTACCTATCAGTATTTGAATTCAGTTCGTCTATTTTAAATCATGCAGTGTTTGGTTCAATGGAAATATCTCACAAGAAAAGTGATGAAAGTTGCGACGTCGCCTTCTCAAAGTTTTGATGGACATTTACTTGCCACAAGGAAATGGTAGGTGACATGGTATAGGTGACATGTTAAAAAGATTTGTTGTTCAAAATCTAATGTGCAAAGGTTAGTTTAAAGTTTACGTCAGACCCAACGGTTTGTATGCAAGCTGTATGATGCATTTCTGGATTTGGACTTTTTGTTATATGAATTTTGATTTTTGAAGTTCAAGTTACTGACTTTTTATAAGATGAATATGAATTTGTAACTTTTGAGGTCAGAGATGGCGGATGTAGAAATGGTCCTTTTAACCCCTAGAGCCTTAAAGTTTGAAGAAGTTCTTGAGCCTCTTAGACAGATTTTCTCCATTTGGTGTCGAGCAAAAGAATAGCCGCAAAGCTAAAAGTGTTCACTGATGAAACTACGGCTGCGGGAAGTTAACTAAGTAGGTTACCTGATACACAAGCTCCTGCAAGCTCTCTTGCCTTCCAAAAAAAAGATGCTTGCAGTGGATCAGATTGTACCCAACCAAGAGTCACCGTAGCAAGAAAAAGACGAGTGCATGCACAGGTCAGTGCATTTGTCATATTCAAAATTTGGTATTTGAAAAATGGGTGTCCATATTTGTTTTTGCTTCAATATGACTTGACAAGATTTTGAGAAATAAAATTGATTGCTTTGATTTACGGAAACGGTGACAATGTGACTGGAACGATTTGGAAGTCGCCACTAATTTTAAATATACACGTTGTTGAAAAGCTTTGATTTACTTATCAGTTGAACGATTTGTAAGCGCATACAAACTCCTATACACTTGCCATTTGAATTTACATTATTATTGTAATAATACTCTTTTCTTATTAATTGACATTAATTATCTATACAAAATGGAGAAAAAGTGTTTGTATGTCATCCCAAGCTGTCACCCATTTAAACATTGGTTAATGTTGTTTTTAATTCAGCAACATCTTGACGTGTGAAATTTGTAGATTGTGTGTAGCACAAACTTGAGATACAGTGTTTACGGCTTTGTTTTAATTGAATGTAATGCAACTATATAATATCATGTACTAATTGGTTAGAAAAAAAAAGCCCGCCCACAACGCTGTTGAAACTTCCTCTTGCCAGAGTGTCAGCAACCAATTGGATGAGTGCGAAAAGCAGACGGATGAAGAGGATGTGGTTGATCAAAAAATAGAGCCTGTACTGATGTACACCAGGAGGAAGGTGGATGCTGTGAAAAAGGAGAGTGTTGTGCAGAAAAACACAAGCACTGTGCAGAAACCATACAGCTTGAGACGCTCAACTAGGGTGACTGAAAAGAAATCTGCAGAGACAAGAGTGAAGAAAGGATAGCGGAAAAGCAGTTAAGGTTGATTCATTTATAGATGATGAAGTTAATGTTGGATTAGACGAAAACAATGTGAAATCTGGTATGTATTTTTACATTCTCTGCATTTTAGCTTTGATGTTTGAGGTCTAACTCGCATGTGATTGTCTTGATACTTAATATCATTATGTACTATCACTAATTTACTCTAAAACCAATGTTCTGCAGAAAACACAAATGCAGTAATGGAAGACCCAAAAGGAATGGCTGGTAGGGTTGAAGGAATTCGGACGAGATGTTCCCGGTCTGGTACTGGAAGGAGAGAACCAGAATCAGGTGTCATCTCATTTTCGGTAGTTTAGTTACGAGTTTCACGTGGTAGCTAAGCACGCTAAGAAGGTACATACATTCGTATTAGTGCTTAAATATAATGCACTAATATATACATCCAATGGATTTGGACTTTTTGTTATATGAATTTTGATTTTTGAAGGTCAAGTTACTGAGTTTTTATAACATGAATATGAATTTGTAACTTTTGAGGTCAGAGATGGCGGATGTACTATACCACGAAATAGTCTTTTTGGTTTTGGTTTTCGACGTGTTTCATAACCCTTAATAGCATAGATAGAGAGATTCCAATAACCAACGCGATAAAATGACACCCGGGAGCAACGCACCGGACCGCCGCCAATCTCGTTAAAAATATTTTTCAACCAAAAGACCAAAAGAAACTGATGATCTTAAATTTTGAGTCAAGGTAAAATTTAATAATGTCAAAATACCAAAAAAAGATTTGATGGATATAAGTTTATCAATTCACGAAAAATATTTGATGCATATAATTAAGTCCCTTAAGTCCTGTAGCTAAAAGGACGACGAAATATATTTTTTCCTCCCTTTCCTTGCAATAAACGTGTTATTAGATATCACATTTTTTAGGCGAATAGGAAAATTTGTGTTGATCTATCACTGTCATCAACTGTACCTTAGATAATTAATCAATTGTTACATATATTAGCGTATTATAACTAAGTATAAAAGGCGTGTACTATTCACCATAGACTTTAGGGGTCCGTTTGGTTTTGGCAAGCCCATACCCGCAAAATGGCAATTGGTCCCTGTAACACCCTCAAATTATAGTAGCGGAACGATAGTGTCAATGGGGTGTTACTTCATAATATAGAACAAGGTATAGAAAATGACCTCTAAATGAGACGTTTTTAAATGTTATCATTCGAATTATTTAAATCAGAGTTATAACAAGAAATCCCAAAGTATAAAGTTACATAAATGTTTTCAAGATGTATCGAATGGTAAAAGATAAAGGTATAAGTCTTCCAAAGTATGCAAATGACTCTAAGATCCATGCATCCACTATCGCCTTATTAACCTGAGATAAACATGCTAAAAAGTGTCAACCAAAGGTTGGTGAGTTCACATAGTTTAGTTTAACTGTAAAGCATTTGAATAAAGTTTCCACAGCAAAGGCATTGTAAATCCACTCAGTCCCAAGCCCCGCCCATACAAGACTTGCAACTTGTGTGTTTACAACCCACTGCTAAAGTATGCGTAGGGCATGTGTGTATAGTTGAATTGTAAGCCCTTGAATAAAGTTTCCACAACAAAGGCATTGTAAATCCACTCAGTCTCAAGCCCCGCCCATACAAGATTTGCAACCTGTGTGTTTACAACCCACTGCTAAAGTATGAGTAGGACAGATGTGTATACGATATACAAGAGCACTTAATGTAATGAATAACAGCAAACTGAACCTCCCGACGGTGTATATATGTATCATGAGAATTCCGGATTATATTCACCCAAGGTCGCGTCATTTTGGACACAAGGGTGGGGGCGTCAGCCCGATAGTTACTATTGTTGGGTCCGTCAGTACCCAAGCGTCCTGAAAACAAGATTTGGACACAAATTAGCCAAGTGTTAATCAACCTTAAACACTCTCAAGTCACTGAGTGAACAGTCACTCAGTGAGTTACCTTTAAGATGCTTAGGACGAGTCTAAGAAGAAAGATTCACTATTCAGTGAGGCGGAACTCCTTGAGTGTCACTTAAGCCAAAGAAGAAGGTAATGGGTTCAGTGAGTATTTGACAACAACTCACTGAACCCCTAGTCTCCTCAACAACAATAAATGATTGAAGACTAAAGACCTAGACTGAAGAATCTGAAGTCTGAAAGAAAGGCGGGATTAGGCGGGAAGAGTTTGAAAAGATAAGGAGAAGTCTTATCGGGCCAGAAGCGAACCTTCCCTAAAACGGCTTAAAGTCAAGAGGTGTCATAGCTGACATTAGGAAATACTTTTTAGCTTATTCCCATTGGTTCTTGGAAATGACAAATACTGTTGTATTTGTCAGACACGCTAGGTTATTCTTTTTGTATTTTTTAATCATGGATACTCTTTTATACTTGTGTATAAATAGGAACAGATGGAGAAAAGTGGAATAAGTTTTGTGCATTAAAAGCTTAGACTTTCACATAACCACTTTTTTCCTCCAAAGAGCAACCACATCCCTGAGATAACTCAGTGGGTCTTTATTGTTGTCACTCAAGAACAAACTTGAGTTTAGAGAGGAGAACACACCATACCTTGTCTATTCGATCCCAAGTGTTTATTCCGCAAACACTTGGGTAATAGATTCTTTTGATTGATTTCTAATAAGAATTTAAACGTTGAAAAACTTGTATTTTTATATTTACATTTTTACTTATCAGTTACAATTAATCAATACATTATCTTAGTCATTAAAACACAATTAGATTAACTTCGTAGTTACTTCTACTTGTGTAAAGGGAACAACAAGTGGTATCAGAGCCTTTGGTTTATAAAATCTTTTCAAAAACTAAGAGTGCTCAAGGTTTTTTAAAACCAAGATCCTACTATGGCTGATGATAATGTGCCCTAGCTCGTCGATAAAAAGGGTGGTAGCATTTCAGCTGTTGCTCCCAGACTCGAAGCTAGAAAATTTAGCAAGTGGAAAAAGCGAATGCTTTGCTACTTGACTGGTATGGAACCATACTACATCACTTGTATCAATGAATGTAACCACTATGAAAAATCTCTCATTAAAATAAACTATCTCTCAGAATACTTATCCTTTTTCCACGAAGAATTTTTTTTCTCTTGATTGTAACTATTATCATATGTGACGGAGATCACATCCCGAATAACCGTGCTTGCAACCCAACCTTAACTGATTTAGTATTCAACTATGTAAACATCTTTGACCTAAAACGTTATGAGGTCCCACTTATCACTTTACGTTATTTCGCTAACGTACGTTTAAAACTGAACGTTCCTTAACTGATGATAGTTTTATGAAACCCTAAACTACCATAACAACATTTATGAACAGCAAAACCCTAGAAATACTAAAGTACAAATTATATGATTAGTGTACAAATGTCTAAAGCATAGAAACCCTAATTCCATAAAAACTTCTGGTAAAACCCTAATTTCAGGTAATTATGATTTTATGTACAAAACTTACAAAACCTAATTTATTTATATAAGATTTTTATAAAATATAAATGTACAAGTTATTTAAAGTCAATGTACAAGTCTCTTATGCATGAAATCATTTAATTACAAAATCCTTATTAAAATCCTAATTATATTTATTATAAATCATAAAGTACAAATCATACATGCATAATTATTATAAATTATTTTTCCTAAACTCCTTAAATATTTTTACAAGTCTTTAAACCCAATGTACAAGCACCTAATGCACAAAAACTAAAAATCCTATTTCTTTACTTTTAAACATAATAAAAATTAACATAAAATTTTTATAACTTAATAAATTATTAAAACTATATTATTCTCACATCATGAATTATGGTACAACTCTACTAAGCATGTTTTACAACTCTCACAAGCCTAAATCATTTTCTTTTCTATTTCATTAATAATTCGAATAATATAAATATGTAATAACTAGAGGTATTTTCTTAAATAAACAAATACATAACTAACTAAACAAACTAATCTCTAAACCATAAAATACTACTCTTTAAACCCATTGTACAACTACCTTAAGCCAAATCCGGTTCCTACATAAACCCTAGTCGACTTCTAGTTCCCAAATCCTAACTAAATTACTTACACTAAGTAACCCTTCCTTAACTTTCCCCCTCCTCCACATCACCCATGACATCACTTAGAACACACTTGTATGGAGAAAGAAACTCCACCTCACCACCTCAAAACCCTAGACGCCAATTCCCCCTCCTCCATCCACATGTAACCACTAGAATTTGAACACATCATATCCCATTCAATAAGCCACATCTCCATTTTTAGAAACCCTAACCCTAGTTATCATCTATAAATAGACACTAACCCTTGAAACCCTAATCCACCATTAACCCTAATCGAATAAACCATCACAGCCACATACAACCTCATTTCTGATCCCACTACTCACAACTAAGATATTAGTAATCTATAAGGAGCTTAGAAGAAGGTTAGAACCGTTGGAGAAGCCAAACCGAACCCTAACTCCCAAGAATTGCCCTAATCGACTTTTACTCCAAGAGGTATGTACTCATCTCTTTTCAAATATTTTCTATACTTATTATACCTCTAATAGCATATATAAACAATTTATAAAATGTAGCATAACCCAGAAAAGTCAGGATCGAATGGTTTGTTTCTTTTCATTTTTATCGAGTAGTAATATATATATATATATATATATATATATATATATATATATATATATATATATATATATATATATATATATACATATGAGTTAAACCCTAGGTTCCTTAAAATGATCTAGAAATACCTTAAATACGTTAAATATACTGAGAATGGTCTAAAAATACTAGATAGTATAATCGAAAATCAAAAACTAAAACTTTTCTTTCATTTTCTTTCTATCGCTCGAACAGCAGACATGGGTTTTGTGATTTAAATTTCAACTAGTAAACAAGGTCCTAAAAATCTAGATTTTCACATGATTAAAGATCACTAAATTGGCTAAGTTTAGGAAAAAGAATCAGTCGAATTGGTCAAGTAACGAGAGAGAACCAACTCCTTTTTGTCGAGTTGATTCTGTGTCGAGTTCACTGGATAGCGCACCATATAAAAATTATTTTCGAGACCATGGGTTCGAACCAGGGTATGATCTTGTGTAAAAATGGTCTTAAAACATAGATGAATAATTTAGCTAAGGAGTCTTAAAAGCTTTTGTCTTCAATCGTTCGATATAAAATGTTTTTGAAACACAAGGATGTCGAGTTATACGCATAGGGAGTCTCAGGGGTAAAACTTGCCAAAACACTAACTAAATTTGTAAAAAGGATTAAGTTTATTGTCGACCTAAACCCTAAGGGTGTAAACTGTCATTTTTGAAACTGTAAGGGTAAAGGTTGCCATTTAATAAAAGATGAAGGGTAAAAATTGTAATTTTGTAAAAGTTAAGGGGTAAAACTTGTCATTTTATGAAAGTTCAAGGGTAACAAATGTCAATATGTAAAACTTTAGGGGAAGAAGTGAAAATGTTCAATTATAACTTAATAACTATACAGATTATTCATATTATTATTATTATTATTATTATTATTATTAGTATTATTATTATTATTTATTATTATTTTTTTTTATTATTATTTTTTTTATTATAACCAACACTTTTATTAAAAATTTATAGGATTTTACAAGAAATTAGTGGGGAGCCGAGAAACCAACTGGGCCCCCACACCTCTAGCAATAGCAAAACTAATCCTATTAAAAATATGAACCGCAGCCCGTGCTCCAATGTCTTGAGTCATAGAGAATCGTCGAATATGCTTTAGAAGGGTTGCTGCATCTTTCTCAAGTTCTCCAAAAGAGGAGAATGAAAAGGGGGGGGGGAACCCATATCCGATTTCCACGCATTTAGCCTCGTACTTGACACGTTTACGTTGTGCGGCTTCAATAACCGCACGACCTGGCATAAAATCAATCATACCAGATTGCGTCAAGGGTGACGATCCCGTAAGAATTAAGAATACGATAACAAACGAACGGAGCAAATGATAAAACTTATATGTTCAGAAACAGTTACTGAGAACTTGACATAACCAACCCAGGTTGCAAGCCGGAGACGATTATCAATCTTATTTAAACTTTGTTTCCATCCAGATTATTCCGCTAAGTTTATAGTCACACCTTTCTCATTTACATGTTTTCCAAATATGTGGGGAGATACATGCTATTAAACCAAACACAAGTATTTTCCTGATTGTTATTGCACTAGGCTAACTTACCTTATTATTGAGATTTTTATTATTTATTTAAAAGACCCTCATGTCATGCACCATTAGTCACCTGCTGGGTGAGCGCGAATATGTGAATAGATCTATTGGCCTGACGACCCATTTGTACTAACCAGATGGATATCTTCGTGGTAGCCGGTTAGGCAGATGCATTATATTTGATTTCTTGAACTCGGGGGCAAGACCACTCTCATTTCAATCATGTTTGTGGAACCTGGAAACTGTTAACGCATTGCGTGTCATGAGGTTTAGTGCAATATTCCCGAACTGTGATATAACTGATTTCTCTTATTTTGACTTGTGTTCAAACTGATGATAACTTTAAACGCTATAGATTCACTCAACCTTTTTTGTTGACTTTTTAAGCATGTTTATCTCAGGTAACTAGGAGTATGACGATGGCACGGAGTGGCTGTGGATTTTTTTTTTTTTTTTTTTTTTTTTTTTTTTTTTTTTTTTTTTTTTTTTTTTTTTTATAATAAGAGTGTCTACTTTGTTATCATTCAAAAGGATAATGTATCTTTTATAATGTATTTCGAAACCTCCCACTGGGACCTATCTTATGTACTCTGATATTAAATAAATGAATGATAACAATTTTTATTTAAAAACGTCTATTTTCGAGTCGTTTTCTATTTCCATGACTGTGAACCATGAAGTAGCACCCCAAGCATATATTCCGCTGCGTATCTCAAAAATTGGGGGTGTTACAGATTGGTATCAGAGCTTGTGGTTATAGAGAACCAAATGTTTTCAAACATTGGACTATAACCGACTTTCACAAAAACTTAACCAGAGTCCTCCGTGCCACGCCGATGTTAGAACGATATTGGTATGTAATTTATTGTTAATTGTTTAAACTGCATAAATGGAATGATTATAACTATAAAGTGGTTACAGAATCCTGATTCCCCTATCCAATCTATCCCTCTCATGTCCAGGCTAGGACATCAAGATGAAACCCTACTTAGAGCCTTATCCATTTAGGATCCTTTATACTAAACTTCGTACTCTTGACATTTATTCTTACCTTTCACCTCTAGTTTCTTTCCCTAATATTGTTAATTTCTTATAATAATTTCTTATAAATTATTATTTGCAAATTATTACAGTATCATGTCTCCCGAAACACCCAAAGCCAACGAAACTACCCTAAAACTACTTCCATTATCACATAACCACTCGTCTCCACTTAAGGAAGTAACCAAATCCCATGAAAAGTTGATTGGTTGTCCAACAGCATCCGAGGCTGGATATAAAATACACCCAGAAACAATCCAGAAAATTGAAAAACCAAACTCTCCACTACCTGATGTTCCAAAACCCCCAATACTAAATAACCTAGACGACATATCCTCCTCTAATATTCCCGACACTAGTTTAGATACTACTGAATCGATATGGAACCTTCTTTACCAACAAGCCAACACTCTCGACGCACACACTAAACAGTTGGAGGAGCTACGACCATTATGCTTTGAATGGTACGATCGTAATATTGACACTTTGTTTAGAAAGACCGATGCTGAGAGACGTACGGTGTTTGGATTGGGAGCAAAAGTCGATAGGATGAAGAATACCTACAATCATAAATTTAGAAACATAGAATCCAGGATCCGCTGTTCAGGAAGAGAACATGATCAATTGTATGGTAGAGTGGAAGACATTGAAAGGACCCTTTGGATAGCCAGCGAAATAGCAAGAAACCAGGATCAGAAGATTTTCGCTTTGGAAACTGTACTGGATAATCAATTGAAGATATCCCAGGAACTTCAGGAATGCTTCTTGGAAATGGAAATTGCGCAACTGAAACTTGAGACTGAAGTTAAGCATTTACGTCAAGAACGTAACTGATCTTGAAAGTCACTTGTATCGTTGTTATAAATCAAATAGTATTTGGCTAGTATTTCCTGTATTACCTAAATAAGCCTGAAACTTTCAGAGTTTGTAATCAATCAATAAATCTATGACAATCCTCTTTTGTTATATATTTACTGTTGTAAACAAATTCATCCTATTGTGTTTTACTATGATGCTGTGCATACATGTAATGAACACTTATATCAAAACCTTCACCATTTAGTATTCCCTCTGACAAAACTTCACCAAACCATACTCAAAATCCATGAAAAATATTTCCATATTTTTCCCAAACCTAGATCACCGACCCACTAATAGCGTAATAATAGACAAAAACTAGGACCACTATTGACAACAAAGAACCAAACCCTTATACTAAAAACAAGAAGTCCTTGATCTACTACATGTAATATTAATAAAAGACCTTGTATTAATTGTTTTGTAAAACAATCAATCAAGTTATTAATACCATGTGGTAACCCGACATACTAAGACTTACTAAGACTAGACTATAAACATAGAAAACCTTAGGAAAACTTCGGAAGAAAACCTGATGAATGAAGAGAAAGTTGCTGAATTTCGGATGAGTTAGTTTGTTCCTTAGCAGGAGTTAAACATTTATCTACGATATTAACTAAGATATATCGTAAATAATTGATTCTCAAAATGAATATAACTTCATGATCACTTGTTAGTAATAATATGTAATTATCCTAACATGGTCATTACTGGAATTCTGAACTTCATATTTCTTGTGATGTTGCTAGAAGAAAGTCAACATGAAAAATATCAATGTTTCACAAATGACTCCCGAAGATATCCAGAAGATGGTAATCAACCTCATTGCAGCAGTACTGGAAGTGACTACAGTAGCTCATTTGGGTAGCAACCGGATAGCCACTGGAGAAGAAACGAAGACTGTGTCTTGTAATCATACCCCTAAAGGTTTTACGGGTTGCAAACCAGTTCTTCATAAAAGCCCAGAAAGAATAATCAAACCCACCATTTCCCGAGCCTTAGGAGTAAAGAAAACCGTTACATTCAAACAAAATAACCAAAAGCGAAAACTCAAAACCATCATCCCTACCTGCTACCATCATCAACAGAATCTTAGGAATGGTTATATTGGGAGAAAGCCATTGTGCACACAATGCTTGTTGCACCATTACGGTCCATGCATTGTTAGGTGTGCAAAGTGTCAGAAGATTGGACATCAGACCCAAGACTGTAAGACAACAAGAACAAAACTACAGTCAGTAATCGTGACTTGCCATGGATGTGGTGGAAAAGGACATTACAAGAATCAGTGTCCGAACTTCAACCCAAATTGGAAGGACAAGAATGATGCCCAGGAATGAGAACCCAAATATGAAATCTATGGAGAAGACAAATGATTGTAATAGATAAATAAGTTGAGAATTAGAACTCGCTAAGTTATATTTCCTTTTAAATCTCTATCCTAGTGTAATAAATAATCTTTCTACTTTCATCCTGTAACTTTTCTGCAATAATCTTAATCTGCGTTTAGCTTCATTATCTACTCTATTCCTCCTTACCCTATTCATGGACATTACTTAGCAAAACCTAGCATACCTTTAGGAAAGTGGTAAAATATTATTTTGAGGAAACAATAGATTATCCCTAGCTCATAGGAATTTTAGACGAACCTTAAGATTTAAACTTAAGGATACTCCATTATTACCCTAGGAAAAACCCTAAACCCATTACTGTAGTGTGGACTAAAATTTTCTTATTCTTTTGAGAAATACATTATGATACTATTTCCTGAAAAATTTCGCGTTGAACACCATCTAAAGCTTTTTGAACAGGGATGAGTATCACATGGCTGAGTCAAACATCACATCATTTGGTCCTCGATTATACATAGCCTGATCAACTATGTATAATTAGGAAGAATCATGTAATGAATTGGACAGTTATTTTCTCAAGACTTTCTACTAATTTTTATTCAACAGCAAAAATATCCACTACTAGAAAAAGGGCTATCCTTGACTCGCTTTTTATGACACACGCTACAAGATGACGCGCAAAGAGCAAAGTCATAAAATAAGAGTCATAACGAGTAAATTTTCTATTGGGGATGACTCGTTTTCAGAAGCGTCATAACATATGGGTCATAATCAGTAAAATTTAGCCAGCTTGTGTCCTCTTATATTCTTTCTTATAAGATAATATCAGATCTTATCCTACCTCTCTCTAAAAATCATTCCATCTCTCTCTCTCTCTCTTAATTATCAATCGATTTATCAATCGATCCTTCTACTCATCACCACAGCCACTCCACGCCACCATCATCACAAAGACAAGGAGATCAAGATCTTGTGTTTTGAGTTGAAGTTGTAGATCGAGGGTTTACGCAGGAAGAACGAGACGCAGATGCTCGAAGAAGAGGTCCGCATACTTACCGATTACGGGGTGTTTGCAAGGTATATATTTATATTTATTTATTTGCTTATTATTTTTTCAGATCTACAAGTTTTTTTGTTTATAAAAGTTGTAGATCTGTGAATTTGATGTGGAAATGGTTGATGCTCTATCAAGAACAAAAACGGTAGTTCTATAGTTGCATTTTTTTTTCTTTGTATGATGTTGGACAGGATTTCATTGCCTTAATACATGCTAAAAACTGCAGCCTCAAACTCCAGTCACTCCTCAAGCCACAGGATCCAAGACATTGTTTATGGCCAATTTAAGCTTCTTAATTCAAGAAGAAGACGTGTATGCGCTTTTTGGCGTTTGTCTTTTGCAACTTTATTTTATATGTATCATTT
This sequence comes from Artemisia tridentata subsp. tridentata, assembly GCA_021014915.2. Classification (NCBI taxonomy): domain Eukaryota; kingdom Viridiplantae; phylum Streptophyta; class Magnoliopsida; order Asterales; family Asteraceae; genus Artemisia; species Artemisia tridentata. The sequence goes on along the minus strand of CP139503.1, from coordinate 145,778,599 downwards.
CTGACAAGTACTTGTTGATGCCATAGGAGGAATTTCTTCAAAGATGTTGGTAAAGTTGTTGAGGTCAGATTTACCACTAGAGAAGACCGATTTGCAGGTTATGGGCACGTTGATTTTGCCACTGCAGAAGTAGCTCAGAAGGTATGTTTGTGGTTTATAGTAGTGATTATCTGGTTATTGTGTCTTGATGTTATATCCAGTTCCATACTAGTTACCCAAAACTGAACTTTTAAGAAATAGTAAGATTACCTATTTGCTCTGCTTTAATATGTGTATCTCATTGTTATCAAATACTTCTATCCAGTTAGTTATTGGAACTATGTACGGTTATTCATGTTTTTCTAGTTTTATCTTCAAAACACACAACCAAAAACCCACTTAGTTTTTCCACATAATGAAGATACATCATCATACCCTCTTTAACCTAAGATTCTAAGTGATAATTGTTGCTAAAATGATGATGACTAATGACTATACGTTTTTCCAGGCTCTGAAACTAAACAATAAAGATTTAATGGGTCGTTCAGTAAGACTCGAGGTAGCAAGGGAAAGAGGTGCATTCACTCCTGGTAGCAGGTATAGTTCGTTCATATACCACGAGGTTACTTTTTACTAATTTGTTTACTTAACCTTAATTAACATCTTTTCATAACCTTGCCACTTAATGCCTTGTCCCTGTTATTCTATAGGTATTCCAGATCAAGTGCTAGGAGCATCTGTGCTCAAGCGCCACCGACAAGATGAATCCGTGGACACAGCTTCTGGTAACAATTAAGTCCACTCTTACATACTAGTCGTTGACCGTTTATCAATTTGATTACCAAAGCTGATCAAAAATTTGACTTTGGATTTTGTTAATGGCAAGTCACTTCGTTTTCATATTAACTTTTGCACCACTTTACTTAGCCCGATATCATCTATATTGGAACTTGACTATAAGTATATAGTACAAATGAACAATAAAACGAGAGTGTCATTGTAATATTCTATGCATACACTTTATGCAATCTGAATGCCTTGTGGGGTTGGTTTTACTGTTTCTGTAATCTCTGTTTACTCACGGATGGACCTAAACATGTTTAAGAAAGCAGCACTAATATCTAACAATAAGTTGCTCCGGGGTTGTTTTTTAAGTAGAACTTATCATCTGAAAAAATAATTAATAAAAATAACCGGATGTTATCATGCTCTTATTCTGTTGGTTATGTATATAGGTATGCCAGATGGAGTGTTAGGAGCACCTCAGCTCAAGCGCCACTGCGAGGAGCCTAGCGTGTCAAGTGAAACTGTGGTTGCAGATTTGTCATCACCGACTACCGGTAACAATTAATTAATTACATTCATTTGGGTTTAACATTTTTACTTTTACTTGAGCTCTATCAAGATATCTTATGACTTAAGATGTCTGATATGTTGGTATTATATCTAGTCAAACTCATTCTTAGCGTGTTATCATATAGTTGGAGCTTGACTTTTGTTTTTGTAAATGGTATGAGACTGCATTGTCATGGATGGGGGGGACTCCAATTAAAAAAAAAAAAAAAAAAAAAAAAAAAAAAAAAAAAAAAAAAAAAAAAAAACGAATCTAGAAAATAAAATTTAAGTTTCGAAAGAAAAAAAAAAATGAAAGTTAAATTTTCTAGTTACTTTGGAAAATGTCTTAAGAAAAGGTTTCATTATACATATCTAAAACCTTGTCGAGTTGCTTTTACTGTAGCTGTTTGGGATTACATATCAATGAAATGTTTGTTTGGTTAGCCATGGCCACAGATTGAGTTCAGTAGGCTAGTTATTTGCATAATATACACAGAGCCTATAGAAGTTTAATGAATATCTGTCATCTTTTTACTGATATTGGAGTGGTGGAATTTATGGGATGTTCTCTGAAATTGCAGTCCTGATATCAGCAAATTGCCTAACTTTAACTTAGCGATTGATATGGTTTCATATGTTTTTGTATAGGAATTGGGATTCGTACATGCTGGGGTGTGTCCGAGAGGGCTTTCTAACACTCCAACGTTGACTTACCTGCACGTACGTCTTTTCTAGAATTCTATCTTCAATTGTAACTGTACGTTATACCAATTTATATCCTGAAACTGGTTTCAGTAATGTTCGTTCATATACCATCGAGGTTACTGAAACCGGTTTATATCTGTTGTTCTTCGTGCATAATAGTGAGATTATTCAGACTGATTGATATCTATTATCGGACAGGTGTACTTTGTCACAGGGAGAGATAATGAAGTGGTAAAGAAAGGAGAACGATGGAGGAAGGCAGCGTGGAAAAGAAAACAGTAAAGTCTTCATCATTGGAAAAGAAAACAGTAAAGTCTTCATCATTGGGCTGATGGAGGAAGGCAGCGTGGAAAAGAAAACAGTAAAGTCTTCATCATTGGAAAAGAAAACAGTAAAGTCTTCATCATTGGGCTGATGAGGAAACCTTCCCGAAGCGCTGCCACAACCACCTTCTCCATGGAGGTTTTCTATAACGAGGTGGTCCCCGCATCTCTCCAACAAATTGCTCCCATCCTTCGGGTTGCAACAGAGATCCAAAGTGACGGACCTCGCGTTGCTTATCTCTGTAATTACTCTTCTTTTCTCAGCTGCTTCATTTGAGACTTGGATCCAATGAAGGTTTTGTATATATGCTATCGAAGAAAGAAGGTAGGAAACTTTTGTATCTGCAACTGGCAATCAAACTTGTATTTTGCGTATGAATGTTATATCAGATTTTTAATTGTGTTTTGATATATATATATATATATATATATATATATATATATATATATATATATATATATATATATATATATATATATATATATATATATATATATATATATATATGAAATGCGTTATTTTGATATTTGTGTTTTTAATTTTGTATTATCAGGTTTTTAATTGTCATTTAATAGAAAATTAGGAACTGAAAAAAATTATTTTTTAAAAAAAAAAAAAATTAGGTTATGACTCGCAAAAAGGAGAGTCATAAAACGTGGGTCATAAATGCGCGTCATAGAGGGATGACGCACATATGCGAGTCATGAAGATTTATGACGGGTCCTTCCTTGACTCGCATTTGCGAGTCATAAGACCCCTTCTTGACTCGCATTTGGAGTCAAGAATAGCCCTTTTTCTAGTAGTGATCAAAAACAAAAATCTTTTCATAACCTATCACTTTTGACTTAATATAATAAAAGTCCGCTACTACTACTCATTTTCTCTAAAATAGGAATTCAACAAAAATTGAAGATAGAAAAACCATAGGAATTCACAAACCCAAATTTTATTAGGAATCTTGGAAGATAGTACATGGAAACATAGTTAGCAACAGAAGTGCTAATATTACAAGGATTACATCAGTTTTATTTCACTAAGGATTACCTAGGAAAGACAACAAGGACCATACTAATAACCCTAGCGCAAGACTTATTTTCCCCATGACTGATCCACAATAAAAGATACAATAGTAAGCGGTATGACGAACCATAGTATCAAGCCCAAACCTTCATGATCTTCTTCCGGATTACACACCATGTAGGTAACAATCGCCACAACGAAAACAATTGCTATAAGTGTAACAAAATGCGGCATTTTGAGGTTTTTAGAAGAGAATTTGGTAGTGAAAGAATAAGGATTGAAAATGAGGTATTTATAGGAGAAAAACTAGCCGTTATTTCGACCGTTAAATCGCACTGTTCATCGAACTTTGGGATCTGACCGTTGCACAGTGCTTTTCCCAGCTTTAGATTTATTAGGTGGCAAAACATTCAAATTTAATTTATCCAGTAGGAAAAAGACTGACCAAACTACGTTCCCTTAGGTATCGAATGGAAATTCCCAGAGGACTCATTTAGGTCAAAACTAAAATTGAGGATTAGTGGTGAAATGATAATTTTGGAGACATAGGATATAAGAATAAAATAATATAATATTATTTTATTTTTAACTTGAGGCATTTTAAGCATATCAAACTCCCATCCTAAACTAAATCGTTATATGGTTTCCCATTCTCATATTCCCTATTTAGGTTAGAAATCTAGGCCTGACTATTCCTATACTTCATTTTCCTAATTTCCTCAACCAACATAGACTGAATCTCGGGACGAGATTCCCTTAACGGTGGGTGAATGTAACCACTATGAAAAATCCCTCATTAAAATAAACTATCTCTCAGAATACTTATCCTTTTTCCACGAAGAATTTTTTTTCTCTTGATTGTAACTATTATCTTATGTGACGGAGATCACATCCCGAATAACCGTGCTTGCAACCCAACCTTAACTGATTTAGTATTCAATTATGTAAACATCTTTGACCTAAAACGTTATGAGGTCCCACTTATCACTTTACGTTATTTCGCTAACGTACGTTTAAAACTGAACGTTCCTTAACTGATGATAGTTTTATGAAACCCTAAACTACCATAACAACATTTATGAACAGCAAAACCCTAGAAATACTAAAGTACAAATTATATGATTAGTGTACAAATGTCTAAAGCATAGAAACCCTAATTCCATAAAAACTTCTGGTAAAACCCTAATTTCAGGTAAATATGATTTTATGTACAAAACTTACAAAACCTAATTTAATTATATAAGATTTTTATAAAATATAAATGTACAAATCATTTAAAGTCAATGTACAAGTCTTTTATGCATGAAATCATTTAATTACAAAATCCTTATTAAAATCCTAATTATATTTATTATAAATCATGAAGTACAAATCATACATGCATAATTATTATAAATTATTTTTCCTAAACTCCTTAAATATTTTTACAAGTCTTTAAACCCAATGTACAAGCACCTAATGCACAAAAACTAAAAATCCTATTTCTTTACATTTAAACATAATAAAAATTAACATAAAATTTTTATAACTTAATAAATTATTAAAACTATATTATTCTCACATCATGAATTATGGTACAACTCTACTAAGCATGTTTTACAACTCTCACAAGCCTAAATCATTTTCTTTTCTATTTCATTAATAATTCGAATAATATAAATATGTAATAACTAGAGGTATTTTCTTAAATAAACAAATACATAACTAACTAAACAAACTAATCTCTAAACCCTAAAATACTACCCTTTAAACCCATTGTACAACTACCTTAAGCCAAATCCGGTTCCTACATAAACCCTAGTCGACTTCTAGTTCCCAAATCCTAACTAAATTACTTACACTAAGTAACCCTTCCTTAGCTTTCCCCCTCCTCCACATCACCCATGACATCACTTAGAACACACTTGTATGGAGAAAGAAACTCCACCTCACCACCTCAAAACCCTAGACGCCAATTCCCCCTCCTCCATCCACATGTAACCACTAGAATTTGAACACATCATATCCCATTCAATAAGCCACATCTCCATTTTTAGAAACCCTAACCCTAGTTATCATCTATAAATAGACACTAACCCTTGAAACCCTAATCCACCATTAACCCTAATCGAATAAACCATCACAGCCACATACAACCTCATTTCTGATCCCACTACTCACAACTAAGATATTAGTAATCTATAAGGAGCTTAGAAGAAGGTTAGAACCGTTGGAGAAGCCAAACCGAACCCTAACTCCCAAGAATTGCCCTAATCGACTTTTACTCCAAGAGGTATGTACTCATCTCTTTTCAAATATTTTCTATACTTATTATACCTCTAATAGCATATATAAACAATTTATAAAACGTAGCATAACCCAGAAAAGTCAGGATCGAATGGTTTGTTTCTTTTCATTTTTATCGAGTAGTAATATATATATATATATATATATATATATATATATATATATATATATATATATATATATATATACATATGAGTTAAACCCTAGGTTCCTTAAAATGATCTAGAAATACCTTAAATACGTTAAATATACTGAGAATGGTCTAAAAATACTAGATAGTATAATCGAAAATCAAAAACTAAAACTTTTCTTTCATTTTCTTTCTATCGCTCGAACAGCAGACATGGGTTTTGTGATTTAAATTTCAACTAGTAAACAAGGTCCTAAAAATCTAGATTTTCACATGATTAAAGATCACTAAGATGGCTAAGTTTAGGAAAAAGAATCAGTCGAATTGGTCAAGTAATGAGAGAGAACCAACTCCTTTTTGTCGAGTTGATTCTGTGTCGAGTTCACTGGATAGCGCACCATATAAAAATTATTTTCCAGACCATGGGTTCGAACCAAGGTATGATCTTGTGTAAAAATGGTCTTAAAACATAGATGAATAATTTAGCTAAGGAGTCTTAAAAGCTTTTGTCTTCAATCGTTCGATATAAAATGTTTTTGAAACACAAGGATGTCGAGTTATACGCATAGGGAGTCTCAGGGGTAAAACTTGCCAAAACACTAACTAAATTTGTAAAAAGGATTAAGTTTATTGTCGACCTAAACCCTAGGGGTGTAAACTGTCATTTTTGAAACTGTAAGGGTAAAGGTTGCCATTTAATAAAAGATGAAGGGTAAAAATTGTAATTTTGTAAAAGTTAAGGGGTAAAACTTGTCATTTTATGAAAGTTCAAGGGTAACAAATGTCAATATGTAAAACTTTAGGGGAAGAAGTGAAAATGTTCAATTATAACTTAATAACTATACAGATTATTCATATTATTATTATTATTATTATTATTATTATTATTATTATTATTATTATTATTAGTATTATTATTATACTTACTAGAATTATTAATAAGAATTAAGAATACGATAACAAACGAACGGAGCAAATGATAAAACTTATATGTTCAGAAACAGTTACTGAGAACTTGACATAACCAACCCAGGTTGCAATCCGGAGATGATTATCAACCTTATTTAAACTTTGTTTCCATCCAGATTATTCAGGTGAGTTTATAGTCCCACCTTTCTCATTTACATGTTTTCCAAATATGTGGGGAGATACATGCTATTAAACCGAACACAAGTATTTTCCTGATTGTTATTGCACTAGGCTAACTTACCTTATTATTTTGAATGAATTATTTATTTAAAAGACTCTCATATCATGCACCATTAGTCACCTGTTGGGTGAGCGCGAATATGTGAATAGATCTATTGGCCTGACGACCCATTTGTACTAACCGGATGGATATCTTCGTGGTAGCTGGTTAGGCAGATGCATTATATTTGATTTCTTGAACTCGGGGGCAAGACCACTCTCATTTCAATCATGTTTGTGGAACCTGGAAACTGTTAACGCATTGCGTGTCATGAGGTTTAGTGCAATATTCCCGAACTGTGATATAACTGATTTCTCTTATTTTGACTTGTGTTCAAACTGATGATAACTTTAAACGCTATAGATTCACTCAACCTTTGTGTTGACTTTTTAAGCATGTTTATCTTAGGTAACTAGGAGTATGACGATGGCACGGAGTGGCTGTGGACTTTTTTTTATTATAATAAGAGTGTCCACTTTGTTATCATTCAAAAGGATAATGTATCTTTTATAATGTATTTCGAAACCTCCCACTGGGACCTATCTTATGTACTCTGATATTAAATAAATGAATGATAACAATTTTTATTTAAAAACGTCTCTTTTCGAGTCATTTTCTATTCCCATGATTGTGAACCATGAAATAGCACCCCAAGCATATATTCCGCTGCGTATCTCAAAAATTGGGGGTGTTACATTGTATCAATGAAGGTCCTTATGTCCCTAAGACTGCTGAGGGGATAAACAAACCTGAAGCTCAGTGGACTATAGATGAGTGAAGGGTGGTCAATCAAGACCAACGCCTGAAAAGCATAATTATATCTTGTCTTTCTGACGATATAATGGAATCAGTCATTAACTGTTCTACAGCCAAACAAACTTGGGTTGACTTGATTAATAGCTTTGAAGGTCCCTCATATACCAAGAAAAACAGGATCATGGACATGAAACTTGAGTACAACACTTTCAGGGCAAAGGACTCTGAAAGTCTCTCTCAGACATATACCAGATACAAGACCCTGATAAATGAATTGTCAAATGATGGTGTAGTTTTGTCTAAGCATGTGATCAATGTTAGCTTTATCAACATTCTCCCTGAGAAGTGGCTAAACTTCTCACAGGGCCTCAGGAATGCTAATCACATTCAGACCTTTGAGCTCCCTGAGATCTATGAAAAATTTGTCTATGAAGACAACTTAATCTCTAGGAGATACCCAGACTCAAAGAAAGCTCTTGAGACAAAAAAGGCCCTGACTTCCTCACCCATATCAACTGCCTTTTATTCTAATGGTGTTGTGCAGGATTTTCAAGAGGATTCTGATGATGAGGTTGATGAAAGAACTAGTGATGAGTACCTAAATGATTTAAACTTGGAATTCCAAGAAAGGGCACTCCTTGCTAATTCAAAACGTTTTATCAAAAGAAATCAGTCAAACTTTTCAAAAGCTAAAGCAAATGAAACCACTGAATGTTTCAGATGTGGTAAAAAGGGTCATTTTGCTAAAGACTGTTATTCAAAACCATCTCAGAACCCTCTTATAAATTTTCTGGAAACAGTTCCTCAGGAGCTAACAAGTTTCAACCTAAAATGCTTCAGTCGACCCAATATTTTCAAAACAATAATGTTCAAAAGGGTCAAAAAGATTTTGAGGCTAAATATAGGAAAGCTAAGGCTAAACTTGCCCTCCTTGAAACTAATCCCTCAATGTCTCAGGCTGCTCAAACTTCCAAACCTGTTCAGACAAAGAACAAGGTTTTTATAGCTGAAGCCTATGAATGGGATGAAGAAGAGGTCTCCTCAGAAGATGAGGAAATTAGAGTAAGTGCACTGATGGCACCTTCTGAAGGTGATCAGCTGGCTGTTGGAAAAAGCCATGCAAGGAATGAAGAATGGGTCAACATAACCATGAAAAAGGTAAATATTTTACTTTCAATGGATGATGATTCTGATTGGCAGTCTTATATGAATTACATTTGTGTAGATCTTAAGTTTGTAGAAGAACAAAGGCTTAATTTGCTTTCAAAATATAACAATCTTGTGTTAGAATTAAATAATTGTAGAGATGAATTGCTTGTTTTAAAACAAGCCAAATTAGAAACTATTACTCTCCAAATTGAAAACACTGAGATTTTGAAACAAAATCAAGCTCTTCAAAATGAACTTAACAAAGAAAAGCTGTCATTGAAGGCTGGACTAAAAAGAACAGCAAAGTCTATGAAACTGTGAGTCTAATTCCTAGTGAAAACAAGAAAGTTATAGGAATAGACCAACTCACTGAAAACCCCAGTGAAAGTCACAGAGAAAAGGCTTTTATTCCAGCTGGCATATCTTTTGAGCAGGAAATGGAACCCAAGTCAAATGACTGGATTGTCAGGGACAACCCAGTCAGTAAGTTACCAAACTTTGAGACTGGGAAAATCTTGCTTCCTGAAAGTCAGGCTCTGAAAAATATGCTTGGACTCACTGACCAACCCAGTAGTACTGAGTCAGTCAATGAGTCTGAATCAGAATCATTTACACCACTCCCACATCTGAAAGTCCTTCAGGGAGCTACACCAAGCTCAGACCTCACACCATTGGTCTACTCTCAGCATTCTCCAAAGGAGAAGCCAGGAATGGGAAAAACCATCCTGAAAAGGCAAACCCCTAAAGTCTCAGTTTATACTGATGACTCATCAACTTCAGTCCCTTCTGAAGTAATAACAGAAAGCCCTGACTCAAAAATTGATTAGTTGGCTGAGCTTGTCAGGAAGCTGAGTAAGAAGATTGAATCTTCTGAGAAGCCTTCTCAATCCAAGTTGAAGGAACCCAAATTAGCTTCCTCAAGTACCAAACCGAAACCCTCCAAACCACTGAAAAGGTGTGAGCTGTGTCACTATACCAATCATTCCACTGATGATTGTTTTAGAATCCTTTACTGCATGATATGCAAAAAGGAAGATCACAGGACCTCTGATCACCAATCATACACAGCCACATCATAGATGGCAAACTTTAAGGAACAGGCTTTAAAGTATCCTTTTGATTCTAAGCAGAAACAGAAACAAAAGGCAAAGCCTTTTGCACCTTGCCCTCATTGTGGCTTCAATGACCACCTTCTTGAGGATTACCTAATGGACACAAGTTGTGACATATGTGGTGATCCCACTCATGACACCTCAGGACATGAGAAAGTCATTCAGGCTAGAAGAGGAATTCCCAAAACATCCTCTCAGTCTACTGAGTCTACTTCTACAATCAAATGCAAAACCTGTAGTAGCTCAGTCCACTCAACCACTGACCATGAGTCAATTGTTACTTTTAAGAAGGTTGTTAAAGCCAAGCCCTCCAAAAAGAGGGGTCCTAGAAAGAACTAACTCAGTTTGCCATTTGTGCAAAGACATGCGAGGGAGCCAGTTTGGCATCTAGATAGTGGATATTCAAGGAGCATGACTGGTGTGAAAGAGTATCTGCACAAATATGTAGAAGAAACAGGACCCAAGGTGGTATTTGCTGATAATTCATCATGTCTCACTGAAGGTTATGGTTTAGTAAATTGTTGTGGTATAGTCTTTACTAGGATAGCTTATGTCAATGGTCTTAAGTACAATTTAATCAGTGTCAGTCAACTATGTGATGCAAAGTACATAGTTCAGTTTGATGACAAGAAAGGAACCATCTTCAATGAAAATAAGGAAGTTTTCCTTATTGCACCAAGAAAACAAGATGTTTATGTGTTAGACATGTCTAGTCTAACTCAGAATGGAACTTGTCTCTTTGCTAAGGCCACTGAAACCCTCAACTGGCTTTGGCATAAGAGACTCTCCCATCTGAACTTCAAAGACATAAACAATCTTGTGAAACAAAACAAGGTCCTTGGCTTACCATCACTTGTGTTTTCAAAGGATAAACCATGCTCTACCTGGTAAAAGGGTAAACATCATAGAGCATCCTTTAAAACCAAAACAAACTTTTCCATCAGGAACTGCCTTCATCTTCTCCATATGGATCTCTTTGGGCCCATCAGTCCTAGATCCATTAATCATGAGAAGTATACTCTGGTCATTGTGGATGAATACTCAAGATACATTTGGGATTACTTCCTGACCAAAAAGAGTCAGGCAGCAGGAACAATCATGTCCTTTGTCAGGAACATTGAAAATTAAAATGACATTATAGTCAAACAGATTAGGACTGACAATGGGATAGAGTTCAGAAACGATGAACTTGAATGTTTCTGTGATGAGAAAGGAATTTCCCAAATTTTTTCCTCTTCTTACACACCTGAACAAAATGGTGTTGCTGAAAGGAAGAATAGAACACTCATTGAATCTGCTAGGACAATGCTAAATGGATCAGTCCTTTCCAAACACTTTTGGACTGAAGCAATCAAAACTGCCTGTTATACACAAAACAGATCCATCATTGTCAAGAGACATAGCAAAACCCCATATGAGTTATTTAAGGGAAGGATCCCTAACATCAGCTACTTTCATGTCTTTGGGTGTCCTGTGTTTATTCATAATCACAAGGATCACCTAGGGAAATTTGATGCTAAGGTTGATGATGGATACTTCCTAGGATACTCTCTTGTCTCAAAAGCCTTCAGGGTGTTCAACACTAGGAGACAACAAATTGAGGAAACATTCCATGTTACCTTTGATGAGAGTCCTGAAGCAATCAGTCTCTGAAACACCTCAGTGGAAGAGATAGGTATTGATGATTCATCAAGATACCCTCCTGATGAACATCTTTATGACAATGATCCTTCCACTCAGTATCAAGCAAATGCTGATATCTCCTACTACATCATCCCTCACAACCTTCCTTACCCTACCATCACTGAGTTTGTTGAGGCATAAATGTAACACCCCCAAAATCTACAACAATCGCGGAAGCATACAGAACTTTGAGGGTGCTACGGTTGCGGGTGCAACAATTGGAAATCACAACACAAGGTAACAAAGAACGGAATACAAACTCCGTTTTTAATTAAAATCATCAATTTAGTTTTACAAAAGATAAGTCACAGTTTAGATAAAATTTAGGCCCATTAAACATTGTGGTCCCTCATAAAAAAAACAAGTCTCCAATAACAATTTTTCAATCTGATAAAAAGCTCCATGACCCTTTTTGCCTTGCCATATCTTGCCATACCAAATCCAATCATACACCTGATAAAAACATGCTAAAAAGTCAGCAAAAAGCTGGTCATAGGTTTAAATAAAGTCATCAAATAATTAGTTTGGACCAGCATGATCATTATAACACATATAATGTCATACAAAAGTATCTATCGCGCTAGCACTAAGTTCATGCAACCGAAGCTCGACAGTTTAGTGTGCTAATCTCTAACACATAAATAATAGTCAAGGGGCCCTTAGCGAGTGTTTAACCCAATACACTCGAAGTCCGACATGCTATACGTTCGCCTTGACCTGTCTGGCCAACCGAACGGGGGAGTCACCCCAATAGATCTATCTAAAGCAATCGCACTTCCCAAAGGAAATTAACGGTTCATGAAAATGGGCATAATAGTGGGTTCTAGGGCTTAGGCTAACTACGCAATAGTTTTGATAAAAAAATTTATGATATTATGGTCCATAAAAGATTTGCATGTTTCTCACCCCATATTGTTAAAACAAGTAAAAGTAAAAAATGGGGCTATAAACTCACCTTTATTGGCCTGAACAGTGAATGCTGTGAAATTAGAGAGTGCTCGGCACCAACACGCAACCTAAATTAAATAACCATGTCTTAGTTTCAAGTATTAAATTCAAGTCTCTTTAGATTTTAATTTTAATGTGTTAGTGTACCTATGTTGTTGTCACTTGTGTGGCGGCAAGTTTGGTTACTAAGGTTTCTCCTAAGGGGTGGTGAGGCGTAATTCTACAATTGTCCTAAAAGTAAGGTAACGAGGGGTTGAGAAACATCTAACGATCTAAGGTATGAATGAATTTAAACCTAGTTGTGATATGTATATATTTTAAATAGTGTTTATTAGGTTTGCCTAAGTTGGTTTTAAAAGTATGACTTAATATATATGGAGTTTATCACCTAATGGTTTATACCGTTTACTTGAGTAATTTAACAAGTTCCCTCATTACGATCCATTTTCACAACATTAATTTAAAGTTTTATGTTTCGACAATTTTTATTCAAGTTAAATGATATATTTTTAGTGACATTCACTATTATTTTATTTGATTGTCAACATAACGAATATAAGTGTTAGCGTATTGTTATATACCTTGACGTGTGTTATGGTTTACCACTATCGTGAGATTTATTTTGACATACTTACCTTTACTACACACGTTTATGCTAGTCTATATATTTTTATCTTTTTCAAAGTGAGCGTAAAATTAATCGTATCACAATGTATGAATATATTAGTCTAGTTGTTTTAATTGTTTTCGTCGTGTCTATCATTTCGGCTATTCAAGCTTTTAAGTACATATATGTTAACGTAAATAAGATCACACTTTTGTTTTCGGCTATGTTTGCTTTTACGTAGCTATATGTTGAACACATTTTTATTCACGTGATTATATTTTTGACTATACAAGCCTTATGTATCTTAATGAATTTTCATGTTTTTTTGGGTTTCGGCTATTACCACTTTAAAAGTTAGTCGATATAAATTAGTTTGTACGGCTATTGTTCATTTTCTTTGCTCGCGACAATATTTTTCATAACTGTTATTCGAATGTGGTTTTTAATACTTAATGGGCTGTGGCCCATGGGTTCGAGGAGGGGGAAAGTGATGCTACTAATGGGCTGAGTTTAATATCAAATCTGGTGGGCTAAAGGGTTATACGCAGGCCCTTCAGTGGGCTGGGTTATGGGCTGTCAAGTGGGTACTAGGTGGGCTCATAGTTGGGCTCGTTGTAGGGTCGTTTGGCCTGGTATTTTCACTAAGGCTAATACAGACTTGCACCAAGTAACCAACTTGGTGTAGTCTTCCTGGAGTTCCCTGTTTCGCAACTGTGATGGTTTTCCCATCATGGTCTCGGCCTTACCTTGTGACCAACATCGAGTACTACTCGACTTCAAGCTATTGGGGTCTAAGTGGTGATTATACATTGAGTTCTTGACTCATCTATGGGTCGACAGGGGTGAAACAAAAGACCTCAAAAGCTTGTTTCCTCATGTCTCAATGCTTCCATATCCTTGTCCGTCCTAAGGGGTTACCTTTGTCCGAGCATTTCCAATCCTATATAGATTGCGTTGAGGGTGTTTTGATGCCATTGTGTTGCGGTTTGGGTTCCTATGTTAGGGTAACTCGCTTCATACTTTGAACCGAGACATAACCACATGGTGAGCCTAATGGTTGCTAACCAATTCGGACCAACTGCCCCTATGAGAGATGTGCTTCTAGTCCATCTTGACTACCATTGCACTTAGTCTTGGCGGCCTATGGTTTGGTTAAGTCTCTTTTAGTCACAGTGGGTTTTTCGACATGACTTAGCAACACTCAATGTACTACTTAACCATGCTATTTTAGCCACAATCTTCCACAGGTTCGAACCATGAACCTGTGGTTCCTAGGCTCTCGAATACATCCTAGACATGGGTCTAATGGCTTAAATGGATTCAATCAATATTCCCAGGTTCGATTCTGAACTCATTCCTCTTGGTGGTTTCGAACACAACTAAGAATAATCTAATTCTACCAAGGTGGTTCCTACACCACTCTAACGACGACAACAACCAATACTAACTCCATCAAACTCTCTACTCCTGGAAATTCTTATTCGACATAAACTAACAATTAAATACTTAATTTTTCTCCTCAAATTAATTATGTTTTCTAAGCATCAATTTGACATGAGAACAACAATATCAACACAAGTTTTACTCATCTATTCGACCAAATTTTCTCACTATAAACGATTCTAGAAAAAAAAAGAAATAACATAAACTAATTGAATCTAAATCAAAGTTAACCTTACAAGGATTTCTTGGTGGATGAACACTGGGATGAACCTTCAATCCGAGACCCAAACCCTAACCTCCAATCGAATCACAACACAACCCTTTTCTTGAGAACCTCTCAGATTTTTGGTGTATCTTAGTGAGTTTGTGATTCGAATCCCACTTGGAGGCCGGATTTAAAGAGTATATTGGAGAGTAACTCCATGGATCTTTCGGATTTGAGGTAAATAACCTTTCCCTTTTGTGTGTTACCTCTATATCAAGGATACTTAATCCTATGTTTACTCGTGACTTATGAAGAAGACAAGGTTTTCTAGGTCAAAGGGTTTGATATTGGCTGAGATTGAGATGGTGATGGTTCGAAGTTTTTTGGGGAAGATAATGGGGGCGGACAAAATGAAATAGGGTAGCAGGTTTCTTTTGGGTTTGTGTGTTAGTGGAAGAGTGGAATTAATTTTTAAGTATTGAAAGAGTTATTAGTTAAGGTGTGATACTTTAATACCCACGTTTCGTCAAACTGTGTTAAATTCGGATTCGTCCTGGAACCGTCACAAATATACGAGTTTATATTTTTAGAGACGTTATGTATTACTTGAATATTTATCTGAGTCCTTAATTAGTCACTAACATTTTCTGAATCTCAGTTTTGTTCCTGGTTTGCGTGTGGTGTCAGTCCGTGTGAAACTGGGATAACCTCCCGTTTTCAATACAATAATCATGGGTAAATTATTAGATGTGATAATTTCACTGTTCCTTGGTGAGATTTCCGGGTGACAATATGTGCAGGTCTGTTTTCCGTTTTAACACATAACGGTCTAGTCAGGTGTCGTAGTCATATAAATGAATTGTCAATAATATAAATATTAGGAAATTTTACCATTTGTCACATCCTCCTCGTCTTAGGAACGAAAACCGTCCTCGGTTTTCACTTAGGGTTACCCGTTGGGTGTGTAAAGAGATGTGGGTATTTTCGTTCGATCTCATCTTCCCGTTCCCACGTACACTCGGGACCTCTACGGGAGTTCCAACGGACCTTGACGATTGGGATACGGATTTGCTTTAACCGTTTGATCTCTCGGTCCATTATTTCGACGGGTTCTTCCACGAAATTCAATCTTTCATCAACTTGAATTTCTTCTAAAGGAATGGCGTGGTTTTCATCGGAAAGACACTTCTTTAAATTGCTCACATGGAACACGTTGTGCACGAAACTGAGTTCTTGAGGTAACTTAAGTCGGTAAGCTACTGGTCCAATTCTCGTGAGAATTTTGAAATAACCTATATATCGAGGATTTAGCTTTCCACGTTTCCCAAAATGGATCACGCCTTTCCATGGTGATACTTTTAGCATGATACGATCTCCAACTTGAAACTCAAGTGGTTTTCGTCTTTTGTCAGCATAGCTTTTCTGACGGTCTCGGGCCGCTTGCATTCGGCTCTTGATTTGCACGATCTTTTCTGTATTCTCTAGTACTAACTCTGGACCGGTGAGTTGGCTCTCTCCAACTTCAGCCCAGCAGATCGGGGATCTGCATTTTCTACCGTATAGTGCCTCATATGGTGCAGCTTTAATGCTGGTGCGATAACTATTATTATAAGAAAATTCGGCTAACGGTAGGTGTCTATCCCAGCTGCTACCGAAGTCTATCACACACGCTCTCAGCATATCTTCTAGGGTTTGGATGGTCCTCTCACTTTGACCATCTGTTTGTGGATGATATGCTGTGCTCATATCTAAGTCGGTTCCTAAAGCGTCTTGTAGAGATCTCCAAAAATTCGACGTAAAACGACTATCTCTGTCGGATATAATGGAGAGTGGAACTCCATGGCGAGCAACTATTTCCTTCACATACAGTTGTGCAAGCTTGTCCATACTGGCGTTTTCCTTAATAGGTAGGAAGTGAGCGGATTTGGTAAGTCGGTCGACGATCACCCAAATGGTGTCATAACCACTTGACGTTCTGGGCAATTTGGTGATAAAATCCATGGTTATACGTTCCCATTTCCATTCAGGAATTTCAGGTTGTACGAGCAAACCTGATGGTCTCTGGTGTTCAGCCTTTACCTTGGAACACGTTAGACATTTACTGACATAAGTTGTAATGTCAGCTTTCATATTGGGCCACCAATACAGCTTCTTCAAATCAAGATACATCTTGTCGGGTCCCGGATGGATGGAATACATTGTCTTATGGGATTCGTGCATAATGAGGTCTCGTATACCTCCGTAGAGTGGAATCCAACTCCTGTCCTTGAAACAAAAAGTTCCATCCGTTTTTCTTACGAACCCATTTTCGCTTTTGGCCATTCCGTCGATTCTCTCATTAGGTCCATTCTCTTCCTTCAGAGCCTCAATCTGAGCTTCTCGAATTTTCTAGGGGAGTGGTGAGACAATGGTCATACCTAACGATCTTACTCTCAGGGGTTTCGGTCTCTCCTTTCGGCTAAGTGCATCCGCTACCACGTTTGCTTTGCCCGAATGGTATCGAATTTCACAGTCATAGTCACTGAGCAATTCTAATCATCGTCGTTGTCGTTCATTTTGATCCAAATATGTTGCAAACTTTTGTGGTCGGTAAATACTACGCACTTGGTGCCGTAAAGGTAGTGTCTCCAAACTCTGAGGGCAAACACTACTAACCCTAACTCTAGGTCATGGGTAGTGTAATTTTTCTCGTGAGTTTTTAATTATCGTGAGGCGTAGGCTATCACCTTTTCTCGCTGCATTAGTACAGCTCCTAACCCTTTATGAGAGGTGTCACAATAGACTACAAAGTCCTCACTGCCTTCAGGTAGGGCTAAGATAGGTGCGCTACACAACTTTTCCTTGAGAAGTTGAAAAGCTTCTTCCACTTTCTCTCCCTAGTCAAATTTCTCATTTTTCTGGGTCAACTTTGTCAAAGGCTTTGCTATTTTCGAGAATCCCTCAATGAATCTTTTGTAGTATCCTGCGAGTCCTAAGAATTGGCGTATTTCTGTAGGAGTTGTAGGTGTCGCCCAATCCTTTATCGACTCAATCTTTGCAGGATCTACATGTATGCCTTGTTTATCGATCACGTGACCTAAGAATTGGACTGTGGGTATCCAAAACCCGCACTTGAAAAACTTGACATATAACTCTTCTTCCTTTAAAAGCTCTAGAATTAGTCTAAGATGTTCTTCATGCTCCTTTTCACTCTTGGAATATATCAATATGTCATCAATGAAGACGATCACGAACTTGTCTAAGTACGGCTTACACACCCGATTCATGAGGTCCATGAATACCGCTGGTGCGTTGGTTAAGCCAAAAGGCATAACCTGGAACTCATAGTGGCCATATTGAGTTCTAAATGCCGTCTTCGGGATATCTTCTTCCCGTACTCTCAATTGATGATAACCGGATCTTAAGTTGATTTTTGAATAGACGCACGATCCTTGGAGTTGATCGAACAGCTCGTCGATTCTGGGAAGTGGGTATCGGTTCTTGATTGTTAGCTTATTGAGTTCCCTATAGTCGATGCACATTCGAAACGATCCGTCTTTCTTTTTGATGAACAGAACTGGAGCTCCCCAAGGCGAGGAGCTTGGTCTGATGAATCCCTTTTTAGAAAGTTCTGACAACTGGTCAGACAACTCCTGTAGTTCTGTTGGGGCTAGTCGGTAAGGCGCTCGCGCCACGGGTGCGGCACCTGGTACTAGATCAATCCAAAATTCGACTTGTCATTTTGGTGGGAGTCCGGGTAAGTCTTCAGGGAAGACTTCTGGGAAATCTCTAACGATCGGCACATCTTCCAATCGTTTTCCCTCCGGCTCCTTTTCTTCCTTTCCAGAAACCTGAGCTAAAAAGAGAAGACATCCTTTCTCAAATTTTCTCTGGACCTTCGCGTAAGAGATGACGTTTAATCTCGAGGTATTTCATCGGTCTCTTCTATCACCTTCGACGTTCAGAACCTCATTCCCGTAAAGTAGTCGGACGATCTTTTCATCACAGAGAATAGTGGCATGGTATTTTGACAACCAATCCATTCCGATGATGACGTCAAAACTCCCTAATTCTACAGGCATTAGGTCAATGTTGAATGGGTGGTTTAATAGGTTCAAGGTGCAACCTCTTACAATGGTATCTACTCTTTCTACTTTTCCATTTGCCAGCTCTACACTGAACACGTTACCTAGGGTAGTTGGGGCAATACCAACTAATAGACTAAAGGCAGTAGAGACAAAACTTCTATATGCTCCCGTATCAAATAGTATAGATGCATAGCGGTTATTTAAAAGAAACGTACCCGTCACCACATTTGGGTCTTCCTGGGCTTCCACCTTGCCCACCATGTAAACCCTGCCACGGGCTCCTGCATCATTTCCCCGATTCCCTTGGGGCACAATAGCTACTTGGTTCATGCCAGCTCCCGGGTTTCTCTGATTACCCTGAATCCTTAGTTGGCCTCTGTTGCCACCGTTTCCTTGGTTCTTAATCTTTTGGCACTCACTTCGATAATGCCCTTTTTCACCACAGCCGAAACATGTGATTCCGGCCTTTAAGTTATTTATTGGTGCAACCTGTGCTGTCGCTAGAGGTCTTGTTCTGCAATCGCGGGTCATATGTCCTACTTTCTGACACTTATTGCATTTGACTGTGCACGGACCCTTGTGATGCAACTTGCACCGATTGCAAAATGGCATATTTCCTGCGTAGACCTTTTTCTCTGTCGGTCCGGCAGCATACACCTTGGCAACCTCATGTCTCTTGTTCAGGTGGTTATTGTTTCGGGGATGGTCATCCCATTTTCTTTTGTTGTTCACACCCGCTTCGATCGAATCTTCGATCACCTGATCCATCAGCTTGTTGGCTACCTCCATGGTCTCATGGAGATCCGTAGCCTTGTACGTAGTGACGTTTCCCTTAATAGACTGAGGTAATCCTCCGATGTACCTCTCCAACAAGCGAGTCTCAGTTTGAACCATATCAGGACACAACAGGGCTAGTTCCTGAAAGCGTTGGTTATATACTGCCATGTTGGTGCCTTGCACCTTAAGGTTCCAAAATTCTACTTCTAACTTCTTCACTTCATTCATAGGGCAGTATTTCTTGAGAACCATCTCTTTAAAGCTCTCCCATGACATTGCATATGCAGTGTCATAGCCAGATGATTTCAAGTAGTTATTCCACCAAGTTAGAGCCGCGTCCAGAAAAGTGAACGAAGCAAACTTAACTCGGTCCTCTTCCGAACATCCACAAATCCTAAACACCGTTTCCAATCTTTCGATCCATCGGACTAGCACAACTGCTCCTTCAGTACCTCCAAAACCTCCAGTCATTATTTTCTGGAAGTCTTGGTATGTACAACTACGAGTACTATTGGTAGTAGGTCTCGAGTTGCCAACATCTATTGTGGAGTAGTTTGCTGCAGCTAGTGCTGCTGCTACTCGTTCCTTTACGAGTTGATCGAGCATGGCTCGATTCACCTGTGGGGCTGCTGCTTCAGGTCTGACGGGGCCTTGGTTTGCAGGTTGTGCACGTGTGGCTCTAGTTACTTTCTTTGGAGGCATCTTGCTGTATAAGAAGGATATATAAAATCAATAAAATAGTCGGCTAAGCTCGTCATATATTAGAATAAGGTTGTGCATACAAAATTTCGAGCTCAAATATCTAATAAATAACATAGGTTCCTCGATTACAAATAAAAGACTACTACTACCACTAACTGGCAACTACCCAGTTTAGTGTAGATACATCTCAATTCCTAACTCTCAAACTCATCCTGTCTAATGCGTAGCTGTGTCAACTCTCGTGTCATCTGAGCTATGATGGTCTCCAAATTTCCTTCCCTAGTCTCGAGCTGTGCAACGCGTCTCCTTGACGCAAATACCTCCTTACGATCCTCGTGCTCAGCTCTAGTGACTCTAGCCATTACTGACTCCAGCTCATGCATACGATGCCAATTCGTCCATTCGGCATACCAAGCTCTGGCTTGGTCTCTTCCTATATCCCCTAACCTCTGTCGGACTCCAGCAAGTTCTCTGCCGACCTGTTCATCCCGTCTCCCTAATCTCTCCAGCTGATCGGAATGAACGTCCAACAAGTTTCCTTGAGCACCCAACTGTACCAAATATTTGGTGACATCATCTTCTTCTTCTTCTGCCACTGGTGACATAGCAGGTGGAGGGGAAATCGGTATGGATGGAGATAGCGGCACAAATGTAGGTGAAGAGGGCTCATAAGTGGGACTATCTTCCTGGAGTGGAGTGCTATGAATACACTCAATGTCCTTCCATACTTCGTCATTAATCTCACAGGCGACCGGAGCCTCATCCCTGGCTCGTAATCCAGCAGCTCTCAAACCTAACCCGAGAGGCATATCCCTGTCGTCTCCCACAATCTGAGCTATCCTGGAGCTCTGTCCTATCTCGAATGTACTAGGCACTTCTTCCCTAATCCCTTTTCCATGTCGTGGCCCAGTTGGTGCAACATTTTCAGGAATAGAGTCTGCCACTGGTTCTTCCTCTGGATCCTTCTCAGGATCCTCCTCAGGATCTTCCTCCTGATCCTCTTCTTCTTCTGAGTAGGAATCATCGGCCCTTCTGCGCCTTTGACGAAGTAGTGAATGTTCTGGTGATGATTCTGGTGAAACAGATACTGGGGTGGTAGAAGTTCCTGTATAGATAACTCGAGGTCTCTTCTGGGATGCTGACAGAAAATCTGAGTACCTCATCCGATAACCAGGAACTCTCTTGCGAGCTGTACGTCTGACTGGAAGAGTATGTGAAGCAGGCGGTGTAGTGTGATCAGTAGGCTGACTGAGAGTAGGCAGTGCTTCTGTGAGTGTGGGCTCGAGTAGGTCAGGATCCGGTGCAATATAGGCTTGCAGCACTTGCATGTATGGGTCTTCTGAATTTGGTGAAATCGTCGGGATGGGTTGGGAAGACATAGTCTGTGACAAAAAGGTATATATTTGTAAGTATATCGAAAATAACAATTAGTGTGGGTCAAGTGTATATAAATATATACATATAGTACTTATAACAATAAGTCACAAATCATATATGCAATCAAGTCAGATAATCATCAAGCAAAAATGGCAAGCAAGGCAAATGGCGGTCATAGGGACTTGTTTTTATAAAAATGGTTATAGTTTAGGGTTTATATGTACCTAGTTCTCTATAACCTAGGCTCTGATGCCAATCTGTAACACTCCCAAAATCTACAACAATCGCGGAAGCATACAGAACTTTGAGGGTGCTACGGTTGTCGGTGCAACAATTGGAAATCACAACACAAGGTAACAAAGAACGGAATACATACTCCGTTTTTAATTAAAATCATCAATTTAGTTTTACGAAAGATAAGTCATAGTTTAGATAGAATTTAGGCCCATTAAACATTGTGGTCCCTCATAAAAAAAAAAAAAAACAAGTCTCCAATAACAATTTGTCAATCTGATAAAAAGCTCCATGACCCTTTTTGCCTTGCCATATCTTGCCATACCAAATCCAATCACACACCTGAGAAAAATATGCTAAAAAGTCAGCAAAAAGCTGGTTGAGTTCATAGGTTTAAATAAAGTCATCAAATAATTAGTTTGGACCAGCATGATCAGTATAACACATATAATGTCATACAAAAGTATCTATCGCGCTAGCACTAATTTCATGCAACTGAAGCTCGATAGTTTAGTGTGCTAATCTCTAGCACATAAATTATAGTCAAGGGGCCCTTAGCGAGTGTTTAACTCAATACACTCGAAGTCCGACATGCTATACGTTCGCCTTGACTTGTCTGGCCAAACGAACGAGGGAGAAAACCCCAATAGATCTATCTAAAGCAATCGCGCTTCCCAAAGGAAATTAACGGTTCATGAAAATGGGCATAATAGTGGGTTCTAGGGCTTAGGCTAACTATGCAATATTTTTGATAAAAAAATTAATGATATTATGGTCCATAAAAGATTTGCATGTTTCTCACCCCATATTGTTAAAACAAGTAAAAGTAAAAAATGGGGCTATAAACTCACATTTATTGGCCTGAACAGTGAATGCTGTAAAATTAGAGAGTGCACGGCACCAACACACAACCTAAATTAAATAACCATGTCTTAGTTTCAAGTATTAAATTCAAGTCTCTTCAGATTTTAATTTCAATGTTTTAGTGTACCTATGTTGTTGTCACTTGTGTGGCGGCAAGTGTGGCTACTAAGGTTTCTCCTAAGGGGTGGTGAGGCGTAATTCTACAATTGTCCTAAAGGTAAGGTAATGAGGGGTTGAGAAACATCTAACGATCTAAGGTATGAATGAATTTAAACCTAGTTGTGATATGTATATATTTTAAATAGTGTTTATTAGGTTTGCCTAGGTTAGTTTTAAAAGTATGACTTAATATATATGGAGTTTATCACCTAATGGTTTATACCGTTTACTTGAGTAATTTAACAAGTTCCTTCGTTACGATCCGTGGAGGCGCGGATTTAAAGAGTATATTGGAGAGTAACTCCATGGATCTTTCGGATTTGGGGTGAATAACCTTTCCCTTTTGTGTGTTACCTCTATATCAAGGATACTTAATCATATGTTTACTCGTGACTTATAAAGAAGACAAGGTTTTCTAGGTCAAAGGGTTTGATATTGGCTGAGATTGAGATGGTGATGGTTCGAAGTTTTTGGGGAAGATAATGGGGGCGGACAAAATGAAATAGGGTAGCAGGTTTCTTTTGGGTTTGTGTGTTAGTGCATAGTTTATATTAGTAATATGTAACTAGGCTTAAGACTAAAACCCATGGGCCCATGTCAAGCCCATTCCGTGTGAAAGGAAGGAAGAGGGAGTGTTGCCCTAGCTTCCTTCCCTATAAATACTACATGTAAAATACCATTTTCACTTGTTGGTTATTCATTTATCTAAGCCAACTCTTGTCTTTTTATTTTACATATTTGTCTAATCAACCAAGTCTTTATTTCTCTCATCTCTATCGCTTATATTATTGTATGTTAACTATTATGGTGACCTAACATATACTAACCACAATGGACCCAACAAACATTGGGGACCAAGTTTTCGAGTTATATGTTTGTTAGGTATAAGCTTGAACCGATCTATTAGATTGTTGAAAGTGATTGCTCCAAGCACATGATCGTAGTAGAAGATTGTTTTGGTGTACATAAGTAACCTTTGAGGAAAGGTCATCGGTAGTCTAAGCATCAATGGTGGATCTTTATCTCGTGGTCATGAAACAAAAATCATCCATTAAAATCGAGCTAAGTTTTCCTTTATGCTTATGAATATGTAAGTGCTTTATATGTTTAGTTGTCAAAAATGCTATGTGAACTTGTTTGATGCGAGGTAGCTTTTTTTTTTGTCATAACTTGAAACTTAGGAGAACTTAGAAAATTAAAGACGATTAACATAAAGTGAGATTAAAATTGCATGCTATGTGAGGAAATATATTTTTGTGCTTACAACTTTTATAACTTGAACACATCATAATCTAAGTCTTAGATCTTTAAGAACACATAAAAACAATCAACAACTAAACCCAAAAGAAGAAATTAAGTTTTAAAAGTTACCTTAGTATTTTGATCATAATTTCTTCATCCGAACTCCGATTTAGTTGATTCAAAAGGCCACGGAAAGAGAAAAAGGAGATCTACATGTTGAGAGTGATTTGGGGACAATCCCTGGCGTGTTGGATGCGCTTTGGAGTGCCATAAAGCACGCCAGAAGCTGTTAGGTTTTTGATAAATTTTTTTTAAACTTTAATTCGTTTTGCATCCATAATTCATAATACTTGTTTTCCACACTCCACTGGAACCCTATTAAACCTTTCTAAACATAAAACACCTTAAAAATACTTAGAAATAGGAAGACGTCATTAGAGTACTCTAGGGTCTTTGGTTGTAAAGTCTTCATACTTAACACCAAGGTATATCTGACCAAGTTTGACCCAAAGTCTTTCGAAAGTGTTTTTTTTAGGATATCTTAAACTAGTAAAGCATACATAGTGCTTAGAAAAGAAATAATGAGGATTGAGGAATCTCTCAATGTAACCTTTGATGAGAATTTGCCCAAGCCAATATTATCTCCTTTGGTAGAAGATGATTTGATGAAAGAACAAGTAGTTCAAGATCATAATACATCACCCAGATTAGAAACTAATGTCTCGAGTGTCAAAAAGGTTAGAAGTCATCCCATAGAGCAAGTCATTGGTGACTTAAATAGGAGAACACTTAGGTCACAAACTAAACAAGATTAGGATTTTAGCATGACATTTTCAAACTCCAAATTGTTGTGTTTAGTTTTGGGTGTACGTGGTTGACATGAACCTTAGGAGAACAACCCCTTAAGGTAAATTAGTTAAATGTCTAGTTGGTCATTTGCAAGGTCCTTTTGAGTGCTCTTAGAGCTTATGTGCTTATGTGACTAGGACTTATGTGAAGGCATGGAAGAAAACACAAATAAATATTTTTCGAGAGGAAAGATATCTATCAATGCATTATTCAAACGATGGTTGATACTATCAATTAATCTACATGTCTATACTATGTGCTATGAACAAGAAAGTTTGACACAAAACATCCTACTACACTTGCTAGGAATGAAAGCCTTTTGCGTCAAATTACCAAACTTTTAAGAACATCATCCTAGACTTCATGTAGATAGTTGCATGACATACTTGAGTGATTTTTGTGATAGATGATTATATGCCTACTAGTAATTGTTTGTAAGTGATTATGTGACTTTTGCTACTTATGGTTGAAATGGTATGCTTAGCGATATGTCATGCTCACTTGTCTTAATGATTAATTGATGATAGGTTAGATACTATGTGGTTACATGCTTACTTGTTAATGTTATTAAGCGATGATATGAAAAGTATGCTTGCATGAAAAACATGTTTTAATACTACTTGCTTATGTGCTTACCTACAATGTTATTTTCTAAATGCCATATGCTTAGTAGTTATATGAGAAATGTGCTTTCATGAGAAATATTTTTTGATCCTATTTGCTTACATGTCTACTTGCCATGATTAATTGCTTTTTTAGTTTGATGTTATGTGATTATATGCTTACATGCCGTAATGATTAAATGGTAATATAAAACATATGTTTGAATGTGGAATATGTTTTAATGCTATTCGCTTATATGCCTACTTGTCATGATGATTAATTGTTTGTGTTCAATTTGTTTGCATAATTAATTGGTTTTATGAACAAGATATTATGTCATAAATTGGAAATACTTGGACATTATGTTTACTTGTATGAAAAGATCAATTAATTATAAGATGGATGCTATGTGGTTATATGCTTACTTGTCATTGTGATTAATTGTATTTGCATGAGTAATATGTTTTGATATCATTTGTTTATATGCTCACTTGCCATGATGCTAGTTGATTTCATGCATATTGCTAACATGCTAATTGTTTGCATGTTTGTTAAAGATAATGCTCGCTTGATCTTTACCAAACTCTTAAAGCTTGGCTAAATTATGTGCTAAGAAATTATATGAAAGGCTTGATAGAGGTTAAAATTAATTTGATTCCCAAGAAGTTCAAAATGTTATTGTTTTGAGGCCACCTTTACATCATATAGGCTTTTTCTATGCAAGATTGTATTAATCTAGGGGGAGAGTAATACATGGTGTTATTCACTCACTTAGGAATCCCATTATGCCATGACTTCATACTATGTAGTAACTTGTGTTTAGGTCATTCATATAATTGGCATTATTAATGTATTGAGTTTGATAGCCTT
This sequence comes from Artemisia tridentata subsp. tridentata, assembly GCA_021014915.2. Classification (NCBI taxonomy): domain Eukaryota; kingdom Viridiplantae; phylum Streptophyta; class Magnoliopsida; order Asterales; family Asteraceae; genus Artemisia; species Artemisia tridentata. Next base: position 145,751,984 of record CP139503.1, on the reverse strand, counting down.
ACGTATATACTTATTATACCTTCTCATGTTTTGGATAGGATTGCATTAGAAAACATAATATACAATCTAGACTTTTGACAGATCTCCTCACCTTAGGATTATATATGATCATACTCACATTGTTGGTTCAAATAATGCACAAAAATTTTCAACATAATGCACTCAAAGTTGCATTTATATCATGGTAGGATTGTGTGTAGATGTTACAAATTAAGTCTAGCCACACATGCACTTAAAAGTAATTGCATATCTATCACATCTTAACTTGAAGATTTTGATCTTGCTTTGCACTCTTAAGGTGTTTATATTTGAAACTATTTTCTCTAATATGTGTCATGCTCACTTGTGTAAGTGATATGTTTATGCTTGCTTGATAAATCCGTTCTATGAACATCTATGTGATGATGTTATGCATGTGTTAATTAACATTTGGGATATAATGCTTGGAATATGTATGATATGCGTAAGTTATGATGTATTGTGCACATATATATATGATGTTATGCAGACTAACCCATGTTTCAAGTATCCAAATGGTTACCTAACCCATTTTGGACTTCTACATGTGAGGTTTGTTTGTTTGTTGTATGTTTGTTTCTTGTGTAGCCTAGGACACCGCAAAGTTGTTGCTCTTGACCCATGGATACCCACCGTGAAACAAGGGGGAGCAATGAACTAGGGGAGCAATGTTCAAGGGGGAGCATACTCAGGTGAATAAATGAGTTCAATCATAACCCACAGGCCCAAGTTCGAAACCTGGCTTGATATGGATTCCCTCCTTTTTGATTCGACAAAAAGGGGAGAAAGAAAGCAATGAACACAAGCTCGAGTGAAAACCAATTCAAGATAAAATATCAAGGCTTCACCAAATTACAAGGCAAGGTCAAGACGCAATCTACACTAAAGGCGCTCTTAATCTTCGCTACGTTTTGTAATTTTATTTGCTTTCGGAACTTATTTGTCATCATCAAAAAAAGGGAGATTGTTGGGGCAACATTGATTAGGTCTCCTTTATGTTTTAATAATGAAAAATAAACCTTCGCAACACATAAAATTACAAAGTTTAGCCAAAAACCAAACGACCCAAGAGCTGGGTCTGGCGCGCTGCTGGCGCTCCGACGCGCAGGCAACGCGCCAGGCTTCTATCTTGGTTCATCATGGTTTTCGAAAGTCGGCTTTCCCCTTACCCGAAAAATGTGGATCTTTCAATATAGATATGAATATGATAAGTGCTTCATTAGGAACACTCGAAACGGGTTTTAGAATTAGAGGGACTCAAAATCACCACCTCACATTTTCGACAAAACACCAACTCAAGTATTTTATTAAACGCCTCTAGCCAAGGCTTTTCCAAACCTAGGAGACTCATAGTTTTCACATAACATCAAACAAAAGTATTCATATTACCATAATCTGTGTTTACGCCTTCTCTAATCACGTAACGGGTTTAATGCCTTATTGGTCAAACAAAGTCAAATGTCTCTTTTAGTAAATGCATCTTTTCCTGCTACGGGATATGCTTTACTTTGATGCAAAGCACTTAGCTTGTTTGCATCAAGATGATTATTGATTACGTCAAGTGGTGGTTAATCACGAATTATGATATTGTAAGTACTTGACGTTGAGTTATTTGAAAGTTGATTATCCTTTGTACTTTCCCGAACATATTCTATAATCCTCATGGTCAAACTCTTTTCTCTCTTAATGACAATGTGATTATCTCATAATCAATCATTTGATTATTATTTTCAAACTAATAAACTTAAAACCAATTCAAATTTTTTCAAATCTCATATCCTTCCATATTACAACTCACAACCCCAACATCCTCTTATATTCCCTTATACACAAATGTACCTTTGTGTACTTCTTGTTCCCCACATTCCTACAATATCCACTATAAATTCTCTTTACCCATATTCCTTTCCAACCAACCCTATTTGAACACATCACCATATTCTCACCCACACATTCTCTACACTCACACACACTCTTATTTTAATTTCAAATTACACCCTCTCACACACACACTCAATCCTTCTTCTATACACTCCACTCACACTCTTTAGTTTGAAATTCAAAACACACACACATACACTCACACACTTACCATTCTTCCCTCACACACTTAAACCCTTCCAACTTTCAAAATTTGAATTTTGAATCTCATAGGTTAGGCTCCTTTCTATTACATCACCATCACATCCATCCTTCTCATATCCAACTCATAACCAACTCACCTTTATCCATATCCCTAACATTCAAATTTGAAATTTGTATTTGAAAGCTAAGGCTCCTTTCCATAACATCAACATCACATCAATGCCAACTCACTCACATCTCATTCTTCCTTTGGCATATTCTTTGTACTTTGGCATATCTTTTTTCCTTTTGGCATATTCTCTTCACCCTAACCCATGCCAACTAATTCCTTCTCAACCATGGTTACTTTCTAACCCTCCTTTAACATCCACACTCTCTCCACAAGTTTGGCATATTCCATGTAATATTATCTTTGATTAACCATGCCAACTCATAACATAACCATGGTTAATTTCTAACCAAGCTTCTCACATACTCTTCTCTCTCTCTCTCTCTCACATAATTTGAATTTGAAATTCAAATCTTCCCTCTCTCTCTTCTCTCAACATCCACACTTACTTTCCAAGCAAAGGAAGATTCCTTGGCATATTCTTCTCTTCTATCTATGCCAAGTGAGGAATACCTATTATACCCTTATCCCATTATCTCTTATCTCTTTTACTCTTTGCTAATTGGATAAACACCCCAAACACTCTTTTAAACTCTTCACAAATAATTTTATCAAATGGCTATTTGAGTTGGTTGAACTTGAGGATGAATAATGGAAAGGTTAAAAGTGTGAAGTACAATTGGGGGTTTAGCAAGGTCGGGTAGTTAAAAAACCAAAGTCCCACGAAAAACCTTTACAGATTTCTGGCGCGCTGCTGGCGCTCCGAAACGCCAGCCAGCGCGCCAGCCTCGTAAAAGTTTTTTAAGGTTGGGACTTTTGGCCTATAAATACCCCATCTTGGCTCTTGTTTACCTCACCTCTTGCCAAACATTCTTTCTCTCTAATTTCTTTTCTCTCTACCCTCTAAGTCTACATCTTGTGTTCTTAATCTATCACTTATCATCTTTGAAAGAACACATCTCTTGCAAGGGAAGAATCCCAAGAACCTAATCCACTCTTGTGATTGTGTTGAGGGTCTTCTTCTCTATACCCTTTCTACTAGAATCGTGTCTCTAGGTTAGGTTAGGACTTGATTAAACAATCAAACATTTTATCATTCGATTTGGTTGTAAGGGAAGTCTTGTGTCGAGGTGACCAAGCCTAGATCATTGGGGATCTAGTTGGGGTTTGATACTTTCGGTGGGAAGTCTTTGTGGTCTTAGTGGTATTTGTGGTTAAGTCGAATGACGATTCCTTGTGGGTGGTTTCTGAGGGCAGAATACCGTTGGGGAGTAGCTCTTCTTAGTGAGCACCGATCTTTGTGCATATCGGTGGAGTGAAGTTGTAACGGTTTGTAGTCCACCGAAAGGATTATACTTAGTGAATAGTATACGTGTCGTGAATTCACAACTGGATGTACGGATGGCATAAACCCCCCATCTTGAACCAGTATATATCGTGGTGTCTCTTTACATGCTTTATATACTTTGGTTGTGATTGTGGTTATTGGATTTGTTGTATAACCAATTGTTGATCTTTGAGGCTTGAAGTCTTTAAACTTCGAAGAAGCCGAAAAGACCGTATTCACCCCCCTCCCCCCCCCATCTACAGTTCAACACATGTTTTTTTAACATAACAATAATATCAAATGGGACATGCCCCAATTTAGAGTGCCAAACTTCAAAAGAGGCTTTGGGAGGCGAAGAGGAGGCAACCAAGGCTTCATTCTTGGTGTGGAGGACATAGACACCATCTCCACGGCATCCTTGGGCCAGCACCTGTTTGGTTTATCGGTCCTGAATATAAAAATAAGGATATGAGAACAGAACATCCACACTATTATCTTCGATTAGTTTGCCTACCGATAGCAGATTTCTAGTGAGGTTGGGAACAACCAATACATTTTGTAACTTAGGAGAACCAAAAAGGTGCATAGTACCCGTATGAGAAACCGGAAGGGTTTTTCCATTACCAAATAGAACATGATAATTACCTTTGGGAATTGATGGGTTCAAAACAGCATTTGGATTTCCATTCATATGATCTGTTGCCCCTGAATCAACACACCAGTAGGGACCATGTTTATTAACGTGACACTGGGCATGAAACGCATGGGCCAATTGTTCATCCGATGGTGTAGCAGATGCTGCAAAAGAGGCAAGATTGGGACAAGCATTCGCATAATGACCCGTATTTCGGCATAGGTGACAAGTAGGTTGCCTCCGCAGACGGTTATTAGAGTGACCAGTAGTGTAAAACCCGAAAATCTAAAACATGCAAAAATTACCAAAATGCCCCTGAAAACTTTAAAAATTAATTAAAGCTTAATTAAAGTCCCGAAACGATCCCAAACTTCTGGAAACGAACAAGATATGATACAAAATAATTTTGACGACTTCGATTAATATTTATTCAAGTTATGAAATGACCAAAATACCCTTGTGTGTACCGAAAATTTAATTACACAATTATTATCATTTATAAACCATTTTAAATTACAAATTAAATTAGGAAAATTACATAAAATAAAAAAGGGAAATTATTTGGGCCTCAAGGCCGGTTCTTTGGCCTCATATCCCTCCCCATGCTCGGCCATAAATTAGACATAACAAACCCTAATTTAATTTTACCCCATTAACCCTAAAAACCTTTGTGCCGCCACCTTCAAAAAATCATCCACGCCTCCATCCGATTTTTCTGCATCAAGAGTAAATTTTCTGGAGTTCTTAGGGTTGCCAAGAAGGTGGGAAAAATAGCTACACACTCCTAGAGTCGATCGTTTGATGGTAGTGAATTATTTGGGTCGCAAATTAGAACCGAGCAATAATAAATCAAAGCGTGAAATCCGGCCATTCAATAATTGATTTGGTATTTTTCTAACCTTCTACTGATCATATAAATCATGTAAAAATTATTGGAATTGAACCATGCATTGTGTTTTGGTCGAACAAAATTAATAAACTTATAAACCCTAGAATCGGATTAATCCTATAGAGCATGTATACGATTTTTATGAACCTTGTATATATTTTTCGTGGGTCTCTTATACATCATATAACATGAGAAAAATAGCATCTTGATTTTTGAAAGTCGAATTCATGGGTTTTAGATTTTTGGTTATAATCGGTTTTTAGAAAATAAAAGAGATATTGTGGAAAATTACATGGCCGATCGAACTAGGGTTTATAGTGAATGAAATCTGGAAATAATCATGATATAATGATGATAGAATGATGAGATGATGATTGGGAATTTTTAGGGTTTGATTTTGTGCATAAAATGTTAAACCGATTGGAAAATAAATGTTAAGGGGGCGTTTTGTAATTTTTAAAATTCGTGGACCATTTTTGTAATACTCTATAAAATCAGGGCAATATGAATAAAATATGTCTTGAGGGTGCTATTTGTAAATTATGGAGGTTTTGGAATTAAAATGTAATTTGTAAATTATGTATATTCGAATTGGAAAATAAATAAAACGAGGGACTAAAAATGTAATTTCTGGAAACTTGAAGTGGTTTTGTGTAAATAATAATGCTAAGAGTGTTTTGTGTAATTTGGAGTATTTATGGGTCTAATATGTAATTATGGCTAATTATATAATTCGATTTGTATTTAAATAAGTACAAGGACTAAATATGTAAATTACCTAAACCTTGAGGGCTGTTTGTAACATATTGATATTGAAGGGTATTTTCTGTAAATTGAATAAATAAAAGGGCTTGATGTGTAATGTAACTAAGATGAGGATTAAATGGTAAATAATAAAAGTATAAGGTTTAATTTGTAATTAATAAAGTAAAGGGGTGTAACTTGTAAATTATGGAACTTGAAGGCTAAACATGTAATTCTGGAAAGTACAAGTGTTTGAAAGGTAAAATGATAAGATTTCAAATGTGGACCTTTAACTTTGGTAAATTTGCATTAATAACCCTAAACTATGAAAGATTATCATATTTGATCTTAAAATTTGTATAATGAGTTAAAATGAATGTTCCTCCCATAATAAGCTAATTGAAGACTTAACTGGTTTGTATCATTTGAATATTCTAAGTATGAAAACTTACTAATTATGGAAACCTGCTAAACATAGAAAGTTACTAAAAGTGGAAGTTACTTATAATGGGAAAATGACTGAACCCCTTTCGTATTTATATCTTCTACTCCTTTAGGTTCGAGGAAGGAGTGATCTTGAGCCCTGTCAGCTACTCTTGTGTTCTTTGCTTGCTTTTGAATAAGGTACAGATATTCTGCTCTTCTTGTAAAGAGCCTTCGTCTCATTTCTGATTCCTGATTCATTGTTATGTTTTCCCTTGTGTCGTGAACCATAGATTTGGACCTTTGCTTTGACCTTTGTCTTGAACCTTGTCATAAACCTGAACTTGAACCTTGATACACTTGATATGAACCATTTGAATTGAACCTTTGACTTGAACCCTGCTATGACACTTGACATGACTTATTGAACCCTGATAACCTGAATAATTAAGACCTGGGGTATTTGAAGGTTCATAGGATTTTATAAACTACTTTTAGTTGTATATGAAGTGGTTTTTGAACATTTCTCTAAAAGACTTTTATTATGAAACTGTTCTAACGATCATTTTATTAAACCATGTAAAAAGGATTTCTTATAATAAACTATTATGAACCTTTCAGTATTTGACCTTTCTGATATTGACCTCCTGATAATGAACCCCTGCATTTATATCCTGTCTTGAACCCTGTTATGACACCTGGCATTTGATACCTGAAACTTGACACCCGAGACTTGATACCTGACCTTGACCCACAGTTTGAGACTACGAGCCATCCACTAGGCATGAGGGTTTCATGTCCATGTCATTGATGCACCGGTGGCATGACTCTAGGGCAGGAGAGTGATGTCCTGTCCCGTCCCCGACCTGATTTGATTTGTTATGTAGAGAAGACCCTGTGGCCTGCGGGGGCGCATGGATGCATCCTAGACATGTCCTGATTTGTTATGATTCCTGTTATATCCTGGTGACTGACGAGTGTGTGCGATACACGTCTTTCACACCCCTGGGAGTTCGCGACTCCAACCCCTGGAGGTATCCCCTCACCCTGTTTCCTGGTATGCTGAGGTCACCCCTCCATACACCCTGATATATGTGATGTGATTTGATATGTTTTGGGCTCATAGAGGATTTCTGTTTACCTGAAACTTTGTAACCTTATGACCTGTTACTTGACCTGATACTTGACCTGATATTTGACCTGACTTGATTTGACTTGGGTTTGTGGTGGGTTCTGGTTTCATTCACTTTCACCATTGTAACCATTCTAAATTCCTGGTATGTCTGCATAACTCTTGTATTCCTTTTCCTGACTCTTGTTACTCCTGGTATTATTTCATTTACTTTATTATCCCGTTATTACTGCTTTGTTTCCGTTATATCTGTTCACTGAGCTCTCGTAGCTCAGCCGCATTTCTTTTCCTGCGGCAGGTACATTTAAGCTAGGAGCTGGGTTTTAGCATGGGATGAGAGCAACTTGTGTGAAGTTTAGACCTTGTCTTTCTAGTGTGACCACTTGGATATTATTTATGTTATGCCATTGTTTGGGCAGTTTGGATTCTGTTTTGTACTTCGTTATTTCCATCTTGCACTTGATATAAGTCGTGTTGACTTATTTTCCCTTGAATTTTAATGTCAAAGCTTCCGCTATTTTATTTCCTGAATGCTTGTATCTGATATGAAGCCATGTATTTGTGACACCTTTACCCTTGTCGGGTTGGGGTGTTACAATTTATGGTATCAGAGCTAAGGTTTCAGAAAACCCTTAGAGCTTGGGCTCGTGACCTGTGAGGATTGGGTAGACATTAGGTTTCCTTTCGCGCACTCTCTTTTCCTGTTATGCTCTGTCATCTTTCCTTGATTCTGCTCTGTCATATTTTCCTGTTTTGCTCTGTCATATCCTACCTGAGTTGCTAATCCTTTTTGTGAATCGTTCAGATGGTGAATACGCGCTTTACTCAGTACACTAATGGGGAGGATGGCCCCGATTTTGAGCAGATGATAGCCGCTGCTGTGGCTGCTGCTATTCCCCAAGTGGTAACTCAGGTCACCAATAACATCAGGAACGTTGCAAGTTCTTCTGGTGGTGGTGGTGGTGGTGCTCCACCCGAGACTCCACCCACTGCTCCACCCGCTGCTCCTCCAGTCGGTATTCATGTGTGGATTGAGAGGTTCAACAAGCTTAAGCCTCTCTCTTTCAGGTCCGCTGCTACTGCTCATGAAGCGGAGGACTGGATCACACATATCGAGAAGTTGTTTCGTGTTCTGGGATGTGCTGACGAGTTTAAAACTCGGTTGGCCACATTCAAACTGGAAGGTGATGCCCAAAATTGGTGGGTTGCTCTTGTTCAGGCGAAAGGGGATGATTTTGCTGAGACTTGTTCGTGGGCGGACTTCATCGAGGTATTTTATAGACAGTATATTCCTATGTCGGAGCAGCTAAGGTATGAAAGGGAATACGGGTCGATTCGTCAGGGTGATCAGGAGTCGTTAGGAGAGTTTATGCAACGGTTTCTGCGTCTGGCCAGTTTCGTTGGGCCAGAGGTCACTGGTGATGCTATACGGCAGGCTCGTCATTTCAAATGGGCTTTAAAGGGGTGGGTGTTAGACCGGATTGTTAACACTCCGTTTGAGGATGTGGCTGGAGTTCAGGACGCCGCGCGTAACATCGAGTTGTTGCATGCGGACAGGGTGGCTAATAAGCGTGATAGGGACGGTAATCGGGTGCATTCCAAGGGGCAGAGTCAGCAGGACCAGAGTAGGGATTATAAGAGTCATCGGAACCAGAATTATGAGCGGAAGGGGCAGTCTAGTGGGGGTTTGGAATCACGAGATCGGGCGGACCGTGGTCATGATCAGCGAGGTCGGGATTCAAGGTCAGCTTCTAGGCAAGATGGCGATCGTCGGGGGCGCAGCGACAGTCAGGGGTCGGCTAGTTGTCCACAGTGTGGGAAGAATCATACGGGATTTTGTCGTACGACTTCTGGAGCTTGTTTTAGGTGTGGTTCGAGGGAGCATAAGTTGAAAGATTGTCCGAGGCGGAATCCGGAACCACTTGAGAAATATCTTGGCCCTCCTTCTCCTACTCCTACTACCGGTCGTGTTTTCTCGCTTCCTCGTGACCAGGCAGATAAAGCGTCTGGTATGTCCTTGTTTTGTTTTCCGTTCTCTTTCATTTCTATGTCCTTGCAAATTTCGAGGACGAAATTTTTCTGTTAGAGGGGAAGAGTTGTAAAACCCGAAAATCTAAAACATGCAAAAATTACCAAAATGCCCCTGAAAACTTTAAAAATTAATTAAAGCTTAATTAAAGTCCCGAAACGATCCCAAACTTCTGGAAACGAACAAGATATGATACAAAATAATTTTGACGACTTCGATTAATATTTATTCAAGTTATGAAATGACCAAAATACCCTTGTGTGTACCGAAAATTTAATTACACAATTATTATCATTTATAAACCATTTTAAATTACAAATTAAATTAGGAAAATTACATAAAATAAAAAAGGGAAATTAGTTGGGCCTCAAGGCCGGTTCTTTGGCCTCATATCCCTCCCCATGCTCGGCCATAAATTAGACATAACAAACCCTAATTTAATTTTACCCCATTAACCCTAAAAACCTTTGTGCCGCCACCTTCAAAAAATCATCCACGCCTCCATCCGATTTTTCTGCATCAAGAGTAAATTTTCTGGAGTTCTTAGGGTTGCCAAGAAGGTGGGAAAAATAGCTACACACTCCTAGAGTCGATCGTTTGATGGTAGTGAATTATTTGGGTCGCAAATTAGAACCGAGCAATAATAAATCAAAGCGTGAAATCCGGCCATTCAATAATTGATTTGGTATTTTTCTAACCTTCTACTGATCATATACATCATGTAAAAATTATTGGAATTGAACCATGCATTGTGTTTTGGTCGAACAAAATTAATAAACTTATAAACCCTAGAATCGGATTAATCCTATAGAGCATGTATACGATTTTTATGAACCTTGTATATATTTTTCGTGGGTCTCTTATACATCATATAACATGAGAAAAATAGCATCTTGATTTTTGAAAGTCGAATTCATGGGTTTTAGATTTTTGGTTATAATCGGTTTTTAGAAAATAAAAGAGATATTGTGGAAAATTACATGGCCGATCGAACTAGGGTTTATAGTGAATGAAATCTGGAAATAATCATGATATAATGATGATAGAATGATGAGATGATGATTGGGAATTTTTAGGGTTTGATTTTGTGCATAAAATGTTAAACCGATTGGAAAATAAATGTTAAGGGGGCGTTTTGTAATTTTTAAAATTCGTGGACCATTTTTGTAATACTCTATAAAATCAGGGCAATATGAATAAAATATGTCTTGAGGGTGCTATTTGTAAATTATGGAGGTTTTGGAATTAAAATGTAATTTGTAAATTATGTATATTCGAATTGGAAAATAAATAAAACGAGGGACTAAAAATGTAATTTCTGGAAACTTGAAGTGGTTTTGTGTAAATAATAATGCTAAGAGTGTTTTGTGTAATTTGGAGTATTTATGGGTCTAATATGTAATTATGGCTAATTATATAATTCGATTTGTATTTAAATAAGTACAAGGACTAAATATGTAAATTACCTAAACCTTGAGGGCTGTTTGTAACATATTGATATTGAAGGGTATTTTCTGTAAATTGAATAAATAAAAGGGCTTGATGTGTAATGTAACTAAGATGAGGATTAAATGGTAAATAATAAAAGTATAAGGTTTAATTTGTAATTAATAAAGTAAAGGGGTGTAACTTGTAAATTATGGAACTTGAAGGCTAAACATGTAATTCTGGAAAGTACAAGTGTTTGAAAGGTAAAATGATAAGATTTCAAATGTGGACCTTTAACTTTGGTAAATTTGCATTAATAACCCTAAACTATGAAAGATTATCATATTTGATCTTAAAATTTGTATAATGAGTTAAAATGAATGTTCCTCCCATAATAAGCTAATTGAAGACTTAACTGGTTTGTATCATTTGAATATTCTAAGTATGAAAACTTACTAATTATGGAAACCTGCTAAACATAGAAAGTTACTAAAAGTGGAAGTTACTTATAATGGGAAAATGACTGAACCCCTTTCGTATTTATATCTTCTACTCCTTTAGGTTCGAGGAAGGAGTGATCTTGAGCCCTGTCAGCTACTCTTGTGTTCTTTGCTTGCTTTTGAATAAGGTACAGATATTCTGCTCTTCTTGTAAAGAGCCTTCGTCTCATTTCTGATTCCTGATTCATTGTTATGTTTTCCCTTGTGTCGTGAACCATAGATTTGGACCTTTGCTTTGACCTTTGTCTTGAACCTTGTCATAAACCTGAACTTGAACCTTGATACACTTGATATGAACCATTTGAATTGAACCTTTGACTTGAACCCTGCTATGACACTTGACATGACTTATTGAACCCTGATAACCTGAATAATTAAGACCTGGGGTATTTGAAGGTTCATAGGATTTTATAAACTACTTTTAGTTGTATATGAAGTGGTTTTTGAACATTTCTCTAAAAGACTTTTATTATGAAACTGTTCTAACGATCATTTTATTAAACCATGTAAAAAGGATTTCTTATAATAAACTATTATGAACCTTTCAGTATTTGACCTTTCTGATATTGACCTCCTGATAATGAACCCCTGCATTTATATCCTGTCTTGAACCCTGTTATGACACCTGGCATTTGATACCTGAAACTTGACACCCGAGACTTGATACCTGACCTTGACCCACAGTTTGAGACTACGAGCCATCCACTAGGCATGAGGGTTTCATGTCCATGTCATTGATGCACCGGTGGCATGACTCTAGGGCAGGAGAGTGATGTCCTGTCCCGTCCCCGACCTGATTTGATTTGTTATGTAGAGAAGACCCTGTGGCCTGCGGGGGCGCATGGATGCATCCTAGACATGTCCTGATTTGTTATGATTCCTGTTATATCCTGGTGACTGACGAGTGTGTGCGATACACGTCTTTCACACCCCTGGGAGTTCGCGACTCCAACCCCTGGAGGTATCCCCTCACCCTGTTTCCTGGTATGCTGAGGTCACCCCTCCATACACCCTGATATATGTGATGTGATTTGATATGTTTTGGGCTCATAGAGGATTTCTGTTTACCTGAAACTTTGTAACCTTATGACCTGTTACTTGACCTGATACTTGACCTGATATTTGACCTGACTTGATTTGACTTGGGTTTGTGGTGGGTTCTAGTTTCATTCACTTTCACCATTGTAACCATTCTAAATTCCTGGTATGTCTGCATAACTCTTGTATTCCTTTTCCTGACTCTTGTTACTCCTGGTATTATTTCATTTACTTTATTATCCCGTTATTACTGCTTTGTTTCCGTTATATCTGTTCACTGAGCTCTCGTAGCTCAGCCGCATTTCTTTTCCTGCGGCAGGTACATTTAAGCTAGGAGCTGGGTTTTAGCATGGGATGAGAGCAACTTGTGTGAAGTTTAGACCTTGTCTTTCTAGTGTGACCACTTGGATATTATTTATGTTATGCCATTGTTTGGGCAGTTTGGATTCTGTTTTGTACTTCGTTATTTCCATCTTGCACTTGATATAAGTCGTGTTGACTTATTTTCCCTTGAATTTTAATGTCAAAGCTTCCGCTATTTTATTTCCTGAATGCTTGTATCTGATATGAAGCCATGTATTTGTGACACCTTTACCCTTGTCGGGTTGGGGTGTTACAATTTATGGTATCAGAGCTAAGGTTTCAGAAAACCCTTAGAGCTTGGGCTCGTGACCTGTGAGGATTGGGTAGACATTAGGTTTCCTTTCGCGCACTCTCTTTTCCTGTTATGCTCTGTCATCTTTCCTTGATTCTGCTCTGTCATATTTTCCTGTTTTGCTCTGTCATATCCTACCTGAGTTGCTAATCCTTTTTGTGAATCGTTCAGATGGTGAATACGCGCTTTACTCAGTACACTAATGGGGAGGATGGCCCCGATTTTGAGCAGATGATAGCCGCTGCTGTGGCTGCTGCTATTCCCCAAGTGGTAACTCAGGTCACCAATAACATCAGGAACGTTGCAAGTTCTTCTGGTGGTGGTGGTGGTGGTGCTCCACCCGAGACTCCACCCACTGCTCCACCCGCTGCTCCTCCAGTCGGTATTCATGTGTGGATTGAGAGGTTCAACAAGCTTAAGCCTCTCTCTTTCAGGTCCGCTGCTACTGCTCATGAAGCGGAGGACTGGATCACACATATCGAGAAGTTGTTTCGTGTTCTGGGATGTGCTGACGAGTTTAAAACTCGGTTGGCCACATTCAAACTGGAAGGTGATGCCCAAAATTGGTGGGTTGCTCTTGTTCAGGCGAAAGGGGATGATTTTGCTGAGACTTGTTCGTGGGCGGACTTCATCGAGGTATTTTATAGACAGTATATTCCTATGTCGGAGCAGCTAAGGTATGAAAGGGAATACGGGTCGATTCGTCAGGGTGATCAGGAGTCGTTAGGAGAGTTTATGCAACGGTTTCTGCGTCTGGCCAGTTTCGTTGGGCCAGAGGTCACTGGTGATGCTATACGGCAGGCTCGTCATTTCAAATGGGCTTTAAAGGGGTGGGTGTTAGACTGGATTGTTAACACTCCGTTTGAGGATGTGGCTGGAGTTCAGGACGCCGCGCGTAACATCGAGTTGTTGCATGCGGACAGGGTGGCTAATAAGCGTGATAGGGACGGTAATCGGGTGCATTCCAAGGGGCAGAGTCAGCAGGACCAGAGTAGGGATTATAAGAGTCATCGGAACCAGAATTATGAGCGGAAGGGGCAGTCTAGTGGGGGTTTGGAATCACGAGATCGGGCGGACCGTGGTCATGATCAGCGAGGTCGGGATTCAAGGTCAGCTTCTAGGCAGGATGGCGATCGTCGGGGGCGCAGCGACAGTCAGGGGTCGGCTAGTTGTCCACAGTGTGGGAAGAATCATACGGGATTTTGTCGTACGACTTCTGGAGCTTGTTTTAGGTGTGGTTCGAGGGAGCATAAGTTGAAAGATTGTCCGAGGCGGAATCCGGAACCACTTGAGAAATATCTTGGCCCTCCTTCTCCTACTCCTACTACCGGTCGTGTTTTCTCGCTTCCTCGTGACCAGGCAGATAAAGCGTCTGGTATGTCCTTGTTTTGTTTTCCGTTCTCTTTCATTTCTATGTCCTTGCAAATTTCGAGGACGAAATTTTTCTGTTAGAGGGGAAGAGTTGTAAAACCCGAAAATCTAAAACATGCAAAAATTACCAAAATGCCCCTGAAAACTTTAAAAATTAATTAAAGCTTAATTAAAGTCCCGAAACGATCCCAAACTTCTGGAAACGAACAAGATATGATACAAAATAATTTTGACGACTTCGATTAATATTTATTCAAGTTATGAAATGACCAAAATACCCTTGTGTGTACCGAAAATTTAATTACACAATTATTATCATTTATAAACCATTTTAAATTACAAATTAAATTAGGAAAATTACATAAAATAAAAAAGGGATATTAGTTGGGCCTCAAGGCCGGTTCTTTGGCCTCATATCCCTCCCCATGCTCGGCCATAAATTAGACATAACAAACCCTAATTTAATTTTACCCCATTAACCCTAAAAACCTTTGTGCCGCCACCTTCAAAAAATCATCCACGCCTCCATCCGATTTTTCTGCATCAAGAGTAAATTTTCTGGAGTTCTTAGGGTTGCCAAGAAGGTGGGAAAAATAGCTACACACTCCTAGAGTCGATCGTTTGATGGTAGTGAATTATTTGGGTCGCAAATTAGAACCGAGCAATAATAAATCAAAGCGTGAAATCCGGCCATTCAATAATTGATTTGGTATTTTTCTAACCTTCTACTGATCATATACATCATGTAAAAATTATTGGAATTGAACCATGCATTGTGTTTTGGTCGAACAAAATTAATAAACTTATAAACCCTAGAATCGGATTAATCCTATAGAGCATGTATACGATTTTTATGAACCTTGTATATATTTTTCGTGGGTCTCTTATACATCATATAACATGAGAAAAATAGCATCTTGATTTTTGAAAGTCGAATTCATGGGTTTTAGATTTTTGGTTATAATCGGTTTTTAGAAAATAAAAGAGATATTGTGGAAAATTACATGGCCGATCGAACTAGGGTTTATAGTGAATGAAATCTGGAAATAATCATGATATAATGATGATAGAATGATGAGATGATGATTGGGAATTTTTAGGGTTTGATTTTGTGCATAAAATGTTAAACCGATTGGAAAATAAATGTTAAGGGGGCGTTTTGTAATTTTTAAAATTCGTGGACCATTTTTGTAATACTCTATAAAATCAGGGCAATATGAATAAAATATGTCTTGAGGGTGCTATTTGTAAATTATGGAGGTTTTGGAATTAAAATGTAATTTGTAAATTATGTATATTCGAATTGGAAAATAAATAAAACGAGGGACTAAAAATGTAATTTCTGGAAACTTGAAGTGGTTTTGTGTAAATAATAATGCTAAGAGTGTTTTGTGTAATTTGGAGTATTTATGGGTCTAATATGTAATTATGGCTAATTATATAATTCGATTTGTATTTAAATAAGTACAAGGACTAAATATGTAAATTACCTAAACCTTGAGGGCTGTTTGTAACGTATTGATATTGAAGGGTATTTTCTGTAAATTGAATAAATAAAAGGGCTTGATGTGTAATGTAACTAAGATGAGGATTAAATGGTAAATAATAAAAGTATAAGGTTTAATTTGTAATTAATAAAGTAAAGGGGTGTAACTTGTAAATTATGGAACTTGAAGGCTAAACATGTAATTCTGGAAAGTACAAGTGTTTGAAAGGTAAAATGATAAGATTTCAAATGTGGACCTTTAACTTTGGTAAATTTGCATTAATAACCCTAAACTATGAAAGATTATCATATTTGATCTTAAAATTTGTATAATGAGTTAAAATGAATGTTCCTCCCATAATAAGCTAATTGAAGACTTAACTGGTTTGTATCATTTGAATATTCTAAGTATGAAAACTTACTAATTATGGAAACCTGCTAAACATAGAAAGTTACTAAAAGTGGAAGTTACTTATAATGGGAAAATGACTGAACCCCTTTCGTATTTATATCTTCTACTCCTTTAGGTTCGAGGAAGGAGTGATCTTGAGCCCTGTCAGCTACTCTTGTGTTCTTTGCTTGCTTTTGAATAAGGTACAGATATTCTGCTCTTCTTGTAAAGAGCCTTCGTCTCATTTCTGATTCCTGATTCATTGTTATGTTTTCCCTTGTGTTGTGAACCATAGATTTGGACCTTTGCTTTGACCTTTGTCTTGAACCTTGTCATAAACCTGAACTTGAACCTTGATACACTTGATATGAACCATTTGAATTGAACCTTTGACTTGAACCCTGCTATGACACTTGACATGACTTATTGAACCCTGATAACCTGAATAATTAAGACCTGGGGTATTTGAAGGTTCATAGGATTTTATAAACTACTTTTAGTTGTATATGAAGAGGTTTTTGAACATTTCTCTAAAAGACTTTTATTATGAAACTGTTCTAACGATCATTTTATTAAACCATGTAAAAAGGATTTCTTATAATAAACTATTATGAACCTTTCAGTATTTGACCTTTCTGATATTGACCTCCTGATAATGAACCCCTGCATTTATATCCTGTCTTGAACCCTGTTATGACACCTGACATTTGATACCTGAAACTTGACACCCGAGACTTGATACCTGACCTTGACCCACAGTTTGAGACTACGAGCCATCCACTAGGCATGAGGGTTTCATGTCCATGTCATTGATGCACCGGTGGCATGACTCTAGGGCAGGAGAGTGATGTCCTGTCCCGTCCCCGACCTGATTTGATTTGTTATGTAGAGAAGACCCTGTGGCCTGCGGGGGCGCATGGATGCATCCTAGACATGTCCTGATTTGTTATGATTCCTGTTATATCCTGGTGACTGACGAGTGTGTGCGATACACGTCTTTCACACCCCTGGGAGTTCGCGACTCCAACCCCTGGAGGTATCCCCTCACCCTGTTTCCTGGTATGCTGAGGTCACCCCTCCATACACCCTGATATATGTGATGTGATTTGATATGTTTTGGGCTCGTAGAGGATTTCTGTTTACCTGAAACCTTGTAACCTTATGACCTGTTACTTGACCTGATACTTGACCTGACATTTGACCTGACTTGATTTGACTTGGGTTTGTGGTGGGTTCTGGTTTCATTCACTTTCACCATTGTAACCATTCTTAATTCCTGGTATGTCTGCATAACTCTTGTATTCCTTTTCCTGACTCTTGTTACTCCTGGTATTATTTCATTTACTTTATTATCCCGTTATTACTGCTTTGTTTCCGTTATATCTGTTCACTGAGCTCTCGTAGCTCAGCCGCATTTCTTTTCCTGCGGCAGGTACATTTAAGCTAGGAGCTGGGTTTTAGCATGGGATGAGAGCAACTTGTGTGAAGTTTAGACCTTGTCTTTCTAGTGTGACCACTTGGATATTATTTATGTTATGCCATTGTTTGGGCAGTTTGGATTCTGTTTTGTACTTCGTTATTTCCATCTTGCACTTGATATAAGTCGTGTTGACTTATTTTCCCTTGAATTTTAATGTCAAAGCTTCCGCTATTTTATTTCCTGAATGCTTGTATCTGATATGAAGCCATGTATTTGTGACACCTTTACCCTTGTCGGGTTGGGGTGTTACCAGTAGCACGGGTATTGGGGTTGTATTGACCACGATTATTGGTGGTAGAGTGACCACGGTTATTATGATTGTCGGACCGATTATAGGTAGAGCTACTCGAACCTGAATTGGAGTGTTGGGCCGAAAGTGCAACAGAAGGAGCAGTGGTTCCATGGAGAGCCTTGATGAACAACTCGTGACTCTCGACTCTAGCAAGTAAATCTGAAAAAATCGGTATGGGTCGAGAAGAACGAGCCGATGTTGAAAAACTTTCAAACGACGAACCCAACCCACAAAGGAACCAGTAGAGTTGATCTGTGGCATCAACCGGATGACCAATAACACTTAGTTGATCACAAATAAGCTTGAAAGCCCGTCCAAAATCAGTTACCGATTTCTCACCTTTTTGGATTAAACGAAGATGATCTCTTAGGTTTTGAACACGTTCCACCGAAGAGTTACTGAATGCCGCTTCTATGGCCACCCATATTTCACGAGCAGTGGGTAGGCCAACGATTACAGCGACGGCCTCTTCTGTCAAAGAGGCATGGAGAATGATGACCGTGCATTGATCCGCAGCAATCCAAGAGTCAAACTCAGGATTATCAATCTTTTTCTCATTCAGGGTAAGAACCGTGGGTGGGGCAGATTTATAGCCATCAACATGATGGAGCAAGTTTTGGAAGGAGAGAAGGGGCACCATTTGATTTTTCCGATATAGATAATTAGAGGATGATAATTTGATAGTAATCATGTAGGCTAAGGTGTTCATAGGTAAAAGATCATTGGATGAAGAAGCCATTGATAGAGGAGAAGCAATAGATCAGAATATGAAAAACAGGGGAATTGATCGGTTGGGGAAGGAGAAGAGGAAGAGGATTTGGGGAAGGTCAACCAATTAGGCTGATACCATGTTAAATTAACTTTTTGATATCAATTAAATTACAGGAGATAAATACAAACAATTTACACAAGAAGACTACTAGAATGTGAAAGTTACACATAAGGACAGTAAGATACAAAAATGACAGCATGATTATCTAATAAAAAGCATAAACATATAGAAACTTCAGTGAGATTCATTGTAATTAGCGACATCTTTTTAACCTTATGCATGACGTACACTTACTGAAATTGTTAGTGATATTTTTTTTTACTCCCTCCGTCCTTTTTTGGGTAAAGGGGAGTAATCCTGCACCCTGGTAAATATATAAAACCAAAACGTTTAAGTACAATGGATATAGGTGAATCCCATATCTCAGCCCGTTACATAGGCAAACTTACATAGCAAGATACTTCCTATGTTCTAAACAAGAAAAACACACCATTACACACATGACAACTTAAGACATAACGAAAAAATTACTTCCTACGGCCTTGAAGCCTAGTACCATAAATAGCATTAAAGGCATCCAAATTCCCTGGAAGATCATAAACCTGGTTCGCATAGTCATCGTAGTCATAGTCATCAAACATATTGTTAGGCTGGTAGGCAAGGGGAGGGTTTTTTCACCTGACACCTCAGCGCCACCTCAGCTTTCTTTCTCCTCTCACTTCACTTCACCATTTAGTAGTCAAGGTTACCTCTAACTTCACCTTTCATTAAATACCCACTTTATAAAAATATACCCCACTAAAATACCCCACACACACTCACACACAAATAAAAAATAATAAATGGGGCCCCCTTTTTTTTTCTTTTTGATTTGGTGATCAGATCACCATAACTTGTCTTGGATTGTGTGCGAATGGTGAAGCAAATGGTGAAGGGCAAGGAGAATCAAGCGTGAGGTGGGGCCATTTGGTGAAACCATCACCACCTTGCCTAGTAGCCAACATATTGTTAGTGATATTTTTGTTATGTGTCAGTAATTGATAATTACAAAGGATAACTTATCTTTCTATGGCATCAGCTTGTAATGTTTTTACGAATATTTGGATGCACTTTGAATGACTTTTATTCGATATTTCTGTTTTACTAAGTAGTAGTTTTAGCTTGCACCCCATTGCCCCTTTGACATGATTAGGTGATGTGTAACTAAACAACGCTAATTTACATAATGATAAAAAAAATGTAATTTTTTTCTATATAAGTTATCTTTCTTTACGATATCCATGTTGAAAAAAAGTTGATAAATAAATTATATTTGAATGAACTGAAAGCGAATGAGATGAAATAGCAAATGGGGACAACTATAATTTTATTGATATTAAAATATCCATTTATGGTTTATAAGTTTGGGTCAATGGCGTGTTTGGTTTTCTAACGTACCAAATGATTGAGAAGTGTTAGCTAGCTGGGTGACGAGGAGAACTGAAGCCAGAAGTATCCAATAACTAATTATATATTTTTAGTCATATGCAATTAAAAATCATAAACTCATCAATAGATTATTATTATTATTATTATTTTAAAGGCTGTATTATTAAGAAACTAAAATATAACTCCAAGAAGGAGCATCAAACAGGGATTGTGCAAAGAAAAAACGATGAGTGATATGCTCGCCCACATTTTGCAAAAACTTCCCCACATAATGACGTGTCAACTGACATGTGTTTTACTTTTTCATTTTCATTTAATCTTTCTTTCTCAAAAAATATAAAAATAAAACACAATATCATTGAAAAAAAAAACTATGTTCGTCAACGACATTTTTTATTTTTATTTTTCTAACAGCATTTCATTAGGATAGTCTAGCAAAAAACTAGACTAAAAAACATTACAAATGATACTTAAGCCAATCAACCCACTAAACCTTATATTTTTGGTTCCGATTGGTTAGCCAAGAAAACGACAACAAAATAACATTATCTACTAAATCTCTTTTATGCATCCTTCCGGCATCAAATAACACATAATTTCTGTACCGCCATATCATCTAACATGCAGCTAGACCAATTACGTGCATTTTATATCTTAGGTTCTTTCTAGTTGGATTCGAATCACACCATTTGTACCATTCAGAAAATGAAGCAATTTCTTGCAACCACTTCAGACAAATAAAGAGAGCCTTCCGGTTGAACTCAGCTAGGGTTCCTCCGGCAGGCTTGGGTGTTGATCCTTTCGACTATCGGAGGCCTTCCGGATATCTGCACACGACAGCACACGTTAGGCTCGCCCCGGGTGTTATCCCAGGACCCACCTCCGGTGTGAGAGTAAGTATTTGGTATTCCGGAAGGGCTATAAAGTATGGTAAGAAATAAATGCAGGTTGTATGTTTGTTGAGAGTAGTAAATGAGCTGAGTATTTATAGTACTCAGCCTTGATACCTGGAATGGCGGCGCCGGATTTTCAGGGAACATGTCCCCGACATAATCCCGTAAATCCTGGGCGGCGACGGCGGTGTCTGTAGCTGCCACCTGTACAAGAGAAGATGCCACTTGTCTCATGCCTTAAGCCTGTACGTGTCCGGACGGCCTTGGGGTCGTCCGGATTACTCCGGAGTTCCTTGTTCTGTCCGGCCAACCGAGAGGTCCAGTCCATTCGGACACATACGTCAACATGTCCCCCCAGTATCATAATATCGGTTTCGCCGATGTTGTGATACTTGTAAAATTCCTGAAGTTCCAATTTATTAGTTCCGAAAGGACTGAACCGTTCGGCATTCATAGAGCTGATCTCTGCGCAAACCGCCAAAAAACATTATTACCTCTTTTTAAGGACCGCCGCCATTTTTACTGGGGCTCTGAGATGCCAACACGTGTATATGTGTATATCGTGCGAGTGAGGAAGTGCCACCTCATTCGCTGACAGTGCACATCGCTTCACTCTCTCTCTTTTTGCCTATAAATAGCGTCATTTCTGCGATTTTTTTACCACTTGTAACTTTCGCTCTCTTTATAAATTTTCCGAGAGACTCTCCCTTAATTACATCCGAACGATTTCGTCTACCATCCGGTTAATCATGTCGAACTCTCCCTCTTCTCTTTATGAAGAAGACACCCACGAGGCTGAAGGGTATCTTACTAAGTTCGACGTCCAGAAATATACCTCCCAGATGAGTGAGGAGGATTTGTTTATGGTGAGAACGGACGCAGGCATTCCGGATGAGCTGCGCCTCAGATTACCTCCATCGGATATGACGATGGACCAACTGCCGAGAGATGTCATCGTCTTGTATCTGGAGTATTTTTACGAGGGAGGCCTCAGCGTGCCCTTCTCTACTTTTTTGCTGGGCGTCATCAGGTATTTTAAAGTGCACATCTCTCAACTGGTTCCGTTGGGTGTGCATCGTGCCACACTCTTCGAGGTGTACTGTCGGAGTTTGGACATTGTTCCCACCACTCCGCTCTTCCGGGCCTTCTATAAGTTAAGCATGCAGGGCCACTGGTTTTCCTTCGAGAAACGAGGTGGGAAAGGGAAGTGGGTTTGCTTCCGAGAGATTCTAACTGGGTTGAAGGGCTGGAAAAATAATTTTTTCCTGATAGATAGGCGAGCGATCCCTTTTGCCATGCCCTGGAGGCATAATGATTCTGACATTTCGGATCCTTATCCGGACGGTGAGTTTACGATTGCTGATGCCGAGAAGTTAGCCGCCAACATAATCGATCTCATTCAGATTCCGAGAGGCTTTCTATATTCTTTGGGGTTAACTTCTCATTGGGAACATCCAGGCTTCCGAGCCGTTCTTGAAGATGCCGAGGGCAGAGGTACGCCTTTCTTCCTTTCCATTTAGCCGATTCGTGTCATGTATACTTGTATCTAACCGCTTCGCTTTCTCTTTTTGTAGTCGTGCAAATGTCCGAGTATTTGATCAACCCCGATGCCCGCCGGGACACTTCCATGGTGAAAGGTGAGGAGTATGCCGAGGGGGAGCGTCGTGAGCTATTTGTGACCCTCCCGGCCGCATCAAATGCCGATATACCTGAACTGACGGCAGAGGAAGAGGAGGTTGAGAGGGCTAATAGCCGGGTTGTCGCGGCAAAGCTGAGAAAGCAGAGGCAGGCCGCCACTCGGCGGGCCTTACAGGCCGAAAGGCGTGCCGAACGTGGTGAGGGGAGCGGTGGAACGACCCGAGCGGTCAAAAGAAGGAGGACGAGGAGGACTCCCGTGGAGGATCCAGGGTCTGACTCCCCGGATGTTGAGGTCATTCCTAACCCTTCCCCCCTCCGTTCAATCCGACCGGAAGACATTGGGCCCCGTCCGGAAGGGGCAGGTATTACTGAAGGGAGTTCCCGTGCTGGTAAGCTGTTCGACTATTTCTCTTGTGTTACCTATTTCCTTTCATGCCTTTGATTATGACGCCTTGTTCTTTTCAGGGGGTGCTCCCGTGGCCGCTTCTGGTCGTGGTAAGATTAAAGCCATGGCCGAAGGTGACCTGGCGGCGCTGTTCGTTCCGGAATGGTCAGTCAAGAGGGGAGACCGCTTGAACTCCTCGGCTGTCTGCAGGGATCTAATGTCGAACCTACCTACCCCTCGCGAGGAGATTCATTTTCAAAGTATGGGCGACCCGGCGGCTATCCGGAGGGGGTGGGTGTTATTGGGTCGAGGGGCAACGGCCCAAGCTGAAATTCTGGGCCAGCATGAGGTCCTTCTTAAAGAATACCAACAGCTACGCCATGCTCATGCGGAGTGTGAAAGCGCAACTCAAGAGGAGGAGGAGCTTCGGCAGCTAAAGCATGAGCATGCGGGTTGCCTGGTAAGGGAGTCGGACTTAAAAATTCGGCTCTCCCAGCTGGAAAAAGCAAGGGATGAAGGGAGGAAGTCTTCCTCCGAAAGGGTCAGAGATCTGGAGGTTGAGTTGGAGGATGTTAAAGGTAAACTTGTTGCCGAGAAAGGGACCAGCACCGAATTGTTCAAGGAAAGGATGGACATAGCTGTGAAGCTAGGCCAGACGGAAGTCGAGCGCCATAAGCTTGTGAAAGAATTCCTTCCGGAAATGGTTCGTCGGCTTCTGAATAGCCATGAATACAAACAACGCTTGGCCGAGCCTTTCAGCTTGTCTTCACAATCTGGGTTTTTAGAAGCTATTTCCGTTGATCGTGATCCGGAAGATGTGGCCAAGATTGCGGCCGGGGTGGACGATTTGGATCTGGGAGTGGAGGCGAAACTTGACCCCTTGTACGATGGTCTCTTCTCTGCAGAATATCCGTATGTATCGAAAGTTAGTGACGTTGCGGATAGGTCCCTTTCGGAGATAATGGATTTGTTTCCTGACCCTGCTCCCGCTGATTCTTCTGACGGCCCTTCATCTTGACTTGCTTCGGACCGTTAGATTGGTTTATGAGCTGTTAATATATACACTTTTCTTTTTGAGCAAATGTAATGATCAATCGGTTGCGCAACTGTTAGCGCTTTTTGTCTGTCTGAAAATGATGTAACGCCACTTGATTCATTATAAGCTGTTGACATTTTATGTATTTCGTTCATATTATTTCATGTGTTTTGCTTACTTTTCTTTTGGTCGCATGACCCTTTTCTTCCCGAACACTGACCACAAATTCTCCGGAGGGCACGAACCTCTCGGAGGGGTCACTTTCCACTTGTGTCCAAAATTATATAGATGGTTCAGCCTTTCCGCCAGGATTATGGCAACCCCTTTTCTGGGTATCAACCATCTTTGAACATTGACCACACACTCCCCGGAGGGCGTGAACCTCTCGGGGGGGGGGGGGGCATTTTCTAATTATGTTCAAAAACAAGGAACATTGATCACTGATCTCCGGAGGGCACGAACCTCTCGGAGGGATCATTTTCTACTTATGTTCAAGATATTACAGATGGTTCAGCCTTTCCGCCAGGATTATGGAAACCCCTTTTCTGGGTATCAACCATCTTTGAACATTGACCACACACTCCCCGGAGGGCGTGAACCTCTCGGGGGGGCCATTTTCTAATTATGTTCAGAAACAAGGAACATTGATCACTGATCTCCGGAGGGCACGAACCTCTCGGAGGGATCATTTTCTACTTATGTTCAAGATATTACAGATGGTTCAGCCTTTCCGCCAGGATTATGGCAACCCCTTTTCTGGGTATCAACCATCTTTGAACATTGACCACACACTCCCCGGAGGGCGTGAACCTCTCGGGGGGGCCATTTTCTAATTATGTTCAGAAACAAGGAACATTGATCACTGATCTCCGGAGGGCACGAACCTCTCGGAGGGATCATTTTCTACTTATGTTCAAGATATTACAGATGGTTCAGCCTTTCCGCCAGGATTATGGCAACCCCTTTTCTGGGTATCAACCATCTTTGAACATTGACCACACACTCCCCGGAGGGCGTGAACCTCTCGGGGGGGGGCCATTTTCTAATTATGTTCAGAAATAATGAATAATATGAAAGTCCAAAACATAACACAAAAGCTTTCCCATAACTGAAGTAAACTGTGCTTATCATTGAAATTAGTCAAATAGCCCCTTTCGGGAGTTTACATTAGACATTTTTAGTTGTTTACAAAAAGCATTTTCTGAGGTTAACAGCGTGCCAAGTTCGCGGCACTTCCTTTTCTTCCATTGTTTCCAACTTATAGGATCCAGTCTGGTATGCCTCCACAACTCGGTAAGGCCCTTCCCAATTTGGCCCTAACTTTCCTTGATTCTCCACCCTGCTAGCTTCGTTCCTTCGGTATACAAAATCACCTACCTTGAACGACTCAGGATGGACCCTTCGGTTGTAATATTGCTCGATCTTCCTTTTGTACTTCGCCTCCCGTATTGCGGCCATTTCCCTTCGTTCCTGTAGGAGGTCGAGATTCATGGAGATCTCCTCGCCATTTTCTTTTTCACTGACCTTCATGGTCCGAAAAGTTGGCATCCCTATCTCCGCCGGTATGACCGCTTCGCTACCATAAGTGAGGCTGAATGGTGTTTCCCCGTTGCTTGTCTTTAGTGACGTTCGGTGCGCCCATAGGACATTCGGTAGCTCATCCACCCATCCAGCTCTTTCCCTGCCGAGTCTCGTCTTGAACCCTTTCATCAGACTTTTGTTCGCTCCTTCCACCAGTCCGTTGGCTTGAGCGTGTGCCACGGCCGTGTTTATTTGAGTTATGTTTAGTCGTTCGCACCAGCTTTTGAAAGGATCATGGATGAAATTGCTTCCATTGTCCGTCACGATCACCTTGGGAAGACCGAATCTGCATACTATGTTTTCCCAAACAAACTTCTTTACTTCTTTCCCAGTCATGCGGGCCAGCGGCTTGGCCTCTATCCATTTGGTGAAGTAGTCAATGGCCACAATGACGAATTTGATTTTTCCCGGGGCCTCTGGCAGGGGACCCAAAACGTCCATCCCCCATTGGTAGAAGGGCCAAGGGGCCATTATTGAAGTTAAAACAGTTTTGGGGAGTCTCGGAACGGGTGCGTGTATTTGACAAG
Source organism: Artemisia tridentata subsp. tridentata (assembly GCA_021014915.2). Lineage (NCBI taxonomy): Eukaryota > Viridiplantae > Streptophyta > Magnoliopsida > Asterales > Asteraceae > Artemisia > Artemisia tridentata. Next base: position 145,725,693 of record CP139503.1, on the reverse strand, counting down.
AATCACATTTCTGAATCACTTCCCTGGTATCTCGGTGCATGGTGGGCCAGTAGTACCCTTGCCGCATTAACTTTCCCACCACGGATCGCGGTCCGGAGTGCATTCCGCATGCTCCTTCATGTACCTCTCGGATAACATAGTTGGCTTGCAGCGGCCCAACACATCTTAGCATCGGACCTAAATAGGATTTTTTGAAAAGCACATCGTCTACCAAAGTATATTGGTTTATTTTCATCCGAAGGGATCGAGCTTCGTTTTGGTCTTCTGGCCAGATGCCTTCTTGCTTGCACCGAATGATCGGGGTCATCCAGTTTTCCCCTTCATCTTCCACGATTGCGTTGACTATCTCCTCCTCTGTTGATGGCCTCTCCAAAAATTCCACCATGGTTTTCTTAGTCAGATGGTCGAAGGTCATGGATGCCAGTTTGCTGAGTATATCGGCTTTTTGGTTTTGTGCCCTTGGGATGCTTCAGATTTTAAACTGATCAAAGTACGCAACGTATTCCTTGGCTTTGGCTAAATACTTTATCATGTTATCCTTGATTGCTACGAATTCGCCATTGATCTGACTTGCTACCAAATTGGAATCCACTCTAACTTCCAACATCCGGATTTCCATTTTCCGAGCGACCCTTAACCCTGCTAGCAAGGCTTCTTATTCTGCTTCGTTGTTAGTGCTTTTGAAGTTTAGTCGGATGGCATAAGTGTATTCCGTTTGGTCTGGACTAATCAGTACCAGGCCCGCTCCGGCACCTGATTTGCTGGAGGCTCCATCGGTGTACAGTATCCATGGTTCTTGGTTGGAGATGTTACATATCTCCTTGCCCATCTCTCTTGTGTTTTGGCTCAATGCTTCCATGGGTATTTCCGTTATGAAGTCCGCGAGGACTTGTCCCTTAATGGCACTCCGAGGTATGTAAGTGATAGTGTAGGCTCCCAACTCCACGGAGTACTTGACCATCCTCCCGGAGGCTTCTGCCTTGTTTAATATTTGCTTGATAGGTTGGTCGGTGATGACTTTTATCGGATGAGCTTCGAAGTATCTTCGTAGCCTTCTGGCCATGTGTAGTAGGGCTAGAGCTAGCTTCTCAACGGGGGCGTAGTTTTGTTCGGCCTCGTGTAATGTTCGGCTAACATAATGTATTGGGATCTGCTTCCCTTCTTTTTCTAGTAACAACACCCCGCTTATTGCCCCTTTCGACGCCGAGAGATATACATATAGGTCTTCCTTCGGCCTTGGCGTTGCCAGATAAGGTAATTCGAGGATCATCTTCTTCATCTCATGGAAGGCCGCCTCTGCTTGGCTTGTCCATCGGTACTTGTCCTGGTTCTCTTTCGTGATGTTTCTCAATGTTTCAAAGAAGGGGAGCGCTTTTTCTGCCGACTTGGATAGGAAGTGGTTCAGAGCTGCTAGCTTGCCACTTAAGCTTTGCATCTCCTTGAGCGATTTGGGGGACTGCATGTCCACGATAGCCCTTGTCTTCTTCGGGTTTGCCCTTATTCCTTCGGATGTTACCATATATCCGAGGAACGTTCCTTCCTCTACCCCGAAAGAGCATTTCTTGGGGTTTAGCTTCATGTTAATCCTTTGGAGATTGTAGAATGTCTCCGCTACATCGGCAAGTAACTCCTTTTCAGTTTTGCTCTTTACGACCATATCGTCCACATACGCCTCGAGATTTCTCCCTATTTGTGACCGAAAGGCGGAATCCACTAAACACTGGTACGTGGCCCCAGCGTTTTTTAAACCGAACGGCATCTTGGTATAACAGTATGTCCCGTGTTCGGTATAGAAAGCTGTTTTTTCCTCATCCTCCTGAGCCATCTATACTTGGTGGTATCCTTTGTAAGCATCCAAAAAACACTTGTACTTGAATCCCATAACCGACTCTATTTTCCAATCAATATCAGGTAGAGGGTAATAATCCTTTCGGCAAGACGAGTTAAGGTTTTTGAAGTCGATGCACATTCGCCAACTACCATCGGACTTCTTTACCAACACCGGGTTTGATATCCACGTAGGGTATTGCACCGGCCGAACTATTCCGGCCTTCACCCAATCTTCCACCTCCTTGGCTATGGCTTGATTCTTTTCGGCGGAGTAGGTTCTTTTCTTTTGTGCCACTGGGCGGTCCTGAATGTTCACGTTAAGCTTGTGTTCGATGATCCGACGGGGGACTCCCGTCATATCGGATGGTTCCCAAGCAAACACATCCCGGTTGTTTTTTAGTAGCGTAATTAACTGCCTTCGGCATTCCGAGGAGAAGTTTCCCCCTATCGTAACTAGCTGGTCCGGATAAGCCGGATGTACCATAACTTCTTCCGTTTTCCCGACCACCGCATCTGTCAGTCCGGCCTCATGGGGTTCTTTTTTGACTTCCTTTTTTGCCATCTGCTCCTCTTCTAGCTTGCGGCATTCTGAGATAATTACGGACCGAGTAGTAAGGGTTGCTATGCCTTTCGGTGTGGGAAATTTCACCATCGAGTGGATAGTTGATGGGATGGCCCGTAATTTCTTTAAACCTGAGCACCCTAGTATGATATTGTATGGAGAAGGGGATCTTATCACGGCGAACTTCATCATTGTTCGGCGAGACAAGCCTTGGCTTCCGAAACAGACTTCCAATTCAATCTTCCCCAACGGCTTTATGGATTCCCCCGCGAATCCTATTAACGGTGTGCTGGTTTCTTTCAGCTTGGCCTTAATGGAAGGGTATAAATGCTCGAAACAGTGTTCGTACATCACCTCGACCGAAGCGCCTTGATCCACATAGACCCTTCGGATTGTGTAACCTTCCACTTCAGCCTCGACTATTAACGGTCCATCCAACACATCTCCCGGAAGGATGGGTGGAAAACCGATCGAGACATTCATCCATTCCTCCTCGGCTTCCATGGTTTTTCTTTTTTGGGATGCAGGTCCAGCCATATCGAACTATAGGTAGATCGAGCAGTTGGTCCCACGGATGGCGCCAATTTGTTGAAGCAATTTCTTGCAACCACTTCAGACAAATAAAGAGAGCCTTCCGGTTGAACTCAGCTAGGGTTCCTCCGGCAGGCTTGGGTGTTGATCCTTTCGACTATCGGAGGTCTTCCGGATATCTGCACATGACAGCACACGTTAGGCTCGCCCCGGGTGTTATCCCAGGACCCACCTCCGGTGTGAGAGTAAGTATTTGGTATTCCGGAAGGGCTATAAAGTATGGTAAGAAATAAATGCAAGTTGTATGTTTGTTGAGAGTAGTAAATGAGCTGAGTATTTATAGTACTCAGCCTTGATACCTGGAATGGCGGCGCCGGATTTTCAGGGAACATGTCCCCGACATAATCCCGTAAATCCTGGGCGGCGACGGCGGTGTCTGTAGCTGCCACCTGTACAAGAGAAGATGCCACTTGTCTCATGCCTTAAGCCTGTACGTGTCCGGACGGCCTTGGGGTCGTCCGGATTACTCCGGAGTTCCTTGTTCCGTCCGGCCAACCGAGAGGTCCAGTCCATTCGGACACATACGAATCAACACCATTCCCACCATTCAGAAAATGACTCACCAATAAACAAGGATACATTACACCATCTTTAAATATGAGACCAAACCTCTTTTGCAAAGCAGCAAGCGAATAATGTATGCGACATGGTTTCCATACCAACTCCACACGTGGGACACAAGATAGACTCAATCTCCAATCCTATACGCGATAGATTATACCGAGTAGGTAATCGATCCAACATAACTCGCGATGCAAAAACGTTAACCTTCTTTGGAACTAAGTTGCACCATAAAATCCGTTTGACCATCCAAAGACCAACAAAGATAATCATTACCATTCTGTAACCGAATGGCCATTAAAATTGACAACATATTTTCGAGTTGTTCTTGTTCGATGCCACCCCTTACAACTCTTCGCCAATTCCATATCCAACCTCCATCACCCCATTTCTCGCACACCTTACAGTTAGGGTCTAACTCCAATCTGAATAAACGATTAAACCGAACACATAATGGTTGTTCTTCGATCCAAGTATCCATCCAAAAATGAATTTTATCCCCACTAACAAGCCTATACTTGACTGTAACATAATCAGGAAAAATCAATCATCATTCACTATAATTTATTAACTCTATCATCTTAATTAAAACTTATATTCGGCTATTCGGGCGATTTACTCATTTTTGTTTCATATCTCATGCATGGTACGCCCAAAACATAAATAACTATTTAACTTTTAATGTTAAAACCACACGTTAATCTGTACCAAGTTTGTCTATATTAAAATTTAGACTTTTATAACAATTATGACAAATAGCAGACCAAATTAACCAAATATTATCCAGTTTCAAGACCGTTGTTCGTTGACTAGTATTTAGTGTTAGATAATGTGACAAATGGTAATTTTCAACCTTATTTTAATAATAAATATTTATTTATTATTACTAAACTGAACATTTTTTAGATCACGTGAACATTTCGGGAATCCATCCTGCAGACTGTAGCTTACATTCACCACCGAAACTGTCTATTTTTGTAAATAAACATAATTATTATATTTCTGTTAGTTACTGACAAGTTACGTTATAAACTGAGATGCTTTCTCGCACTTACTGAAAAACAACCCCACACACGAACTGACATCACAATAGACATGGCAGAAATCAAATAAATACATTTCTAGGCAAATAATAATATTTTATTATTATTCTGACAAAAATGTTAGTAAAAACTTTATTTTACGTAAAGGTGTCCAAAAAGGTCAAACCAGGACTTTACGGTAACATTTAAGCTCACACCGACACACGATACACCAACGAGGATCAAAATCCTTTTCCCCTTCCCCTTGGTGTCGTTTTGCCGCCCATATCTCCACATCACAACAAAATATGCTTATTTGATCATTTAGAAACTTAACGATATATATAACGTAACTTAAAAGGTTTATATTGGTTTTGGACAAAAATGGAACTATTGGGCTTATAAGGGACTATTCGGCCCAACATTGATTTTGGATGACAAAAATGAGTTTTGGAATGTTTTTCAACTTACTATAAATATTTTTACGTATCGAAACGTTATATATCGATTAAAAACCATTTTGGACTCGTTGGCACATTTTAAGCCCAAGTTGACCCTTTAATGGACTGTTTTGCACAATATGATGTTTTGTTGACTTTCATTGACTTTTGGGAAAATTTTGACTAAACGTTGACTTTTATGACGAAACTTATAATTAAAATGTAAACGTAACGATATATATATTTATAACCTAAAATATATATACGTTGGACTAGATTTACAAGTAATAATAACATAAGGGATTATTTGAGTAAATTGTAATACTTGTGAAAAATGGAACAGTTTGAATAAACGGACGGTTTTTGCCCGATTTTTTTAAAAATCTAACACTTAGAAGATTTTTGGGATAAAAACCGACTAATGGAAGAGATATATTATTTTTATTATTAAAAATATTAATTTTTTCAAATTAATATTTTTAGATTTTCTAAGACTTATAAATATATTTTTATATATTTATAAACTTACAACTTCAACTAATTTTACTAAATTATTTACTTATAATAATTTTCTTTCTATAATTATCATTATATTATAAATATTTATAATATTTATAATATAATAATACCGAGTAGCACTATCTTTTATTTAATTACACCTTAATATAATACACATTATTATATTAACTTACTAATATTTATTAAATTAATTTTTCACCCTAATTAATTAATTACTTGGTTATTAAACTTTATTTAATATATATATATATATAACTGGAGGTGTACGACGTCATCAATGACATGAAAGTCCACCTCATCATTCATTAATTCCATGTCATCACAATTAAGCCACCTAAAAATGCATTTAACAAGCTTAAATTGGGATTTTTAAAAACTTTGCCACTTGCAGGATTTGAACCTAGGTCTTGGCATCCACACACAAGCGCTTCAACCATTGGACCAGGCAAGATTTTATGTTAGACATTTGAAAATGATAATGACATGCTTAAATTGATCTCAATGCCCTTATCAAACATATAAACCTACGTAAAAAAAAAATTATATAGCATATATCTCTACAACTTAAAACCTTAATCTCATGTTCATTCATAATATACTTTTTCTTCGAACCCTAATTTTATCTTTTGCTCAGCCTTTTTTTTTTCTCAATTCTCTCACGCTGATCTTCTTTTTGTGTGTGCAGGTTTGAGAATACCAGGTGTTCTTTGGAAGTAGCATGCTAAGTTTTCTCATGAGGTTTTATTTATTTATTTTATTTTACTGTGATCATATTACTAACCATCCGTGTTTGTAGTTTGTCGCAACAATAATACTCCAAGAACAACATGAAGATGTCATTAAGAGTACGGTTTATGTTTCTGATGTTGATCACCATGTATAAAGCTACATAAATCTTTGATTTTATTGTTGTTTCTAACTATCTTCTACAAGTTTTGATATGTATTTACTTTATTTGGTTTGTTGGATTTAGGTAACTAAAGAACAAATTGCAGCCATCTTTATCAATTGTGGAATATTCTTTTGAAGGAGCCATGAGGCTTCAAGGTTTCCTACAGCTAATTATAAATCACCACCTGCCACCACAAATACAAACCCTACTATTGATAAAACACTGACATCCAAAACCATATTCCACCCGAATGTATTTGATCACTTTTCTCCCTCTATTCAAAAAACCCTAATATAGCCGCTCATAATCATTGTCTGGTATCCACTTGATACGATTTCTTCTCTCTCCTTTCTAACGTATCATATGATTAACACTTGATACGATTTATTTTTATGAAATCGCTATTGTTCATTCTGAAGGTATTACTATTTTTCTTTGTATTACTATTTTTCTTTGCAATATTGTTTTAATTGCAAACTTTATCAGTAGAAATCAGGGCAATTTATGGCATTCGAATTTTAATGATGTTACTGTTTTCTTTCTATACGAGTGGATTTAGTTTTCATTTGAGGTTTTATTGCAGTAAGATCACTTGATTTGTTGATGATATAAGATGTTACAATTTAGTTTTATATATAGTCGATGATTCGGCTGCTTAGAAAAAGGTTTGAGGATTGTAATTAGTTTTAGGTTTTTTTTTTTTTTTTTTTTTTTTTGAGGTTTTTGTAGGTGATTGCAATGATGTGACTGTTAATTAGCTTGCATTATTAGATTTAGGTTTATTTTCAATACTTTGGTTGCAAAGAAGATCTATGATTGTGTACTTGGCTTAGAGTTAGGTTTTATTCGAGGTGTTTGCAGTGGTAGTGATTTGATTGTGAATCGAGTTTGAGTTGGTAATGAGTTAGATATATAGTTGATGGTTCGGCTACGAAGAAGAAGGTTTTAAATGCCAAGTATAATAGTATATTGCTTTTCAAAATCCTATGTCCTATTGATAATGAGACAGAAGTTATAGCCTGGGTTTAGGGTAGTTATGTCGTAGTCACAAGACATGACAAGATCACAGTTAAAACCAACTGCAACCACAACATGGTTTGACATCAAATGGATTAAAATGGTATGTGTTATGTTTGGTGAAATCGAATATGATGTATATGCATTCCCATTATCTGACTCTTAACATTGGGGACGGATCAAGTTGGTCAAGATGAACCAACTCAGAGCAAGGTATGTAGAAAGTACAAATAATTTGCTAAAAAAATCCGATTTCGCCGTATTCACTTGGATGTTTGGTTTGCTTCAGTTTGTAATAAGGCAAGAGCCTGCACTATATTTTTGCACTTTTGAAAGTAAAATGAACAGGTCAACTGGGCGTAGATACTAATTATATGATATAGCTATGTTTCATAGAATAAGTATCAGACCCATGAAAAGATATTCATGAAAAATGAAAGATTGTTATCTATATACGTGACTTTTTTCGTACTGAAAGTTTCCTTTTTGTAGCATTGTTTGGAAGGTAAATAAGAGCCGTAAGAATAAATTCACAGTGGCATCCAACAAGGTGTATATTAATTTACATCACATTGCTTTTTATTTTACCCTCCTGATATAATTAGGATAAATCAGTTTGGTAGTTAAGTTTAGTTACTATATTCTCATAGTCATATCCGTTTTGTCATTATTGTTGTAAAACCCGCAAATTGAAACAATATGAAAAGACTAAAATGCCCCGAGTTTAAAATCTCGAGAACTTATGAATACGAATTTAATGATATTAACCTAAGTCTAATTTAATTAAAACTATACATTATATATATTATGTTACAAAAAAAAAAAAGAAAAAGAAAAGAGAACATATATTGCCGCCCCCCCCCTGGACCAAAATAGGGTCTATGTTCTTGATTGGAGAAAACATGGTAAGTCCCTAAAATCTTGTAAATCATTCCTTATTAAACCAAAACACAATTTTCGGTTCATATACCCTCCTAACACCGGATTTCACATTCAAAAACAATAAAAAAAAAAACCCTAAACAACAAACCAATCGGCTGCCTCCATATTCACTGCTGCCACGCCCTAAAATCCTTCCAAAAGGCTCCGAAAACTTGTTCTAACTCTTGTATAATCGTCACAAGGTAAGCCCCTAACCCCTATGATGATCCATACGAAGTTTACACGTCAAAAACTAATCAAATCGATCACTTTGGATGCTGTTTTTCTGCTGCTGTTTGGCGCAAGAGTAGGAAGAGGAGAAGAAGCATTCGTGTGGCGTTTTTGATCCGTGTGGTGTTCGTGGTTTTCGTGGTCTATGAGGGTATCGTGTTCTTGTTTAATTCTTGTTCTTATTCCGTGTTATGATCGAAAAATATGTGTTATAGAACCACAAACAATCACATAAAATCATGAATGATCAAAACCTAAAACTATGTACATGAATTGGATACCACTTTTGGGTGTGAAATAAATTATGAGAATCATGTCAAATATGTTTTTGAATGACCAAAATATGTTATGGACTCAATCAAAGTCGTTTGGGATGAAAAACATGTGATTTGGATATGAAAAACCCTAAAATTGATAACTTGCTGTGTGGACTGTTTCTGAGTCCGAATTTTGTTCAACTTTGAAGGGCTATAAATTTATGATGGAATCGTGTTTTGAGTGTTTCAAAATCCCTAAACTAAGTTCATTGAAATATCTATCTGGAGAAATTTATTTTGTAATTTTTAGAGGCCTGGAAGTATACTTTTTGATTTTTATAAAATTACATGTCTGGTCGGATTTGTGAGTCTGGAAAATCCGTCCGGGTTTTTGATTTTTAGTTTTCAAACCGTGTTGAGTTAGGAAGAGTCCTTTGAACTGGGTAATCTATAAGATGTGTGATACTTCCTGGAATTTTTCTAGATTTTTGTGAATTTGTCTTAAATGGTTTATAACTGGTAACTTTTCGTATGGTAAAATTACTCAGAAATCTGGACAAGTTGTGAAAGTGGATTTTTAATACATATCTATACTACATGATAAAATCTGGAAAAATTTGATAAAATAGTTTAGACATATGAGCACCTCTGGGAATTTTTGGGGATTTTAATACTGAGTTCTTATACGATTTATAAATTATGGAAAACCTGACAAATTCGTACTTAAAACTGTGTGATATTATAAAAGTGTAAAAGTGTGAACTAAAGGGTGTGATGTGTTTATTGTGTAACCTTAAGGGTATAAATGGATATTTTGATAAAATCAAAGGTCATAACTTATAAAATCTGTAACTTGATGACATTTTCATATTGAACCCTAAACTTATGATAATTACATATTGAATCCCTAAAGTTATGATAACTACTATAAGACACTAAAACTTGTGAATGACATTATGAATCCTAAGCTAAGAATATGATCATCTCTAATCTTTAATTTGAAAATACGAGAACTTTAATGATCAAAGTTACTTAATATGAAATGAGAAGTAACATGAAACCATATGATTATACGAACTTAAGAGAACTTATGTTTATTTGTAGATCGGGTGAAGAGGGAGTGATCATTCATCCCTATTCTTTGTTTGCTTTGGTATTTGGTGTGCTTTGTCGAGGTACGGATATTCTGTCTGACTCTAAGACACATTGCTTCGTACATTATGTCTTCCCTTTTCAGTAGGGATATTTCTTATGATCCGATAACTGCTATGATTCCCTTTTGTTTGATTCTTGGCTTCATTGTATGATTGCCATTCTTATGTGATTCATTCTGACATTTGTTTAAATGTCTCTGCTATGATATGATTATGTGTTTGCTATGATTTGTTGAGATACACCTTCGTTTCTCTTGCTATGCTTTAGCTTTGATTATGATTTGGTATGATATGATAGATCTGTGCCTGAGCTTAACTAGTTCTGGAGGTACCAGGACCATGTGTAGGATGGCACCCTATGCATGACACTCCCGTAGAGGTGTGATAGATCTACGGCGTTCCCCTTTATGATATGTTATGATTTTGTGCACTATTGGCCATTTATGCGTGTGTGTGACCAGTCTAGTACTGTCACACATACTTATGTTGGGAGCGTATGGATGCATCCTAGGATTTATGTGTATGTATGATTATGGTGACCAGGTGGTGTGTGCCTTGCACCCCTCTCACACTTATGGTACTTAGAGGTCTCCCCTCTTCGTGCACTTTATGATATGATATGATATGATTTGACGGATTATGTATGTATGGAGTTCATATGGCACATCCTTATATGACACTTCCTTATTTCCATTTCGTTCTTACATTCAGTTCCTATTCAGTTCTCATGCACTCTTATCCTTTTGATATGTTTTGGTTCGTATGACTTATGATTATGATTATGATTTCGTATCTTTCATTCCTTCGTTGCTTATGATTATTTACTCTTATGATTTGTCATTTGTATATATCCGTTCACTGGGCTTTTTAAGCTCAGCCGCATTTCTTTTCCTGCGGCAGGTTTTAGTAGGAAGCTGGGTATGAGTGAAGATTATCTTTGACTTATAAGCCATTTCGGAATAGAGATGATTAGAAGAGACGATATTTGGACTTAGTAATTATTGTAATTCAATTGTAACCCTTGTAGTTTCAGATTTTCTCTTTGTAACCTTTGAAATTCGTTTTGTATTATTTAGTCATATGCTTTTGTTTGCTTTGATACGTCACCATAACGTGATACTTCTACCCTTATCGGGTTGGGGTGTTACAATTATGGTATCAGAGCGACAGGCTGCGACTTGTAATGCATTTACCCTTGGCCTGTGTAAGTTTTGGACCACTAAGTTTCCACTGTAGGCGCTCATAAGACAACCTTTGAGAAATTTCGTTAGGATTCCCCATTGGAACATAAGTTATAACCGGTGAGGAATGGGTAGACTAGGACATCCATTTAAGTAACATTGCTTCCGCATTACTCTGATTCGTGCTTATGCCTTTAGATATGCCTTGTAAGAACATTTGTTTCAGAAGCTAGAAAGTTTTGCAACCTAAGCTTAGTAACCAAGTAAGATTGGAATGCCTTAAGAACCGTATGGATACCTTACACCATTTAGGTTTCACTTCCTGATTTTGACCTCCAACTCCGAGTTCTTTTGATAAACAGTTTTATGCCTTTCCGACCATCCTGAAGGTCATTCAACCGTCATGTGTTTGACACATTATGTGAATTCATTACCTATGCTGGATATGGAATGTGTCATCTGATACTACTTGAATCTGCATAACCCATTGCTAATCCTATGCGAACTCTGATAATTTTGAACTACGGATATAGGAAGATTTGGCTCCCTCCCTTAGAAAGACCTGTGAGGATATTGAATAAACATTAGGCTTCTCGTTGACGCGACCTTCTCCATCGTATTTTGATCCTGACATTTGAATTGTCTTTATTGTTCGTTTTGACCCCTATGTTCGGTTTCGTATGAGTAGAAGGAGTTGTGGGACCAGGTTCCATCTCCTCCATGTGTTGACTGTGAGAAGTTTCATCTGAGTGATCGTGTTATAAGACGTTGGATGCCGATTTCAGTTGTAGTGTGATTGGACGTCGGACGAGAGAGTGTCCGTTGGTGAATGGTATCAACCGTAAGAATGAGAATGATTGACAGCAATCTGCCGAGGGTCGAGTGTTCGCTCTGACCAGGGACCAGACTGCTGACACATAAATTACCGTTTTGGTTATTCCTTACTTTTGCGATCGTGCTGCGTGATTTTATTTGATACGAGAATGACATACCATGTGGTGTCCTTTGCTTTTCCTAAGCACATTAAGTCCCCCTTTTTGCAATATTAAATTGTTACTCCTAATTCTATTTCTATGAGAATCTTGTGACTATCCATCACGAGAGTAGATTACCGTGTTCGGTTGAGGATGTTTGAAGATCAACTTCATTCTGCTAATCTGATTCCTTTGGGAATGTTTGATTCGATTCTGGTCATGTAATTGTTGACTGAGCATTGAGATGCGAATCATAGTTGTGATTTTGTCACCTCTGACGACTTATGAAACTCGAACTTCGTGCCCAGGTTTCTGACCTGGCATACTATTATGATCACCTTTGCTTTGAAATTTCGTATATTAATCCCACACGTTGGTGAAGATATTCCGTTTGATGTAACTCGCTCGAGAGTTTTCGATGACGAATTTCGCGATGTATTCTTTGATGGACTACCAAGATTTCCCCTCGGAAGTAATTGTTATGATCCGTTTATTAGAATGTGTGTTATCACGACTTGAGGTAGACTGTGATTGCAATAAAGGCATGTGTATATGATGCAAGTATTATGACGTCTGGCCAGCGTGATAATAGTTACATCATATACCTTGAACTTATTGGAGTCATAGAATGTCTTGAGGAGTGCCTGAGATCAGTATGTTATTTGAATCAGAACTCTATCCGTGTGTAAGCGAAGTTTTGCCTAATTCCAAAATCCCTTACGGAAGACATACGTTGAATGAAGAGTATTGAAGGACCTACTTCTAGGAAGCGGTTTATCCGTCTGTGTGCATCTCTGTGTTGTGTTTCGGTTTGGTTATGAAGAAGGACGATGGTGGTATGAGGTTTGTTCTTGGAATTCTGGAATCTTAGTAGCATGATGATTAAGACTGATATCATTATCGATGAATTATCTAATCAACTTCAGGGTGAAGTTTTCTATGATAGATTTGTAATCTGATTGTGTCATTTTCATGTGAAGGAGCAAGATGTTCCTAGCATTGATTTGTATCCGTTATAATTTATGTGAGCATGGTGAGGCCAATCGTATTGGCTACTGCTCCGACTATTCTTGTGAGCTTGATGAATCGTGTATGTCATGAATGCTTGGTTAATTGTCATAGTATGACGATTTAGTATATTCAAGGAAGAAAGAGAAACACGGGAATCATCCTTGTATTTTGGTGTTGAAATTTCTACGTCAGAAGAACTCGAGGTAAGTTTCTCGAAGAGTATAATTTTGGTAGGGATGAAGAGTAAGTTGGAGAACTTTTGAAAAGTTAAGAGGGATATTTGTTTCTACTTGAGAAGAAGGTCAGCTATGTCCTTAGGTTATATGGAAAGATTGCTAGTGACGCGTCTATGCAGATAAACCGTAGGAGGCGAACTAGACTGGAGATTGTTTATGACGGATGTGAAGCAGCTCAGGAGCAAGGTGGTGGAATTATGATCTATGTAGAAGATTTGAATGAAACGGTTATACTCGAAGCTCCCCGTTCTTTTCGTTCTATACATATTAGTTGTACTATTATGTAGAGACTTGTAGCATAAATGATGACGGGATGGTATGACAACGGATGTGAATTACTTTGATGACAAGTGTCTAGCATGTCAACAGATTGGGAGTTAGCATCAGCGTGCGAGTGGTTTTCCTCATTTTAGATGTTGGTATGAAGACGTGGGATATAAACTGTCAGCAACTTTGTAGCGGGATTTATGCACACGTTGGGAAGAGTAAACTGATGTAGGTTGTACTGAATCGTTCAACTTGGTGGCTCACTTGGAAGATCGGCAGAGATATATTTCAACAGAAGATATTTCAAGATCCTTCACGTACCTGCAGTGACCGTGTCAGAAATATCGAGTTTTGTTTCACACTTCCAGAAGAAATGCAGAAGACCTTCAAGATAGGCTCAAGATTTTATGGCGACTACTCACCTTCAAATGGATGGATGGACAGAACAGCTATGTTGAAATTGAAGATGTATGGGACGGAGAGTTCGACAAGTGTATTGACATGATTGAGTTTGCCTACGGAGATATAGAACACTTTTGGATTGGATTAAGCTGGAGATTCCTGGTTTGAGGTCCGGAGTTGATTTCTGTGATTGGTGAATTAGTTATCCTTGTGGAAGAAAACCTTGAATGGTTGACTATGAAATTTGTATGTTTCGTGCGATATCCCCGTTGTAGAGAGTTATGCATTTTAGGCATATGAAGAAGATCTGGTTCACGAATGCGTTAATCCTTCGAGTCGTTGTTTTCATACGACTATTCGACCTATTCCGTTATGCCCTCCGATACGTTTCGATCCTCTGTTATGTGCTTAGTTTCTCGCCTGTACGACTACGATAACTCTTTGATGTGTTTCATCCGTATGATTATTCGATCTATTTTGTTTTGTTTCTTATGCATTTCGACCCTCCGACTTATACTCTATTGATCGTCGGTACGAATATGCTAACCATCTCATTAGGCATTTTGATATAAGTTAATATTTCGAGTTATACTCGAGTGATCATCCGTACTATTATACTATCAATCTCTTATAAGACTCTTGATACGTTTGATGATTCGTCACGTGCTTCGTTGACCGGTGGTATGTTCCTTAGTTCGATCAGTATCTGTCTGAAATTGGTGTGTTCTTCTATGATGACGCACTAGTTCCCTTCTCGTTAAGAATCTGGACCGAGTTGATGAGATTTTACTCTTTAGTAATATGTTCGTGTTGCTTTCGAACATGGATGTTTCTTGTATCTCTATGTGAGATTTAAATCGTTATCCGTTGCATTGATGTTTCATATTCCTTGAAACGAATTAGTTATGATTATGAGAGCCTAGGGCTTTTCTATGATTTTGATCAGGTTGGCGAGGTATCTCATCGCTTGGCGATACCTTCCCATTTATTCTTCGTATACGATGTATTCCATGTGTCACTTCTTCGTAAGTATGATTATCATCCGCCTCACGTTGTGTTTTGCCCATTCGATTGAATTCGGGAAAACCTTTCGTATAATAAAGAACCTGAGGCTATTTTGGAGCGTCAGGAAAGAGTCATGAGAACTAAAACAATTCCGTTAGTAAAGATTCTTTGGAAGAACCATCCTGAGAGCGAGGCTACTTGGGAAACCGAAGAGTCAATACGATCCGATTATCCGAATTTCTCTTTTTGATTTGGTACGTATTCATTTCGTTATTGCTTTCGATTTCGCATTTTATTTCGATTTCGCACTTCAATTTTCGAGGACGAAAATTTTTTTTTAAGAGGGGAAGAGTTGTAAAACCCGCAAATTGAAACAATATGAAAAGACTAAAATGCCCCGAGTTTAAAATCTCGAGAACTTATGAATACGAATTTAATGATATTAACCTAAGTCTAATTTAATTAAAACTATACATTATATATATTATGTTACAAAAAAAAAAAAAAAAAAAAAGAAAAGAGAACATATATTGCCGCCCCCCCCCTGGACCAAAATAGGGTCTATGTTCTTGATTGGAGAAAACATGGTAAGTCCCTAAAATCTTGTAAATCATTCCTTATTAAACCAAAACACAATTTTCGGTTCATATACCCTCCTAACACCGGATTTCACATTCAAAAACAATAAAAAAAAAAACCCTAAACAACAAACCAATCGGCTGCCTCCATATTCACTGCTGCCACGCCCTAAAATCCTTCCAAAAGGCTCCGAAAACTTGTTCTAACTCTTGTATAATCGTCACAAGGTAAGCCCCTAACCCCTATGATGATCCATACGAAGTTTACACGTCAAAAACAAATCAAATCGATCACTTTGGATGCTGTTTTTCTGCTGCTGTTTGGCGCAAGAGTAGGAAGAGGAGAAGAAGCATTCGTGTGGCGTTTTTGATCCGTGTGGTGTTCGTGGTTTTCGTGGTCTAGGAGGGTATCGTGTTCTTGTTTAATTCTTGTTCTTATTCCGTGTTATGATCGAAAAATATGTGTTATAGAACCACAAACAATCACATAAAATCATGAATGATCAAAACCTAAAACTATGTACATGAATTGGATACCACTTTTGGGTGTGAAATAAATTATGAGAATCATGTCAAATATGTTTTTGAATGACCAAAATATGTTATGGACTCAATCAAAGTCGTTTGGGATGAAAAACATGTGATTTGGATATGAAAAACCCTAAAATTGATAACTTGCTGTGTGGACTGTTTCTGAGTCCGAATTTTGTTCAACTTTGAAGGGCTATAAATTTATGATGGAATCGTGTTTTGAGTGTTTCAAAATCCCTAAACTAAGTTCATTGAAATATCTATCTGGAGAAATTTATTTTGTAATTTTTAGAGGCCTGGAAGTATACTTTTTGATTTTTATAAAATTACATGTCTGGTCGGATTTGTGAGTCTGGAAAATCCGTCCGGGTTTTTGATTTTTAGTTTTCAAACCGTGTTGAGTTAGGAAGAGTCCTTTGAACTGGGTAATCTATAAGATGTTTGATACTTCCTGGAATTTTTCTAGATTTTTGTGAATTTGTCTTAAATGGTTTATAACTGGTAACTTTTCGTATGGTAAAATTACTCAGAAATCTGGACAAGTTGTGAAAGTGGATTTTTAATACATATCTATACTACATGATAAAATCTGGAAAAATTTGATAAAATAGTTTAGACATATGTGCACCTCTGGGAATTTTTGGGGATTTTAATACTGAGTTCTTATACGATTTATAAATTATGGAAAACCTGACAAATTCGTACTTAAAACTGTGTGATATTATAAAAGTGTAAAAGTGTGAACTAAAGGGTGTGATGTGTTTATTGTGTAACCTTAAGGGTATAAATGGATATTTTGATAAAATCAAAGGTCATAACTTATAAAATCTGTAACTTGATGACATTTTCATATTGAACCCTAAACTTATGATAATTACATATTGAATCCCTAAAGTTATGATAACTACTATAAGACACTAAAACTTGTGAATGACATTATGAATCCTAAGCTAAGAATATGATCATCTCTAATCTTTAATTTGAAAATACGAGAACTTTAATGATCAAAGTTACTTAATATGAAATGAGAAGTAACATGAAACCATATGATTATACGAACTTAAGAGAACTTATGTTTATTTGTAGATCGGGTGAAGAGGGAGTGATCATTCATCCCTATTCTTTGTTTGCTTTGGTATTTGGTGTGCTTTGTCGAGGTACGGATATTCTGTCTGACTCTAAGACACATTGCTTCGTACATTATGTCTTCCCTTTTCAGTAGGGATATTTCTTATGATCCGATAACTGCTATGATTCCCTTTTGTTTGATTCTTGGCTTCATTGTATGATTGCCATTCTTATGTGATTCATTCTGACATTTGTTTAAATGTCTCTGCTATGATATGATTATGTGTTTGCTATGATTTGTTGAGATACACCTTCGTTTCTCTTGCTATGCTTTAGCTTTGATTATGATTTGGTATGATATGATAGATCTGTGCCTGAGCTTAACTAGTTCTGGAGGTACCAGGACCATGTGTAGGATGGCACCCTATGCATGACACTCCCGTAGAGGTGTGATAGATCTACGGCGTTCCCCTTTATGATATGTTATGATTTTGTGCACTATTGGCCATTTATGCGTGTGTGTGACCAGTCTAGTACTGTCACACATACTTATGTTGGGAGCGTATGGATGCATCCTAGGATTTATGTGTATGTATGATTATGGTGACCAGGTGGTGTGTGCCTTGCACCCCTCTCACACTTATGGTACTTAGAGGTCTCCCCTCTTCGTGCACTTTATGATATGATATGATATGATTTGACGGATTATGTATGTATGGAGTTCATATGGCACATCCTTATATGACACTTCCTTATTTCCATTTCGTTCTTACATTCAGTTCCTATTCAGTTCTCATGCACTCTTATCCTTTTGATATGTTTTGGTTCGTATGACTTATGATTATGATTATGATTTCGTATCTTTCATTCCTTCGTTGCTTATGATTATTTACTCTTATGATTTGTCATTTGTATATATCCGTTCACTGGGCTTTTTAAGCTCAGCCGCATTTCTTTTCCTGCGGCAGGTTTTAGTAGGAAGCTGGGTATGAGTGAAGATTATCTTTGACTTATAAGCCATTTCGGAATAGAGATGATTAGAAGAGACGATATTTGGACTTAGTAATTATTGTAATTCAATTGTAACCCTTGTAGTTTCAGATTTTCTCTTTGTAACCTTTGAAATTCGTTTTGTATTATTTAGTCATATGCTTATGTATGCTTTGATACGTCACCATAACGTGATACTTCTACCCTTATCGGGTTGGGGTGTTACAATTGTAGGTGCAATACTCACTTTAGCCGCTGTTCGTTATTACTCTTGGTGGCACGCTTTTGAATTCAACCATCTTTGACATGAAATACTGCTAATTACTATGATACTACTGGTCAGTTTCTTATTAATCTCCTTGTGGTTTCGAGATTAAATGCATTGAAAACTTAATTTGTGAACATTTAATTAATTAAAAATAAAAATTTTGGTACCTGCTAACTTCTTTGAGCGCACAAGTAGTTAAGTTAAATATATTTCAAGCATCTGGGGCTTCTTTACTTGAAAATAAAGAGATTAGCCTTTTCATCCAAACACTATGAAGGTTAACGTGGCGATATCAGTTGTTATACCAAGGAGTTGAAAGTGAGGCCTCTCACATTTTAGTGACGATAGTCACAAGCCATATACCTAGAGGCCACTCTTGAGTCGAAGTGGGTTTGTGGTGAAATGAGTTGTTTTTTAGTACGGGTGAAATAGACAAGTTTATGAGACTTTGATTTATCGTAAAATTGATCTTTAATCTACTTTCTTTTCAAAATTTTTTCATACAGGCTCACTGTCTACCTAATCAAAGCACATTTATACTACAAGAGTCCTCATTTACTTTACCCTCTTGATATAATTAGGATAAATCAGTTTGGTAGTTAAGTTTAGTTACTATATTCTCATAGTCATATCCGTTTTATATTTTGGTACCTCCTAATTTCTTTGAGCGCACAAGTAGTTAAGTTAATATATTTCAAGCATCTAGGGCTTCTTTACTTGAAAATAAGGAGATTAGCCTTTTCATCCAAACACTATGAAGGTTAACGTGGCGATATCAGTTGTTATACCAAGGAGTTGAAAGTGAGGCCTCTCACATTTTAGTGACGATAGTCACAAGCCGTATACCTAGAGGCCACTCTTGAGTGGAAGTGGGTTTGTGGTGAAATGAGTTGTTTTTTACTACGGGTGAAATAGACAGGTTTATGAGACTTTGATTTATCGTAAAATTGATATTTAATCTACCTTCTTTTCAAAAAAAATTCATACAGGCTCACTGTCTACTTAATTAAAGCACATTTATACTACAAGAGTCCTCCTTTATTTTACCCTCCTGATATAATTAGGATAAATCAGTTTGGTAGTTAAGTTTAGTTACTATATTCTCATAGTCATATCCATTTTATATTTTGGTACCTGCTAATTTCTTTGAGTGCACAAGGAGTTAAGTTAAATATATTTCAAGCATCTGGGGCTTCTTTACTTGAAAATAAGGAGATTAGCCTTTTCATCCAAACACTATGAAGGTTTACTTGGCGATATCAGTGTTATACCAAGGAGTTAAAAGTGAGGCCTCTCACATTTTAGTGACGATAGTCACAAGCCATATACCTAGAGGCCACTCTTGAGTGGAAGTGGGTTTGTGGTGAAATGAGTATTTTTTTAGTACGGGTGAAATAGATAGGTTTATGAGACTTTGATTTATCGTAAAATTGATCTTTAATCTACTTTCTTTTCGAAACTTTTTAATACAGTCTCACTGTCTACCTAATCAAAGCACATTTATACTACAAGAGTCCTCATTTATTTTACCCTCCTGATATAATTAGGATAAATCAGTTTGGTAGTTAAGTTTAGTTACTATATTCTCATAGTCATATCCGTTTTGTCATTATTGTAGGTGCAATACTCACTTTATCCGATGTTCGTTATTACTCTTGGTGGCATGCTTTTGAATTCGACCATCTTTGACATGAAAAGTTGGAGAAATGATCAGTCTGAACAACTTCTATTGCTAATTACTATGATACTACTGGTCAGTTTCTTATTAATCTCCTTGTGGTTTCGAGATTAAATGCATTGAAAACTTAATTTGTGAACATTTAATTAATTAAAAATATAAATTAAATATATAAAGTTTGGTACCTACAAATTTCTTTGAGTGCACAAGTAGTTAAGTTAAATATATTTCAAGCATCTGGGGCTTCTTTACTTGAAAATAAGGAGATTAGCCTTTTCATCCAAACACTATGAAGGTTAACGTGGCGATATCAGTTGTTATACCAAGGAGTTGAAAGTGAGGCCTCTCACATTTTAGTGACGATAGTCACAAGCCATATACCTAGAGGCCACTCTTGAGTGGAAGTGGGTTTGTGGTAAAATGAGTCATTTTTTAGTACGGGTGAAATAGACAGGTTTATGAGACTTTGATTTATCGTAAAATTGATCTTTAATCTACTTTCTTTTCGAAATTTTTTCATATAACAAAAAAATGTGTCTTCCTCACGAAAAACAAGTGTTCTGGCTATTACATGTTATGTGTCTTCGTACCAAGTTTGAGTTTCACTTTTCAAAAGTGGCATTTCCCAAATCAGAACCATATATCTCTTGCTCAATTGCATAAGTGGTAAACCTTCAAAGGGTACATGAAGTTATTTCATTTATGTAAAAAATAAGTGATTGGTTAGACACTGCAAAGAAAAATTATTCATTTAAATGTTATAACAAACCACGTTGACATGGGTTGTTGACCCATTTAAATTTTATGTTAACTCACGTAATGGTTATGGCCAATGGTTATTTGAACTATTTACTTATAGTGTGTTTTTTTTATGACATTGCATCCTGCAAAAGGGGTGTGTGGTTCTTGACTTACTACTTCAGCAAAGGGTGTTTGGTTGCTGCAGCAGGGGCATTTGGTACTGAGTTTACAACTACAGTCTAATTAAGATTTCATTAAAAACATTAGGTGTTCACAGTTAACTCAGAGTCAAACACATCTATCTTAATACATGGTAGTAACCCTTTTATATCTAACCATGTTGATATAGTAATCCATCATGTTTAACTGGAGTTGATTAACCTAAATATCTCTGGATTCTGCAGGTGCGATTCCAATGTTGATAATAACTGGATTATGCAGGTACGATTCCAATGGCGGGGTAATTGAGAGGATGATCGAAACACTATAAGGTTGTTAGACCTTTGTTGCTTTGTGTATATGATATATTGAGTTAATATGATTAAGTATGCGGAATCTACTTAACCACACTTATAAGGTTATTTTTATATGGAAATGGAAAAATTATGTTTGTTAAAGAACAATGAACAAAGAAAGTTTATCACCAAATGATTCAATATTATTCACAATAATACGAGTGATCTTCACTATCACTAGCGTTACAAAACCTTGAATCTTAATGTTTCTATATCTTGTGATATTGTTGTAATTTTGTTGTTCTAAGTATATGAATTAAGCACATTCAAAAAGACACACACACTATCTAGACTATGATCTCCCTTTTATATGAAAACAAAGGAGATCATTACAATCTATGTTAAGTCTTGTCGAGCACATGCATGGATACACTTGCATTGTGTCAGTCATTAAGATACAACATGTATCTATGTTTACCAACTAGTTGATGACTAACCACAAAGTCTAAGATATTATCTACCGTATATACTTGACTTTAGTACAAAATATCTTCGTATACTTATCCATCCAGCAAGCAGACTTAACATTCGAAGAGCAGACTTAATTTTGGTACTCACCAGAATTAATCACTAGACTTAACCACCAGACTTAATATTCAAAGACCAGACTTAACTAGCAGACTTAACCAGGTACCAACCAGACTTAACATTACTGCAACCAGAATTAATCACTTAAGAGAATTTTTGGATACTTAATCTTCAAAATATTTAATTCCCAACAATCCTCCCCTAAACATGTGAACCCTTTTCAACATGTTTCTTCTGAATTGAATTTCTGATTGTGAGGATCTTGCAAACACTTCATAGTCAGACCCTTGATCTGAGCTTTCTTCTGTTCTGTAAGATTGAATATCTTTCTCAGTAACTCATCTGCTTTCTGTTCTTTGACTTCAGCAATATCAGTACTTTCCTTAGATGGAGGAATTATAAGAGGCAATGATGCTGTGTATCTTGGATGCTTGTTTCAACAAGTGAAATCATCTTCCAGCATGCCTTTGCAAGTGATGAACAAACGTAGTGAACTGAAATTGAAACTGAAAGCTCCTAGATAGAACTTTCTCCTTTTGAATGCTTCATCCCTTCTGAATATATAAGATACTCCAGCTCTGTTCTTGTCATTTTCATCCTCCATGAATTCTAAGCATACTTCCTTCCTTTATTGGTTAATCTTCCTCCCTTGATTTTATTATCGCCTCTGAGCTTTGAAGATTTCTCACCATGTACAAAAATATATCATCCCTTGGGGCAACGAACCTTTCCTTCCTCCACTATTTGGAAGATCTCTCACTATCATCTGATCTATCAATTAGAACTTGTTGTCAGACAATGTTGTACATGAAGCCATCAATTCCTTAAAAGTTAGTTTACTGCCCTCATCACTTCTAGGTGTGTTAACTCCTATGAGAGGTGATTCATGGGACATTTGACTCATAGTCCATCATTTGATGGTTTTTGTGAGTCTCTTTGAAAATCCTTTTTAAGAAACTTTTGCCATTAGCAGTATGTACATGATTTTATTATGAAAAATCATACTGCTTACAACCATTTTGAAGGGATTAAGTGTATAACAGACACTTAATCAAAATTTCGGTTTAAAGCAACATCTGGTTGTGTGAGAACCAATGTTTTCAGACATAGATAACTGCCTGTGTAAAGATAAACCTATTCAAAAGGCTTTCTTGACAGGGTTTCCAGCTCATAGCATTTGTTACCTCTAACACAAGTGTTAGATTCACTGTTGCTAGCTGTTCTTCCTATCAGATGTCCTTAGACTTGCTCATTATACTTAAAAGTATAAAATGATAGAAAGTGAGTTGTATCAGTTACTTTCTGATCAACTAAGTCATCAATTCAATGTGAAATTTCATAATCAGGTTTCAAGAAAGAAGTTTTAAGGAGGTTTTAAATTCCCAAACTCTTTCTATCATTAACCTATTATGTCAGCAACTAGTATCATCATTCTGCTGCTCACACATTTCACTTGAAACTTCCTTTGTGCTTAAATATTCATACCAGAAATTGTTAGTCTAAAACCAAAAGAACAATGTACAAAGTACTTGTCTTGAATTAGAGTAATCATAGGACTAACTGTATGAATAACACAATTTAAATTTGTACTAGCAGCACAAACTTTTGTAATAGCAGCATTAATTTATAAAGTTAGCAGCACAACCAAAAATTTATATACAAAAACACATCAAATTGAAAAATTCAAAGATTAAGCATTCCAATACTTGCTACCAAGTACTGAAACCTTCCAACATCAAAAGCTTTTGTAAGAAGATCTGCAAAGTTATGATCTGAAGCTATTTTCATTACTTGAATTAACTTTTTGTCATTGCAATCTCTAATAAAATGATGTCTAATTTCAATGTGTTTTGTTTTAGAATGTTGCACTGGATTTTTAATAATGCAAATTGTACTACTATTATCAATATGAATGACAGTGTTCATGAAATTGTACCCATAATCAAGAAGTTGGTTTTGAAGCCATAGAACTTGACCACAGCAACTTGCAGCAGCTACATATTCAGCCTCAGTGGTTGAAGTTGCCACAATAGTTTGCTTCTTACACTGCCATGAGATAAGTCTACACCCAAGGAATTGACATCCTCTAGTTGTTGACTTTCTGTCCAAGCTAGCACCAGCATAATCACTATCCGAAAATGCTACCATGTCAAAAGTTGACTCCCTAGAATACCATAGACCCAACTTTGGTTGACCCTTGAGATATCTAAAAATTATCTTGACTACTGTTAAATGAGAAACCTTTGGAGTTACTTGAAATCTTGCACAAGCACAAACAGAGAACATGATATCAGGTCTTGATGATGTAAGATACATCAAAGAGCCTATCATAGATCTGTATGTGTATAAGTCCACATTATCTCCATCTAAGTCTTTAAGAAGTGGCTTCTCTAACTCCATTGGTGTGCTTGCTACTTTTGAATCAGCAAATTGAAACTTTCTAAGTATCTCTCCAACATATTTGTCTTGAGAGATAAAGATTCCTTCACTTGATTGCCTAACTTGCAGACCCAAAAAGAATGTAAGTTCTCCCATAGAACTCATCTGAAACTTATCATGCATAAGTTTCTCAAACTCCAAACAAATCTCCTTCCTTGTAGATCCAAAGATAATGTCATCCACATAAACCTGCACTAACAGAAGATCCTTCTTGTGTTGTTTGATGAAAAGTGTCTGATCAATCTTTCCTCTTTGAAATTCATTCTCTATTAAGTAGGAAGCCAGTGTTGCATACCAAGCTCTTGGTGCCTGATGAAGGCCATATAGAGCTTTAACTACTCTGTACACTCTGTCTGGATGTTCTGGATCAATGAAACTTGGAGGTTGTGAAACATAAACCTCTTCTTCAATAGTACCATATAAAAAAGCACTCTTGACATCCATTTGATAAACTGTGAAGCCTAAAAATGAAGCATAAGCTAAGAAAAGCCTAATTGCCTCAATTCTTGCTACTGGAGCAAAAACCTCATCATAGTCTATCCTTTCTTGTTGTGTGCACCCTTGGGCTACTAATCTAGCCTTATTCCTAATCACTATTCCCCTTTCCTCCCTTTTATTCTTGAATACCCATCTAGTGCCAATTACCTTTTCATCCTTAGGTAAATCAACTAGCACCCATACCTTCTGAATCTTGAACTGAAGAAGCTCCTCTTGCATAGCCTCTAACCAGCTTGAATCATCTAGGGCTTTAAGAATGTTCTTTGGTTCATCTTGTGAGAGAAAAGATACAAACAAGCAAGAGTTTGAAAACTCATGCTGTTTTGAAGCATAAAGGGCATCAAGAAGCCCATGTTGGTCTGAAGACATCAGTTGTTGTCTTGTCTTCACACCTGATTGTACATCTCCAATCACATTTTCCAAGGAGTGGACTTTGTGAATCCTTGTGTGTGGTGTAGAAGGAACTTGATAATCAGGTGGGAGATTGCTTAAATCCACCTCATCTTCTGTTAATTCTGCTTCTTCTGTTAATTCTGCTTCTTCTGTTAATTCTGTCTCAGCAGCATTATCAACAGCAGAACTATTTTCTTGTTCCTTTGTTCCATCTTCCTTGTGTTCATCTTCTTTAGCTTTACCAGAAGAAGATTCACCATTTATTGAAGTTGAATCCACACTTGTACTTGACCATATTGGCATCATCACATAATCTAGATTTGTCTCCTTTTCTAACCTTGCCTCATCTGATGTTTCATCAGCTTTTGAACCTGAAAATTCATTAGTTTCTACAACAATAGGCACATAATTCATTGAATGGGTTAGAGTCTCAAGATCAAATAGCCATTTCGGTCCTTGACCTTCTACATTGGATTTATGCTCTAAAAATTCCACATGTAGGTTTTCCTCTACTTTTTTAGTTCTTAAGTTGTATACTCTAAATGCTTTACTATTGAGAGAATATCCAACTAAGAATCCTTCATCTGCTTTACCATCAAACTTTCCTAGATGGTCTAAAGTATTCAGAATTGTCACATGACATCCAAAAGGTCTAAGAAATCCTATTGCAGGAGTTCTACCTCTAAAAAGCTCATATGATGTCTTATTGTGAGACTTGACAACTAAAACTCTATTCTGGACATAGCAAGCAGTGTTGACTGCTTCAGCCCAAAAAGTGATAGGCAACTTAGAGTCAGCTAACATAGTTCTAGCAGCTTCTATTAGTGTTCTATTTTTCCACTCAGCAACACCATTCTGTTGTGGAGTTCTAGCAACACTAAATTCTCTCCTAATACCTTTTTCTTTATAGAAATCATCCATAACTCTATTCTTAAACTCTGTCCCATTATCACATCTAATGACTTTTACTTTCTTGTCTACTAGGTTTTCTATCTCTGTAATGAACGTCTTAAGAATGCTAGGTATCTCATCCTTAGAACTTAAAAAGAAAACCCATGTAAATCTACTATAGTCATCAGTAATAACTAGACAATATCTCTTATGCTGCATACTTCTAACATTTGTAGGACCAAATAAGTCCATATGAAGTATAAACAATGATTGATTGATAGAGTTAAAAATCTTGGGCTTACAAGTGGCTTTATGTTGTTTGCCTTTAAGATAAGCAATGCATGTTTGGTCATTTTTAAATCGTTTTTGAGGTAAACATCTTACCAAACCATTTTGAATAATCTGATTTATGGTTTTTAAGTTAATGTGACCAAGCCTTCTATGCCATTTAAGTGACTCCTCTAATGAAGCTTTTGCAAGTAAACAAGTAAGTGCCTCTTTAGGAACAATGTTCTTCATATCAACATTGTACATATTGCCCTTTCTAGGAATTTTAAGAAGTACTTGACTTTCATCAGGCATCTTAAAATCAGGAGAAAGCACAAGACATTCTGTGTCACAGAAAAGACCTTTGTTCTTTTTGTCACACATTTGTGAGACACTAAAGAGATTATACTTAAGTTCTCTTACAAAGTATACATCTTCAAAGTCTAAATTTCCAGTTTTAATGGTACCTTTACCGAAATTTTTTCCACCAACACCTCCTCCAAAGGTAACATAGCCTCCATCTATTGATTGAAAATCTGAGAGATAAGACTTGTTGCCTGTCATGTGCCTTGAACATCCACTATCTGAGTATCCTTGATCCTCTTGTTTATCAATTGAATGTTCCTGCACAGTAATAAGGAGTATTAGTTTCCTTTGGGGACCCAAGCCATTACTGACTTGGACCTGCCTCTTGCATCAATGAAATTTAATCTCTTGAGAACAATTGATGCAACATTGGATTTAAGAATCCAACATGCTGAGGCCTTAACAGCAATTGCCCTGTTTCCCTTAGCAGCAGTATTAACTACTTGCCTAGCAGTATTAACTGTTGGCTTTTCAGTTGTACCCTTAATTTTCCAAACTTATTTTTGGACCACTGCTTTTGATTGAATGGGCCTTAGAACTGTTTTTGATGCATTTTTGTAAGTTGTTTTTGCACCCTTAGCTGTTGATTTTGGGTAACTAGTCTTAAATGGTCTATCAGCAGGATCTGTGTTTGATCCAGACTTGTTTGAGACTACTCTGGGTTTTGTTCTATTAGTATTAGAGTGAAAGTGAGATTGAGGAGTTTTCCTTTTGTAATTCACCCTATTGTTTTCATACCCAGATACCCTTTGGTTGCGAAAAGCTGCAAGATGGTCAAATTCTCCACATACAAAACAAGCTTGTTATAAAAGTCAAAGTCATCACCTAATTGATGAGACTTATGGCCATTCCAGTTCCTTTGGTTGCCTCTAGGCTTGTTTGTGGTTCTGTATTGTTCACAATATCTTACTGGTTGCCTAACATATTTATTATGTGCTATGGGCCTAGCAGTATTTTCTTTGACTATCTTAGGAACACTTGTTCCTGCTTTCTTAACCACTTCAGGTTTAGACATAACCTGTTCATCATCATCATCATCAGATACCCAGTCTTTAATGACTACTCTAACTAATCTTCTATCAGAGGACACCTTGTCCTCAAGAAGTGAAGTTTTACTTAAACTTTCACTTACCTTTTTAGGTTCATCAACAACTAGCTTTGTTTTTGGCTGTACACCATATTGTAGCTCAGGTTGTTGAAATTCAGGGACACCTGAATTTTCTAGGTCAATCCCTGGGGGTTTAGAGATTCCTCTGTAAGGAGGTGGGACACTCTTATATCCTATTCCTTACTGAGCTCTGTTGATCACTTGACATTCAATCATGTTAGTAACACCCCTAGAAGCATGATCTAGAGTTTCTACACTTAATTGAATATTATCATTTTTTTCTTTAATCCTATCATAAGCATCTCTTAAAAGCTTAATTTCTGCATCTCTAAAAAATATGTCTTGTCTAAGAAGAGCTTTGTCATCAGAAAAAGCAAGTTCATTTCCTTGTAGTATAGGATCTGCTTTTCTACTGATTCTAAGCCACACTTATAATCAATATAGTTTTGATGAGTTTTGCTTAGCTCTTTCTTTTGTTCATCATAATGTTTGATTAAAGTTTGTAATTCTTTAAGAGCAGTGCAAGCATTAGAACAAGCTTTGAGATTTTGTACCTCAGTAGTAGAGAAAGCCATAATTGCCGTCTGAGTAGAAGTTTCTTCTTCATCTGCTATAAAGCTCCAATCAAAACCCAAACTATCAATAGCTACCATAGCTTTTGGCTCAGAAACCTCCTCTGTTTTGGATCTTCTTCCAAAACCTCTATTATTGCTATCTTGCTGCCTTGGTCTTCTACATTCTTTTGAGAAGTGTCCCATCATGTGGCAGTTGTAGCACTCTATCTTTGACTTGTCAAAACCAGCAGTATCATTGCTGCTGATTGTGAGCTTCTTCCCCGTCCTTTGATAGAACTTCTTAGCCCTCATGCTAAGAAGAGATATTTGCCATTTTAGGTCCATTTCCTCCAGATCATCATCATTGATCTCTTGGAGGTCTTCATGAGTTAACATGGACCCATCATTCTTGCTTGTGAGAAAAACACAACATGTTTTCTCATCCAAAATACCCATGGTACTGCTTGATGAACTAGCAGCACCAACACCATCATCAACCTGCTCATCTTTAACTGGACTTGAGATACTAGGAGATGACATAAATGCCATATTCCCAGTATTGGAACTTGAACCTCCAGTTTTCTTTACCTCTTGCTCAACAATTTTGAAGTTGCTGTGCAAGTCCATTAGATCCATGGTGTCTATGTCTGGCTTTTTTCTCCAGACAACAACATGCATAGCCCACTCTTCAGGTAGACTTCTCAAAAATTTTGAGTTTAAATCTTCTTGAGGTATTTCGACCCCAAGAACAGCAAGTTGGCTCACAATTTTCTGAAGCCTGTTAAACATGTGGTCTAATGAGTCATTGTTGGTTGATGAGAAGTTTTCAAACTGTTGCTTAAGAAGAGTCTTCTGGGTCTTCTTGGTGGCTTCATTCCCACCATACCTTGCAATAATGGCCTCAAATAATGACTTGGCATCTTTGAACTTGCTGAAGTTTAGTAGTTGATCATTTGGAATGGTCATCATCAACATGCTTCTGGCCTTGAGGTCATTCTTCTTCATTATTCTGTCTACTGCAGATGTTGGCTTTGTCTGCAGAGTTGTCACCACCTTGCCTTCAACTGTGGATGTAGTGGTTGTAGGCTTGAAAGAGTCTCCATCTTCAATAATTTCCCAAAGTGTATAGTCTTGCACTTGGAAATATTGCTCTATCCTTAACCTCCACATCTCAAACTCATTCTGTTTGAGCATTTGTAACTTTGCAGCAACATTCGTCTGAATAGATTCAACGTCCATTTCTTCTTCTAAATCAACTATATCAACCTTGCTCTGATACCAATTGAGAGGATGATCGATACACTATAAGGTTGTTAGACCTTTGTTGCTTTGTGTATATGATATATTGAGTTAATATGTTTAACTATGCGGAATCTACTTAACCACACTTAGAAGGTTATTTTTATATGGAAATGGAACAATTATGTTTGTTATAGAAAAATGAACAAAGAAAGTTTATCACCAAACGATTCAATATTATTCACAATAATACGAGTGATCTTCACTATCACTAGGGTTACAAAACCTTGAATCTTAATGTTTCTATATCTTGTGATATTTTTGTAATTTTGTTGTTCTAAGCATATGAATTAAGCACATTCAAAAAGACACACACACTATCTAGACTATGATCTCCCTTTTATATGAAAACAAAGGAGATCATTACAATCTATGTTAAGTCTTGTCGAGCACATGCATGGATACACTTGCATTGTGTCAGTCATTAAGATACAACATGTATCTATGTTTACCAACTAGTTGATGACTAACCACAAAGTCTAAGATATTATCTACCGTATATACTTGACTTTAGTACAAAATATCTTCGTATACTTATCCATCCAGCAAGCAGACTTAACATTCGAATAGCAGACTTAATTTTGTTATCTACGTTTCATAGAATAAGTATCAGACCCATGAAAAGATATTCATGAAAAATGAAAGATTGTTATCTATATACGTGACTTTTTTCGTACTGAAAGTTTGCTTTTTGTAGCATTGTTTGGAAGGTAAATAAGAGCCGTAAGAATAAATTCACAGTGGCATCCAACAAGGTGTATATTAATTTACATCACATTGCTTTTTATTTTACCCTCCTGATATAATTAGGATAAATCAGTTTGGTAGTTAAGTTTAGTTACTATATTCTCATAGTCATATCCGTTTTGTCATTATTGTAGGTGCAATACTCACTTTAGCCGATGTTCGTTATTAATCTTGGTGGCATGCTTTTGAATTCGACCATCTTTGACATGAAAACTTGGAGAAA